>JALPQD010000259.1:2368151-2968151 GCA_023101885.1 Typhlomys cinereus
AATCCCAGCATCACAGGGCCCTAAACATGGCCACAAGTCCACACATGTCAATTTACAAGGTTCAGAATAGGACAAGGCAGCAAAAGACAATATTTGATGAGTGTGGCTTATGCTGGTAAAACACATGCCAGAGTTGCAAAGGCCCATAGATCTTTCTTTTGGGCTTCACATTTGTTTTTTTAAAAAGAAAAATCTCTTTTGCAGACAAGACACCTAGGTATTGGGTAGAGTGCTCCAGATGTCCCATCTGTGTGAACATACAAGAGTCATGGTTTCAGCATTGACTAGTTAGTGTTTCTGCAATTAGCTGTACCACTGCCCAGTTAGACAATGAGCACCAAGGAATCCATTGTTCTCCCTTCCCCCAGTTCTAGGGATTCTCCAGGTATATACCCCATGTTTTGGATGTAGGGATCAACTCCCGTACTCATGCTTGCACACAAGCTATCTTCTCACCCCTGGCGTAATTTCTTTTAATTGTAAGAGTAAAGTTTAATTGCAGGGCGGGAGGGGGGGAGGGAACTGGTGTACCTAGTAAGTTTGTATGAGTGAAATTAAAAAAAAAAAGTTTGTATGAGCAGAAATAATAATAAAAATGTTAAAAAAAGTTTAATTTGCTTTCTTGTTCAAAGTCTATTTATTTTGTTACTCATTTTGCTAAGATGGAGATGCAAAGTGTAAGTTTGAGTAAGTTGTGAGAGTGTGAGAGGATACAAGAAAAAAAAGTAAGTTTTTGTTTTGTTGGACAGGTTCTCATGTCTCCCAGGCTAGCCAAGCATATCTGAGTCTCCTGACTCCACCACCCAAGTGCTGGTATTGCAAGTATACATTACCAAATCCACTTTATGTATTGCTGGTTATCGAGCTCAGGGTTTTGTGAATGCTAAGCAAAGCACTACTAACTGACCTACATCCTCCACCAAAAGTGGAGTTTTGAGAGTTTTATGACTTCTAAAAAATGTGATCTTTGGGCTAAAGAGATGGCTTGTCCCCAAAAGCTAAAGGACCTGAGTTCGGATCATAGATTCCCCAAAAAACTCTGGGTGGAAATGGTGGTTGTCTGCCTGGAAGGCGAAGCCTGGGAAATTCCAGAGTGAAATAATAAGGAGGCAAAACAATATAGGATGATTCCCAGTCACTCTTGGGCTTCCACAAACACACATAGTGCCCACTCTACAGACCCACACACCTACATGTACACCTGCGCACATTGAAGAAAGAAAAAACAAAAAAGTGATCTTTTGGAGACTCATGTGTAAATATTACACAGCATGTGGACTTAGATGCATGCAGAAGTAATGAGAGCTGAGAATTTTAAGATTTAGTACAAGGGCTGGAGGAGATGACTCAGTGGTAAAAGCCTTTGCCTCATAAGCAGAAGGACTTGATTTCGGATCCCCAATCCCATTAAAAAAATGCTAGAAAAATATGATGATGACTTGGAATTCTGTCATCGGAAGGTAGAACCTGCAAAACTCCAGAGCAAAGCAATAAGTGGAATAGCAATGCAAGATGATTCCTAATATCATCCTTGGGCCTCCACAGTGTATGTGGAGTAGTATACTTAAGTGTTCTCTTGTATTCATGTCCGCACATACATGTACACTCACCCACATGTAAGCACACACATTCATGTGAGAAATAAAATCTAGTGCGTGTATATATATATATATATACTCACTAGGTTTTATTTATTTTTTATTATTTATATGCACACAAGTTCACCAAAAGTGGAGGTTATAGATAAAAAATTTTTAGAGGACTGTATAATCTTAATTGTGTTATTTTATCTTGCTTCTATGATAGATTGTTATCTAAAACAGTGTTTTTTAACTGAGAATAGTTTTGCTTCTAGGGTGACGTTCATTGATGTGTGAAGTTATTTTTGGTTGTCACAATCATTGGATTAGGGGTCATGCCTCTGATACCTGATGAGTAGAAACTGTACTCCTTAGTGTACACGAGAGTTCCTTACAACAAAGAAGTATCTGGTTAAAAATGTCAGTATTACAGAGACTGACAAATTCTGTTTATATAGTTTTTGTGCCAGTTACTTTATTTTTTTTTACTTTCATGAGAGAACACTCTTGACACACTATATAAGAAAGAAAGGGAGATTTGTTTGGCCTGACGGTTCCAGAGGGAATAAGTCCATTGTGGTGGGAATCCCATAATAGAAGATGGCTGGCTGGAGCAGGGGACTGGTTTAGGGGAATGCATCCACAGTTTTCTTATATGAACAGTTCAATATTAAAACTTATTGTCAACATCAGTATTGTGGTTGCTATAATCTCTGTTGAAAAGGTAATTTTACTGCTAAATATAAAGTTCTTGGGACATAATACTCAGTAATATTTGGGAAATGAATATGTTATATTGTACGGCTTAGGGAATATTACAGTCTCTTTTTTTTTTTCCTAGGTGCAGATACAAATTTTACTACCTGGATTAAAAGGTGTCAAGATGCTCAGAATGGTAAGTATGTCAGGTAGATATCCATCGTCAAATGAAATAAATATTTATTTATTTTTTTATTTTAGTGTTGCATTCATGGATATAATGAGTTCATGGTATTTTCATCCCTTAATCTCCAACAAAGAAGTAAACATTTCAACTCATAACTTTCTTTTGGTTTAAATAAATTTGGTTTTTAACTCTTTCTTGTGTCCTTTTGGTAGTTCTGGGAATTGAAAACAGTTTCTTTTAAAACTATTTATTTGTTTATTCATTTATTGTGTGTGTGTGTGTGTATGTATGCGTGTATGTGTGCGTGTATCAGAGTTCCCTGTGGAGGACCAAAATTGACTTTAGGAATCCTGGATTGCTTCATTCTGGGATTTCCCAGGCTCCGCCCACCAGGGATGAAGTGCAAGATTCCTCCTGGAGAAAGCCAGGGACTTTTTACTCCTAGTACACGTTAGCTGTAAGTTAAGCTACACCATGGTCTTAATAGCATACTATTTCTGACTGATTTGGTTTCATCCTTACGTAGAAGGAGATTGTTGGATTTACTTTGCAAGGAAGCTCATGGTATTATCAGTTAAAAAAAACAAAAAACAGTCTAAAAAAGTCCTAGGTGCAATATTAAAATATTTTTAATTTTAAAAACAAATTACCATCATTTGAAACCTGTAAAGAATTATCTTTCTACTGTATTTACTATAGAAATTATGTGTACAAACTCTGCCTATAAGAGTACTATTATTTGAAAATATTTTTCCTTTTTTCCTGTTTATAGGATCAGAATCTGAGGTGGTAAGTCTAAAGTTTTATCCTTCATGGTTTTTCTTATAGTTTATACTTATAGTATAGTTTACGAATTAAATGTATTTGAGATAGGACTTGGGATGTGTTCTCCAATTTAAATATTTTATTAGTAACTGAAAGTAATTTTTTGGCAAAATAATTATAGAAGTTTATAATTAAGAAAATTATTGGGCTCATTAATGAATTTAATATTGAGTTTAAGCCCGTTGGTTTTAGTATGGTTGGTATGCTTACTTCCTATCTTTTTATACCAAAAAGTCATCCTATTTCTTAGGTTAGATAATTGTAATCACAATTTTTTTTTACTGGTAGTCTTAAAATACAATAGAAAATGTTAGTTGTGAAGTAATTCTGTGTATTAGTTTCATGATCAAGACAGTTTAGAGGAATAAAGGACTTAGCAATGCAGACTTGGTTACAGTCTGTTATGATGGCAAGAAAATTCATACCAAAAATCAGAAGCCAAGGAAAATATACCAAATCATGGGAAGAGTTCAGGGAGAGTATTTTCTAACTTCCTAGTCTGCCAAAGCTAATCATTTCTCTCTTATTTTCACCTGCTCAAGGAACATTTATACCCACTGTGGTCTGTGTTTTTCCCATTAATTAGATTAGATAGTCTCCCAGAGATTTGTTCAGGGCTTGTCTTAATTAAACAGTTCTTAGATGTGTCTAAGGTCTCAATCCTCCTTTGTCAAGATGTCACCTTTATTGACACCCTGTGTCTCCAACAAGTTAGAAGGTGAGGCTCAAACTACTTCCACATGTACATCATTCGTGAGCTTGCTTCACATAGGCAAATGAACACACACACACACAATTGGGGAGTTGTGAGAAAAACACAATTTTTAATTAACTTAGATATATTATAAAACAACTAAATATGGCTCATGCTTTTGTGGTAGTAGTCACCTACATATCTAATCCAGAAAGAAAATAACAAGGAGTTGGAAGATGCCTGTATAGTCTTAAGTCACTTTAGTATTTTGGGGGTACTTCTTCACTGTCAAGGAAACTATCTGTTTCAAGCTTCCAAAATTACATTGCAATACTGAAAAAGCCGGTTATTCCCAGAGATTTCTTCATGTGCAAAATGGGCCGATAGATAATTATGTTACACAGACTTTGTGAGTTTCAGCTACAAATATGTGGAGATGCTTCAGGGAGCTTAAAACAGCTCCAAAAATCAAGCCCAGTTGAACTATTCCTGTACAGTTACTATTGCCCTGTTTTCTAGGTGAGTGAAGACTGGTTTGGAATAGGTTTTAAAGGGCTCATTTCCTGGTTTTTCTGCTAGTAGTTTTGTTTGGGTTTTAAAGTACTTGAGGTTGGGGTAAGTTTAAGTTTGTCTATTGGTCAGGATTTTGTGATTACTATGATGAAATAGCTACTTATTTTTGGCTCAGCGTTTATTTCATGATAGGGTATTATAACAGAGCATAGCAGTTTACTGAGCAATGGGGAGCAGACTGAGAACCCAATATAGACTTCAAAGACATGCATATCCCCTACTACCTACTTCCACCAACTCATATATTTATCTCAAACGACAAACTATATATTTAACCTTTAAAACCTATTTAAAACACAAAAGCTAGTGAAGAACAGAATGGCATTTGGGTAACAGCAACAATAAAATCTGATAATGCAAGTTGCATAGTTATGGTGTGTAATTTGTCTAGTTTGTTCCTGGTTTTGAATGAATTGTCAGTATCTATCTCCACTTAATTGAGGCTCATATTTCTTATTAATGTCAAAGAGGAATGCTGAGTTGAATCTCATCTATACAGTGGATTTTATTTACTTCATTTCTCAAAACAATTTAGGGGCCATTGATGACCCAGGGCATGTTCTTTTTTTTTTTTTTATGTTTAGCATCATTTTTTTTTTATTATTATTTCTGCTCATACAAACTTAACAGTACACTGGTCCCCTCCCTCTCTCCACCTCCCCCCATTCCCGTACTCTTCCCTCCCCTCCCTCCCCATCCCCCAGTGCCTCCCCAACCTCAGTCCCCGGAGCATCCTTTACTGTGCATGCCAAACTCTCCTCTGGGTCCTCCTCTCCGATGAGGTGCAAAGACCGAGGGGCATATCCCAGAACCCTTTCTTGTGTTCCCCTTAAGCTTAGGAACACTACTGTGACTGTCAGTCCCTAAGCCTCCAAGGATCCTAGTGCCTTTAGTCCATTCTAGACTTTGTGGGGTCAGTAATGTGTTGGACATTGCGCAGGGCATGCAAAGTTCTATTATATTGCTTCAGCCCTAACTTGTGTGGAGTATCTTGCATATCATTACTCTTCCCATCCTTGCGCTCTTACAATCTACCGCCCCCCCTTTTCCGCAAATTTCCCTGAGCTTCAGGATGGGGAGAGGATTAGGCTAGCCCAGTTCCAGGTGGTTGATATAGAGTCTCTGATGTCTTAATTATGGTTTGTTGATTCTCCCCACCCACCCCCCCCCGGTTTTTGCTGCTCCTGCAATGCCCTTGGCTCCATCCTGATGGGTATTGGAAGTCACCCCCTGGCCAGAGATAAAGACCTGTTAAATTAGAGTCTTGTTATAAGAGTATATTCAAAGGTAGAGTGGAATAAAAGTAGGAGACTGCAGTGAGAGAGGGGTCAGTCACCCATTTGCAAAATGGTACTTTATCAGGTAGCCTATATGCCCTCCCCTTCTGGTGAGATTATCAGTTGCCTATGATCTGGAAGGAAAGTCTTGAACTTAACCAGATGTCTCATTACTTACTTGCAGTCCTTGATGGTAGCCTATTTTCTCTGCTGTAACATAGTCCCCTCTCTCCTTGTTTCTGGTGGGGCCCTCCTTCCCCATCCCTCCTGTTTATAATCTTTACAATTACTATAGGTATTACAGAGATTTGTCTTGAGTGTCTCTGAGTGGGTTTGGTACTAGGTTCCACCTATTAGGGAGTACATACGGTGCTTAATTTTCCATGTCTGGGATACTTCACTCAATATAATTGTTTCTAATTCCACCCATTTCCTGGCAAATTGCATTAATTCATCATTTTTGATGGCTGAGTAGTATTCCATTGTATAAACGTATCACATTTTCCTTATCCACTCGTCAACTGTTGGACATTTGAGCTGATTCCATGACTTTGCTATTGTAAACAGTGCTGCAATGAACATGGTCGTGCTTGTGCTATCGAAGTGAATTTTTGCTGTGTGGGGGGTTATTCCCAAAAGTGGAATAGCAGGTCATATGGCATTTCAATCTTAACTTCTGTAAGAATCTCCAGACGGCTTGCCAGAGTGTTTGTGTGAGCCTGCACTCCCACCAGCAATGTAGGAGAATTCCCCTTTCTCCACATCCTCTCCAGCACTTGGTGTTGTTTGTATTGTGGATTTTTGCCATCCTGACCAGGGTGAGATGATATCTCAGGGAAGTTTTGATTTGCATTTCCCAGGACATGTTCTTTAGCTTTATGTATTTGTCCAGTACATGTGTACATGGACACATAAAGTGTGGGTTAGCTAGGAATCACTTAGTTTTCTGGGCATAGTGGCACATATGATCCCAGCACTTGGGAGGCCGAGAGAGAAGAATCTGGTGTTCAGGCCATCCTGGGCTACATATTGAGCTCCAGGCTAGTCTGAACTATATAGTAAGATCCTTGTTTAAAATAAAATTATTTTGCTTTCTCATGGTTTGTTTTGTAGAGGGACAGTAAATAGAATAAGTTATCAATGGAAAATATTCTTAAAGTGATCTGTTTATAGGAATTTCACATTTTTGAGGGATCTGTTGATTTATTTAGAAACAAGGTTTCATATAGCCCAGACTGGCCTCTAAATTGTTATATAGCCAAGGATGTGACTTTGAATTTCTAATCTCCTGTTTCCATTTCCTGAACGTTGGGATTATAGATGTGTGTATTGCTATGCCAGTTTTACTACTTGCTGGGCTCAGACTCTGGGCTTAATACATGCTGGACATTCTACCAAGCGAGCTACTCTCCCTCTCCCCCCACCTCTCTTAAGCATTTCTCATATGGCCCAGGCTGTCTTGAACTTACTTTGTAGCTGAGGTTAATTTTGAACTCTTGATTCTCCCACCTCCACCTTCTAAGTACTGAGATTATGGGCATGGACCATCATATCCAGCTAAAAATGGTTTTCAGAATGTTAAGAATTAATGATGAGTTTAAGAGATACGTTTTAGAGAAAGTTTTTGTTCATTTCACTTTGAGACAGGATTTCACTATATAAATCAGTCTGGCTTCGAACTCAGTATACTCTTGTTGCAACCTCTAAGTGCCAGGATTGCAGGCATGTGCCATCATGTTCATGCTTTATTTTTGAAAAGCTTGCATATAAGTTTTTCTATATCAAAAAAGTTGAATAATGGGTAGATTAATGATCCATATAGTTTAAATATTAAACTAACAAGTGAAAAATCTTTCTCTTTCAACTTGCCAAAATCAGTCTGCATCCCAGAGAACTCAGTCAAAAATCAAGTAAGTGTTTATTGTTCATAAAACAATGCATACATAAGTTCGTTTAAAGAGGAGAAAGCTCTTTAATTTGATAGTAAGTTCTTTTATCATGTGATTTTAAGTGTTTTGTAATTTTTTGCATCATGTTTAGTATTATGAAAACTTTAAAGGCTATTTGTTGCTTAGTGTTAATATATTAAGTAAAAATAAATAACTTTTCTGCTTAGTTTGGTTCCATGTTCTGTCACATCCATATACTAAGAACTTTCTGTTTGCTATTGCACATACAAATATTTAGTAAGTTAAACAAAATAGAAATTTGTCTTTTTTTAATGTGGTGCTGGGGACTAAACCAACAAGAATCTCCCACGTGGTAGTGCAAGTTCTGAGAATAAATTCATAGGAACGTTCTACACAAGTAATTGCAATAATTGCAAGGGCAGCAATTAAAGAAAAATGTCTTTTACTTTATTTTTATATTGTTTTTTATGGGGCTGGGGAAGTGATTTTAATTTGTGGGCCCCAATTTGGATACCCAACATCTACATAAGAAAAGGTGGATGTGGTACTGGGGAGATGACTCAGAAGTTAAAGTTCATCATGTGAGAGAACCAGAGTTTGGATTTCCATTTACCACGTAAAATGCCATTGTAAAAAGTTGGGCTTGGTGCTTGTGGATGTGGCTCAACATTTAGCTGCATAAGTAAAGGATGAGAGTTTGGATCCCCAGATGCCATGTAAAGATGCTTGTGACCATAGCAACCTGATTGTAATTTCAGCCCCAGAAAACTGTGGGAATCTCTAGAGCAAGCTAGCTAGTCAGATAATCCTTATAGGTGAGTTCTGGGCTTAATTAGAGAATCAACTTCAAAAGAAAAATGTTTCCTGGTAACAACCTACTTTTCCTGATAACAACCTACTTTCTTTCTCTGTCTCTCTCCCTACTTTCTTTCTCTCTCTCTCTCTCTCTTTCTCTGCTTGCATATTTGCACATGCATGTATTCCCTTACACATATATGTTCACATTCATGCATACACAAATGCTATCCTCCCCCACACACACACATGAAAGAAAAAGATGGTTGACATGGAGATGCATACCTTTAATTCCAGTGCTGGGATGAAGAGACAGGAGCTCACTGTACAATCAGCCTAGCTAATTGATGAGTTTCAGGTTCAGAGAGAACCTTCGTTCCCTGAAGAAGATAGAGAGTGATTGGAGAATACTCAGTGTTGGCCTCTGCACATGCATACAAACACATAACACACCCACAAAGATCATTAGTTAGCAATGTGTGCAACTGGTATTCTTAAGATTATAAAAGAAAGAAAGACAAGTGTTTGTTGATGTAGCATTTTGCAACTTCACAGAATCACAGTGGCATACTGTGTGACTCTTGAAGTGCATTTCTTTAATCAAGGTGCTTTTGATATAAATAACTAAAATGGCTTGGAGATGTTAAAAGCAAATAAGGATAAAAAGCTCTGCCCTCCAGGAGATCATGGTATAGCCTCATTTGAAAGCAATTACTCGTACACATTTTTAGAGCTTTCAGTGAAACTCTACATATAATTTTTAAAGCAACACTAAAAAAAATAGAATGAAAAAAATCATTTTTAAGATATATTCCTCATAACTTGGATTAAATGGAAAGGAATTGTACAATGCCTGGCATTGTGGGTAAACTTTGAATTTGTATTCATCTGCTTCTGGATTTATTACCAATTTTTGTGAATAGAGCTTGGAGTATTGACATGGATTACTCTGGATCCACTGCATCACTGCTGCCACTTGCTGAGGCCTTCACTTTTCTGGGCGTGTGTGTTCTTGTGTGTTTAAAGAAGATGAAATTGTGTATTTCATTTTAATACTAAGTGCAAATGAGTGTAGAACTATTGATGCTACACCTACTGGTAGCTGTTAAAAATAACTTTTTAATATTATCTTAAAAAAACAGTATTAGAAAATTATATAGCAGTTAAGTCTATTGGAAAAGTTTATATATCTATCATACTGTTTTCTTCCATTAGTACAGATAATAGAAAGTTACATAAAGTTGTTTGAGGCAGCAGCTGCTCTTTTACTTGTTCCTTAAGGTGGAGGGAGCTTTTGTTGTTTAATAGATTAGCTATTAACCTTAAGATTAAAAGTGCTGTATTAAGATGCATGTATTCTTTAAATAGGTATGACTGGTATCAAACTGAATCTCAAGTAATCATTACACTTATGATCAAGAATGTTCAGAAGAATGATGTAAATGTGGAATTTTCAGAAAAAGAGGTAATTTGTCTTTGAGCCACATTTTATATGGAGTTTAAATACTATATAAACTTAGTTGCTGAATAATCAATACCAGTTTGTTACATACTTTTTGTATTGGTTACTCTTTTGTGTTGCTGTGAGAGAACATTTAAAGTCAAGCAATTTAAGGGAGAAAGATTTATTTAGCTTACAGTTTCAGGAGATACAGTCTTTCATGGCAGATATGGCATGGCTGGCTGGCTGGCTGAAGCTGTTGAGATAGTCTAAATCACTACAGACATCTTGAAGGCTGAGAACTCCAAGACTATTTGCTACAAAGGCAAATTTCTCCAGCAGATAGTGTGGGACTAATCCAGCTCAAGGCCCACCTTAGTAAATTTTGAAGTTACTGTGACCACCTTCCTCCAACAAGGCTCTATTCTCAAAGGTGGCATGACCATACATATGAGACTGGGGGGGACACATTTCAAACCATGACACATTTCTTCCTGAGATAATGTGAAAATTACCAAGTAAAATCTGAAGTATTGGTTTTGTTTGAGTTATTTTAAATTCGAGATAGGAATTTGTATGGTATGGGATATATGTGGTTTTGCTTTTTTATTTTGTTTTCAGAAAAGTTTTTGCCATGCAGTCTTGACTGCCTTTGAGCTTCATGCATTCCTCCTTTCTCTGACTGTGGAGTGCTGGGTTTAAAGACTTATACCACTGTGTTTGGTGTGGTTGTGTGTTTTTCTGTAGATGAATGCAAAGTAGAACTGAGGTAACTTTGGAATGACAGCATTGCTTCTTATTTAATGGAGAACCTCATAATAAGTGCTTAAGTCCACTAGTGTAGTAAAATGATATATTTTACACATGAATAGATTTTTTTTAAACATTCTATATTTCTTTGCTCTCGTGTATCACTCCTTGAAATTTGAATGTTAAACATATGTAATTCAATAATGATTAATATATAAATATTATATTTAATTATGTATATGAGAATTCCTATGTAGAATGTTACATAAGAATATTTTGAGGTCCTTAGATTTGATATTCCATACAGAATACTTAATCTGTGACATTGCTGAAATTCTGTATTCAATTGAAATACTTAACCTTTTGTTGTATAAATCAATAAATTGTGATACTGTGTTTCATCAGTTGTCTGCTTTGGTGAAACTTCCTTCTGGAGAGGACTATAATTTGAAACTGAGACTGCTTCATCCTATAATACCAGAACAGAGCACATTTAAAGTACTTTCAACAAAGGTAAGCAAATTGAAAAGATTTCCTCTAGTAATATTCTCAAACAAAAAATACTATTAAACTAATCATCCATGTATAATCTTCTAACTCCTTTTATTTTTTTTCCATTGTTGGTACTTGAACTCGGCATTGTGCTTGCTAGGTAAGCATTGTGCCACTAATCTACATTTCTATTTCCAGTTCTGTGACTTCTTTTAAGCCACCATACCATTAAATCAGAAAGTACTGCTAATAACAGTAGTTTTTGAGTGTCTTTGCTTTTTTTTTCAGCATAATGAAGTGTGAAAATCTTTTAGCTTGCATGGTGTTTGTGTGCTTAATACTTTACAGCTAAGTTTTTTGAAAACATAGAATGATAAAATAAATTAAGCAGCTTATTATGTATGTATGACTGTATGGATGTGAGTGTTTGCTGACCAGAGGTCAATATTGGGTACTTCCTCTGTCATTTTCCATCTATTCTTTTTCAATAAGTAAAATAATGATTTATTTATTATGCATGTGTGCTTGAGCATCAGGCTAGAGGACAGTTTCTAGGAGTAGGTCAAACTCAGGCTGTCAGCCTTGTGTGGTAAGTACCTTTACTTGCTAAGCCGTCTTGCCAGCTCTTCACCTTCCTTTTTGAGACAGTGTATGTCATCGCATCTGGAGCTTTCCATGTCAACTAGATTGGCCGAGTCCTTAAGATTTTCTTGTCTCTATCCTTCCCAACACACTGCCATACCTGACTTCTATGTGGGTGATGGGGATCTGAACTCAAGTCCTTATGATTACACACTATGTATTTTACCCATTGATATCTATCTCTCCAGCCTTTTTAACTTTTATTTTTATTTTTATTTATTGTGTATCAGAGTGCACTGTGTGTCCCTGTGGAGGACCAAGGGTGACTTCAGGAATCATCCTGGATTGCTTCTACCTTCTTTTTGCTTCTCTCTGGGATTTCCCAGGCTCTGCCCACCAGGGTTGGATGTGCAGGACTCTCTATTTCCACTGTTACTTTTACATGGTACCTGGGATCTGAACTCAGGACCTTCTGCTTGTGAGGCAGAGTCTTAACCCCTGAGCCATCTCTCCAGCCTCAAATTGGTCTCTTTTTAAAGATTTGTTGTCAGTGTTTTCTTCTTAAGAATTGTTATATGTTGGGGCTGGAGAGGTGGCTCAGGGGCTAAGCCTCTGCCTTGCAGGCGGAAGGTCCTGAGATCGGATCCTAGACCCCACATATAGACGCCAGCAGGAGTGGGGGGGTGGGGGGTGGGGGGGGGGGGGGGGGGGGGGGGGGGGGGGGGGGTGGCGTTTCCAGTCCTGGTAGGGCGGAGCCTGTGAATCCCGGGGCAGAGTAAACAAGGAGGAGGTGGAGGTGGTCCTTGGTTGTTCCTGAATTTGTCCGCTGTTCTACACACACAAATACAATACATACATACACACAATACACACACGCACACACACACATGCATACACGCACAATTGAATAAATGAATAAATAAATGAACAAATAAATAAATAATAAATAAAAAGAATTTGTTATATGTTGGTTTGGTATGTAAATACTTTTTAAATTTTCAAAATTATTTATTTAGGGGCTGGAGAGGTGGCTCAGGGGTTAAGCCTCTGCCTTGCAGGCGGGAGGTCCTGAGTTCGGATCCCAGATCCCACGTATAGACGCCAGGCGGAAGCGGGGGCGGCCTGCGTTTCTGGTCCTGGTAGGGCGGAGCCTGTGAATCCCGGGGCGGAGGAAGTGGAGGCGTCCATGGTGGTTCCCGAATTCGTCCGTGGTTCTACACACACACAGACACACACGCGCGCACACATACATACGCACACACGCACAATTGAATAAATTAAAAAAAAATTTAAACAAATTATTTATTTAATATGTGTTTGTGTATCAGAGGGTACTGTATGCTCCTGTAGAGGACCAAGGGTGACTTCAGGAATCATCCTAGGTTGCCTCTACTTCCTTTTTGCTTTGCTCAGGGCATTCCTAGGCTCCACTCAGCAGGGCCATTCTGCCTGGTGTTTTTAAGTGGGACCTGATATCTGCATTCAGGACTTCCTGCTTTCGAGGCAAAATCTTAACCCCTGAGCCATCTCTCCAGTCTAATACTTGTTTTTTATAGTTATAAATTCAAACCACTTTGAGGATGAAGCTCCTTTTTCTTTTCTTCTTCTTTTTTTTTTTTTTTTTAGTTGAATATTTTGTTACTTGATAATGAATATATTTAAGTTAAAATTTGAGTATATAGTTTTTATTCATGTATATTTCAAAAATAAACAATGGAATAAGTGTTCAGAGTACTTAAAATATCACTCCAAAGAATTGGGTAGTAGTATAATTTGTTGAAGAAAATAACTGACTCAAGGGGCTGTGAAGAGATGGCTCAGGGGTTAAACCTTTGCCTTGGAAGAAGGAGAACCAGAGTTTGGATCCCATATCCCATGTAAAACTGCCAGACAGAAATGGTGGTGCCTGTGCTTCCAGCTCTGGAAAGTGAAGCCTGGGAAACTCCAGAGAAGACCATTGAGGAGACAGTATCCCTGGATGATTCCTAATGTCATCCTTGGGGTCTTCTTCATAGACTCTTGTACTCAAGATATACACATATTTTAGCCTCTGACACAATACACAGGAGGGGAGGGAGGGGAAGGGGGGAAAGAAGGACTCAAAAATGAAAGACTACTTAGTATATAGTGTGGTTCATACTTATAAACCCAGCACTTAGGAGGCTGATGTGGGGTTGCTATTAATTTAGGCCAGTCTAAGCTACAGAGTGATTTTCAATTCATGTGAGCTAGAGTTAACCTTGCTGAGGGGGAAACACTGAAGAATTTTTTTTTTTTAAATGTGATTCTAGCTCCTTGGCTTGCCCTGTGAATTGAGTCTTTTTACAAAATGGCTATAGGATTGACTTTTCAGCATTTATAAAATGAAGGTTGTGTACTAAATGACTCCTGAGGTCTTTCTGGCTGCAAAACTATGAACCTAAAAGTAATATGATAAATGAGTTAATGAGTGTGTGTTATAATAAGTAGGTTATTTCTATTTATTTCTGTTATACTTTAAAAGTTTTATTTAGTTGCCAGAGAGAGAAAGAAAAGTGCATACATGCCATGCCCCATGTAGGCTTCTGGGGCTTGAACACTTCTTCCATGTTTGCTTGATCGCACCTTATCCACTGAGGTATCTTACAAGTCCCTATTATTCTTTTTAAAACATAAATCTTATGACATAGCATGTTATCAGTGTCTAAGTTTAAGGACATGTAAAGTTAATCAATCATGAAGTTAGGATCAGAGTTTCTCTGTGTCGTGAAGGATAGAGGCAGAGGGTTAGAGCAGGAAGTACAAAGTACAGAAGTCATTTATTTTATTATAATTAATTGATTATATAAAGTAATTATATAATTTGATGTTTGCCATTTTGTGTTTAGTAAATAATTATATAGTTTAAAAAGAATTTTGCCTTTTTAAAAATGGATGAAGATAGCCAAGAACAAGGCTAGTAGTTATGAGACAGATAGAAGAAACAGAGCTACTTGGGATGACATGGTGAGAAAAGGAGTGAAATTTTAACTAGCATTTCAGCCTGTTAATGGCCATATTCACATAGTGAAATTTTTTTGTTTAGTAGTAGAATTATGAGCAATCAAGTACAAAGCTCTAAGTAGATAAGAAAAAGAGTTTGAGGGATAATGAGTTAGGCATTCTGTTTATTTCTGTCAAGCTATTTTTCTGTTTAAGACTGAAGCTGTCGTGTGTGTGTGTGTGTGTGTGTGTGTGAGTGAGTGAGAGAGAGAGAGAGAGAGAGAGAGAGAGAGAGGGCGCTGTGTGTCCTGCGGAGGACCAAGGGTGATTTCAGGAATCATTCTGGATTGCTTCTACCTCCTTTTTGCTTTGATCTGGGATTTTCCAGGTTCTATCCACTAGGACCAGATGTGTAGGCCACTGCCATTTCCGCCTGGCAATTTTCTTGGGACCTGAAATCTGAACTTAGGACCTTCTTCTTGTGAAACAGTCTTACCCCTGAGCCATCTCTCCAGCTCCATGTCTTCCCTTTTCATGGATTTTTGTTCTAGTTTACAGTGACAGTAATGTGTTTCTGATGAGAAGCAGGCCTTAATATGATCAGGAAGGTGTTTGTTGTCCCCTTGATATTCATGATACTCCTCTTGTCAGAGTGATTGTTATTGCAACTTACAGCTTTCCAAGATTGATGAAACTTTTCAAGATTGATGGCTTTTCTTCCCCAGTAGCTTCCATAGTACTGGTACTCTGGTACTGTGTAGGCTCTCCAGTGAGGAATAAGCTTCCAGACCAATTTCAGCTGTTTTTTTTTTTTTGGTCATGACTTCCTTTTGGCAGAGACTTTCATGTGATTTGGTATATAAGTACATAAATCAAACATTTATTGCTAATAAGTTATAAATTTATTTTTTTATTTTGTATTTATTTCCTCTCATACAAACTTAATAGGTAGCCCAGTCTCCTCCCTCCCTCTACCCCTTCCTGGACCCCCTCGCTCCCTCCCCCCTTTTCCTCTTTCTTTCCCCCCCTCCCTTCCTATTATTTTCAAACAATTATTTGGTACACGTATAATACCATTTATTAAAGGCAAAGCAAATTTGCATACTCAGGTGGATATGCTTATTTATGGATTAAATTTAGCTGAGTGTTTGATAATATGTAGGACATAGATTACCTGACATTCTTATAGTTCATTGATGTTTTGCTTTTTTAAAACTATTTGTGCAGAGAATGCCACTTTGCATAAAACATAGTATATATTTCAGAAATTGATGAAGATTATGTCTTAATCTCAGATTAAAATTTATTGAATGATTGATTTTTATAAAGCTCAAGTTGGCAACTTGAATAGCAATTTTTAAAATTAAACATCCCAAAACAATATAATCCAAAGATACACTGGTTTATATTTATGTGCTGAAGAATGATGATAGGAAAACACTAAAGTCAGGGCAGGGAGAGTAGGAAGAGATGAGAGTGGGAGGGAAGGGAAGGGAGAAGGAAGGGGGAAATGAGGGAGGCAGAAGAGAGGTTGTATAACTAGGAATTTAAAATATTTTAAAATAAAATTTTTAAAAAAGAAAATACTGAAGTCTTGTTTTCCTTAATTAAACCATTGCATTTCTGTAAGAGCAGAAAACTTGTGTATAGTAAAATCACTGCAGTTCATAATATTCAGTAGTCTCGAATGTCAGCTAAGATGTTTCATAGTATGGTATGAGACAGCATGCACAGTACTAACATTTTCCCCTTGTGTGTTCAGAGCTAAGACTGCTGCAAAGCCATTCGATGCATTATGAGCAAGAACTGCCAGAAACATTATGGGTACATTATACTTGTGATTTTGAATTTTTTGTTATTCATGCAGAGCATTATACTGATAACATTTTTTGTGACCCCTATATTCAGTTATGCAACTGAAAAAAAGCTGTACTCTAAAGGATAACTATTTTCTTGGTTGGCCCTGGAATCTCCATTTTTTTGTATATGAAACTGTTAGACTACTAACTTCTTTTATGGAAAATATATTGAAAGAATTTTCATAATTGTATCTGTAGAGAAATAAATGATAGAAATATTTGAATCATTTACTTTTCAAACAGCAGAGGGAGACAGTGTTACACAATTCTGAAAAATCTGAGTTGCTAAGGCTTTTATTTTGTCATAGTTCTGAGAAAAAAAGTATCAGATATTTCATGTATTTTATGTATCCTGAAGCTGTTTGAATTGAGAAAAGGATGCATTTTGCTGAGCAGAATGTGGGTGAAACTAGATCTTATGTAAGATTTGTGGTTTTAAAGACTGCTTTGTGAGGTTTTTGTTGCTGTCTTGTTTTTTGAGACAAAGTCTCACTCTGCAGTTAAGGCTGTCCTGGAATCTACTATGTTGTCTAGGTTGGTCCCTAACCCTGGGTAGTGTTCTCCATCTTAATGCTCCAAGTGCCTGGATTATAGACATGAACCACAGGCCTTGCTTTCCTCCCCTCCCCTCCCCTCCTCTCCTCTGCTCTTCTCTTGGCAGGTATCACAAGTCTCTGCTATTTCTCTATTTTTAAGAATCTTATTTTTTTTCCTTCTTTAAGGTTGAATGTTACATATCCATTACTGTGTTATTGTTGGTCATTCTACTTGAGAGAAATATAGTAATTTGTGATGAAAATAAGATGGAACCCTTAAACTAATGAAATGCCATTTCTTAGCCAAAGTATATCTTTTCTGAGGCACGATTCATATTTTTTCAGTATGTATGATAGTTATTTTTATCACTAGATTCTACTTGTCAGGCTATTTATCTATTTTTAAATTAAGAAACATCTTTTGTTTGTTATTGTTAGTTCATGACTATATTCTCTACTTACAGTTTAAGAAACTAATTCAATGGGATGTTTCATAATAGTGTGAAATACTTATTTTAAAGATTGTTATTTTTCTCCAAGAATTAAAATTCTCAAGTCCTAATGGTAAAATTGCCATTATGGAAATGTTTGTATGTTCCTTTTTTTTTTTTTTAAAGTTTGAGTGATCTTTCTGCATAATATATAGTGTAAAAATATCCTCATATCATTGAGACCAAAAAATGTCACTTTGCTTAGAGACAAATTCTACACTGATCTCCTTTACCCACAGTATTTGATGTATTCTTGCTGTCTTTATATTAGTGCACGTTCCCTCCCTCTTCCTTCCTCCTTTCCTTTCCCAGTTTTCTTAGAGGTCGGGGTGTTATGTAGCTCAGACTGATCTCATACTTGGAATCTTTCTTCCCAGACCTCCCAAGTGCTAGAATTACAGCATCACTGTACTCAGCTCTGTGGTAACTTTTTTTATTTAATGTACACACTAGAGCTGTTCTACCAAATTATTTCACGTTTCCGTTTTTATTTTATCATATAGCCATTTATTGAGGTCCTTAACTGTCAACAGCAGAATAACTCTTTGTTTACATATTTTGTAGCTTAGTTTTCCAGTTCCATATTGTGCAAATTGTGGGAAAATGTGATAGCTAAGTGTTTTGACTTCATTGTCCCATGACAGGAAATTTACTGAGTCTTATATCATAGAATTCTTACAATTGCATGATGTGTAGATATGTTTGTTTCCAATTTAGAGATAGAGAAACCAAATTGAGTTGTTTTATTACATAATTTGCTCAGGTTTTTCCAGATGATTGTGGTGATGATGAAGATGAACTTGGGTAGCGGTCAGAGGATAACTTTCAGAAGTCATTTCTCTTCTGACACCATGGGCTTTCCAGGGATCAAACTCTGGTCTCCAGGTTTTCCAGCAGATGCTTTACCTACTGAACCGTCACATCTTCCTAACTTGGAGAGTTGTAAAAGGAACATAACATGTATTGTAGTCATTGAAGATTTTTACATCCTTCTGAATATTTATATATGATACACTCTGGAATTTTAAGTGTTGTTGTAAGGCACTATCTCTTCCAAAACATGAATTGAGAACTGGAGAGATGACTTGGGGGGTAAGACTGTGCCTTGAAAGCAGAAGGTCTTGAGTTTGGGTCCCAGGTTCTACATAAAAATGTCAGGTAATGGGGCTGGAGAGGTGGCTCAGGGGTTAAGCCTCCGCCTTGCAGGCGGAAGGTCCTGAGTTCGGATCCCAGATCCCACATATAGACGCCAGGCGGAAGCGGGCACTTCTGGTCCTGGTAGGGCGGAGCCTGTGAATCCCAGGGCAGAAGGAGGTGGAGGCGTCCATGGTGGTTCACGAATTCGTTTGTGGTTCTACACAGACACAGACACAGACACACACACACGCACGCACGCACGCACGCACGCACGCGTGCACATACACACGCATATGCACACAGTTGAATAAATAATAATAATAAAAATTTTAAAAAAATGTCAGGTAAAAATGGAGGTGGCCTGCACTTCTGGCTTTGGCGGGCGAAGCCTGGGAAATCCCAGAGCTAAACAGGAAGGAAGTATGTGTGTGTGATTCTGGAAGTCACCCTTGGCCCTCTACAGGGTCACAAGTGTCCTCTGAGACACACACATACACACACACACACACACACACACATAGAATAAAATAGATAAATAAGTAAATAATTTTTAAAAGTCTAAAAGATGGGTTAGCAAGATAACTCAACAGTTTGTGCATGTATTTGCTCTGCAATCCTGATGACTCAAGTTTGGTCCCGACACTTAACAAAAAAACTAATGTGTTGGTTTACATCTTAGTATTCCTACACTGAGATGGGTGGTGGATATAAGAGAATCACCTATCCTAGAGTACATAGAGTGGCAGAAACAACAAGGATGAATCTTGCTTTTAACATGGTGGAAGCAGAGAACCCACTTTAAGGTTGTCTTCTGATGGCCATACCTAAGCTGGGGCTACTTGTGTTCTCCACACACACAAAGTAAAATTTTGAAAAGCTAATGTAAAATAAAGGTAGAAAAAGAAGCAATGCTTCGTCTTGTTTACTGGCATCCTGCCCTGGTTCCATCTTGGTAATCAGTAAATATTTGAATTAAACAGCTAGAAATTTGATAGAGAACTGCCTACTCATTATCATCTTTTCCATTTTTAAAATGATGGAGTGATTTGAGAGTTAAGAATTAAGGCAGATTTTTCAGTCTGATCTCAAGAAAACTGAGCTATTGTTCTAACCACAAAAAGATTTGATACATTAAGAGCCAAGTAAGAACAAGGCTGCATTCTGAAGATGAGGAAAAGTTGTTAATGGAGTACAGCCATTAAGCATATGGTTCTCAAAAGTTTGCCATTGGGCTCCCTTGCCCTTCATGGGATTCCATTGTCTGGAGTCCATGAGTTTTTTTCCAGCCCCTCTTGAATTCCACGTCTGGAGTCCCTCTTACCCCTTGAGGATTCATGTTCGTGAGTTCTGTTCTTTCTCTCCTATAATAAATTCTGCCTTAATCCTCAAAAAAAAAAGTTTACCAGTGACCTGCTAGTAGCTCTTTAACTCTGGTTCACATTCTTGTGCCATAAATCTGTAGTAGTGAGTGGGGCCTTTCTGTTTGTCAAGAAGGTTGTGTCTAGATGCTATGATTGCCTAGGAGGAGCAGTAGCAGAAGTGTCTCTGGGGAAAATGAATAAATTCTGTGTTAATGCAGCAGAGTAGATGTAGTAGTACTAACACAGAAGTAGATGGCAGTACTATAATGGTAGGAACTGATGACCCAGCACAGTATGGATCCTTAGTAATAACCTGTAGATATGTGTTTTAGGATATTACAGTGCCTTGGAAACCTTTCTGAGTACAATATTTAAGCAAACGGTCAAAGTTTTAAGGAAAATTTTCTTCATGTAGGTGTCCACGCAGGCCAGAAGTTGATGTCAGGTGTCTTCAGTTTTTATTTTTGTGACAGGGTCTCTAACTGAACCTGGAACTCACTGATTGGCTGGTCAGCCAGCCCCAAGAATCTTTCTATTTCTTTCTCCTGCAGCTCTTGGATTACAGGATAGACACTGCTACACCTGACTTTTTACACATGAGTTGGCAATCCAAGTTCTGCTCCTCATGTTTATGCTGCAGGCACTTTACCAATGGAACCATCTCCCCAGCTTCAAGATAACTTTAAGGAATTAATTCTCTTAAAATAAAGTGGCTTACTAATGGTTGCAATAAAAAAAAAATCTTTGAAATTGGACTAGTAATTCAGAAAGTATGTGTCCGAATCATTAAGACTTAAATTTCATTTTTAAAAGCACATAGAAATATTGAAAGTAAAGTAGGTGTAAAAAGGAATTCACAGAAAATTAGTCCTTTCCTTTTTATCTTTTAAAAAGCTGCCTTAAATGGTTTATTACATGCTGTTATTTTAATGAATGGATTAAGTATAATTTCAAATTCAGGTCAGCTTGTCTCAGTTGAAACAGGTTGGTTGTTGCTGCTAAGAGCTTTGACTCTGAATTCATAAAAGTGCTTTGTTCATGCTGCACAATCCAGGTTACACTAGCTTTCAGTAGATGTAAGTGCTGGTATGTGCAAAACAAGAAACTTATAGAAAGTGTGTAGTACTCGAACTTGAAGTGAACTCATTAGTTTACCAGGCCAGACTTAGAATCCTTTCTTCGGTCTATAAGTGCCCTATTTACAGTGAGTAGACATTTATGTCTCTCCAAGAAAAGTCATTGCAAACAATGTTTTGTTACAACGTGAAGAGTAAGGGTGAGTCCTAGCCCAGCCTTGATAAGAGTCAGAGATGCTATTAGGGTAATAGTAACTGTTCTTATTAATAAATGGACCTATTTTGATATTTAGAACTTTTTGTAGTCTGTCTTCTACTTTTTTTTTTCATCTGCAGTTTTCCCTACTCAGATAAATCCTGGATGTAAGGCAAATTGATCTTCTCCTTTCATTCCCTATTCCATTTTAAACCATCCCCTTTGTCTCTAGAAACTTACCCCTTCCATTCGCAGACAGGTATACTTTGGAAAGTATACCCTTCAGATATTTGAAACCTTTCCTTAACGTTCTGTCTTGAACCTTTAGTGTGAACCTTTCTTCTCCATTTTTCTTTCTCTTCCTTTCCCTCTCTTTCTCCCTCCCTTCCCTCCCTTCCTCCTCCCTTCCTCCCTCTCTCTCCTTCAACATATTTAACCTGGGGGCCCTTGTGTATGCAGATCAGCTCCCAATCAGTAAACTACCTCACACACACACTTTTTTTGTTTTTAATTTTGAGGCAGAGTCTTGCTTTTAAAATTGTCCAGTCTGGCCTTAAGCTCGCTCTGTATCTCAGGCTAGCCTTGAACTTGCAAATCTCCTGCCTCAACCTCCAGAGTAGCTGAGTTTAATTACAGTCCTGTACCACTACAGTGACTTCTACTTGATTCATTCAATCATAACTTTTTTCAAGTGCTTTGCTGCCAAATGGTCAAGGATGCATCAGTATTTTTAAAATCTTTAACTTTTTTTTATATAATACATTTTTTATTATTATTTCAGCTCATACAAACTTAATAGGTACACCAGTTCCTTCCCTCCCTCCTGCTCCCCCCCCCCCCGAACCCCCTGCTCCCCCTCCCCTCACCCCTCCCACCCCATCCCCCCGTGCCTCCCGCCCCGATTCCCAGAGCCCTTTCTTGTGCATGCCTGACTCTCCTCTGGGCCCTCCTCTCCGATGACGTACAAGGACCCAGTGGCATTTCCCTGAACCCGTTCCTGTGTTCCCCTTAAGCATAGGAACACTGCTGTGGCTGTCAATCCCTTGCCTCCAAGGATCTTGGTGCCTTTAGCAGATGCTAGACTTTGTGAGGTCAATAGTGTGTTGGACATTGCGCAGGGCATGCAAAGTCCAATTATGATTGCTTCGGCCCTAACTTGTGTGGAGTATCTTGCAAATCATTGCTCTTCCCATCCTTTTGCTCTTACACTCTTACCGCCCCCTCTTCCGCAAATTTCCCTGAGCTTCAGGATGGGGAGAGATTAGTCTGGCTTAGTTCTAGGTGGTTGATATAGAGTCTCTGAAGTTCTGGATAGTGGGTTCGTTGATTTTCTTTTGCAGTTTTGTTGCTCCTGTAATGCTCTTCACTCCATCGTGATGGGCAACTGTATGTCACCCCCTGGCCAGAGACAGAAAGCTGTTAAACTGGAGTCTTATTATAAGAGCACATTCAAGGGTAGATGTAATACTTATACCCAAAAGTGGAATCGCAGGGTCATATGGCGTTAGGCAATGGGAGGGGTCAATCACCCATTTGCAAAATGGTTACTTTTTAATCTGCAGGACTATATGCCCTCCCCTTCTGGTGATACTATTCAGCCATCAAAAATGATGAATTACTGGAATTTGCCAGGAAATGGATATCATTAGAAACAATTATATTAAGTGAAGTATCCCAGACCCAGAAAATTAAGCGCCGTATGTACTCCCTAATAGGTGGCTCCTAATACCAAACCCACCCAGCCCATCTTGAGACACTCATAGGTAAATCTATGTATTACCTACAGTAATTGCAAGGATTATAAAATCTTTAAGTTTTAAGATTATACCTATTCATATTGTTAGTACCTGTTAAATGTAACTAATCTAAAATCCAAAATGCTTCAATTCCAACTCTTTGAGTACTTAACATGACACAAATGAGGAGGGGGAAAGCTCTAAAGTCTAAAAATCTGAAATCCGAACTACTTTTGGCCTCTAGCATTTCAGCAGAGTCTCACCTTGTAATTATGTTTAATGAATGACTCTAAAAGAGTTAGCCTTAGTTGTATTTTTAAAAATTTTGTTTGTGAGAAAGGAGAGTGAGGGATCATGCCCACATACATACATGGAAGTTAGAAGACAGTTTTGGAAATCACTTCCATATGGGTTTTGGGAGTGGAACTCAGATCTCTAAATATATGTTGCAGACACTTTTACCCACAGTTTTTATCATTTCCTGGCCCAGTTTTTTATCATGATTATTGTTATTTTTTATTTAAATCATTTTCACTCCACATTACTCATTACCATCCCCGTTTCTCATATTGATAAGCCTTCTCAACCATTCTCCCTCCTACTTTGATGTCTTTGTGTATATGATCTGCTGAGTTTCATCTGGGTTGCCTGCATTGGCATGTGTCTGAGCACTTACTAGAGCTTAATTGTTAATATCAGCGGGTGCTGAAGAAAGTAGCTTCTTTGCCCATAGCCAGGATTAACCCTGAGTAGTCTCTTGGGATGGTGGTGGGGTGCTGGGGCTGCCTCATGAAGTCATTTCCTGTCCATGGTAAAATGTTGACAGGACAAATCTTGCATAGGTCTGCGGAAGTAAATACAGCTTGCTTGAGTTCATGTGTGCAACAGTCTTGTCCAGAAGACACTATTTGGCAGCACTATTCTCCACCTTGTGGCTCCTCTTCTACAATATTCCTAGGGTGCTGTTCAGGGTTGAAATATCTGCAGTCACTCTATTTGCACTTTGTCCAGTCATGATTTCCTATGTTAAAACAGTTTCAGTTACAAAAGGAACCTTCTTGGTTAAGGGCTTGAGCTACATTCATCTATGATGTAATGATAAGTATTTCTAAGGTAGTTTGAGTCATATCCACGTAGCAAAAACAATAGTAGTTTGTTTCCTCCTAGGGCCTATGTCTCCTCATTCACAAGGTTCTTAATTTAGTTTACAGTACCCAGCTTGAATTATCTATCGAA
The DNA here is from genome assembly GCA_023101885.1 of Typhlomys cinereus. Classification (NCBI taxonomy): domain Eukaryota; kingdom Metazoa; phylum Chordata; class Mammalia; order Rodentia; family Platacanthomyidae; genus Typhlomys; species Typhlomys cinereus. The sequence goes on from JALPQD010000259.1 coordinate 2,392,546, forward strand.
GAATGGGCCTTTAGTCCAGTCAGAAAACTGTTGGTTACTTTCATAGTATTCATGTCACTATTGCACCTATTGGGCACATCTCCCAGGATGGTTGTTACGGCTCACAGAATTCATAGCTTGGTAAGGCTGTTGATGGCTTTTGTTCTCCAGCAGCCTACATAGTGCTGGCAGGGAGGACTCCAGCATGATATTTTTTGTCTTGTAAGCAGTAGGGTTTTACCATCCAGTTCTTATAGACAACCAAGAGCAGTGTTGAAGTCTGTATTATTTGGAGGGCATTTGATGTCCTCCCTGACCAAGAGCTTGTTTCAGAAAGTTTCAAATATTGGGTACAGTGTTGTTTATTTAATTGCCATAGTTCTGGGAGGAGTGTTTCAAGGCAGTTTTTCTTCCTCTTTGTGCATAGCATCTCCGTTCACCTTTTTTTAAATTGTATTTTTAAATAAGCTTGTAGTATGGTAAAATTTTCAGTTGTATTATATTTATACACTGAAGTAAATGCCTCTGGATCTGGTTAATGCCCATGTAAGTATAATAATTCCTTAAGAATAGAGTTTCTCAATGTGGTGTTCTTGACATTTTAGATTGGATTAATCTGTCATTAGAGGATGCAAGTATTCACTGTAGGGTATTTTAACAGTATTCCCTGATCTTTGAGACTCACAAGTATCTTCTCCTATATCCAAATTATGTCTACTGCCAGTCATTCCTGTTGAGAACACTGGTAGAGGAAAATACATATTTTGATTTAAAAAAAAATACTTAACATTTAGTATTTGTGCATGTTTGCATGTGCGTGTACACACACACACACACACACACACACACACACACACACACACACACACACGAGAGTTGGTTCTTACCTTCCACCATGTGATCATTGGGGATCAGACTGAAGCCATATCACTGGCCTTGAGTTTCAAGACTTAGTCATAGGTTATTAAATGTGTATATTAGTTTTTTTTTGAAGGGCAAATTTTCAAGAGTAGAAACAAATGCCTCATAATTCTTCAGATTTAACCTCATAATTTAAGAAAACTGCCCAAAGGCACCCTTAATTCTTATAAAACTTTGATGCCTTAAGAAAATTGCATTTTTCCTGTTTTATATATTTTAGGTTGAGTAATGGGTTTTATTTGGTGTTTCCTCTAGATTGAAATTAAAATGAAAAAACCAGAGGCTGTGAGATGGGAAAAGCTAGAGGGGCAAGGAGATATACCTACACCAAAGCAATTCATAACAGGTTTGTATTTTGGCTTTGTTGAACTTTAAAATTCATTGTGTAGTTAAAGTTAAATAACTTTAAGCTGGAAAAAACTTTACTGTGTTTCCAAGAATACAGTAAATTCTTACACAGTTGATTCTTACACAAATGAATGATGTTGTTTACCGTATCAATTTATGACAGTGGTTAAAAATCGTTGTGTGTTGTCTTTTTGTATTGCTTCTTTTCTTATATTCTTACTTAATTTGCTGTTATATTCTTCTCCCTCCTCTCCTTTATTCTTTCTGTTTCTTCTATTGATACTGCCAACTAATTTGATAGCTTTGCAGAGTAAATTTTCGACTTCATTTTTCTCTATTACTAATTTAGAGATTTAGAAACAGGCAGAGTGCCAAAGGTAAAGAGAATACCTGGAAGAGAAAAAACTGGGATTATTTATATATAGCTCTTTAAGGAACAAATACCGTTATGTCGAAGTCAGTCCTAAGTATCTATAATAAGTATTCTCTTTAACGGAATAATTAATGCTCAGGACACTCTAGGTGTAACCGGAGGTCTATCTTATTGTAATACTCTCATTACTGAATAGAGTGAAATTTCTTTGAGATTTATTAATGTTTTGACTAGATGACTGGAACAACTTAGCACGTCTCATCCACTTCAGTTTTTCTACTTGTGTAATGGAAAACATTTGCTAGACAACATTTAGAAAATGTTAGTCAATAGATCTTTGTTTTTTTTAAAATTTTTTTCTTATTTATTAAATTGTGCATGTTTGCGTGTGTGCGCGTGTGTGTAGAACCACGGAAGAATTCGGGAACCACCATGGACCGCCTCCCCCTCCTCCTTGTTTACTCTATCCCAAGATTCATAGGCTCCGCCCTACCAGGACCAGAAACGCACCCCCCTCTCCCCCCCGCTTCCGCCCGGTGTCTATACATGGGGTCTAGGATCCAAACTCAGGACCTTCCACCTGCAAGGCAGAGGCTTAACCCCTGAGCCACCTCTCCAGCCCCATCAATAGATCATTGTATGCATGTGTGCGCTATATGAAAATTTACATACATAAAGTAAGTTGCAAAAATTAGAGTTTCAATGCACACACTCATGACAGCTTCCTAAGTATTCTGTTGTGGTAAGATACAGGTGTCAACTTCACAGTTGAGGGTTCGAGCTCTGGGCAAATTTGTAGAGCATTAATAGTTGAGTTAAGCCCAGAGTGAACCTGCTAGAGATTATCTAGTTGATGGGGAAGACCCAACCATGGTGGGTGGGACTAGGCCTTGGGCAGGTGAATAAGATGGAGAGAAATGGTTGAGAAAGTTGACATCCTTTGTTGTACTTGGTTAGATATGCTGATCTGGAAATAAAGATTGTCTCTCTCTCAGACTTTATGTTGATACAGTGTGGCCAGTTTCCTTGACCCCTGGTATTGGTGTGAGCTCTCCTGCTAAATAGCTGGACAAGGAACTGAAACTGGACAATTATAAGCCAAAATAAAACCCCGTATTCCCTTATAAGTCATTTGGTCATGGATTTATTGACAACATGCAAAGAAACTGTAACATCTATAGCATAGTTAGCAAAACCAAGAGAGAGCAGGCAGCATAATTTTCTAGTTGATATTTCAAAGAGTAAGCACTCCATAGTCATCTTTTGGGACTGGCTCTTAGAGTTTTGGAGCTTTGGTTTATATGAGGCACAGCTTTTCCAAGAGTCTATTTAAATGAGGTGTCACTTAGGTTTTTTCAGGGCACTTGAGTGTATGCCTGTGGAGACCCAATTGTAATATCCAAAATCACCCTAGATTGCTCTACCTCCTTATTGCTTGGCTCTGGGGTTTTTCAAGCTCCACCTTCCAGGGTAGGAATTGCAGGCCACTGTCATATCCACCTGGCATTTTTACATGGGATCTGGGGATGCAAATTCAGGTCCTCTTGTTTGTGGGGGAATGGCTTTAGCCTTGAGCCATCTCTCTTTCTAAGTTTTATTTTATTATTACTATTTTCAGTGTCACTTATTTCTAACAACACTCATAATAGGCAGCCCAATAGTACTCCTTTCATATCACTGACTCAGCACCTTCTTTAGTATCACCTAAGATTTGTCTAGGACTAAAATGCAGGGCTTCTGAGTGAGGGTCTGTTTTCTGTGAACTCCATATGTGAGACTGTTTGTTGGTACATTTTCTTATGGTGGAAATGGTCTCTGCCGTGAGCAGGTATCTTTGCCATTTTTTGGTAAAGTGAATGAACAAGGAATTTGGATTACTCTCAGCAGTTCACCTTCTACCTCCAGATACATTTTTCTGAGATTAAATATTAAGGATTTTGGTGATATTTAGAGTTTTTTAAACTTAGTACTTTAGATATTCAAGATGCTCTTCCTTCTGTCCTGTTAGATTTTGCGAGGAATTAATATGCTTGTCAGATTTCTGTGTACTGCAAGCTGGAGTCGGTAGATAAGAGCAAGTCACTTAACCTATCTGGGCCAGCTTTCTTATCTGTAAAATAGAGATGAAACTTCTATTCTCATTTTTCCTGGGAGTCTGCATTAGAATTAATTAAATCCGTGTTTCCTGCTTCTTAACTACCCATGGGCATGCATCTTTTTGGGGGATGATGAAAATGTACAAAGATAGGATTTCCAGTGGAGGGAAGGACAATAGGATGTTCAAAACTGTATATATCCCCTGAATAAAACCAGGTCTTGTTGTATTTTATTTTGATTTCATGAAGGATGGTTAGGGGAAGAGTAGGTTAATTTATTGATAAAATGAAGGGATATAAAACAATGGATGTTTAGTAGTTTCTCAACCATTATAGAAAAGGGATGTAGAAAACATTACATTTAGAAATCATTGTGTCCTAATATAACAAGGAAATACAGAATTAGAGTTTTTAAAGCACTGAAAGCTTATTATCCAGTATAGTGTCTGGCTGTTGAATATGTGAAATAGGACTAGTCTTCATTGAGATGTGGAATGTTCGCGATTTTGAGGATGCATATGAAAAAAAATGTAGCGTTCTAATATTTTTCCCTTTAATTCATGTTGAAATAAAACCACTCTTTTTTAATGTTAGGCAAAGAAATGTTAGAATGCATCTTACTTAGTTCTTTTTAGTAGCAGTGCTAAAGCTGTTAAAATCATGTGTGTGACTCACATGCTGCTTTTTCATTGCATTTCTTAGACCTACTAGATCATTTGCTTTTTAATAATTAATAAGCCAAGATCTTCATTTCTTAATCTTAGATTAGTACTCCTAGTTCTTTGGGCTTCTAGGCTGGTAGCTTCTCTGTAAGTATTCTCTTTTTATCCTGATGCTCTCTATTACAATTTTTTTGTTTTCTGTACTGCGTAGATAATTTATATATAGTTATCTTCAAATACTGTATGTTAGATTTGTGGAATAAATGTGTTTTCACCATTCAGGAATTCCTTATTATTTCTGTGAAGTAATCTTAAATTTTTTAATGTGTGAGGAGGATGGAGTCTTAGCTCAGGTGCTTCTATTTTCATTGCATTTTACTGTGAAAGTTATCTCACTACCTCCAAAAACGATACTCTTTCAATAGTAAAAGTTTAGAAGACACTTTCAGTTGTTTTTTTTGGGGGGGGGGAAGCAAGCACTGGGGATTGAATCCAGAACCATGTATGTGCCAGATAGGCATTCTTATATATCCACTTCCTGATTAAGCATCTTTAAGGAGGGAGGAGGTGGCGTGATGGCTCAGCAGGTGTTGCAGTTTGCCTGCATGGTTGCTGATAAAACAGCTTAAGGGAACAAGGGTTTATTTTTGCTTACGATTCCTGGTTACAGTTCCCAGTCCAGCTTGATGGGAGAGCACGCACCAGCACCAGGACCGAGGGAACTGGCCACACCATCACCACATAACAGCTGAGAGAGGGACAATCCTTACTTGCCAGACCAGCATGTCTGGCCAAGGGTACAGAAGGAGGCCAACTCTCTCAACCAGTTCTCTGTGATTTATTCCAGGGTCTAATATGACCCACCATAGGCTGAGCCTTCCTCATCAGCTAGACAATTTCCCGCAGGTTTGTTCAGGGCTTAACTGAACCACTAATTCTCTACAAATGCGACCAGAGCTCAAAACCTCAACTGTCAAGTTGACACCTGTGCTTAACTATGACACTCCACCCCTTGTCAACTTGACATGAAAACATAGTACTTTTAAACTGTAACCTTTAATCCTTGTCCCCACAGATGTTAAAAGTTATCTTAAAAATATAAATACATTTCATGGACAAATTGAAAATGTTCTTTCATTAAAACTTCAGTCTTAACTTTAAGACTCTTAGAATAAGTTAAATACTTTAAAACAGATAAAACATTAAAACAGAAGGATCTTAAAACAATAAGAAAACATTAAAAAAAATCTAAGTTCAGCAAATCAAATACCATCCTTTACTTCAATGTCCATTTTCTGTTGCTTATCACGTAGTCAAAGTGGCTCAAAGATTCTAGGCATTCCCCCAGTCCCTGTTTGCAGTTTAAAGTTGTAAAAGCAGAGTTCCTCTGAACCAGGCTAAATCTCCACTTGTAGCCGTGCTCAGCAGCAGTCCCATGGTTCTGGCATCTCCAGTAGTACTCTGGGTTCCTCTGCAGCTGTAAGCTTCACCTTCTCTCGCAGGAACTCTACGCCTGTCACCTGGTGCCAAGCTTTTGCTGCTCTCCATGAACCCTTCAGTACTACAACAAAACCAGTATCACCTGAGGGACGCTCCCAGATTCCGAAGCGTGGTTGAAACATGTTTTGTAGTTCCACTGGAACTACAGCGGTATCAACTGTAACGTGCTGACGCTGGAAAAGCCTCTTTTAGGCAGCCAAACTTCCAAAGGGCAAGAAACAGCTTTAAATAGGGTTTTCAGCCCCTGAAGGAATCTGGATTTTCAAACCACGAACTCTATATGGTGGTTTTCACATCTTCCACTGTCCCGTTGCAAGTCACTAGGTTTTCCTTCATTGATGCTCATTTCTGCAACAATGGCAGCTATTCGGCGCCTGCCCCTTCTTCATGCAAATCCTCAAGGCTGCCAACACAGCTCTCCTCTATCAAGAAACCAGTCCATCGTGTTTAAATTCAGTTTTACCAAGGTCCTTGTTCCCCTCATCAGAAACTGGGCCCAAATAATTTGCAACTCTCTCAGCGCTGATGTTATTCAATTGGCCCACTGAACTCTGAAGAACCGTATTGGTAATCCACAAAGTGAAAATCTTCAAACATTTCCAACTTTGTCCAGCAAAACTGTTCAAAAGCCACAAAGTCCACATGGTTTATCAGCAACACCCCACTTCTGGTACCAATGATAACAGGTACCTATGATACCTCTGGTACCTATGACAGCAGGTAAACATCCTGTCATCCTTAGTTAGACTTGTAGAGCCCACCCACATGGTAGAAAGAGATCCACCTTTGAAAGTTGTCCTTGATCTCTGCTCCCTTCCTCACCTCCCTTCCTCATCCTTCAATCACTCAGTCAGTCAGTAAAAACATACCACATGTATAGTGGTATCTTATAATTATTTGTCCTAGTTTTTTTTACACTTCTTTCTCCCTCCCTCTCTGTCTTTTTTCTTTTTCCTTTCCCCTTTATATACTTCTCATTTTTAGTTTAGTCTGACCTCAAACTCAGCTCGAGTAAATTTTTTTCAATAGAAAAGTTTATGTGGCTTTAAGCTGTTTAACAGTGATTAGCATAGATAATTTGTTTTTAATCTTACCTTGTATAATATATCACAAGTATACACTTATATTGAGTTATTTTGCTTAAAAGAGTCCTATATTTTGCATTATACTCAGTTTTCTAAATGTAAATCTAGTTATAGATGTATCTATCCAAAAGATAACTTCTTGCAAACTTGAAATCCAGTGATATATATCCAGAGATGTGCTATGCCCCATGATTACAATACTAACATACTCTTGACATATCAAAACATGTTGATTAATCCCTTCTGCCTTTTTTACTTCATAGATGTAAAGAACCTATATCCATCATCATCTCATTATACAAGAAATTGGGATAAATTGGTTGGTGAGATCAAAGAAGAAGAAAAGAATGAGAAGTTGGAGGGTGATGCAGCTTTAAACAAACTATTTCAGCAGATCTATTCAGATGGTTCTGATGAAGTGAAACGTGCCATGAACAAATCATTTGTAAGAATATAAATATTCCTTTCCAAATATAATTAGAGTGAATTTTAGACATTTAAAGAAATGATAGTTAACATGAGACAACATTGCCTATATTGTTACAGTTGGGAGACTTTTGGATAGGCATTATTTGTACCTTTCCTTTCTCTCTTGAATAGTTGAAGTATACATTTATGGAAGAGATAAGAAACAAGTGGTTTCTTGTTAGGAGGCCAAGGACTACTAAGGTTACAGATTCCTAGGGAATTCTTTTAGTTTAGTCTATTACAGTAGCTCAATGAACTTCCATTGTTTATCTTATAGAATCACATAAAACTATACTGGAAAATTCCAAAGCAAGGTAGAAAGTATATATTGTCATTAGCTTAATTTCTGTATTATTTAAGAAAATGTGGGCTTTGCTGTAGTACCATAAACATCACTTGAATTGGGCTGGGAGATGATTCAGTGTGATAAATTGCTTTCTCTACAGGTTTGAGGACTGGTGTTTGGATTACCAGAACTCGTAAAAGTCAGGCAGGTGTGGCCTTCTTTGAGGCGGAGAGTGGGAACCAAGAGCTAAGCTGGCCAGCTAGACTAGTTGCATTTGTCATACTCTGGTTTCAGCTAGAAACCTCTCCTAAATGAGTAGATAGAAAATGATCAAGGAAGACACTAAACATCACCTTCTGATTTCTACATGTATGTGCTATGCATGTGCACATATGCATGTATACTACACGCATAGAAAAAGAGAAAGGAAAAATACTACTGGAATTGGACTTTCCGGTTCTTTGTTTCATTTATTGTGTATGCATGCATGTCTTTATGCACACTATGGCATTCATGTGGAAGTCATAAAAGAGCTTTTTTTTATTATTATTATTTATTCAATTGTGTGTGTGTGCGTGTACGTGCGTGTGTGTGTGGAACCATGGGCGAATTTGGGAACCACCATGGACCGCCTCCCCTCCTCGTTGTTTACTCTGCCCTGAGATTCACAGGCTCTGCCCTGCCAGGACCAGAAACGCAAACAGGCCGCCCCCTGCCTCCGCCCGGCATCTATACATGGAGTCTAGGATCTGAACCCAGGACCCTCCACCTGCAAGACAGAGGCTTAACCCCTGAGCCACCTCTCCAGCCCCCAATTACTTTTCTTGTAGTTATAATCATTTGCACTTTACCAGGAAAAAAATGTCTACTAAACTTAGATGGGAAAGTGACCGTCAGTATATTTTTAAAATGTGTAAGATTAAATAGCACTATGTCAAATTAAAGCTACATTACAGAATCTGCATCAATTTTCATTCAGACACTTTGATAACTAAGCAAAACTCACACACACACACACACACACACACACACACACACACACACACACACACACACACACCAAGCCATCTATGTGTAACATTGACTTTAAACAGAGTCTCTTGTCTCTGTAAGAAAACTCCATGATCTTCACTTGAATTAGCTAAAATCTGCATGTATAATATGATCAGAAGGAATTGCTAAATTGCACTACAGTCCATAGTGAGAGAAGTGGAAAATTACTGTCATCAGTGAATATTGTAAAGATTGTAAACCAAATTTATTTCTTTGAGTTTTATAACTGAGAGTCTCTTTGAGGTAGTTTATTTTACAGACTCGTCACATTTATTTATTTAATTAATTAATTTATTTATTTAATATTTTTTATTATTATTTCCGCTCATACAAACTTAATAGGTACACCGGTTCCCTCCCTCCCTTATCCTCCCCCCCCCCGAATCCCCCTGCTTCTCCTCCCCTCACACTTCCTTCCCCATCCCCCAGTGCCCCCCCCTCCCAATCCCCAGAGAGTCCTTTAATGTCCATGCCAGACTCTTCCTCTGGGCCCTCCTCTCCGATGACGTACAAGGACCCAGTTGTATTTCCCTGAACCCTTTCCTGTGCTCCCCTTAAGCATAGGAACACTACTGTGGCTGTCAATCCCTTGTCTCCAAGTAAGGATCTTGGTGCCTTTAGCAGATGCTAGACTTTGTGAGGTCAATAGTGTGTTGGACATTGCGCAGGGCATGCAAAGTCCAAATATGATTGCTTCGGCCCTAACTTGTGTGGAGTATCTTGCAAATCATTGCTCTTCCCATCCTTTTGCTGTTACAATCTTACTGCCCCCTCTTAAAGCTAAAGTGTTAGTATGTTCAGCACTCTATGGTTCAGCTAATTTGCCATTTGAAAGTTTGGGTGAAAAAGTTGTGTTCAAACTGAATATGTATTACTCAGACCTTTTCTTCATTTTTAGATAATTCAATAAGACGGCTACTTAATATTTATATTTTAGTAACTATTACAAGTAATCTAAAGTGATTTAATGTATACATAGGGCTATACTTAGGGTGTGTGCAAATCCTTCACCATTTTATGTAGAAGACTTGTAGCCTTCTAGATTTTTCTATTATTGTTGAGACAGAGGAACAGTTACATTGATAAATTATATCTCATGCTTTTAAAGAACTCTTGACTTCATTTTTCTTTTATTTGACGTTTTCATACATAGCTGCAATGAATCTTTGTGTTTTGACCTTTTATAACTCGTTCCTATCCCCCCTCCTCTTCATCCAGTCTTTGTCCTATTTTCATGTCTTACTGTATGTGTTACCTATTGGATTTCATCTTCATGTTTGCATTGACAATGAGCACCAGTAAGAAGTAAATTTAAGACGACAAACCCTTAGCTAGAGTGGTGGTAGTTCATGCCTGTAATTCTAGCACTAGGGGTGCTGATGCAAGAGGATGGAGATTTGGGGGAAAAGAAAATCATTATATTGCAAATGTGTAGTGTATATATTAATGGCTATTGTGTTCATACAGATAATAAATTCTGTTAGGAATAGAATCAAAGAACAGCCACCAAGAGATGCTGACTTTCATGTTTGGAAGAGAGCTGTTAACTTATAAAAAGAATTGAAATAGAGAATGGCACCTCATGCAGAGGAATCCATTTAATGGAACTCAGCAAAAGTTTGGTTACAGTGGGATGTATAGTATTTTGTGTTTATTAGTAATTTAAATGACTTGAGGTTTCGTTCATATACTTTGCTGTTGAGCCAAATTATGAAAGTCTTATTTCTTTAGTAAGCAGTTATATATGCGTGACATTGGGATGTGTTCTGAGACATGCCTCTTACGTGATTTTTATTATTGGGCAGCATCATTGAGTGTATTTATAAAAACCTGGATATAGTGCAGGCCAGCCATTAGATGTGATCTTTTATGTTTGTATTTATGTGGTACTCGAGATTGAACCAGGGTTTTGCACAGGGCAAACATGGAAGATGCATAAGGTTGCTGCAAGTATAACATAAAAATTGTTTTTATAGTAAACTTTTTTGCTAAGTAGAGACATACATTTAAATAACAGTAAAGAGTCTGTTTTAGTAGATAAACACTTAAAACAATATTTGTTAAGATTATAGATGATATATAATTATATACATATGACTGGGAGTACAGTAGGTTAATTATATCATCGTCATCATAGACCTATAGTAATATTCTATGGATGTTACAGTGGCTACAGCATCATTAGGCATATGGAATTTTTAGTTCCATCGTCATCTTATTTTAGTGCATTTTATAGTCGACCAAGACATTTTTATGCAACACAGGACTATTAATAGGCAAGGATTATTGATAGCTTGTATATTTAGTAGATGATAAATAGCTAACCAATTCAGAAGACATTAACTTCATGTATCTGTGTGGTGTGTACCTTAATTAAAAAAAAAATCAAGAGTACTTTGAATGTGTTTGGTTAGAGGAATGTTACTTGTGGCCCCTTTAAAATCTCTTTTGCAGATACAGAGTTTATTTTACTTGGTTTTTACTGTCTCCACAAAGAAAGATCCCATTATTTTCTTTGTGAGCCAGTTTACTTTCATTTGAAAGTGGTCTTCTGTGATACACTTAATACACTTAATAAGCAAAGCACAGATGTGGCAGTGTATGTGCCGTGATAATCCTGCCTGATTACTCTAGAGTTTGTCAGAGTCCATGGAACCTCTTAACCTCTAGAAAACGTAACATTTAATAAAAAATATTGTTTCAGTTTTTTTAACTTTTTTGTGTGTGTGTGTGTGTGTGTGGTATATATATAACAGAGAGAGAGCATGAGAATGTGCGAGAGCTAACTATATGTTAGCTCTGTGGAGGACCAATGGTGACTTTGGGAATCACCCTATCACCCTGGATTGCTTCTACCTCCTTTTTGGTTTGCTCTGGCATTTCCTAGGCTTCTCCCCCTCCCCCCATTCTCACCCCCTCCATCCTCATCCCCCCACCCCCATCCAGAAGTGTAGGCCACCACTGCTTCTGCCTGGTATTTTTATGTGAGACCTGGGATCTTACCTAAGACCTTCTGCTTGAAAGGCAGAGAGCCTCAACCGCTGAGCCATCTCTTCAGCCCTGTTTTAGTTTATGTATTTATATATGTTTGAATCATATGGAAAGTATTTTTTAGGGAAAATAATTCTGTCTTGATTATAAACTCATGATTTTTTTTTTTTTTTTTAATTGCAGATGGAGTCTGGTGGTACAGTTTTGAGTACCAACTGGTCTGATGTAGGTAAAAGGAAAGTTGAAATCAACCCTCCTGATGATATGGAATGGAAAAAGTACTAAATAAATTAATTTACCATCACTACATTGTGTATATTCACTGATGCCCATTGTGTATTGTATTACATTCTTGAATTTTGAACACTCTCTTATTGAAAGATTATACCTCTTTTCCTCTTCGTGCTTTGGAAATTATTTTCCTTCAAGTATTTTGAAGAGTCTACTGAAAAATGATGATCACACATTTTTCTCACTTCTGTTTTTAAGGATTTCACACATTCTGAAACTGAATGAAATATCATTTGCTACTTGATAGATTAATTCTGTCTAGTTATGGGAGTGGAGAAATGTTTAATGGCATATCTTGGAATATTGCCTTTTTTTTGATGTAGTATTCTGTTAATAATTTATTAGACCAGACAACTTCTGTTGAATCTAAATTTTTCAGATTTAAATGTTAACGTTTGCTTTTAAAAACTGCTTTTGAATGAGAGCTGTAAATACAATTTTTCTATGAAGAAGTTTGATTTATTTATCTTTTTAAGTTTTAGTGAAAGCTTTAAAAAATTACCACAAGAAATTCCCATTTAGGTTTTCTTTTAGGAGAAATATTTGTAATTGCATTGAGATTTTCTTCCTACTTTCAAATTCCTGAATAAAACATAGATGGAGTTTAACACAGTGCAAATTCAGTTTAGTAAAGATAAGCCAAGAAAAGAAAGGTCTAAGAAATCCCAAGTCGGCTTCCTGATGTTTTTGCCACAGTAGGATTTCTGAGGTTGCGACCATAGTGTAGAGTGTTTTGGTTTTTGATTTTTTTTTCTTATAAGGAAAACTTCTGTTTTTGAGTCTATGCTGTTAAGTGTCACAATTTTGTGACAAGATATTCCCCCATATCTTCATCTGAGGGTAGAATATATGAAACAAATTGCCAGTAGAAAAGAGAAGGAATTCAGCCCCTTTTAGTTCTTTGGCATGAGATATAGGGATGTACATAGTGGAGATCACAACAGACCTTTAACAGTTTGAGTTTCAGGTTGGGGTGGCTTAAAATCAACCTCAGTATGCAAACAGATTCTTTCTGACGCTCACTAGAGCTGTGGGATTACATGCATGCACCACCATGGCACCCCCCCTACCCCCTACCCCCTATTGTGTGGCGTTTTAACTGATTCTGCCCATATAGAGCTACAGGCTACTCTTCTTGTTCTTGAACACTGAAGAGAAAAGCAAAAATAGGTTATTACATGGATGGATTTCTGAAAATTTCTCCTTAGAGAAGCAAGATATGGTGAGTTGTATTCTGAAAGTTGTTTTTTCATTCATGCCAAGGAAAGGAGGATACAGACTCAATAATGATGACATATAACACTGTACTAGACACAAGACTGCTTGTTCTTAGCACAACTCTCATTAGGTTACTTTGCGATTATCAGTTTTAAACCTTTCTGTGTCTTAATTCCTTTATAAATTATCTCTTAGCTTTAGAATTGTAAAGATACATGAATGTAAATAAGGAATCATATTTTTGCCATTCAACTTCTCAAAAATGATTCTAAATAGGAATTTTAAAAGCATAGCACTATTTTTGCATGTATTTTTAATGATGCATTAGAGATATCTGTCTATTAAGTAAGTAGATTTGTTTCATATTAGTAGGATTCAGAATTTTGCTGAATTGAATGGATTTCCTAATACACAAAACATATATCTTAATACATAACGCACATGATTGTAATGTGTAAGTATCACATCCACTTGATATAAATAATGTCAGTCAAGGGAATTTTGATAAATAGACAAAAATTTCCCAAAACTACCACTTCAGAGTACTGCCTCTAATGAAAGCCTGTTAAGCCCCATAAAGTTCAGACATCATTCATTAAAAGCCTCTTAACTATATCCTTTTTTCTAGTATATACTTCGTTGTATTATTAACTGGCCTTTCTAGACTCTTGTTTTCATTTCCCAAATTTTCTTTTACTAACTCAGCCTTTTGTGTCTTCAAAATGTATATGTCATGCGCCTCTTTAAGGTTCAGTTTTTCCTACTCATGAGTTTTTGTTTTTTCAGAATTGTTTGTGTTTGCCTCTTTGAGGTTCAGTTCTGGTGTACCTTTTCTTTTGCATTTTTGAGGTGTGTGTATGTTTTGTGTTTTGTTTTGAGACTGTCTCAAGTAGCTGAGGATGGCCTCAAATTTATCATGTAGCCTGAGGCTGGCCTTGAACTCCTTCCTGATCCTTCTGCTTCTACCTCCCAGTACCAGGATTTTGTTTGGTCCCTTGTTTGGCAAGGTCTCATTAGGTACCTCATGAGCAGCTTTTTCTCCTAAACATAGACCACATTTGTCTATGCCACTATGCCTGTCTCAGAATTGCAGCTCTTAACTGTCGATTTCTGTGCTTTCTATTGTGTTTTCTTCCCAGAATTCTCCCGCTGGCTTCAAAGAAACTTGAATGGGGTAATATGTTGAAGTTTGCTCTCTACCAAACATTTTAAATGACTGTATCACAGATTTAAAACATCAAAGTCAGTTTGACACAACTGCCTTGCGCCCTAATTCCCATTCAGAATTGGTTGCCAACAATTCAGTCATTAACATTTGACACTGGTTGGTTGGTTTGGCTTTTTGAGATGGTATCATGCCACCCAGACTAGCCTCAAGCTCACTATGTAGCCAAGGATGACCATACAGGTCACTTACAAGGTACTTGTTTTCTCTCTTTTTAAAAACAGTAGTTTACATTGATAACTAATAATTTTTAAAACTTTTTTATTCCTTTCATTTCTAATATTCAATAATTGGATAACTTGGAAACGTTAATATATTGCCCCAACTTTGGCATAATATCATATTTGCTTGACAGGTCAACAGTATAGAGCAACTATGTAGATTCTAGGTGATTTGGCAAGTGCATTTAAAAAAATCTCCATTGTATATTAATATGTCATTTTAAATAGTCTCTAGATAAGTTTTTTATTTAGGTCAATAATTAAGTATTAACAATTCTTTCCATTTAGCTTTCTTTTCTCCTTCTACAGTTTTCTCCATATCTCCATAAATGATTGATCTCAGAGACATTTAGTGAGCTCTAGATAGAGTGCCATCCAATCAGCCTGATGCACTTCAGTTCCTTTGATTGGTGTGCATCTGCCAGAGTGACATTTCCAATAGTAAAACATTTCTAGTTGGTGTGTTTATTCTTGTTCCTAGTAAAGCATTTATCCTTTGTACCTAAAACTATAGAGGTGTGACTTTAGATCAGACTTGCTGAGATAACCATGTTAAGAAAGTTATTTAGTTATCTCTCCCTTAGAGGAACCTGAGCAAGGTAATGCTTTCTGACAGGTGGGTTCTATGTTAAGTAAAAGGGATCATCCATATTAATGTGATTTCCTTTATTCTTGGGGCCACCTTGTGACTTGTTTCTGAAATTAACTTAAACTCTTACCTTTTCTTCCTCTCTCAGTAATCTTTTGCCTTTGAAATCTGAAGTCAAGCATATTGCTAATCATAAAGGCAAACCAGGTTAGATAATGTGTGGTTAAAGTTTGCTCCACACTTGGGTGATACCTAGAATTTAAACCCAAGCCTCTCAGGCTTCACTCATGTTTTTGACAACTAAAGCTTCCTTTACACATGATTGATTGTGTAATCATTTGTGTAACAAAATCAGCTATCTAAAATTGAAGCAAGTTAGCAGAATTATTAGCTCTCCTTACTTTCTTTAGGGTATCTTCTTGATCTCTTATAGAAGGTAATGCAAATGAATAATTTGATACATGTTCTTCCTAGTCCCAATCATTACAGAGAAACAGGATATCTCTTAACTGTTCAGATAGAAAACTGGCACATTATGCTAAGTGTGTGTGTGTGTGTGTGTGTGTGTGTGTAAGAGAGAGAGAGAAAGAGAGAGATTGAGCCCAGGACTTTCTAAGTACTGGGAAAAAGGCTGTGCCACTGAGCGACATTCATATTTCACTTATTTTAATAGAAATTAAGGATTTTTAAAATTCAGACAGCTTTGTAAATCATGCCACTTTATAGACAAAACTGAAAACATGATTATAGATAGAGGACTCTTAAAATAAGAGCATAGTCTAACATGAAAAGATTACCAGCCTGAAATTCTTAGTTTTACTTGGGAAACTTTTAGTTTTAATTGTCCAACTGCTGAGATGATTTAAAGGTTTTTCCTTTTTTTAAAAATTTTTTTATTATTATTATTTATTCAATTGTGCTTGTATGCGTATGTATGTGCGCGCACGTGTGTGTGTGTGTGTGTGTGTGTGTGTGTGTGTGTGTGTGTGTGTGTAGAACCACGGATGAATTCGGGAACCACCATGGACCGCCTCCACCTCCTCCTCGTTTACTCTGCCCCGGGATTCACAGGCTTCGCCCTACCAGGACCAGAAGCACAGGCCACCGCCTGCTTCCACCTGGTGTCTGTCTATACATGGGGTCTAGGATCCGAACTCAGGACCTTCTGCCTGCAAGGCAGAGGCTTAACCCCTGAGCCACCTCTCCAGCCCCTAAAGGTTTTTCCTAAAGGTATTTGTTAGGACTCACCTGTCACTCACGATTTCTTGAAAGACATTTGATTTGCTGCAGTCTCCTTTCTTGGTCAAGTTAGCATTTTACTATATACATTCTGAATTTTGACTTGTTCTGCAAGCATTTTGGGATTATTGTACTGATCCTTAAATTTTGATTTTTAGCTCTTGGACTTGTTTTTACCTTGAGATGAAATTTAACTTATGGTCCTGGCATTATATTTTCTCGTGATTCTAAAGTCCAAAGTTTTGATTTCAGAAACACACCTGGCTGGCCCCAAGGGTTTAATATAGAACAGTGTGCCTGTCTGTGTGAAATGCAAAGAACAATGTTACAGATACTGTTAGATTACCTTCCTTTCATCTAATTTTAAGGTTTAAATCCTAGAGAAAACCTTTTCGTGTTGAGCTTTTTAAGGCTT
This sequence comes from Typhlomys cinereus, assembly GCA_023101885.1. NCBI lineage: Eukaryota > Metazoa > Chordata > Mammalia > Rodentia > Platacanthomyidae > Typhlomys > Typhlomys cinereus. Next base: position 2,409,506 of record JALPQD010000259.1, read on the forward strand.
GGGATTCTCTGGGAGCAGAGGATGAGTGCTAGCATAGTACACAAGACTGTGTTTCTGAAATTATAGGAATTCACAGGAAAAAAAAAACATTTAATTTAAAATTATAGTTAATTTACTCAAGTATCTTAAATACACAAGTGTCATCAGGACCAATAACAAAATACACTAGTGGTGGGAAATGCAAGCTATGCATAGGAAAAGGACTTTTCTAAGAAGTTTTGTATTGCAATTTTATTTTTTTAAACTTTAATTAATGTGTGTGTGAGAGAGACAGGGAGGGAGGGAGGGAGGGAAGAGGACACTGTGTGTCCCTGTGGACCAAGGGTGACTTTGGGAATCATCCTGGATTGCTTCTACCTCTTTTTTGCTTTGCTCTGGGATTTCCCTGGCTCTGCCCACCAGAGATAGAGGCTGTTTTCACCTGTTGTTTTTTACGTGGGACCTGGAATCGGAACTCAGGACCTTCTGCTTGCAAGACAGGGTCTTACCCTCTGAGCCAACCCCTGTAATTGTATTTCATCTTTAAATCCTAGTATAAAGTTTCACAACTGTTAAAAGTTGTGAAGACAAGGTATAAAAATCAGCTGTCACCAGTTAAGATGTTTTTATCCATGTGAGTTCATCATATTTTTCTCCTATCCCTATACACGTCGAGGCTGAGTAGAACTGAAGTAGATGGGCATTGCTTTGGGTTTACGGAGTTATTTTATCTTGTGTGTGTGACACCCCAGGAATCTACCTTTCTGCTTCTTTGGTGCTGGGATTATAAGCATGTAACACCATGCTATGTGTTTTGTTTTTGTGGGTTTTTTTTTTTTTTTTTCTTGTGTTTGTCTCTGTGTCTTTCTATGTTCATAAGAGGGCATTGTGCCTGTGGAAGCCCAAGGGTGACTTTGGGAATCACCCTGGATTACACTACCTCCTCTTTGCTTTGCTTTGTTCTGGAGTTTCCCAGGCCCGCCTTTCCAGGGTTGGAAATTTCCACCTGGTGTTTTTATGTGGGATCTAGGATCTGAACTGAGGACCTTCTGCTTTCAAGGCAGTGTCTTCTCAACCTCCGAACCCATCTCTCCAGCCCCCCAGCATTTTTTTTTTTAACAGTCTTTTATAAGCTCAGGCTGAACTCAAAACTTTCTATGTAGCCAAGATTGGGTATGACAACTGCTGCCCTGTCCCTAAGGTTCTCTAAGCATATACTACAATGCCTAGCTTTTTCTTTTCTTTCTTGCTTTCTGTCTGTTTGTTTGTTTATTTAGACAGGGTCTTGCTATGCAAGTCCAGGCTTGCCTAGTACTCTCTATGTACTTCAGGCTGGCCTTGAACTTGAGGCCAACTTCCCTTTTTGGTCTCCCAAATGCTGGGATTATAAAGTGTGAGATACCATGCCTAGCAATAATGCTACATTTATGGACATGTGCCTTAGTCCATCTTTTTTTTTCCTCTCATGTATATAATTAGTTAACTTGCCTGTCAAGAGTATAAGAATATAACTAAATCCTGATTAAAAAATTTGAGACTGGGGCTGGTGAGATGGCTCAGTGGACAAAGACACACGTGTGTAAACCTGGTGACCTGAGTCTAATTCCTGGAATCCACACAGAAGAGGAGACTCAACTTCAAAAGTTGTCTTCTGATCTCTACATGAGCACTGTGGTATGTGCATAACTCTTCCTCTGCTCGCACCCTCAGAAAGAAAAATGTCATCAATAAGTGGTTGATTTTTTATATCCTCTCCAGTTCTGTTGAATATTAGAATTCTTCCAAGGAGGACAACAAATCTGTTTTTCTATTGTTAAAAAACTTCATATTGCGGGGCTGGAGAGGTGGCTCAGGGGTTAAGCCTCTGCCTTGCAGGCAGAAGGTCCTGAGTTAGGATCCTAGACCCCACATATAGACGCCAGGCAGAAGCGGGGGCGGCCTGCGTTTCTGGTCCTGTTAGGGCGGAGCCTGTGAACCCCGGGGCAGAGTAAATGAGGAGGTGGAGGCGTCCATGGTGGTTCCCGAATTCATCCGTGGTTCTACACACACACACATACATATACGGACACATGCACAATTGAATAAATAATAATTTTTAAAAAAACTTCATATTGCAACCCCCACCAAAGTTGTTAGCTTCTCTTTGCAGTGTACCAAAGCTCTGGTCACCGAAGAATACACTTGGGTTGTCAAACTATATAAAGTGCCATATGGTAAAAAGTATCTTACATTTTTAGTTATATTTAGTTCATATTTAGTTCATAGTTTATATTTAGTTCATATTTCGTTCCTTCCTACCCAGGATGAAACCCACTGAGTTCAGATGCCCCTCTTGAAGTTGTTTACATTTTTTTTATTTATTCAATTGTGCGTGCGTGTGTGTGTGTGTGTGTGTGTGTGTGTGTGTGTAGAACCATGGTCGAATTCGGGAACCACCATGGACCACCTCCACTTTCTCCTTGTTTACTCTGCCCCGGGATTCACAGGCTCTGCCCTACCAGGACAGGAAACGCAGGCCGCCCCCGGTTCCGCCTGGCGTCTATACGTGGGGTCTAGGATCTGAACTCAGGACCTTCCGCCTGCGAGGCAGAGGCTTAACCCCTGAGCCACTTCTCCAGCCCCCAGGAAGGTTGTTTAATGGTGTGCTACTCTGAGGTTGTGTGTGAGTGCTGTGTATTCATCCATCTGTGTTCCATGCTGGGGAATCTACATTCTGATCTCATTTCCTAGAATGCCCTCGTTTTCTCTCTTTAAATTCTCAGTTGGAATGACCTGCATTTCTGGAATTTTCTGCTCCTTGTCCTCTACAAGAACTCACTATCTTTAGCTGTGATGTGGCAGCACCATGGTTATACCTATTTCGGTGACCCTCACAGTGTCACATGTTTTGTGGTAAGTTGCTGCTGTCTCACTTCGCGTTTTGGTTAGTTATGTTACTTCCTTAAACTTTGGATCTTTGATGTAGAGCACAGTGCCTTTCATAGTTGGTCTTCAAGTTATTGTGATGGTTAATTTATACTGTTAGTTTTTTTTAATTTAGTTATTTTGTTTTTAATATTTGGGTTTTGCTTATATTTCATGTCCTTGAGCTTAATCACTGTATAAATAGGATAGCAATTTAAATTTTTGTTTATCTGATATATTTGGAGAGAGCACACTTACATGCATGGGTAGAGCTCAGAGGGAAACTTTCAGAAGTCATTTCTTTACACCGTGTGGGCTTCTGGTGATTGAACTCATGTTAGAATTATGAGCAGGTACTTTACCCACTGAACTATCTCGCTGGCCCAAGGATAGCAGTTTTTCAGTTTTTTTTTTTTAACCTGTTGGGATTTAGAGCTAATTTATCTACACACACAGAGGAAATACTAGTAAAATAACCATGAATGATATTGTAATCATATCTTTACTGTTGATTTTGAGATTTATTGGGTTGGGAGAGAAGTGTAACTTAGTTTTTTTTTCCTATTGCTGTGATAAAATACTTTCACAGTAGCAGAGTATGAGAGTTTATCCCTTGAATATGTATGTATAGTGAGAAGTCAGGGTGATAAGAGTTTGAAGCAACTGGTCAACATTGCCTCTACAATCGAAGCAGAAAATGCTGAATGTTTATACTCAGCTCACTCTTTGTTATACAGTCTAAAATCTCCACCCAGGGAAATACTCTGTCCACAGTTGAGTCTTCACACATAAGTTAACTTAATTAAAATCCTTCATAGTATTTGTCAGAGGCTAACATTAATGTAGATATTCTTTACAGGCATGCCCAGTTCGTGTTCTACTAAGTGATTTTAAACCTCATCACTGACACTATCAGAGGAGGCTTCTAGCTGGGTTAAGTATGCCAACTTGTGAAATTTAAAGTTTCAATTGTTTACTAGTGTATGGAAAATTCCCAAAGAATTTTGAGATAGCGAACATTCGTAGACTCCCTTCAGTAAAGATTTTGTTCTTGTTAATAGTAGTAACACTCTTGAAGTCTTTCCTGGCAAATCCACATCCTTTTCTGTGCTTCTTCACTTTAATTAAACAGTAGAATAGTATAAGTAAATGAAGTTTATTCTTCAGCAAGTGCTAAGTGTCAAGTGTATGCCTTATACTGTTCTAGGAACTAGATAGATGCTAGAAAATAATTCCCTGCTTTCATGGAACTTAACTGATGGTGAGGGAACTTTACATTAAATGATGCTGAAGGACAATAGGTAGTGAAACGAGATAGGAGATCAAGTAAGAACACTGAGGTCTTGGGTTGTACTGACACACACATGTAATCCCAATATTTGGAAAGTGGAAACAGAATTAGGAATTCAAGGCCAACCTCTGGATATAATTTAACTAGCCTAGGAGGCATGAAATGGTAAAAAAAAAAATTAGCAAATGGCATCTGCAGAAGGATGTGAGGAAGTAAACAGTGCAGCCTGGGGGACTTCCCCGCAATAGAAATGCAAGGCAAGTCTTGGAGAGGTGGCCTGCTGTGTTTGAAGCAGCTGTGTTGCCAGGAGTGAGATGGGAGAATGAGGGCCACAGGTGGCCATACACGTATGTATGGATGAGGTATTCCAGGGTCTCTTTCAGCTTTGCATGAAATCCTTGTCTTGTGCTGTCTAAATTTGTCTGTTGTTAGGCTTTTTTAATTTTAAAAATAATTTGTACCAAACAGGAGTTGTGAAAGCCTATAGCGAAGCACCCCAAGTGTCTGTCTTCCTTCACCCTTGCCCTCCTGGGATGAAGCTGTCACAGATTTTCACCCTCAGTGTTGTCCTTCCAATCTGTCTGACAGTCAGAGCTGGTCACTTTGTAGGATTTCCTTCATCATTTCTGCTTCTGTTTGCAGGTGCTGTGTTTGCTCTCTTCCCCAGGTGTGACTATGAATACAAAAAAATTTTTATTCTTCCCTTTCATGTGCTGGAAGTACAATCAATGTTAGCATTTGACAGAGTTGTATTAAAATTGGAATTTGTATGTCGAACAGGGATTGAAGTGACTTTCACCATGAATGCTCTGATGGTATTGATGTTGAGTTATGGTACATGACTTAATGGATTTCGGGAAACCTTCATTCTGAATTACCTTATTTCTGCCCTTTTTTTCTTACACGCCAAATTGCAGGTAGTATCACATGTTAGAGTAATCTTTTTTTAGCAATTGGAATATGCAGTTAGAGCAAAAAATAAATATGGAAGCAAGATTGGATTAAGTGAAAATGTAACTGGTTGTGAACTGGACTGAAGGTTATGTGTGGTTAGGATTTTATAAAATCCTATTAGCAGAGCACATTTTTACAGGTCACTTGCCAAAACTAAAAGTAGCTTCAGAATCTCTTTTTCCCTTAACTATGTGTTTTCATTCTATTCCCTGTTAATATGAGGAGACAGAAGAAAACTGAAGATATTGAAGGGAGAGAGCTAGAATGGATCTTGACTACTGTCTAGACCAAATCTTTTATTTTTTTAACATCTTAAATTTTATTTTTTTCTGTCACTAGGACTAAGCAATGTTGAGATGTTGGATAGCATTGTTTGTTTTTATTAGGTTCCAAAAGATATTAATTAGGATGCCTTCCTTATACCTAGATGATTATCAGGAATTTTACCCTAAAGAAACAGTAAAGTAAAACCATCTGGGCAACTGCACAATAAATATGAATAGGCTCAGACTGCAAGAGTTCAGGACAAGGATGGGTTTCCAGGCATTCACAGGCATTACACATAGTAAGTACTACCAGAGCATCACGCAAGTTTATTTCAGATAAAACAGCAATGTTTAATCGAATCCTTTTTTTTTTTAACATGCATATGAAGGCAGGGAGATCCCTCACTGTAGCAGTTACTCTTAACTATTGCTGTGAGACAACACCCAAAGTCAAGCAACTTAAGGGAGAAAGGGAGATTTATTCAGCTTGCAGCTCCAGAGGGGAGACACAGTTTCTCATGATAAAGGGGGCATGGCTGGTTGGCCAAGCTGGAGGAGACTAAGTCACTGCAGACATCTTGGAAGCTGAGAGCTCTAGACTGCTTGCTGCAAAGACAGACTTCTCCTAGAGGTAGGGTGTGACTAATCCACCTCAAGGCCCACCTCTTGTGACTGCCTTCCTCCAGCAAGGCTCCACCTCTCAAGGTGCCATGACCTTGCCAAACACATGAGACTGTGGGGGACACATTTCAAACTATAACACACATACATTTTCTCTTAATTCTTGAATAACTCACAGATAGCAACAGGTCAGAATTTTTCTGAGACTTAATATAATTTACCCTAATCATTTCTTAACCCCATAATCGCGCAAAATATCAGGCAGTTGAAATTGTAGCATTGGATAGCTACTTTATAATACTTAGAGTAGGGTACTCAAAATTAATGATCACTGGCCGTCACTTGAAAAGCTGTGTGTGTGTGTGTGTGTGTGTGTGTGTGTGTGTGTGTGTTTTAATGTTGATCTGAAGACTTTGAATCAGTAGGTTTGGAATAGAGTCTATTTAAATATGTATCTCTTAATGAGCTGATGATTTTGAAGCACATGACATCACTTAGAACACATTGACTGCAAGGACTAAGTAAAAATCAAGTTGCACTTGGTCACCTCTAATGCCTTATTTCCGATAAATTTTAGAAAAAAGTAATTTTTTTTTCATTGAAGTATTTGCTCTCTTTTTAACATAGAAATAAACAGTTGGGTGCAGATAGTCTAGCATGCTAGAAGCTCTGGGCTAATTTCCAATGTTAAAAAAAAAAGAAGCCAGGAAAAGTAAGCAGAGGAGAGTTGCCCAGTGACTGTTTCTCCTCTGTCATTTAAACCTTGGTGTACTTAGGATTGAATTGAATCCATGTATCTGGTACTGCAAATGATGAAAGAAAACTTGGTGTTTCAACCGTAATGAAATAAATTGAGGATATGGAATTGAGGTAGCCACTAGGTTATACTATTACTGTGATATTATTTAAGGTGAGCAGAGACTATTAGAATACTCAGCATTCATGGAGGACCATGCTATGTTACTGATTCCTAATGAGGCATTTCCTTTTTTGTAACTGGAATATTCTTGGTTGTGACTTATGTGATATACATAGGTGCTAAGTGACTGTTTAAAATATGATGTTGGTGATCATCTCTCTCAGTCCTGCTTAGCTTCTTAGATCAGGTTCCCTCAAGATAGTATGGCTGTAAACCCAACTGGTCAATTTTAATTGCAGGGAAGGGATGAAAGAAGTTTTTGTCTTTTCAAGGCCCTTAGAAATATGGGCTCTGAGATCAGGAAAGGGGAGGAGTGAATGGCTGTTGAATAGTCAACAACGAATTCTTTGTTCTCCATTTTGTAACATAAATTTATAATATAAAACCATTGTAAAAAATAAGCTATGTTGGTTGAGTTGGATGAATGTATTATTGTACGTTTTATGAAAGTTTTTTTTCTCCACTAGGTTTTATAGTTACTTGAGTAATTAATACTAGGAATATGTGTTGGTTTGGTTTTGGTTTCTTTGAGATAGGTTTTCTATAGCACATAATAGACTTGAATGTACTATGTAGCCCAGGCTGGACTCAAATTTGTGACAATTCTGCCTCAACCTCCCAGTTGATTTACAAACATGAGCCACCTTGCTTGGCTTTTGGAATATGTCTTTACTTGAAATTGCTTACATTTAGCATCTTTATAACCTTCTAAGAGAAATTTCATGCTTGACCAGTTGCTTCTGGTCTTCAACTAAGTCAGTATAAGTCAAATTCATTCTAAAAAGATTGGTAATAGTGTAGGCTAATTAAGTATAGGCTTTTGAAAAAATTTTTAGCAATTAAATAGACCACACCTTGGAAGACAGAAAGATAGGAAGTCACATAAGTCATGTTTTTTAAAGGTAAAGTAATTGCCAGTAAATTTTCAAATGTAGTATCAAACTGTCTCATTGCTATTGGAATTTTTGTAGTCCTTCACAAAGGCAAAACATGGGGTTCACTCTCTGGGATTTTGAGCCAGCTATAGGTGTGTGAAAAGAATATAGGAAAGGGAGGAGATGGGGGAGGAAGGGAAGCTGGGATGAATACTCAATATGCTTATAAAAGTAGAAAAATACACACTAGTTAGGGCTGAAGCAATCATAATAGGACTTTGCATGCCCTGCGCCATGTCCATCACACTATTGACCTCACAAAGTCTAACATCGGCTAAAGGCACCAAGATCCTTGGAGGCAAGGGATTGACAGCCACAGTAGTGTTCCTATGCTTAAGGGGAACACGAGAAAGGGTTCAGGGAAATGCCACTAGGTCCTTGTACGTCATCGGAAAGGAGGACCAAGAGGAGAGTTAGGCATACACAATAAAGGACTCTCTGGGAATTGGGGGGGAGGCACTGGGAGATGGGGAGGGAGGGAGGGGGAGCAGGGAGTTCGAGGGGAGGAGAAGGGGAGAGGGAACTGGTCTACCTATTAAGTTTGTATGAGTGGAAATAATAATAAAAAATGTAAAAAAAAAAGTAGAAAAATAAATAAAAAGCAGAGAAAAAAGAATGTGGTACGTAGCATCTTTTAAGTTATTAATAAACTTAGTGGAGGTCTTCCTTGCTCCTCATGGACTCCATGTCCATGAGTTCTGTTTCTTCTGTCCTGTAATAAAATCTGCCTTAATCAAAAAAATCAAATAACTGGTGGGAATTGATTGGTCTAAACCACTTAAATTCTTCTTAATAAGTTATTTTAACTAGTGACTTATTTTAGCTTACTGTGGATAAAATATTTCAGTTCCATTATTGGTTTTTATCCCTCTGGCAATAACATTCCATAATAGGGGCTACTGTATGTTTTATGTAAAAGCTACTAAGATGTGAAGAAGGTGTAATAAGCCAAATGTCTTAGAAAATGGTGTTAGCTATTTGTTAAGTTTAGATTACATATGTACAAATCTATTATATTTATATAAAAGTGTATGTACCTTTATACAGTAAATAGTTAAAAATTGGATCCTGAATATAAGTATTTAAGTAAAACCTGTGGTGAGTTCTCCAGGTAGTCAACATCAACTTTTTTATAAATTTAATTCTGATATTTTCAAAATGAAAATTTCAAGTGCCCTTGTATATACATATAGAACATAAGCATGCATATATGTACAAAAGTCCTCTAAAGGGAGTTTAACTTTCTTTTATTACCAAAACACTGCCTGTAAAGTAGTGTCATTGGTTTACATTCTTGTGTTTGAGATATACTATTAGTACTGTCAGTGCTTGTAGATTTCTTGTCTATTACTTTCTATCCTGATAAGTCAGTTAACTTTTGAAAAGTGTGACCATTTCTATAAAGAAACACATTCATTAACAAATCAATATAGCCAGCTTATACAGAAACAAGTGATTCCACTCATGAGTAATTTGTTTTGTAAAAATGTAGATTGTATTTCACTGTAATAAAATTTGATGTAATAAATAAATGGTTAAGTGAATTAAACAAATTTAGTATGTTTATCTTTTAGTGTTAGAATTAAGAGGTGGTAGTGGAGGGGAAGGTATGAGATCAGCAAGTGTTTCAACCTATTACAATTGAAGCTTGGTATTTGTTTTTTTGCCTTTGGTTTTTATTTATTATTACTATTTATTCTATGAAGCTTTCATATACAAATACAATGAATTTGACTGTTTTCATTCCCTAATATCCACTCCCATGTCCCTTCCCTTCCCATCTGCGGGTTTACCTTCCCAGCGGATCTCCCTCCCACTCCCATGGCCCTCTGCATGTGTGGTCCATTGGATCTCTACAGCACTACATCTTGCAGGATGTCTACAGTTGGCAAGTGCCCAGGGGCATGAGCAGCCAATCAGCGAGTCCATCATCTCTCCCTCTCCTTTCTGGTACCAGTTCCCTACTGTCTCTCAGGGTACAACCATATGTCCCTGGCCTTCTCCCTATTCCACGATGAAAAGTAGATAGACCAGTTGTTGTGGAGGACTAGTGGAAGTAGGCATTACTGCATTGTGCTCTTGGGTACGGAAGCTCTGATATGGAAAGAGGCTACTATCTAGCAGTACTGCTCCCCATCTTTAAATTCTTACTTTACTATCCATCCCCTTTTTTGCAGGATTCCCTGAGATTGGGTGTGGTGAGGGGGAATGGCTTAAATGCCCTATTTGGAGTTGAACTGTCCACAGTTTCTTTCACTTTACACTTTGACCAGTTGTGGTTCTTAGTATTACTCATTTTCCATTGCAAGAGAATACTTCTTGTTTGAATGCTGAGTGCTTCTCTGATGTAAGGGTATAATGATAAATGATTAAAAGGTGATTTGCCATCAAGTGTTTCTAGTTAATTCTAAGTACAGTTTGTTTCCACCTAGGACCTCCGGTCTCCCTTTCTACAGGTATTTGACTTGGCTTTACGATAAGTGCCAGATAAGTGCTTCCTGACATGAAACAGACTTCACACGAATCAGAAAGCAATGGTTACTTCCATATCTTACATGTCATTGCACCACTGACTCTCTTGACAGAGTTGATACTGTAGTTTGCAGCATTCATAGCTAGGTGAGGTCATTGATATCTGTTCCAGCTTGTTTTTATCTATGTCACATGATCATTGTGTGTGGTGTCTTCAGCAATAGGTTTCTGTTATTGGTCCTGGAGGGCAGCCAATAGCAATGGCAGTTGTCTATTTTGATTTGGGGTGTCTTTGAGACTTCTCTGTTCACACATGAACACTGGGAACTGAAGTTGTTTTCACACCTTAATCCCAAGCCTATCCTTTCTTTCCCATTGCAGCCCTTCTCCACTGTCACACTCCTTCCCACATTCAAGTTTGTTTGCATGTGTTGCCCACTGAACTTCCTCTGGTCTGCCCCTGATGGCATGCGCCCAGGCACCTGCTGGAACCTGAATCCCCTATCAGTGGGTACACCCTTGAGGAAGTAGTTTTCATTTCTTCCTCATCAAATTTGCTCTCAGCAGACTCTGAGGGAGGCCTAGGGGTGGTTTCTTAAGATCTTCCCCCTCCCATAGTGGAATATTGATAGGACAACTCTTGTGCTGGTCTTGTGAAAATATATATAGCTGTAGTAATTCATGGATCCAAGAAGCTTAGTATTTTGGTGATATAAATTGATAGGACAGAGCAGTTCTACAATAATTGAAACTCAGCAGTACCTTTTATTTTCCATATGTCTGCTAAGTGACATAACCACATTTAAGACTTTATTATTTACTAACCCATCTTTCCATTCTGTGTCATACTAGGACCTAAAAACAACATAAAATATTCTGGTAGTGCTGTTTTACACTGCCACTAAGAAATACCTGAAATAACAAAGTACCATCAATACAAATGTTTCTATACACATACTGACAACTTAGGGACTGGCATGCTTAGAGACAATCTGAAGGATTGGTATGAAATCATGGAGAGCTCTTTATTCTTGTGTCCTCTTGTCCTTCTCTATGTTCCCTCACTGCACTTGATTCTTCTCTTTCAAAGTGTTTTTTGTTTTTCTTCCCAAAAACAATTTGGGTCTCTTTTTTACTTTGTGTGTGTGTGTGTGTGTGTGTGTGTGTGTGTGAGTCAGAGGGCCCTGTGTGTGCCCATGGTGGCCCAAGGGTGACTTCAGGAATCATCCTGGATTGCTCTGTCTCCCTATTTGTATGCTCTGGGATTTCTGCCTTCTATGTCAACCCCATTTCCACCTGGCATTTTTACATGGGATCTGAGATCCAAACTCAGCAATTTGGCTGTCTTCTGTCATTCAACTTTGAGTTTCTCTTTTCCCTTAAAACATCCAAATTCATTTTTTTTTTTTTCTGTTTAATTTCTTTGGTCCTTCAGTATTAAGTGACTTTCATAACAATTCATATCTTTAAAAAAGTAAATTAATATACATCTATTATATTAAATTTATGTATTTTTTCATCGAGTTTTAGAGTTTTGAAGCGAGAGCATCATTTCAGAAGCCAGCCTTTCAGTACTTGGTACTCTCCTTGCTCTGATATCCCTTTGCCCTCTCTGGGCTCACTCAGTCACATAGAAGCTGCTGAGATGATTTACTTAGCATGGAAACTTAACTAGTCACCTTATTTTTTATATAATACTCTGCCTTTCATATTATATCATTTTCATCCCCTTACTAACTGATCCCATCCTCTCTTTTTAAAAAATTAATTTTTTCCTAGTTTTGCAAGCATTTTGAATCCTTATCGCTTCCCCTCACCTTCCTTTCTTTCCTTCTCTTCTTACCTTCCCTCCCCTTACCAATCCATCCCATTCTCATCCTCCTGCCTGTCTGCTTCTATGGGCCCCAGGGTTCCCTCTGGATTGTCTGTTCTAGTCGGGGTTCAGATTTGTGGCAGACCAAGTGGCCCTTCCTTGGGCAGACCCATTGATAGGGGAACTCCCCTTTACTTGTTCAGCCCTAGCCCCCAAGGCTTCCACTGCATGTAATTATCTATCCTGAGATCCTTGCTAGTCTATGGGGGCATGTTGGTATGTCAGCCATTATGCAGCTCTGGTAAGGACAGTGTGTTCCTGGATGCAGCAGTCCTGCCTTGAATGGAATGTTTTGTCCATTGGTGGACCTTCCCTTCTTTAGGCTCTTACAATCTTACTACCCGCTCTTTTCACAAGGTTCCCTGGGCTTTAGGATAGGGAGAGAGATGGTTGGCCTGATTTTGAGTGAAAATTGCAGGGATGTCAGTACTCTTGCATTCGGTTTGGTCTTGTTGCCCACTTCACTGTTCTTTCACTGCCCTAGGCTGCTTCCTGTCAAAGTGTTGTAGATACCTCTGTTGTAGATTAAGACTTCTAGGTTGAGTGCTGAGTGTTCTTCCAATCTATGGGAATAATAGGCATTTACAGAGCAGTTTGGTGTACTGTTTTCCTACCTATAGGTTCTTAGTCTGATCTTCCCCAGTGGTCTATTTCCTTCCCTTTTGTAGGTTCTTGTTCTAGTTAACAGTAACAAGGATGTGTTCCATTCTGACAAGAGAGCCCCGAATCCAGTCAGAAAGATGTTGGTTGTCTCCTTGATGTCACTATTACACTGGTGGCCACTTATTGCATGGTGATTCTTTTGCAACTTGCAGATCTCACAGGTTGATGAGGCCTTTGTTTATTTTTCTTCCCTAGTAACTTCTACAGTATTCTTGGTGTGTGTATATAAACTATCCAGCAAGGTGTAAGATCTCAAATCAGTTCAAGTTGGTGTGTTTTGCCCATGTCCTGTGATCCATATGGGTTGCACCTTCAGTGATAGGGTTTTGTCAGTTTTTTAGAGGGCAATCAGGAGCAATGGTGAAAGCCTGTAATGTTTGAGACCACTCTGACTAACAACTGAATCAGGAAGCATCACATTCCTGCTATGTCTAGTATAGTTGTAATAGTCACTGGGTTCTAAGTGGACCAGGGCGTATTTTTTTTGTTTTGTTTTGTCCTGTTTTCCTCTCTGCTCCTCTGTATAAGGATTATCCATTCTTGTTGCTTTTTTAAAAGAAATGTGGGTTTGTTTTTTTTTAAACATATACTAACATAGGAGGTTCCTGTGGGCTTACATCCCATGATGTTAGGGTTTTTCTGTTAAGTCCCTCCATCCTTTTATATCCCATCCCCTCATGCCACCGTAGGTATTTTTTCCCGTATTCCCTTCTTTACTCTTCTTGTTGTCATATCCTAAATTTCTTCCTTAACAGGTTTCACCCTAACCATCCCTTCCCACTTGTTGATCCCTTTTGAATTTTCTGACTCTTAACAGTAATTCCAAGCCAAATATGTTGGAAAATGTGGTACATACACACAATGGAATATTATTTAGCTATTGGAAAAGATGAGATTATGGAATTTGCTGGTAAATAGATGAAACTGGAAATTTTAATATTTAGTGAGATATCAAACACAGAAAGACAAATGTTGCATGTTCTCTCTTATATGTGGATGCTAGCATTGATCTCTCTTCTTTTTTTCACAACATACTTTTTCCTTTCCAGCCAATTTCTCTCCTATAATCTGCATGTGTGGCTCATTGGGTTTTAACAGAACTGGCAAGTACCTGAGTGCTGAAACATGGATGACTTATCAGTGGGCAAATCATTGAAGAAAGTGGCTTCCCTTTTGCTGTCTGGCATTGACCTTCAGTAGTCTCTCATGGAGGTGTAGTGTCTCGTGAGATCTTCCTTGTTGAAAGTCCAACTATTGTATAGCCTGTGTGTGCTTCCTTTGTTCACTCTTTCAAATTGTTTTCTTCCTGAAACACGTTGCTGCATGAGTTCTTGAATTCAGTGTGTACCACATTTTGATTGTCTATTCATCCATTGATGGACATAGGCTGATTCCATTCCTTCCTGTTGTGAATAGAGCTGTAATAACCATGAATATGCAAGTATCTCTATAGTAGGATGTAAAGTCTTTTAGCAGGGTCATTCTGTAGTTCAATTTTTAACTTTTTGAGGAAGCACCACATTGTTTTCCATGTAACTGTGGCATTTTACATTCCCACCAAGAGTTGTATAAAGGCACTCTTTTCTCCACATCCTCACTTACATTAGTTCTTGCGTTTTTGACCTCAGTCCTCTGACTGGGGTAAGATATCTCTGACCAAAACATCTCATGCCCATAAATAGCTGCATTAAATTGAGGATGTACACCAAGTTCCATAGTATTGGAATTCCAAGCTGTACCTCACCTCTTTTCGTCGTTCCTTCTTCCCTGTCTACCAAGTTAGCATCCATGTAAGTTACAGTGTTTTCTTGTCTTCCCATCTTGAGTTTCCTACATGAATGCTGTTTACCTGCTTGGACCATGCAGTTTCATTCCTCAAATTATTCCCTCTGCCTTGAATACTCATTCTCTCACTTCACTTGGATAGCTCCTGCTTATTTGGAAGACTTCCAGTAAGCTTTTTCCAAGAAGCCCATTGCTTCCATCTTTATCAAAGTTTTGAACCCTGATTATGCTTTTTGATTTTTTAATTTTCTTTAATTTTTTTCTTGCATTTACTTTTTAAAATTATTTTTATTATTATTTATTCAATTGTGCGTGTGTGTAGAACCTCAGGCGAATTCGGGAACCACCATGGACCGTCTCCACCTCCTCCTTATTTACTCTGCCCCAGGAGTCATCCTACCAGGACCAGAAGCACAGGCCGCCCCCGCTTCTGCCTGGCGTCTATACATGGGATCTAGGATCAGAACTCAGGACCTTTTGCCTGCAAGGCAGAGGCTTAACCCCTGAGCCACCTTTCCAGCTCCTCTTGCATTTACTTATGTACCATGGCGCATGTGAAGATCAGAGGACAGAGAGAATTGGTTCTCTCCTTCCATCATGCTGGTACTAGGGACCAAACTCAAAGTCATCAGGTTTTGCAGCAAGCGCCTTTACCCACTGATCCATCTTGCATGCCCTCTTACTTTATTTCTAGAACACAATACAAGTTATTGAACCAAGTGCATGGGGGATGCTATTCAGAATTATAAAGTACATGTTTTGTAAGGTCAGCCACCTGAGGATTAAGCTTGAGAAATTCAGCTGCAGAGAGCAACTGCTGCCCGAGAAGAGTTGACTGTTACTTGTCCCTGTTTTTCTTCAGAGAGATTGATGTTTTATATTCCATTAAATGGACTCATCTGGGAGTTAATTTTTTTAAAATCTTTTTTTACATACTTTAATTGGCATATATTAGACATAGAACAAAAGGTGAATTCAGCATAGTGAAAAAAGTGTAATGAGAGCATGCTATCTGTGTGAATCCTGTGTTTGGGGAAAACTTCCACTCAGGAAAGCTGTTCTTTCTCTCTCAAACCCAAAGTGTCAAAAATACAAAATACCTCTTCATCTTCCCCATCTAATATTTCAGTTTTCAAAGACAGTCCTTGTTCCTATGAGATTTCCCTTATGTCATTATATATAAATAAGCTCTTACTCCTCAGCCACATCTGCCAAGCAGCACTGTCAGCTTTATTACTAGGAGACTAACATATTGGTAATTGGACCACATTAGCAGCCTGATTTGTACTACAAAGGTAAAAACTACCCTGATGCTTCTTGTTCAGTGGTTCCTTATTGAAAACAGATTGAAAGAGTTGTGAAGACTTGCTTCTCGGAATGTCAATAAAAGTCTTTCCCCTGTGTCTGATTTATCTTCACATTTTTTTTCCTTATCCTAGCACTCTTCCTGGAGGTGATTCTTTATAACACAGAATTGCCACTTGTTAGTTGTTAATCACTTGCTGGTACAAATATAGTTGAGATTCCATGAGCTCCCTTTACCACATTGTAAGTTACACTGTTTGCTTTCAGGTGGGTTCCATTTTATGTCCTGTTTTCTTTTTGTTTGAGTTTTTATCTGGGGCACATGTGCAAGACTGGGAAGAACAATAAACATTAAGAACATTTACGTTTCACGCAAATAACAGAACCACAGGAATGATTTCAGCCATGCATGATTTGATTTAAAGGAACTCAGCTGTTTGACAGATCTGTGACAAATTGTAAATAATTTTTCTTGTTTATTTGAAAATAACTTGGAAAGATAACAGGCTTTATTGTCAAGACAAAGCAAATAGTAAAGGGATTACAATCATTATAGATTTAAACGACCCTTTCAGTACATGTGCACATACTAGACTCAGCTGTAGAAAGCAATTGAGAAATTCTGTTAGAAGTGTTTAAGATAACATTGCTCAGGTTGAGTATAGAATACTTTGTGGTGACTGGCATGAACATGCTTTACGCCTCTTTGGTTATCAACTCACATATTAGTTCGTGCTTGACAGTACCTGATAGGTGAAGTGATTTTTACACCATCCCCAAGATGCGTGCAACCCACCAGCTACATGGCATGACAACTCTGCAGGCTGAACGACAACCTTGATAGTTGTAAGGCCATGGATAGTAGCCGCCCAGGGGCTCACAGATCTTCTGGCAGTGAGTATAGCTCCGTCTGCATTCTATGCAACAGATTCCTTCATGATCCAATCTTGGGTCAAATGTCATGCTTTCCCCTTCCTGCTGCTGTGAATAGAAACAAAGTTATTCTTTTTTCATTGTAAGCAGGTAATAACATACGTGTTACTTAAAAGTAAGAAATCAGCACAACCAGCTGTATGTTTTCAGTCCTATAATCTATTACTATTCAGAATTAATTATTAATTCATTAAGGAACCTCACCTACTTAATCTGTCACCAGGGGAGATTTTTGTTTTATTCATTTTTTAATGATACCTTGAAGTTCTTCCATGCCTGTAAGGAGCCATGGTTAACAACTCAATAGCGACTCAACTTGTTTTAAATAAGAAAAGGGAAGCATTATGATAAAAACACTTCTGCCACTACCAAGTTTAAGTCAGTGGAACACTGGTGCCTTTCTGTAGGAGTGGTTCCCAGGACTCCTGGGTACACATGCTCACTGATACAGGGTAAAGATGGATCTCAGTATCAACTCTGCTGGTTCTGGGTGCTGCCAAGCCATTTAATTTTCCTACCCTCATCTCTGTGGGGACATACGGGACCTTAAACTTTCCTAAATATAAGCCATCTTCGTGGCTGGACAGATTATAAAACTGGAAAAAAACTTGCCCTCCGTTGAATTTTACATAAATGTGTACACACACTCACAGTTTACTTTTCAAGGATTTCTGCACCACCAAGATGCCCATATTTGTATTTGTTCGAAGGCAATGGGGAAGTGAGGCCCAATATGGCCTGAGCCTGCAGCACTCCTGCCTCAGCACTCCAAATGCTGGAATTACAGATGGAAGGTACTACATCAGCAAAATGCTTATTTTTATATTGTCTATTCATTTTCATCACAATCCTGGAGATAGTTGATGTTGAGATGTGCATGATTGGTCAGTTTGGGGAAGGTCTTAAAATTTTCACATACAAGGGAAAGTGGAGAAAGCTACCAAACATCAATACACTTAAACTAAATTTCAAGTATTTTAAAGTGAATTCTGATATGAATTAAAAGAGAAGTGAAAGCATTATGACATTTCACCCTTGGTAGAATGTACTTCTAAAGCCAGTTTTCTTATTACAGCACACTGTCATTGTCACTCCTAACAAAATGAACAATACCTTAATGCTATCTGATAAGTCCTATCTGACCTGTGGTCTGAATATCTACTTCTTTAAGGCAGTTCTTCAGAATTTTTTAATCCATCTTTTGAAATAGATTCATCTGGAACAACAGCCTCCTGATTAACTATCTGACTTCTCTATAGCAAAGGGTGTTAAAAGGCCTGTGGGTAGAGGTGCTTCTTCATTAGAAGATTCAACAAAGGTTTGTTAGGATTAAAAGGTTGGGAGGAAATCTCAGATTGCTATTTAGAAAAATAATGAAGGACTGAGATCATGGGGAAAATACATGGACTATTTTTGCTTAAGGCTCAGTATGTAATAAAGGAAAAATGACATTTTCAAGGAATGTGGATTATTTAAGGCTGCAGCCAGGGCAAAAAGTCACATCCTGCCCCTATGTAAAAGACTTGGTGCTGGCAGACGTTGCGCAGATTCAGCTGGCCCAGCTAGCTAGGGAATAAACTATATTTTGTTTGCCTATTAAGATCATATTCTTTGAACTTAGGGAATAAAGTACTGTGGTGTCCTGAATTTTCTGATAAGCCTTGGGCTATTCAGAAAATACTTTTTTTGCTCTAAACTCTTTTAAAATATATTAGTCTAAAACGATAAACCTGAAAATATATTTGAATACATGAACCAATGTAGGACTGAATAGGCTACCAAGAAAAAAAATAGACATGATATAGCATGTGAGAAGTTGGTCAGCCTTACACATAATTAAAAGCAGGCAGGATAAGCAAACCAGAAGATATAATTTATACATTGATGGAGTTGGGCGGGGATGTAGCTCAGTGGCAGAATGTATGCCCAGCATGTGTGAGACTCAGGGTTCAGCACCTCCGCTTTACCATACAAACACAAAGAGGTTTGATAGTAGATGGAGCTCCCTTTACCTTTGCAAAGATGTAGGTTGGTGTGACTGCTTGGAGGACAGTTTGGATGCATCCATTAAAATGTACAATTTTTGTCTACTTTGATGTATTGTGCTCACCTTTTGGGTTTCTGCTTGAGAAATATTTCCATGTTCATATGTAGATTTAATGCTTATGCTGTTCAATGCTATGGGCCAAGATTTGTGCTAAGACCTAAAGAAACACTTCTTTTGAAACCTGACACCCCAGAAATTTCACCCAGGAATCTCATGCTGGGAACAGAAGGCCTGGAGCCAGTTAGAGTAGGAAGGGATTTCACAGATGCCGAAAACTTGCCAGGTGGTTTGCTTAGTTATGCAAGTCCCTTGACTCCTATTTAAACCTTATCTTAGGTTTGGAACCTGAAGATGGATTTGGGGTGCCACTGGATCTGTCCTTCCCAATGTGGCTACATTGAGTTTTTTTTTTTTTTTTCTGCTTTTCATTGACTAATTGAGGACAGGTGACCAAACCTAGCCTGTTGAGGGCACAGGCAGTAGCCTCTGTCCAGTGTCATGTCATTGTAAAGAGTGAGAAATTGGTACTGAATAGGTGTGTGTGTCTTGTATGTGAACTTATATAAAGAAGTGGGGCGAAGAATCCTTAGTAGGCTGCTCTGAGGAAGATGTCTGCCATGGAAGGTTTTGGAAATTCAAAATCTTTTGTTCTTTAAAATGTGTACATATCTTTCAAAAATATGTACACATACTTTTTTCATTTTAAAAGCTACTTACAAATATCATGTCATTTTCACTTCCTGAAAAATATAATGTTGAATATTTCTTAGACTATTTGAGATTTTAGCATTTTAGTGCCCCCACAAACATCAGCTCCAACACTTCAGTCTAAAGTTTTGTTACCTATGTATAAGTCTGTGCCCTATCTGCACCAAGAGCCCTGAGGGCAGACGTTCCTGCTAGGTGTCAGGGCATGGGGCCTGTGAGGGAGCTGGTACTCCACAGATGTCTGTTGAAAGGAGAATATAGTAGATAGAAATAGGAAAAGAGAATTCTTTCATTCTGTGGCTTGCCTAAAGAAACACTAAGAAACATTTTTAAATAATCAAATTCCTGAGAGAAATTTATTTTCATGGGCTTTCCTGTGACCAAAAAAAAAAAAAAAAAAAAAAAAAGAGCATAGGAAACAACTTAGAATGATTAAAACCAGGTTTTTTTCATCCCTTAACAGTTTTTCACCAAACAGGTGAGGATACATTTTTTAGAATAATTGAGGTGAGGTCTCTGTGAATAATGAATACTACGTGCTTGTGTGGAAGCTCCAGGGGAAGCCCACGTAAACCTTGCAGTTAATGGCTGTCAGTGCATGTCATGACCACACCAGCACTCACGTGGTAGGGGTTGTCGGGATTGAAGGGTTCTGCATCCTCTTGAACGCTGGGCCTGGTTTCATTATTCTGTCTTCTAGAACTTGGGTTGCCCCTTGGCCCACTATGCGGTCTTCTTGTGGTAGACGGAACCATGTTTCTCACTATTTCTCTTCTTTCTCTCTGGATTTCTAAAAAAAAAAAAAAAAAAAAAAGCTATAAATTACTTCCTTTACTTGAATAATTAAGGTAACTACATTGGCATTTATGGTGAAAAACCACAAGAAAGGATATCAAAACATAACATGATATCTAACACTTTAACTTTTATAGTGATGATTTTTGTGACAATAAAATATGTTTTACAGTCTTCGGTTCATAGTTGAATATACATACAGCAAGATTTGCTCTTTTTGTTTGTTTGGTGGTTTTAAACAGGATCTCATTTTGTTGTTCTCAAACTTCTGGGCACAGATGATTCTCCTGATTCATCTGCCTGGGTAGCAGAGGCTGCAGTGTGACCTTGTGCCTAGCTTCCCATTTGACTTTATAATACTAATTGGAACAGATACGAGAGTTGGTTGACAAACCTCCATTCTCAACCTCTGTTTTCTTACTAGCCATTTCTGACTAGTAAGGCCTAGGCAGACCAGGCTAGTGCTATGTATGTGAAAGTTTTTGCTTTGTTGGTAAAAAGAAGACACAAGGCTACTTCTGTTTGTTTTTCTTGTTTTGAATGTAGATATGATATTTGGAATTAGGAAGGGATATGCACAAGGATGATCAAGCAGTATGCTACAGATAGCTAGAAGAAGACATCTTGGAAGTCCTCAGGCAAATTAGTTTCTGTGACCTTTAGTTTTGTCATTTATAGAATGGTACTATGTAGTTAAGTCAGCAGATGTTGGTAAAGATTAGATGAGGACAAAGCATGATGCTTTAAGTCGGAGCTCTGCTAACGTGTTTGTCCCCAGTCACTACTCACCTTGATAATACATTCCTATCACAGCGATGCCCTGCTGCTTTCAAGGTCAGAGGTAGGGATGTAAAATCCTATATATAGTAGGACTTTTACTAGAATTAGATAAAAAACTGGGTATTTGTCATGGTTTGAAATGTGAGTTGTCCCCCTCAGGCTCATGTGTTTGAATCCTTAGCTGTTGTCTGTATTTGGAGAGGTCATAGCACCTTTTGGAGGTGGAGTTTTACTGGAGGAAGGAACCAGCTGAAGTTGGTTAGTCCTGTCTATTTTCTTGAGAAGTCTGCCTTGTCTAGCAATTTGCAGCATGATCTCTCTCAGCCTCCATGATGGATGTGACTTCAGCCTCCTCCAGCTTCTGTTGGCTAGCCATGACTTTCCTGCCATAATGGACTGTATCTCCCTCTGGAACCATAAGCCAAACAAATCTTCCTTTTCTCTCTTAAGCCTAAGTCTTGAGTGTTGTTTCACAGCAGCAGAAAAAGTAACTACCACGGTATCATAGAAAGTAGATTTATTTTCTTGTTTTTTATCATAAAATACAACTGAACTGTGAAAGATCAAGAAAAAGTCATTTTTCATATCTAGGATATTCCTATGCTATACCAACATTAAATCCTTTGTTAATATGGTGCCATTTATGCCGAATCGCCTTTGGTAGCATACGTCTTTTAATGGTGTCGAAAATCAACACAGAGCCTTGCTTACATGAAGCAATCACTCCACACCTACTTAGGCACTCAATATATTTAATTATTATTGTGTGTTATGATGATCAATACTTAAGACGCAATCATGCAGTTGTGCTGCAAGATTTGTGCTTTTAATGCCAGCATCTAGTCCCCAGACATAGGGAATACCCTTGTGAAGGCCATCCCAGATATAGGGAACACCCTCTTTTCCAATTTCTCATCATGTCAGTCACCTTGGCACCAGTGATAGTCCAGTCTTTCCATCCCTAGTTCTTATCTCCTACATTGTTACTTTGCATAGTACCTTCTACCATGACCACAGGTCTTTTATTTTCATCTAGTATTTATTTACTTTTTCTCTTGCTGCAGCAAGAAACTCCCTAAGGGCATGGGTTTTTATCTGTCACACTCACTACATACCTCAAATGCTTGGAAAAGGTTATATGGCACAGGATGGACAGACCTTCAGAAATGTTTGCTAAGTAAGAGGCTTGTCCTCAAACAGAATGTGACTGGGGAGGGTTCTACATGGTGACAGTATGGGTCACTCTTGTCCTTAAGTGAAGAAACTAATTGCTCCTGGATGGTAGAAAGGAAGAAAACCTACATAGGTGACAACAGTGGAAAATGGAAAGTCAGAAATTGACCTGTAGCTAGGCAATTGTGAATTACAAGAACAGAGATGTCAAAAGGGCAGCTGGCAGTCTCTCTCCAACCCCTTACAGCAGTGATAGACACTGCTTACTGTGCCAGCACATGGTCTTGCTCCTCTGTGCCTGGCAGTCACTGCTAGTGGTTTGGCACTATTGACATGGTCTTAGCCAAAGAGTAGCCATCTTATGAATAGTAAGTGTCAGCTGGTCATGATAGAACCAGAAACCTTTTCTTTCTATATCTAGTGAGGCATTGCTTTAATTTTGGCAAAACATCTGATGAAACTTACCATTTTTACTTTTTTTTAAAAAAATTTTTTTTATTATTTATTCAATTGTGTATGTATGCGTGTGCGCACATGTGTGTATGTATGTGTGTGTATGTAGAACCATGGATGAATTCGGGAACCACCATGGACCACCTCCACATCCTCCTATTTATTCTGCCCCGGGATTCACAGGCTCCACCCTACCAGGACCTGAAATGCAGGCCACCCCCGCTTCTGCCTGGTGTTTATACGTGGGGTCTAGGATCTGAACTCAGGACCTTCCGCCTGCAAGGCAGAGGCTTACCTCCTGAGCCACCTCTCCAGCCCCACTATTTTTACTCTTACTTGTTTGTCTTTGTTTTGAAACTGTCTCATACAGCTCATGCTGGTCTCAAACTCACTATGTAGCTAAGGGTGGCTTTGAACTCTTGATCCTCCTCCTTGGCCTACCTTGTACTGGCATTACAAGTAGTCCTACCACACTCGACTCACTTTAACAGTTTTTTTAAAAATTTTTTTATTATTTATTATTTATTCAATTGTGCGTGTATGAGTGTGTGCGCGTGTGTGTATGTATGTGTGTATATGTATGTGTGTGTGTGTAGAACCATGGACAAATTCAGGAACCACCAGGGACGCCTCCACAGTTTTTAAGTTCAGTAGCATTAAGTAAACTTACACTGCTGTTCAGATATCACCCCATCCATCCTTAGAACTGTTTTCGTTTTGTAAATGAACCATTGGTTCTGTTCCCCTAGACAGTGCTCCTGCAAGGTTAGGGGTTTTAATGTCAGCATTTAATCCATCTCCTCATTGCTGTCTCAACAAAGCCTTTCTGAAAACACCATCTACCTCAATTGTGCTAGATCCACCCCCCGCCCCCTGAACTAGAGGGGAGGCCATTTGTGGCGACCATAGTAGAGATGAAGTGAGAAACCCTCTGGAGACAAGAGACACTCAGGGGAAAAGAGTGGCTCACCTGTACTTCTTTCCCAGAAATAGCTCAAAGAAATGCTCCAGCCTAACTAGGAACTCCAGGGACCCCATATTTATTTTCTCTGGACTTGAAAGCTGATGTACCAGCCTTGAACTTGAGGAATCTCTGCCTATACCCATAGCAGCTTTTGGATGTCATATAATTCTAGGTTTGAATACAATAAAGAATCAGTGGTATGACAGCTTTTTAGTCCCTTGATGCTGTGCTTTAAGAATAAAAAGATGTAAAACGGGAAGGTGCAAACAACTGAGATTAAGGGGCAGAGTGGAAGAAGCAGGAGCCTCATAAATAAAAGCCGCAGGTACCACAGGTAAAGCAGTGGTGCTCTGTCTTCCTCCTGTTAACCCTGCTGCTTCTTTCTTTCCAGCCGCAGTCATGCCATCATTTTCTTTTTTGTCTCTCATGCTATTTACCTAAATGCTGCCACATGCATCGTGACTTGATTCTTTTGCTACATGCTCAGGCTAATGGAGGGGCTCCCAGGAACCCCCCTGGAACTGGGAGAATTCCAAGCCCTGGTATAAGAACTTAAAACTTTACCTTTTGGATACATAGGCTTAAGCCAGAAAATAGGGAGGTTGCCACAGAGTTCAAGGACTTTGGAACTCAAGAAGCTGTTGTCCTTCACGGGCTGGTCGACAGCCACCCAGATAAGAGAATTTTCTTCATATTTGACTGGCATGATCTTGCCTTCCTGTAAAGTGAAAAAGAAATGCATTTGAACAAAGTGGATGGTAAAGCATGCTGCATATTGAGCTGTGTTGTTAAAACATGGTTTGATGTTACGGAGACAGGGATGGTGCTGTAGAGATGTTTCAGTCAGTAAAGCGCTTGCCTCACATGCATGAGAACTTCAGTTTGACTCTCCAGCACCCCAGTAAAAGCCCAACAGGCATACTGGAGGGTGGAGGTGATCAAGAATGACTCCTAGCATTAAGCTCTGCTCTCCAAGCGTGCACACACGCATGTGCTTCCCCCACATGATATATACCACACAGAAAACAAAACGGGTGTGTGTGTGTGTGTGTGTGTCTGTGTGTGTGTATGTGTGTGTGTGTGTGTGTGTGTGTGTGTGTGTCTGTGTGAGTGACATGTGTATACCGCGAACGCACTCTTTCAGGTTTCAGTCTCTTTGTAGATCCTTTCATAATATTCAGTACACCTCCCCATTACCTGCTCCCAGATAACTGGGTGAATAGAAGTGTTTTGAGTAGAAGTGAAAATTACTTGATACCAACTTTGAGATTTAGGTTAATCTGATGTTTTCGATCAAAGATGTTTTTGAGGAAAAGCAATTGAACAGACCCTGAAATCCTATAAAGGATGGAGGAACCCTTCATTGAAGTGAAAATCTTTGGGGGTTTTGTTCTGCAGCTTCCAAACAACAATGGAAAAAGCAAGTGATTGGTTCTTTAATGTCTCCTGTTCAAAGTATTATTTAACATAAACCATTTCTTCCTTTCCCAGCTACAACAAAACATATTTCAGATGTTCCTCACATCAAACACTGCCAGTGAGATTTCAAAGCTAAACCCTGGATTTTCCTCTACAGCTAGATGCTGAGAATGGTTTGATAGCCCAGGAGACAAATTTATTTTTGCCAGGTTGTTTCTTTCATGTATTTATTAGTTTGCAGTAGGTTGGAGAAATTAAAATGTTTTTTCCTCACTTTAGCTAAGAGCAGCACTTCATTTGTGATTTTTCCCTCAGGCGTATGGTTGCATTAAGCAACTTAAAGTTATTGGAGGAAGGTAACACTTGGATAATCCAGTTATTTACTTCAAATTAAATGGCTCCATCCAGGAATTGAATGCTCTTTGAGTACAGTAGCTTTTTAAAGTTATACAACACTACTGAAAAATGTATGCAAGCAAAAGACATCTAACTCTGCCTACTGCAGTGTATAGCATGTGAAGGGTGGGATATTAGGTTGATACATAGAGAGATGCTTTCTAAGCTCAAAACCTTATCGCATCTTGAACAGTGGCCAGCCCAATCCCCTCATTTCTTGGTGGCCACTATGTGCCTACGGCAAGGAGAGATGCTTTCTCAAGTTCTCTAGTGACCAGCTGGACACTGAGATCCAATTGCTTTTCCTGACTAAAAAAATAAGTCAGGGTTGGAACTGCTCAACTTCTCTTTGACTAAGGAAGAGGGTATACACAGTATCACCATATTCAGAGGTAGAAAGAAAGAAATTACAGAGACACTGTCACTGAGCTAGCTCTGTAAATTCCTATCTATTTAGTAAATTAAGAGACGTTTTCTGCTACTAAAAACAAAGCACATGGCTAATTCCTGAATTAGTTTTTGTTCATCAGAGGATACAGCATACATATTATAAGCAACTAAAACATGAGACAATCTTCTTCTATGCCCTAAGAGTCAGGTGCAAAGATTAAACACAACACAACACAAGACTACAAACTATAATGGTATAATGTCCTATAATGTACATGTACATTTATTAAAACCCCACATTTTAGAACAATTCAAATTAGGTGAAAGTGACTATGTATACTAACCTCATTTTACTTAGGTAAAAAATATCACAGGCACACATGCACAAAGAGATTCCACCATATTGTTAATACTAGTTACCTGTGGATTGTTTAGCTGTGGTTGATTTTCATGTTTTTTCTTTTACATGTTTGCCAAATTTTCTTAGTATCAAAGTATTGTTTCTAAATTCATAATAAAGCTCATTTGAAAAGTATAGAAAAGATTGCAGAGCTGTGATCACAGCTGGGAAAACTACAGCTGAAGGAGTCACTCTTCTGTGCTCATGACTGAAACTGAGGACTAATGATGACAGGGCTAATAATAATGTAATGCAACTAGGACAAGGTCAGAGGTGCAGACGAAGGTGGTCTCCATCCCTTTACACTGCTCTTGGTGAGTGCAGCTCACAAGTACCAACTGGAGCATGTTCTGAGGACAGCAACTGGACACCACCTAATGGGATGAAGACTGGAGAAACTGGAGTGGGAAGCAGATGGCAGAGGACATGGCGGCCTGCTTTCAAAACTCAGGTTTGTTTATAGTTTATGCTTTATTTTGTTTGGGGATACCTACCTGGTGCAGCTCCCCTGGGGGCAAACAGTCGGGTGTTTCCAGGCACCTTCACTTATCCACATTTCCCCTCTATGGCCTCGAGGGACCTGATGCTTGCTTCACTTCCCTCTCTGGGATGGTAGACGGCTCAGAGATGATAATAATAAAATTAGCGATAATGAGCAGCAGTCTTTCAGTCCCTGTCTAGTAGATTCTAGGACTTGGGCACAAATGTGTATGCCCCCAGTTTGCAGAGTGCAAAATTGAGGCTCAAGGAGATAAAGCCATATTCATGGCTAGACCATCTGCAAAATCTGTTTTCTTTCCACCATACTTGCCACAATCAAATGAAAAACAATAATGGATGTGACCATTTAATAGGCCCTAAAGTATAAAAAGGTAAAATTATTATTGCTAAATGTGTATTGAAGACTCTATACAACTCTTAAAAGTAAAATTTAAAAATCTAGGGCTTGAGATATAGCTCACTTGTAAAGTGTTTATGTAGCATAACTTTGATTGAATCTTCCAGTAATACAAAAACCAAACCAAGCTTAAAGGCAAGTTACTGATTAAAAATGGAAGAATTAGTTTTTAAAATATGTGTAGTTTGAAGCTAATCTGGGCTATGTAGGAAGTTTTAGGCTAGCCTGAACTTTCAAGGCCATCCTGAAAACCTGTTTCAAAATAATAAGTAAAATAAAAGCTAAAAAGACTAAAGATATACCTCAGTGTTTGCCTGTTGGCAAGACCCCTAGATTGTCTCCACACTACAAAAGCAAACAGATCTACAAGGTTTGTGTGAGTTCACTGGGCTCACCTTGAACCAAAGGGAAGAACATGCGGAACAGCCATCCCAGTTCAATGTTGAACAAAACAAATAGAACTTCCCAGGTGAAGAGGCAACCCACAGGAAGAATAACCTATTGGTAGTCTTCTGGCAGAGGCTACATAATCAACTGTCCAGATACTGGGGAAAAATTTCTATATTGCCAGGAATTGAGGCTGGAGGGCTCCTCATAGTTCCTTTGGTGAGGATTCTACTTTGTGGAATCCTTTTTATTCATGGTGGCCTTCTAATCTGATAATTCCCTACTTTTGAGCAGATAAACGCCATGTGAGCCCTGAACCCCAAATACAGTTTAAAATATGAAGTCACCAAATCTTTAAATATGCAATACCATGCCATTAAATTTGTCAGACAGAGAAGAAATAACACTTGCGTTCTGTTCAGTCCAGGAACTAGACACAAAAGGGTGGCGACTTCAAACAATGCCTGCCAAGCCCTTGAGCTGCTGCACAGTTGGTACCCACCAGTTCAGAGGAGATGCTCTTCTTGGTCACAGCGCCCACCTCAGGAACACGAGCCTTCGCTTGTGCTTTGATGTAGCACTTCTCTCCTCCAGCAAAGCGGATTCCTGTGATGCCCTATGAGATTAAAAAAAAAAATTGTATTTGTTCATCTCTCCATCCATTCATTTATTCAGCTCATTAGGTTATCTGTTATAAACTAGGCACACTGTTCCAGGTTCTGGTATAGGAATGAACAAAAGTACGAAATTCCTGGCTATCATGGAATTTACCTTTTAGCATTATTTTCCAACAATAAAAAGTAGAAATAAGTTTTTTTTTTTTTCAGGTAGAAATAAAGGTTGTGAAGAACAAAGCAAAGAGGAGGATGGGATAGGGAAGGATGGTACTTGGAACATAAAGCCAGGGTGGTGACGTTAACAGTGTATCTGAGCCAAGGTGGGGTATGTAGTTACTACACTGGAAGCTCAGATGAGTCGCCACCTGGTCCACAAAGGTTTTTCTATATCTAAGTCTTGATTTGTCTTTGTGGTTATCTTATAAAAGTTCTCAAAATATATTGTTCAAATTAACCAATTTCCTCAATTCTGAGTTTTCCCAAGTTCCTAAGGCAGTATACAGAAGAGCTTTCTACCTACCACAGCAAGAGCTCAGTCTTACCGGGGGGACATGAATGTTTGTTGTGTCCCCTCTGAGATATAAACAGTGTCTCCTCCTGCACAGGGACCAACTTTAAGGGGCACAAGGGCCCAAAGCTCCCTCTAGGCTGACAGCAGAGCACTGGTTTTACCCGCAGAGGATATGAGGGAGAACTGTGACTTCTGTCCCATGAGTATTTACTTTTACGCTGTTGGTTTTAGTTTCATGAGTGAGTGGCCAAAAATATACTTTAAAAATTTTTTTCTAGTTTTACAAGCATTTGGAATAATTATCATGCCTTCCTTTTTTCTCCCTCTCTTTTTTCCTCTCTCCCCTCCCTTAATCAATGCATCCCATTCCCTCCCACTCTTCTGTCTGTTTCTATGGGTCCCAGGGTTCCCTCTAGAATGTCTGCGCTAGTCGGGGTTCAGGCTTCGGTGGCAGACCAAGTGGCCCTTTCTTGAGCAGCACTCCCCTTCACTTGTCTAGTCCTAGCCCCTAAGGTTCCCACTGCATGCAATTATTTCTCCTGAGATCCTTGCTAGTCTCTGGGGGCATGTTAGTATGTTGGTCATTGTACAGATGGAGTAAGGACAAGTCTCACTGCAGTGAGTTCCTGGATGCAGCAGCCCTGCCTTGAGTGGAATGTCTTGTCCAGAAGACAAATGGTTAATGAAAATGTGGTACATATATACAATGGAATACCACTATTCATCTATCAAGAAAGATGAACTAATGAAATTTGCCAGTAAATGGATGAAACTGAAAGAAATCATGCTGTGTGAAATATCCCAGAAGCAGAAAGACAGATGTTATTCCTTATAAGTGGATCCTAGATAAACCATCAGTTTGATGGAATCAAACAGAAACTGTCACAACACCCACAAAAGAACACAAGCCGGGGAGAGGGCATGCAAGAATATCCTAAAAGAACATGGATAAAATAGTTTTAAAAAAGGCTTTTGTATAAGAAAAGTCTTAAAGGAGAGGGAAGAACAGGACTAGGACACAGTAGAGCGTGAAGTTAGCCTCCAGGCAACCAATCACCTCTTACCAACTCCTAACACCGCTCCCCGCCCGCGACAAGGACCACACACCCAGCACTGAAAACCAGCACAAACACCCAAGAGTAAACTTCCATCTAAGTGCCTCTAATTTTCTTTGGATAGGAGAGGATCTTAACACTCAGACAGGACTCAGCCTAGTGCAGTGGAAGGGCAGTGAAGTAAACAACAGCCAACCAGAATGCAGAGTCCCAGCTACCTGCAATGCTCATCCGGAACCAGGCCAACCAAATCTCTCCCCATTCTAAGGCTCAGGGAACCTTGCAGAAGCGGGGGCAATAAGACTGTAAGAGCCTGAAAACGGGGAGGTCCACGCTGGCTAAAAATACTCTTAAAGATCACAAGTTTTAAGCCATCGTATGTAGACCAACACAAGTCTAAACTTTGACAACCTTCTACTGTGTTGAGAAAACGTAGGACAAGTCAGAACATAGGTTCAAGTCAGAGTAAAGAAAGGGAGGATCCAGGAGAGGAGAGGGATTTGGGTTGGGGATTAAGGTGTAAAAATATAAATTCACTATATTCATGTATGAAACACTAAAAGAATAAAAACAAATTAAAAAAAAAAGGCATGGGGGAAGAAAAGCACAAATCCAGTGGTGCTGGTTCAGGCCTCTCAAATGGAGAAGGAAGTTAAATGTGAGTTCCACTAGAGGAGATTCACGGATCTCGAGCCCTGCAGGGGCTTGTGGGTCACTGGTGAAGAGGAAGAAGGCGCATTCTTCCCAAATCACCCTGCTAGTGCCTCGAGGCTTCACTGTGCACACCTGCAATCCAAGTCACCCTGTTTCTCCTGGCATCAGGTCACTGCACAGGGCAGATGAGAAAGTCACTGTTTTCTCAGAGGAGGAACCCCAAGGCTAAATGCAGAAGCCAGGTGGAGTATTAAAGGCCACTGGAGAGATGTTAAGAACAGGAGCTACCTGGGCTCTTCTCAGAGGTTCTCACTGGACTAATGGTGTGGATTTCTAAGATTCTCCAGCTGTTTGTGACGGACAGCCCAAACACTAGTTTAGAGCAAAGGGAACTTACTCAGAGTAAGTTTTAATCGACTGTAATGGCCTTTTGGTTTAGGTTTCTTCTGTACCAGTGGTGATAAAGTTGGCATCAGAGTAGGCCTTAGTAAATAAAACACAGAGAGTAGGATCTCAACCCTGGGAGGGGATCTCTGATTTAACAGGTCTAAAGTTTGTATTTCGGGAAAGCACTAGGAGGTTGCTTGAGGAGCACATTTTGAGTAGTGTTTCTCACTAGTACCTCCTAATGTTCTGCTGCTTTTATTCTGTGTATAAATCTAGGAGAGGAGATTACTCCCTGTGTGGTACCTATGTGGCATGTTTTCTAACTTTTAACATTAATGTCCTCTGAACATGTGATGTACTGGGAGGATGCACGATATTACCTTTCTGGACCTTTAAAGGAGAGAGCTGGTTCTACTGAAGCATCGACAGCACTGCACGTGAATCCAGTACTGCTAGCTTTGACAGTTCACACTTCTGAGAGAGCTGCATCCCACAGAAACAGGAACAATTGAAGGAGTTCACACTTACCCACCATATCTAGTTGAAAACCCGCATCAAGTGGCCAGATATATTAGGAGAAAAAACAGATGGAGATGAAAAAAAAAGCTAAGACAACTTCCTGCTTTTGCAAACAAACAAGACCTTAGAAGCTAGTGATAATGAAGAAATTTGCTAACAAAGACAATGAGTGAAGACTTAAAAATCAAGCATTCTTTTATCAACAGAGCCTAAAATTCTCACCTTAGCTACATTTTTTTTTTCTTTCTAGGGGATCTCATATATTTCTGGGACTCTTAGAGAATCTCAAGGAGGGAGTAAAATCTTGCCTGAAAGAGGCATTTCAGCAATATTTGAAGGAGTGTCATTGTTACAAAGATTGAGGTATTACTAGACTTTTTTGGCTCCACAGAGCCAAACTAACTATCCTTGGGTCCAGGGAAACAAGCTATGCATAGAATATAGCACCATTTTATTTTACAGATAAATAGAGTGACTGTATACAGTTTTAGTACACAATGAATTTTCTATAAACTCAATTACATTGGAATGAAAAGTTTTTGGTTCTTGTTGGTGTTTTGTTTTGAAACAAAGCCTCATTATGTTTGAGGATGGCCTCAAACTCATAATCCTTTTTTTTTTCCTACCTCCTGAGTGTTGGGATGATAAGAGTGTGCCCATGCCCAACAAGAAATTGGTACTTATGTCTACTGTTTGAGAAAATTGTGTAATATTTGTTTGCCAGAATACATTTGTGACCATCTGCATTGTAGGTTGGCACATCATCATTCGACTACCAGTGAATGTGTTTGACTTTATTATGATGACGGATTCATCAGCATGAGCAGGTGCATATGAAATCCATATTGTACTATAAATTACTTTCATTCATTGTTCCTTTCCATTACAATTGAGGGTTATATTGATTTTTGAAATCAATGACCCACCTACCTTCTAGGTGGGTTGTGCCTTTTTCCTCCTCTAGCTTTTTAATTAAAATTCCAAATATTTGCACATTAAAAGAATTACATTGTAACCATCCATATACTCACCATTGTAGTCTATTTAATTTCTAGCTATGACTTTGTTATTTAAATGGAATATTAGTCTGAGGGGCTTGATTTAAACCAATAGTATAAATGTTTGTGAGGTTATAATCTCTTAGAATATAACTCTCACACTAAGAATTAACCCGCTCTTTTTTTTTTTTTTTATTGGAGTGCTTCTGTTTCAGTGTTGCTCCCAAGACTGTTTCTTCTGTGTGGGGCTAGGTTAAGTATTGCTGCCGTCCTGGGCGAACAGAGGAGAGGGTTCGTTTGCAGTTTGGCCCCACCTGTGTCTCTAACCCTGTCCATCTCCTTTCTTTTCTGTGGCCAGCTGACCACACTGGGAGAAGGGTTGTGCGTTCCTGTGCTTTATCAGCCCCAGGCCTGGAAAACCTTGCTACCAGTTTCCTCTTCCATTTCTCAAAAGGCCTGAGCACATAGCAGAGTGGTAGAGTGTTCGCCTCATACAAGAAAGACCCTTGGCTCAGTCCCTCGCACCATTAAGTCATTCATCTGGGCCTGCTTCAGTTGTCAACATCTCTGCCAAACCTGCTTGGAGCCCCCATTTGGCAGTGACACCTGTGTGTGTGCCGAGCACACTCTGCTTGTAGCTCATCATGATATGTGTCCTGGGCTGACCCAAAGTCATTTCTGTGTGCAGCCTCCTAAACTGGAGCAGGAGTCCTTGAAGGGCAAGAGTCGGTCATCTTCCCTCCCTTGTGCTTACCACAGTTTCTGCAAACATCGAGCTTCAATCAACACTTCCTGCATTTGACTGATGTTTTAAAATAGAGAAGAAAGCAAGAGTAGATGACCATACAGGCTGATTCATGTGTTTTCAAAAATCCAGGCTTGTTTAAACCCATAACAGGTGCTATCCATCAAAAAAATGTTCTACTCACCAGTTCTGACTTAGAGAAATGTAGAAGCTATCAAAGAGAATTGATCAGTTTGTAAAATATTTGTGGCCCTGTTGGTCTATGAGAACACAACACAATCAATACCATTATTAGAAAGAACCAAAGGATTATAAAACAGATATATAGGTTTGGGATTAAAATTTTTTCAAAGGATACTCTTGATACATGAACATCTCGAGAGAGATGGATCTCTTGTACCTCATCTTTGTGACTCTGTTTGCATCTTTGGATATTGCAGCACATTGTAGGTATTCAATTTTATTCTGGATTGAATGATGTGTGGGGAAGAGCCACATTTTATTAGTTTATATTGAGTAGTACAAAGAAAAATTGTTTTGCCCTGTCCTAGGTTTTGCAGTAAAAGCTTTTAATAGGTCCAGAGAAATTATACTTGTTCTCTGTCCAGAATTTTTTGCAAAGCTATGACCAAACAAAGTGCAGCTGGGCATATTCAGAGCTGCAGAGCTGTCCCCAGGGCAGGGACCTCTATGAGCATAGCCAGCCTTGTCAGCATCAAGCAATGCACAACATCCACAGCTCCACGTTAGCATCTGTCGGGGATTCAAAAGGACTTGTGAAGTGTGTTTTGGTTCCCATAAGAGAAGTGCTTTCATTTACATGAAAAACATCTTCAGTTTTTCTCATCCATCACGAAATGGGTGAATGAGATGTTTGTGGACCAATAAACTGTCAGAAGAGATATTATTTTCAAGAGCCCTTCTTCATTATGAGTTTCACCTACTTCGTCTGCAGATTTAGCATGAGAACCCCAATAGTGATGCTTCTTCCTCATCACAGGACATGAAAGAGAATAAGATTTTATGTCAGCCAATTGGAAATGAAGCCTGGAGTGACACTTTGGTTAGCAGATGTACACTCATCTCAAATTGCCTGTCTCAAATTAAATTTTGGTAAAACAAAACAGTCTCCTTTTTAAAGAAGATTCAAGTGTTTTATCTGTAATAGGCCATGGCCAGAAAACCTGGGCTATAATAGAGAATTCAGTCATGCTCATTTTTAGGATTAAAGGGAAAGCCAGAAGAATTGAGGAAAGTATGTAAACAGAACCTACCTGTTGTGGATGGACTGTCATGTCATCAAAATGTCTTTCTTTGGACTTTGCTACATTCTGGGATAGTTTGACCATTTCTTTATCTTGTTTCTTGCTTTGAGATAGGATCTCACTATTTGCTCAGGCTACCTCAAACTCCTGGACTCAAGTGATTCTCCTATCTCACTTTCCCTAGTAGCTGGGACTACTGGTATATACCATTGTGCAAGGTGTCTTCTTTGTTTTGTATTTTTTTCTCCATGGTGATGTCTCTTCTTTTGAGAACTTGAAGAATAAATCAAGACCCTTTCACAGCAAAATAAGCTTCACAACACAAGAGGTTTAGGGTCAATACAATTGCTGTGAAGAACGGTTATATGGGTGCATGTGAAAGACGCTTAATATCTTTGGATTGGAGAATTCTCCAGGGCTTGCCCTCTAGACTTTATATATGCATGAAGTATACTTACATTCTGAAAATCATTAACTTCAATAGCTTCTTCAGGACCACTTCCCATTTTAAAGGTCTCCAAATTGTTCCCCGAATCTATTTCCATTGACCCATCTTGCAACTTCCCATTGATACTCATGGTATAATGGACATTGTAAATCTGGAAGAGAACATAAGAGTTAGTGATACTTTCTTTTTCCCAGCAATTCTGGGCTCCTTTTTAGACATACATATGATGGTTTTCCTATACTTCACAGATAATGGAAACATCATTAATTTATATTCAAGAACTTAATCCATATACTTATCACTTAATACGATGATTTGGTGTGTGTGTGTGTGTGTGTGTGTGTGTGTGTGTGTGTGTGTGCGTGTGTGTGTGTGTGTATTCATGTGCACATGTGGAGACTGGAGCTTATTGATGGCAGGTGTCTTTTTTGATTTTTTTTTTTTTTTTTTTTTTTTTTTTGCTCTTTCAGATTCTTTCAGTAACTCTGGAGCTTTCCATTTTGGCTAGACAGAGACTGGCCACTAAGCTCCAGGAATCCTTCTGTTGTAGCCTTCCCAGTGCTGGCCTTATAGGTACACTCTGCCTGACTTTATTTACTTTTTAATTCTCAGGAATTAAACTCAAGTCCTCGTGCTTGCACAGTGAGCACTTAACTTACTGGGCTATCTCCCCAGTCTGATTTCTTTTAAAATGTCTTCTAAGTAAAAACCGTCAATAATCTCTGATCTCTTTTTAAGTATTTCAGTGACTTGCA
Organism: Typhlomys cinereus; assembly: GCA_023101885.1. NCBI lineage: Eukaryota > Metazoa > Chordata > Mammalia > Rodentia > Platacanthomyidae > Typhlomys > Typhlomys cinereus. The sequence goes on from JALPQD010000259.1 coordinate 2,445,170, forward strand.
ATCCTGGGTGCAGCTGAGTAGACGCTTCAGGTCCAGTTGAGTAAGAGCCCATGGGGGTGGGTGTGCACTGGTCATTTTATAAAGTTCATTTTTTTGTTTGTTTGCAGCTGGAATGAGAACCATTGATGGATAAATGGCATCACTTATATCATAAATGGATGAGGCTCAGTCAACTGGTCTTCACCAAGAAGTCTGCAGTGATGTCTTCATTTGAAAGTGATTTTAAGTTGTTGGTCAAGATTCAGTGTGGAGTTGAGCGTACAGTAAGAACTGCAGATGGGATTTGTGGATGGCAAGGTCAAAGTGCACATATGTTCCATCTCAGAAGAGAAATACTGTACCCGATAGGGCAACCATATGGCGGTGGACATTTTGTGGTGACACATTTGTCTTGTGTGGTAGAAGGGAGGAAACTGGGCACTGCAAGAGAGCACCCGTTCAGGAATCAGAAAAACAGCAGGCCACGTCAGGAATCCCTGGGCCCTGGGAGTTGCTCCCAGTGTGTAACGAAGAAACTGGACCCTCAGGGTGCTTTTCATCTATGTTCCCAGAACCCTGAGGCTTCACAAGTATAGCTAGAAGCTGAGGGTGGTAGAACAGGTGAGGCTGTGCGACTTCCTCCACCTAGCTTTTCATTTCTCTTCCTGTGTGCATGCGTGAGTGTGTGTGTGTGTGTGTGTGTGTGTGTGTTGCATTTCTGAGTAAGATGTTAAAAAGAACCACTTAAAATTTTAACTACTAAATTAAACGCTCTAACGGGCTTTCTTAGTTTAGGTAGCTTAAAAATCATTCACTGGCTTAAAAATAACTCACATGCCACTTCTGCTCAGCGTGCTGCTGCCCTGTTAGACCTTCTTTGTGTGGTAGGAATGGCAGCAGACTTACCTGCTTGCTTGCTTTCTAGGACCACAGCTGTATTTCTTTCTTTTTTTCTCTTTTTTCCACTTGTTTATTTGTGTATGTGCACATTCGTGTGTGCTTGCCACAGCACGCATGTAGAGGTCAGAAAACAACTTGGGAGAGTGGGCGCTCTTCTTCCACCATATGGATTCTAGGGCTTGAACTCAGATTGTCAGGCCAGATAGTAAATGCCTTTACTTGCTGAACCATCTCTCTGGCCCTACAACCGTGCGTGTGAACACACACAGACACAGATATGTATTGTTGTCTATCATCTATCTATCAATCATTTACACATCTGTTTTACAAATAAATTATATGTGTGTGCACACATATACATATGTATAAATCATCAAAGGGGAAGGAATGAGAACTGATGAAAAGGGTTTCATTTCATTCTGGGTCAGCCAGTCAGAACTGCAAATAGCTCCAATTCAATTCATGTCTGATCTTTTCTCCCTCATTATGAAGAATGACTGCTACATGGATAAACACTAGAAAATGTATCTGTCGTTATTGGATCATTACTTGGAGAAAGCTCATTATTACAAGCCTCACAGAGCACTGTTTTATTTTATCATCAGAGATGTGGAGATGGCTTTGCCTCTCCTTTCTTTTGGACAGTAGCCTTCATTCGGCAGAGAGAAGATACTAGTATCTGTCGTAGCATGACCACCTCGCATCCCTGTCCTCCTCCTTCCTTTCAGGAATTCAACGCCTGCAGTTCACTGACCCCATACTAGCCGCATCATAGGCACTACTTGTTGGCTTCTAACTTGGTGGAGCTGGAGCAGTTCCCACCAGTCTGTTTTCCCTTCTCTCTTAGGAGAGTCCAGTTAGTGAAGCCTGTTTTCTTTGGCTGAGCCAGAGTCTTCTGCAGTCCGGGCTGAGAAAGCAGACTCTGTTCTGCCCTGGGCATGCTGAGTAGCCACGGTGCACATACATAGGTTAATAATGACTGGCATATGAGCTCAGCCTGTGAGTCCCTGCTGAAGTGTTCTCCACTCGGTGCCAAGCGTAAAGCAATGCAACATTGAATTTTCTCTGTCTGTCTCTGTCTCTCTCTGTGTGTATATGTGCTAGGAGAGTCTCACTATATAGTCTAGGTTGACTTTGAACTTTTTATAATATATAGCTCAGGCTGGCCTTGGCCTTGGAAGTTCTGATGAGGAAGACAGGATTATTAGAAGGGTGGTCTGCAATTATACTTCTCTTTAGTGGAGTATCCCCTTGGAATGTGGAGTCAGTCCAGTTTGTATGTGCAGTATTCATGGCTTTCCCAACAACTGCAGGAGAAGCCTGTGGCTTCGGCAAGGATAAGAGGGTGGAAGGCAGTCTGCGGTTTGCAAAGTTTTGGGCTGTGAGCTGGGCGGGATGCTGAGCTGCAGCAATTACATTATCTGCTGTAAGCCCAGGGAGCTCTTGGCACCTACGGCTATTTCTATCCAAGTACAATGAAGTTTACTACTTGCCAAAATTCTGCTCGATATGGTGCCTTTTACAGCCAAAGATATTTGCTAATGAGTTTTTAATAAGGCCTAGGTTCTGTAAGATTAATTACATAATGTTTGGGAAAATGTCTAGAAAAATTAGTCTAAGAAAAAAGGCTGTAAGCACTGGTCTCTTCCCTTCATCTCATGGGATGGGTTTGTCAGTTATCTGGCAGTGGTAGAAATTTCCCATATTTCAATGTCTTGTTCCATTTACAAGAAGGTGGATGAAAAATGGCCTCAATATTTGAGCTCAACCAGTGATCCTCTCATTATGAGTACCCAGTACTTCACAGGCCTCCAGCTAAATTTGAGCAGACCTGTCCTCAGGGATTTACCCATATGAAAGGGAGAGGAGGTGAATTACACAGCTGATTCTCCTCTGTAAACTGATATGGAGGAGTAAAGCATGGATAATCTCTGAGGAAAGGGTAATCCATTAATTTGATGGTTCTTTCTGACAGAGACTTACCTTTTCTGATTATGCTTTGTTTGGGTGATTTAGATTTGAATTCAGAGAAGACAATTCTGTGCATGTGTGATGCACGGATCAGGCCAAATATATTCTATTTAGAATTTGGTGATGTATTTTTCAGATTTAAATAATATGGAAAAGCGTGAGGTTTTTTTCTGAGAAAAAATAAATAAACTACCGTTACTTTCTTCATTCTCGCATCTGTGTAGGAAATAGCAATAACTTTGATTGTTGGCAATAAAATGTGATTCACTATTCCTCTGGATTCTTAGAATTTAATACTGTTCTCTTGAACCAGACAACCAAACATCTTGCAGTGAAGTGAAAGATATGAGAAAAGGGATCCCCACTTAGTATGATAGTTCAGTCTCTGAGAAGTGTGCCAGTCAGCCATTTTTGTCTTGAATAATTAAATGCCAAATGGTATTGCTTTCATGCATATCATGACCAAAATATTTACCAAAAAGCTTAAAAGTAAAACTATTTTATCCCTAAATGACCTATACCATTAAGGTTTTGTTATCTAAAAGATAGCATTTACATGCCAACACCACCAAATTTCCCAAAGGATGACAATCTAAATCCTGCTACTAATGGAGATGCTTAATGGAGAATAACTGAAGTTATTCTCATGTTCAAATTTTCTGCTTTCAAATATGAGCATCTGGCCCAGCTTTTATATTTAAAATACAAATACATTAAGGCACTTTTCAAATCCACACAGAATACAGTGCAATTCTGATCTTACAAATTGATGCTTGTAAATTTGATATAGTCTCTAAAACAGACTCGGTGCTAAATGGCATGCTTATCTACATTAGGCATTTGAGTTAAAAATACAAATTACGCAGTGACTGCAGAAGATGTGATGTGTAAAATGGTTGAATTGCTTTCAGCACCATTTTCTCTAAGTACTGGAATTTGTTCATGCTTTGAATTTCATGGTGGGAGAGGAGAAAAAACAGCAGCCAGCGATAGTCAGAGGACAGTGATTAAGAAAGAGCCCTTGGTGTGCACGCTGGAGACGGGATTCTTTTCCATTAGTTGAAATAAGCTTATATCCGGCATGGCAATGGTCATCAAGATAAAATGCCCCCTTTTACATAGGTGGACACATTCAGGTATTTAGAGAACCCCTGGAACTCTGCCCAGTCAAGTCGAAAGCAGTTTTTATATTTTTTGAGAGTGGGAGAGTAGTTAGTGAGATATTTGCCATTAACTTACATCTGACTAGGCCAGAATTGATTCTTAAAGAGATTTGCCACCTTTAAGAAAGTTAGACTTCTTGTTTTAACCAAGAGAGAGCGAGAGCGAGAGAGAGCGAGAGCGAGAGCGAGAGAGAGCGAGAGAGAGAATATAAATAGGTCACATACAGAAGAACCTTCTGGAAAGATGAAGATTGATCCCCAACTATAGGTCTGAATATACTTCCTTTCCCTTTGTCCTTTAAAATTTATAGCTATTCTCGTCTAGGAAGGCCCTGGGGGTTATTCACTTTTATTCTTCTTTTCAGCTTGTGCAAACCGAGGTCAGAGAAGCCACGGGCCCTACCCACCGCCCACAATTGTCTAGCGAAGCGCCAGGATGAGGGGGGCAGAGATGGGCCTTCTTCCCGATGGCGGGCGTTCTCAAGCACTGCTCCCATTCTTTAAACCCTCCTTTCCTGCCATATGAATAGGAAAGCAGCGGAGCCACCGCTGGGTGGAAGAAGGGCGATGCCCCAGAGGACCAAAAGGGAGGATCAAGCTGTGGCCAGGGTCGGCCTGTGCCTCAGTTGCCCACTTGCCGCCCAGTGCTCTGGCGCCACCTAGGGGCACCCGTGTGAGGCAGGGAGGACCCTCCCCCCCGCACCCACCCTGTGCGCCCAGGTCCCATGGCACCCCCAGTCCCGCGTCTCTACTGCGCCCTGTGCCCCTCCAGCCGCCCTCTGGACTTACGTGGTTGTCACTGCCCTTCCAGAAGTAAAAGGCCCCGATGGCCCCGAAGAGCAGCAGCACCGCCCCGGAAACGAGGACCACTGCTCCCACCTTGAGCAGCCGCGCGGGGTTGGAGCGCTCCACGGTCACCGCGGCGTAGGCCTGCGAGCGGGTGGGGAGAGGGACGGGTCGCTGCTGCGCCACCGCACGCGCTGTCCCTGCGCCGCGCCCCCAGGGAACCCCGAGGAGAGAGGAGGGAAGCCCCTCGTCCTGAGCGGATCCTTAGGCCCCCTTCCCAAGAGTTTCTTCCTTATAGTCCCGTGTCCCAGGCGTGGAAGTGCAAACTCCCCCAGGGTTCCCGTCCCCGCACCGGCTCCTCTCCCCGCTGCCACAAGATGCCACCTTCACACCTATTGTGTGTCCCGTGCCCCTGCACGCTCACACCCGCAGGACGCCACTCCACGCTCACAGTGAGCACACAAATCTAATCTCTCACCGCCTCCGTACATCAGCATCCCTGACGTGGAGATCTGGGAGATACTCACTGGGGGACTGCAAAATTCAACGTCCTCCGGCCCCATCAGGGTGATAGGAACTTTGTCGGAATTCTCCGCCATGGATGAGGCTGAAGGAGCAAGACTCTGGGAAACCCCACGCACGCCCGGAGTTCTGTCCCACTGCCCCGACGTGCCAGGCATTTCAAGGTTGCCAGCACTCACCGCGCAAGGTCCCTCCTGGGCCAACCCCGTGTCCCCACCCCTTCCTGAGCCTCACCTCCCACCTCCCTTCTTCCTCCCGCCCTGTCAGCAGCCTGAGCAAATCCTGCATTCTGGAATGTGCCCTTTCTTCATGTACTGCTGGTTGAAGTCTCTAAGTACATCTTAATGCATCTGTGTGTGCAAAGTTGTTATTCATCCCTCAGAGCAGAAATACTGACAGTCTTGGGCCCCCAAGAAATGCTAACCTGGGGGGGGGGCAATTAGCTATCCATCCCACAGATCTGCTATGATACCTGACTTGAGACCATTTCTTTGGGTGCTGGTGGCAGGCACTGAGAGGAGCACAGTGTGGCTGGTGCAAGGGGAGTGGACACCTTTCGACTGGCCTGACATTTCTAGATGTCTCCTGGAACTAGAGCATGCAGCAGCATCTTGGAGATGGCCTCTTGCCGTTGGCTTTTCTAGGCGGTGGGTTTAAGCCCAACAAAAGTGAAACCCAGGCAGAAGCGGCCTGCAGTGGAAGAGTAGATACTGGAATCACAGTACATTCTTACAGGCTGATGGAGCTGAGTCATAAACATTTAAACAGGAACATGGCAAGCACTTCCCCAAATACTGATGAGTCCCAAGGAATAACTAAAATGTGTGGCTCACACATACATATATAAACAATTGCCTTTATTATTAAGGGACCAGGGGAGGGTCCCAAATCTTTTTTTTTTTTTTTTTGAGACAGCATCTTGTGTGTCTGATGCTGACCTCAAACTGGCTATGTGGCTAAGGATGATCTTGAACCTCTGATTCTCCCATCTTCATCTCCTGCGAGCTGGAATTAGAAGTATGCCTCAACACATTTGGTTTTATGCAGTGCTGGGGATGGAACATAGGTCTTCATGCATTCTAAGCAAAAACTCAGTCGTGTCCCACACTGGGCATTTTCACTTTGGGACATTACTTCTGTCTTGATGCCTCATTTGGGTCCAGGCTTCCTTCCCATATTGGTGTTTTAGTTGTTTCCCAGAGTCCTTAACTGAGGAGCGAGGGGGGGGGGCTGGTGCATGGGAGGAAATGAAATTTCAGGAGCAGAGGGACAGTTTGTGTTCAGAACTCAGCAGGAGAGAGTGTCAGAGAACCACTGCTCACAGGTTATGTGGGGGTCCTGTCGAGAGCAAGGACACGGGGCTGGAAAAGGGAGCAATGGAAGAGACTTTCACAGAAAAACTGGCAGCACTTGGCAACTCTGGACTGGAGAGATGGTTTCAGACCTAACAGGACTGGGAGACTGATAGGACCCGAGTGGAGATGAGACATTGGAAGTTTCTCCTGTCTTTATTCCTGAGAAATGGGATTATAGGTGCACCTGTAGACATACCTATATTATAGGTATGAGTTGAGCAGTTTCTTAGATTCTTGAGCTTGATGTGAAGCAAGAAAAGCCAGGGGAACCCCCGTGCTGCCTTGTCTGCACCCCTCACCCCCACTAGATGTGTCTGAAACGCTTGTCTGCACACCCCAGTCAAGGTTTAGGGGAAGCCTCCCCCCTGATCAGTCTGCAGGCAGACTCCTCCCAGGCCCGACTGAGGTGGGGGCCGGGCTAGCCCTTCACAAGGGTGCTATCCCGGGGATTTCAGGGAAAGAACGAGAGCAGTAACAAAGAAAGGAGAGGTGAGTCTAGACACAGAATTGCTTAATTTAAAAAGAGCATCAACAAGATGGATCTGCAAACGCTGAAAATCATGAGTGTACAAGCAAGACTCGGATTCCACCATCAGGAGCCACAGGAAACCAAGAGGGCAGTAGTGCATTGGCCATGAAGGGCATACCACAAGAGAGTGTCAGGTTAGCTAAAAATATGTGCAACTCGTATCATAGACAGGAACTATTTTTCTAATATATTAAGAGCTGCTAGGATCATTAAGAGACCTCCCCCATAGGCAAAGGATAGGAACAGATAATTCACAAACGCAAATGGTTCTTGAACATAAGAATGCTTGACCACATTCATAAACAGAAAGGAAAATTAAAAGTATACTTTTTAACCTGCTAGACTGGCAAAAATGAAAACATTTTTTCCTTTAAATCCATTGCAGACTACGAGGGAAATGAGGCTTTTCCATATCTTTCTATGGGTAGATGAGTTGGTGCCATTTCTATGGAGAGCAATTGGATCCCAACATGTAAAATGCAATTTCATTCTGTGGATTTATCTCAGATGTATTCACAAGAGCATAAAAATCCTATATGTATAAGGATGCTCAGTGCAACATATTTGCTAGAACAAAGGGATGGAACTATCCTCAGTGTCCAGAGTAGAGAATTTATGGCAGCTCCTCATAGTGGGATTGCAGTAGCAATTTGGAAGAATGAGGTAACTTTAGATATACTGACATAAAACCACCTCTAAGATATTTTAAATGAAAAAAAAAAAGCAACCCAAAACTTCAAGGGTAGACAATATGTATAATGGCTTCCATTTGTTTGGAAGCAGAAGCAAGAATAAACATATTCTTATATCCATACATTCTATGGAAATATAATCAAGAGGCTAGAAGTAGGGGCTGCCTCTAAAGAGCTTGTGGGACTTGCGAGGCTGGTGCAAGGAGGGATTTGCAAGCATGTGGTAACTATCCAAGACATGAGTGAATAAAATAATAACAGCGAGTGATTGAGAAGTGAATGCTGCAAGTAGAGCAATTCTTCCAAGAACTTTAGCACTGAGGGGAAGAAGAAAACATCAGGAGGACAGATCATAGGAATCAGAGGACTAACAAAGGTCCCTTGTTCACTGCTGGAAGGCTGCGTGAAGGCTACATGGACAGAGCTGGGATGACGGGCCAGAGAGGTAGCTCAGTTGGTAGAATGTTTGCCTAGCTTGCATGAAGCCATAGGTTCCATCACCAGCACCCCATAAAGCAAGTGTGGTGGTGCACACCTGTAACCCAAGCACTTAGGAGGTGGCAGCAAAAGAATCAAAAGTTTGATGTGTTTTCAGATACATGGTGAGTTAGTATGATGCATGGAACTCTGTCTCCCCCTCCCCCCAAAAAAAAGCAATGATAAGGAAGGCAAACAAGGAAAACTTGGGAGGGGAGAGAAAGATTGAAGGGTTGAATAGATGCGTTGGAAGACACATGGACATCGAAGAGAGTGAGAACTTGGGGTGTGAAATGCAGGTCCTTGTCTGGCTCATATAGTCTACACATTCCTCACAGAGAGCAGTTCCATTCTGCACAGAGAGCTGTGCAGAGAGATTTGCCTTCTCTGAGCATATTCTGCTGACGTGGCATATTTTCAGCCATGTTAAGGTCTTGTGTTTTTAGGATGGTGCTTAGAAGTGATAAATGATCGTACAATGTCAGCAAGGAGCCAAGACTGGGAAGCTCATGGAGAAGGCAGTCCGAGAAGTTCTGCTGCCAGAGCTTGCTCCCCACTACTGACCATAGGCTCGTTGGTTAGAGCCACACTGCCTTCAGTTCAGGTCCTGGGCCAGGAATGAGGACCCAGCCACAAGCAAATGAGACGTAGTTTCTGCTCTCAAGAAGCCTATTGAGTTGAGGTAAAGAGAGTCACCAAGTAGTTGAACATAGAAGAATGAGGTCATTGAATTGGTCATACACAGCGTGGCGGGAAAAGTGCAGAGTACCTTAAGATCACATAACATCTAACCATCACTGAGCAAGGAAAACGAGTAGCACCTGAGGAAGTAGCATTAGACTAAGAAGGGAAAGGAGAAGACCGTCCCAGTGGTGGTGGTGTGGGAAATATGGAAAGACTGCATATTCAAAGGCCGTAAGTAGCTGAAGAGTTTGGCATTTGAGAAAAGCACAGGTTTTTTAACAACAGAAGAATGAGAGGAACAAAGGCTGTGGAGAGAGCGAGTGCCTTACTAAAGGTCTTCTAGATTATGGTAAGAATTTAAAATATTTCCTCTTAGCACTGGGAAGCCTTTAAGGGATTCAGGACCATGGAACGACACCATCAAGGTTGCATTTTAGAGCTGGAGAGATGACGCAGGGGTTAAGACTCTGCCTTGCAAGTAGAATGTCCTGAGTTCAGATCCCAGGATCCACATAAAAAAAATCACCGGATGGAAATGGCAATGGGCGGCCTGCACTTCTGGCCCTGGTGGGCAGAGCTTGGGAAATCCCAGAGTGAAGCAAAAAGGAGGTAGAAGCAATCCAGGATGACTTCTGAGGTCACCTTGGGCTTCCACAGGGACATAGAAGTGCTCTTGACACACACACACATACAAACACACATACACGCACATGTGCACGCGCACACACTAAATAAAGTTAAAAAGGTTGCATTTTTGAAATCCCATAATTTTGGCCACTGTGTGATAGATAGAATGATCAAATTTAGGAGAGTGAGAGTGGAAGGAATAAATTTTTAAGGAGCTGTTTCAGAGATCCAGATGAAAGCCAATGGTGGTCAGAACACAAATAATTGTGAATGACAGAGATGGAGTAGAATAAAGAGATTTGAAGTCGGCAGTGGAAGCAGCAGCAAGCATCTCAAGAGACTGAGCTGTGTGAGGGGAGAAGTTGTGCTGATCTGTCTCTGACAGGCACAGACAATTGGTACAAATTCAAGAGACGGTGTTGAACCTGGTAGTGTCAGTAAAGAAGCACAGAAGGGCGTGAGTCGCCATGGAGATGCTGGGGTCGAGGGAGTGCGGGAGTCTGTTACAGTTACATGAGGAGCACAGTAGGGAATTTATGAGAGCAGGTGGCCATTTGGGGACTGGAAATCATGGCTCCTCCTCAGCGCTGAACAAAGAGCAAACGGTGGGTGATGCTGGGGGAAGTCGGATATTGAAGGGATATTGACAAGGGCAAAAAGTCAGAGTCTCGATGATTGCAGGCAGCGGTAGGAAAAGGAGGGCTGTGAAGTGTAGGCACCCCGGTGTGCACGCCGTGGTGCACATGTGGAGGTTGGGCAACAAGTTTTGTAAGTAGGTTCTCCGCTTCCACCATGTGGGCTTTGAGGACTGAGAGCATGGCGGGTTGATGGAGTGGTCAGTGGAGAACCAGAAATGGCCTCTTGTCTCAGGAATCCACACAGCTTTTTCCTCTTCCAGGAGAGGTTGATGTGCTCTAGTTATGGGCACTGTTAGTACAGTTTTCTATCACTACCACTGGCTGCCCCCTCTTATATGTCAAACTCATGAGCTGGCGACGACCTTGAGCTTTTGATCCTCTTCCTTTCTCCCTGGGTTCTGGGATTACAGGCATGTGCCACCTTACCCGATTTATGCAGTACTAGGAAAGGAACCCTGGGGCTTGTGCGGGCTACTCAAGCACTCTACCAACTGAGCTACATCTCCAACCTACTTCTGGAAATTTCTGATGTCTACAATAGGGAGTGACCTGGAGGGCACTGATGTATGGCTGTTGCAGTCAATTAACTTCCCATACATTATTCCAGACCTCCTTGTCCCAAGCTCATGAACTGGCTTATGGCTTCTATTTGTTTTTCTTTGTCAGTTCCTTCTACCTGGCCAGTTTGGAGCGAGTACAGGGAGCACACACACATTGGCAAAGTAAGAGATTGTGTTTATGGCACATCCACCCCAGAAAGACAAAATTTCTGCCCTTCAGTTTGACTGACTCCGAGTCTTAAATTTTCATGAGTCCATTCAGAGAGGTTAATCTTCAATCTTCTACCTTTAGCCTCGTGTCCCTGAGCTGCCTCCTTCTCTTTGTCTGAATGTCAGAGTATGCGAAGTGTGGGGCTAACTGAAGTGAGGCTCTGCTGCATCCTGCAAGGCGACTGGGCTTGTTGGGTCTCTCCACCTAGTGTGGACCTGTAATCCCAGCTTCTCCAAAGAGACTGCAAATGCAAGGTCTGTTGGAGCTACAGAGCAGACTCAAGGCCAATTGAGAAAACTGAACAAGCCCTTATCTCCAAGTGAAAAATAAAAACAGGCCAGGTATACAGCTCAGTGGAAAAGGCTTGCCTAGAGTGCCTAGACCTGGGGTGAACAAAGCAATAGCAGAGCAACAAAGCCTTCATGTTTATGTGCTGATGACTTCTGCGCTGACACATACACCTCTCGAGTCTGCCTGCCTGTCTCCAGTCTTTGCACCAGAAGGATATCAACTTTTCCAAAGTGCAGTTAACAGCCCCTCACACCTCTGCTGTGGTTCCCAGTGCTACTGGAGCAAAGACCAAGTCTCAAGTATCACAAAGCTTGGGCCACTTCCCTGGTTGCCTCTTTGCCAACTTATTTGTCTGTTTCTCTAGTCACATTCACTTAAGTGTCTGGAAACTCAGTAGTGTGCCTTATTCAATGCTGTTCACTGAGTGGGTGTAGAGCAAATTAACCAATACAAAGCAAAGCAGGGAAGGGCCAAGCAGAGGTTCATGACCTCTGCAGAGGTGCGAGTGGTCTGTCACCATTCTGTATGAACTGCTCATGTAATCAGTGCCTACTGATTTTAGCTAAAAATCAGAATTCAAATTTTGACAGAAGACTTTTGCCTTACTTCCATATAGAAGAGATGACTTAAGAAAGATAACTGCCTTTTAGATTTTTAGATGTTTTTATTGATTTTTAGAATCTTTGGGATGGTTCAATGACTTGTAGGGATAGTGACATGAAGCTTTGTGTTGTAATTTTCTTGTGACTTCCTAATCTTTCATAAGGTAGCAAGTTCTTGACTTATCCGGGATTGTCTCTCACCTCTTTGGATTCTTCTTGTGCTTAATATGGTGTGTTGAGCATACTAAGCCCTTGGCAAATGTTTATTGAGTGGCTGAATAGGGACTGAAGTCAGTTACCTCCTCTGTGTGGAAGGTGATTGCTCAGGGGAATAGAGACTGAATATTCAGGAGCTCCTAGACACTGTTCACAACAGAGCAATTACCACCTGAGCCCAGTCATTGGGATTTGCCCTGGATGTCCCCAGAGAACAGCACATCCAATTAATAGTTTATTCAAAATGACTCTAACTTGCCCGTATCTTGCCTTGGAATTGCTGAGGAGAGTTGTTCAAGATGATAGTTTTCAAATCCCATCTGTTTGGATCTTACAGTTTTTTCCAACTGTACTCACCTCGAAATATTTTTTTTCTGTCAATTGTGGGAAACTCCTTCTAAGAATAGGGGCCCTATAATACAGATAGGGAAAGTCACTTGAATTCTCCTTGCTGAAAGTAATAAAAATAGCAATAGAGAGGAAGGAAAGGGGGACATCCAGGAGGGTCGTTAGGTCGGCCTCCTCTTTATCATTGCTGAAGAGCCACTGAGTGTCAACCCACAGCAGGCACTGTAAGTGGCCAGGATCCCTGTGCAGAGAGTTAATCCATATGCAAACACGGTGACCCCAATTGCTTTGCAATAGAGAGCCACATGGCCTGTGCCCTTAAAATATATCATTTGGGCAGCTGCCAGAGGGCTGATTTATCCCAGCTGGCCAGAAACAGCCCCGGGATCATCAGCGCTTTTGTTAATTGGGAGAGAGGGGCAGAGGAATCAAGATATTCCTGGGCACTAAGCATTCATTAGCCACCTGGCCTCCCTAAATTATGATCCTGCCATGATTTTCCCAGTGCTTCAACTGAAATTTTAATATTTGGAATGTATTAATAACTCGGAACATGTCATTTCCTAAATAAGCAATGCCCTTCTGGACTCGTTGGAGAAGAGAGCCCAGAGAATAGTTAAATGGCACGGATATTGGCAACCTAGCGAGGGGAGCGGCGTGGGGGTGACCCTGGAAGTTCTAGCCACAGAGCAAATACAAACAGATGCCGTGTATGAACAGACCTCTGGGTTAATGCTCCTGATTTCTATTCATTTGTTCTTTTTACATAGCATCTTAATAAGACCAGCCCCAGGAAAGATGGTGAAACAGATGGGAACAGATTTCAATTCTAGTGCACTTACTATGCATAGCCACTGGGCTGCGTGGGTTGTACCAGGTGGGGTGCACCATGTCCTTTTCTGAACGACCAATCTGGGGGTCACTGTTGACATTCCCCGAGAGTACAAGCTCATGAGGACAGGCCTGCTCTGACTCACTCACCTTCCCATCTCCAGCATTTCCTGGTGCACAGCAGCTGCTCAGCAACATATATAGTGAGTGAACAAGCAAGTGTTCATTTCAGATGGGGAGGCTGAGGTTGTGGCCAAGTTGGTAGCTTGTCCGGGCTGGACGGTTTCAGAATGACAGAGCCAGGTCTCACACAGCCGCATTTCTTAGGCATCCTCCTGTCCCCGGGCTCAGGGTCCAAACGTCTCCAGCTCAAGTCTGTTCCTGTCAGTACTCTGTCCACCCTCAGTGTGGATAGCATGTTTATGTGTTCCTGAAATTCCTTTGTGAAAGCCCCCATCGAGGCTGTGATGGTGGCATCTCTGCAAAGTAATCAGATTTAGGTCAGGTCCCGAGGGTAGGACTCTTGGGACAGAATCCGTGTCTTAATCAGGAGAGACTCCAGAACTTACTCTCTCTACCATGTAGGCAACAGTGAGAAGGTGGCTGATTGTCAGCCTCACTAAAAGCTGGACCTTCTGGTACCTTGACATTGGACTGCCCATCTTCCACGACTCTGAGAAACAAATGCCTGTTGCTTGAGCCAGGGAGTCATTGGCACTTTGTCACGGCAGCCGGAGCAGGCTGATGCAGGCCGCTCATCAGCACTAGCTCACACCTAGGGATCTGCCTTTTGTTCTTTCACATCAGCTGGGAATAGCTCAGCTGCTGTTCTGTCAGCCCTTCAACATTCACAGAGAGAGGTGACATCCATGCGATGCTCAAACTCAACTTGTAAAGCGAGTAGGAGCGTCCTTATTACCATCTCGTGGCAAAGTAAAGAGCGAGCTACTCACCGTGACCACACAGTAATGATCAGGACTCAGGTCTTCTGACTCCCTGGCTCAGGGCCCCTTCCCAGTCCCATGTCACAATGTACTGACTGTGCTTCCTTCCATTCAAGAGTAGTTGTAGTGGAATGCTGACTGGGGAAGTGGGATGTGAGCTTAAATGACTCTTGTGATGGCATTTTGTGCAGGTCAGCTCAGAGATTTTAGAGGGCCTCAAATGATTCTTAACTGGCATGTATCTGCCACACACTTGATTCCGGCATAGAATAATCGTAGAAATCTGCCAAGAGCCTCCGAACAAGAATGCTGGTTAAACCTGCACGTTGGGCAAGTTAGCTGTCTGCCCTGGTCATCTGAGAATATTCCTTGCACTTGTACTTCTCCAATTATCCCCATGCTCTGAGCTATTGCTGTGGCCCTTAAATGGATCCATGCTACATTTCCGTCCTAACCGGGCGACAGTCTATATGGAGGCCAAAGTGATCTGCCTGTAACAGATCCAGTGACAGCATTCTCCTTAAAAACTTGAACTTGGGCTGAAGAGATGGCTCAGGAGTTAAGACTCTGCCTTGAAAGCAGAGGTTTGGAATTCGGATCCCAGGTTCCACATAAAAACATCAGGTGGAAATGGTGGTGGCCTACACTTCCAGCCCTCACGGGTAGAGCCTGGGAAATCCCAGAGCGAAGCAAGGAGGTAGAAGCAATCCAGGATGATTCCAGAAGTCATCCTTGATCCTCCGCAGGGACAAATGTGTCCTCTAATACACACACACACACACACACACACACACACACACACACACACAGACATACACACATACGCACACACACACACACACACACACACACACACACACACACACAATGAATGAATGAATGAATGAAGTTAAAAAAATAATTAAAAAAATCATATACTTGAAGAGCTATAAGAAATGAATCTGGCAGCCTTTAAGAAAAGGAAAGAGGAAGGGCTGGGGATGTAGCTTGGTGGTAGAGCACTTGCCTGTCATCTACAAAGTCTTGAACTAAACCCCCAGCACTGGAAAGCAAACAAACAAAATGAACAAGAGAAAAACAAAACAGCAACTAATAAAACCAGCTAGTCAATCAATCAAACAAACAAACAAACAAACAAACAAACAAACAAACAAACAAACAAACAAACAAACAGAATCAGAGCCAGGGAGATAGCTCCGAGGGTAAAAATGCCTGCACTCACATCTGGAAACCTGTTTGATTCCTGGACTCTGGAGTTCACATGGTGAACTTTGACTTCCGCATGCATGTCATGGCACATATAAGCCTGTGCTGTGTGTATGCTTGCTCTCATAAGTAAATAAAATATTTTTAAGAAGACCTTTATGTGGGAGCTGGAGAGATGGCTCAGGGGTTAAGATTCTGCTTGTCAAGCAGAAGGATTTGAGTTCAGATCCTGAATCTCATGTAAAAACACCAGGTGGAAATGGCGTAGCCTGTACTTCCAATGGAATGTGAAGCAAAAGGAGGAAGGAAGTAGAAGCAGCCCAGGATAATTCCCAAAGTCATCCTTGGGCCTCCAGAGGGACTCACAGTGCTCTCTGATGCACACACACACACACACACACACACACACACACACACACACACTAAAACTATTAAAAAAGGACACGTGAAAGAGAAAAATGACAAAAGTAAGAAAAAATATTTGGGGGATTGAAAAACTTGAAAATTGGTTTATTATCTATTAGAATCTGTTAAACATTCTCCTTTTTCTCTATCATCATTGGAAACCTAATTTCGGGCCTTGAAAATCCTTGGTAAGCAACCTACCCTTAGCTGTACTCCAAGAATTTAAAAAATTCTTTTTGTATTTTCTTTTAGAATGTTGGCTCAGTAGGAGCAGGTTTTTCATGGATTTATGGCACAAAGTTGATGGCCACATATGACATCCATTCCCGTGAAGCCTTGGGTCTTCTGTGTGCCCCACAATTAAAGACAGCTTTCCACTTAAATTTAGTTTCACAAGGGGGTACCAATCTTTGACTCCAAGGAAATAATTTTAAAAAGGGAAAAATCAGCATAAGTGAAGATGATCATTGTGGAGTAATTTATAATAAGGAAAAACCAGAGCTTATGAGTGAGTAGTTAAGCAAATTACGTCGTGTTTTTTTGATGGACGATCATACAGTCACTAAAAATTGTAATTACACAGACTGAGTAGGAACATAAAATGCTTATGATATAATGTTAGGCATGCAAAGCGGGTTGGCAAATTGCACGTACACTTGATTACAGCCCTAAAAATCATGTTTACATGTGGCAAGGACTGGCAGGAAGCAAGAAGAATGAAAACAGATGATTAGTTCACTGGTGGGTTGGCGAGGGATTTCTCTTTGAGTTTGTGTTAGGCTTATCGTGTCGTTTGCACAGTTTTAAAAGGATGCTGTTCAGCCTGACTGGGGACCTTATTCAAGACCATGAGCTCCAGGAAGAGACATAAGCCACAGCTAGGATGGTGGGTCCTGATTACGACTCACTGCAGGTCTCTCCTGGGTTCCTGGCTCGGCTGGAGGGAATTCTCTGATCCACTTGTTCCCAGACCAAGTGTTGCTGCAGAAACACAGCCACGATGGATATTTATACTCACATGCCTTCCTGTTCACAGTCACTTACTGTATCTTTTTTCTTGTTTAAGAATAAGTTTCACAAGCTGAGAAAGTGTTTGCTTGGAGTGCTGCAGAGGGAATTGCTTATTGGGATAGAAGCTTGAAATAGATGATCTCGAAGTCCTGCTAAATCTCACTCATGATCCACGTGACCTTCACACTCTGTGCCACGGTGCTTCAGTTGTTTGCAAACCCTCCCCACACTTTTTGGTTGCAAATGTGTGTGTGTGTGTGTGTGTGTGTGTGTGTGTGTGTGTGTGTGTGTGTGTTTGCATGTGGATGGGTATATACATGTACAAAAGTGCACTTAAGTGTGTGTAGTTTGTTGAAGCCCACGGGTGACATCAGGAATCATCCTGGATTGCTCTTCCTCCTTATTACTTTGCTCTGGTGTTTCCCTGGCTCTGGCTTCCAGGGCTGGAATTATAGGCTGCCACTATATCACCTGGCATTTTTACATGTGATCTGGGGATCTGAACTCAGGTCCTTTTACTTTCGAGGCAAAGACTTTAGCTCTTGAACCATCTCCCCAGTCCCTATTTGTAGCACTTTTATGGCTCCTGACAGACCCGATACATAATTTAATGATTGTCATGCTGGGATGATCAGGCCAGGCTCTGGTATCAGGTAGACCTGGGTGGAATCTCAGTTCTCCCACTGACAGGTTTTATGTGACTGTGGATGTGTAAGTCTTTATTCAATCATTTGTCAGCCTGGGATGCCAAAACCTTGCAGGTGTAGAGAGCCTGGAAATGAGCAAATGCATCAAGATGCTCAACTAGAGTGACTGGCAGGTAGTAGGTGTTGAATTAAACAGAGACGCATAACGACAGACCAGGCTGGTGGGCTTTGCCACATGGACGCGTCGGAGAAGTGACTTTTAAGTAGTGGTTTGAGGAGCATATCAAACATGGGGGAAACGGAAGACCGAGGCCAGCATATGCTACTGCATAAAGAAGAGCCCTGGAGTGACTGCCAATTTACAGATGGCAAAAAAATACTGCTTCTCTGAGAAGCATCTGTCACCAAAACAAACGTGAACAATCAAGAGGCTCCTAACTTTATTTAATTGCCCCCAAATAGCAAATGCATAATCTGAGAATCACCACAGCCAACTGCTCCATCTTCTCTGCCTTGGTTAAGAGCCTACTGCGAGTGGCCAGGGCGACCTTAAAATGCAGTTCGAGAACCTTTCCTGAAAAGCTGTCTTCTCAGACTGAAGCAACTAACTCCACATGCTCCACAGATTCTTTCCTGTTTGAAATCCCTCACAGTTCCCTTGGGACCAAGACTTCCATTGATTCAGAATGAATTAAAAAAAAAAAAACGAGTTATATAAGAAGTAGATAAACTAAAACAGAAAAACAGTTTCATAGTTACATAAGAAATAGATGACCCCAAATAGAAAACCGTTAGGCTTTGGTAGCCTGATGGAGACAGTTTTGTTCTGTTGTTCCTCCTTGTCTCTCTGCCTTTGCTTTGCTCAGGAAAATAACAATGTCGACAGGGAAAAGTAGTGCTTATTAGTGCACAACATTTAAAAAGCTTTGAGAAATTTGACTTTTCAGAAGTACATCCCAAGCACACCAGAACCATATAATATTTCAGGAATGTAGAAACTCACCAAATGAGCACATTGAAAAGATTCCACACTGTAGATAGTGTTTCCAGAGTTGACGGAAAGCCCTCAGGGGGCATTTTGTGGCATCTGAGTTGGTTTTATGAAACCTATGGCGCCAAGAGCTGTGCTGAAGCCAGTGTGTGGAAAGGCCTGGACAGAGGCGCTATTCACAGCCCTTGGTGATCTGTGCAGAAACAACTTACAGATTTCTGACAACCTTGTCTTTCAATTCAGATGAATGAAGTGCTCTTATTTGGTCATGAGGAACCTTAATGAGAAAAAATTGTCACCAAAGCTGCTTCTTGTTGGGTACAAGTACGTGGAAGTGACAGTCTTGAAATGGTGCCTGAAAAATGAAATTATACTAGGCACTAAAATCAATGCCAAAATAAAGTTAACTTTGAATCAAAAGAAAGGTGACAGTCAAATTCAGACTAATAATGTCTGGGCTTTGTTAATAGGTACGCTTGTGCATCCCACATTGGATCCCAAGTTAGATGGCTACAAGGGAAGTACCCTGGGTATATGGGACAGTGGGGGGGCAATACAGGGACAATGGGCATTGTACAGATGCCACTTGAGTGTCCTTTGTCAGACACTGCTTCTTCCATGTCATCAATTCAGTTCATTGACCTGAGGGACACTGCAGTGATAGTTCACCAAGACCCACATCGAACTTCTAGAATGGAGGCCTCTCTTGGTTGGATCTTGAGTCTCAAATATCGTGCTATGAAGGAGCATGTTAGGGCTTCTGTGCTTCTTCCCAAGATGTCTTGTATTTGTAGAACAGTTTAAATTGGCTTGGGTAGACAATTGCTTCAATACCCACTGAGCCAAATGGGTCAACACAGAGCCCTAGCAGGCTAAGACTTTCAACATACCTGGCTCAACAAATACCTGTCAAGGAAGAAGATGTATTTCTCCAGCTTCTTTGAAGGATAGGCGCTTTAGCAGGAAGTGTAATGAAGTTGCGGTCAGTAACCTGGGTTTGAATTGGAAAGAGTGTGAGATTTGGATCTGTGACCCACTCTTAGCAGTGGTGAGACCTCAAAAAGGAAAGCCCCACCCTCAGAGCTCTAGTAAACTGGGCCTCCTGGTAATATTGTTTTCACAGAACAGCTGGGAAGGTTCCATGAAGTATGATGTATTCAGATGTGCTTTGTGTTGGTTAGAATATTTTGTTAGTTGCCTTTCTGTCGTGTGATAAAATACCTGAAATAATCAACTCTTAAGGAGGAAAGTTTTTTTATTTTGGTTCATAGTTCAACACTTTCAGTTCAGGGTTGCTTGGCCTCATTGGTTGGGCCTGGGGTGGCACAAACATCATGGCAGCAGCACATGGCAGAAGGCATTTGTTCACCTCACAGTGGCCGGAAGGAAAGAGATAGGAAGGGGTTGAAACCACTATGTCCCTCGAGGGCACACCTCAAAGACAAGATTTCATTCACGAGGCCACTGCCAAAGGTTCCACCACTTGTCAGTAGTGCTACAGGCTGGTGACCAAACCTTTATCACATAGGCCGTGAGCGGATGTTCCAGGCTCCATTAGCCAGTGTTCCTACCAATCCATTGTGTGACCTTCGGCAAATCTCTCAGCTTTCCAGAACCTGAACTTCCTTCCTGTAAAATGAAGGGAGGAATACAGGCCTATGTATTTCATAAAGGCATCTTAAACGTTTAAGAAAAATTATGTGAAAACTGGTTTAATTGCATAACGCCTTGGTATTTTTAGCAACTTTTCCATATCAGTTTAAAAATATGCACATGGGATGCCATGAATATTATGCACCCCGGGGTGATTTTGTGACTTCTATACCTCGTCGAAAGCTGTTGCTCATTTAACTGGATCTACATGTGATTTTCAAGACTTTAATAATCCTTTTAAATGGTCAAAGGCGTAATTAAAATGTGGAGGCATAAAAAGATGCTGTCATGTGACCACAAAATTGCTTCCAATGACCTCACGGGAGAACCCTGGCTTGCAGTGGGATTGCTATCATGGCCTTCTCTCCTTTGGGTAGTTGATATCTTCTCTGCTTTTCAGCCTCTCTGCTGCCTTTGGACACACACTGGCTCGTGCCAACCTTAGCTCCCTCATTGGTCTTTGCACCCTTGGCAAAGCCAGAAATGGCCTTTGTCAGAAGACTGGTCTTTCTTGAACATGAACTTTGCAGACCTAAAGGAAAGCCTCAGACATTCTGTGGAAACAGACACCTCACAGTGACCCAGATAGACTGCTAGACCTTTTTGAACTGCAGCGGGGCGCGTCTTTGGAGACAGGCTTCTGTGTTGTGTGGCCATGCTGTAGCCTTTGACTCGTTTTATGAGCTTTTCCTGCCACTGTCCCATGTTGCAGGAGCCTGCGCTTGGAAATTTCTATCAATTGCCTTTATTGCAGAGGGTGCGGTAAGCCCAGCCAAACACATGCCCTTTCTTTACTGAGCAGTCTGAGGACAGACACTCTTGACTTCACTTCACCAGGATCACCTCTGTGGGCTCCCGGTTGGTCTTTATGGGTGCCAGCTCTCCTGCTCCCCAGAAGTCCTTCCTCAGCAAGCCCCAGCTCAGCAGACAGGGGCAAAAAGGAAACTTCTTTCCCAGGGCATTTCAACTTCTAAAGAATGCCCGGAGGGTTAATGGGAGCTAGGAGGTAGGACAAATGAAAAGACAGATCTCTTTTTTCACATTTCTGTATGCAATTCCCAAATGAAAAAGAAAATGTCCAATTCAAAAATTGAGAGTGTGATGTGGCACAAAAAATTAGGTCTTTCTGAAAAGTGAAATAATACAAAACCCCCAATACCAGCACTTGTTAACAGCTACAAGGAGCAGCACAGACAAAAGTATGTGTGCGTGTGTGTGCACAGGTAGATGCAATTGTATTATTGGACAGGGGCAGATCAGCGGAATAGGCAAAGCAAGGGGTTACGGCTGTGATCCCATCACTCATGAAGCTGAAATGCGATTAACTGGAGTTCAAGGTCAGCCTGACACATACAGTGAAAATTGCACCAAACAAAAAAACAAAACAAAATAAAATAAACAGCCCCACAAAGCAGGCAGTCTTTGTGTTGAACCCAAGCTCCCAAATTTGTTGGCTTCTTTTTGTCTTAATAATTTTATCTCCAAATAAGAAATAATACCAGTATCTGCTAGGATAGTTGTGAAGATCTAGTGAGATACGTTGCATAAAACACAACTAGTATCTGTAGAGCTATTTTATGACCCCCATGTATTTCCTGTGCACGTGAGTGTTATAAAGACAATGAGTTACCCAGTGGTTTGGGGGGGGCTCTGAGACTGAGCTTTTCACTTTTATCTTCATAAAAGAGTAATATATGTGCTTTCTTCTAAGAAGTTTCTCAGTTTCTCATACTTTTTTGGGGGAGAGGGGTGGATTTCTTTTCCTGTATTTTTATTTTCTGCAGTATTTATTTTAAGTAATGAGACTTTTCCAAATTGGTGTTTTAAAACGAAGATGCTGCTGCGTTTTTAATTATTATTTTTTGTGTATTTTGCATGTGGGTAAGTGCACATGTGTGTGGGTGTGTTTACAAGAGGGTACTTCAGTCTGTGTGCCTATGCAGGCCTAAGGGTGATAATGGGTATCATCCTGGATTGCTCTACCTCCTTATTGCTTTGCTCTGAGGTTTTCTCAGGTTTTCAGGGTTGGAATCTCAGGCCACCATGGTTTCTGCTCAACATTTTTACATAGGATTTGGGAATGAGAACTCAGGTCCCTTTTCTTATAAAGCAAAGGCTTTAACCACTGAGCCATTTCCTCAATCTCTGGTTTTAACTTAAAATTATTTATTTGTGTGCGAGTGCATGCATGCGTGTGTGTGTGTGTGTGTATGTGAAAGAGATAAAGAGAGAAAGATAAAGAGAGAGAGAGAGAGAGAGAGAGAGAGAAAGAGAGAACATGCATACCATTGCAGAGGGGTGGAGAACAACTTTCAGAAATTAGTTCTCTCTTCACTATGTGGACTTCTGGGAGCCAAACTTATGTCACTTACCTGATAAGCTATCTTGTTGTAACGTATTTTCTGAATGGCCATCCATCTTTTCTCTTTTATATTCCATTAAAAATTCTAATCTCTGTGAGCTTTTTGCAAGCTTATACTTTACTATAATCTTTTTTTCTCAAGTAGTTCTTTGAAACTAGAATTTCATTAACAAATCACTGAAGATATTAGTTTTTTTTAAAAATTGCTTTCTATTTTCTCATGTGTTTGAGTGTGTGTGTTGTATGTATGTTGTGTATCCATCTTTACATGTGTTTGAGCACAAATGTGAGCAGGTACGCATGTAGGTACATCCATATAGTGGCCCAAGATTGATACTGAAATCATTCTTTTTTTTTTTTTTTTTTAACGTGGGACCTGGGATCCGAACTCAGAACCTTCTGCTTGTGAGACAGAGTCACAACCCCTGAGCCATCTCTCCAGCCCCGATACTGAAATCATTCTTGATTGACCTTCCACCTTACGCTTTTGGACCCAAGGTCTTTAGTCAAACTCAGAGCTCAATGATAGTGCTAGTCAGCTTATTCTAGGGCTGTCCAATCTCTGACTTTCCCGGCTGGAATTATTTTGGGCCATCTGACATTGACACGGGATCTGGGAATCTGAACTCTGGTCCTTCTGCTTGCCATGTTTTTTTTTTAAATTTTTTTATTATTATTATCATTTATTCAACTGTGTGCATATGCGTGTGTATGTGCGCGCGCGTGTGTCTGTGTATGTGTAGAACCACGGACGAATTCGCGAACCACCACGGACGCCTCCACCTCCTTCTGCCCCGGGATTCACAGGCTCCGCCCTACCAGGACCAGAATCGCAGGCCGCCCCCGCTTCCACCTGGCGTCTATATGTGGGATCTGGGATCCGAACTCAGGATCTTCCGCCTGCAAGGCGGAGGCTTAACCCCTGAGCCACCTCTCCAGCCCTGCTTGCCATGTTTTAAGCACTGAGTCATTGCCCCAATCCTTAATTATAGTTTTAAGTAAGTTTTCTTCTTGTATTGTCTGTACTTCTTCCAGGTTTCTGAACTCTCTTTTCCTGTGATAGTTTGACTCCTGCGGGAGCTACTTTTATTGAAAAGCGCCGGCTCCTCACTTGGGCTCACAAGCCCAAGTCACTAGAAGCAGGATGAACCATGTGTCATTATCTGTCCCTCTCTCTCTTTGGACTGAAGGTGTAAGTCACTGCCCTCAACCTGCAGTTCTCTTGGCTTCTAGGAAAAGCCTTTGGGGAAAGGATCCCCAAGCCCTTCAGATAGGAACGCTCATCCACGAGGAAGAGCTGTGTCCTGCAGCAGAACCACCTCCAGAGACCATGTGCTACCTGACCAGAGTGGAGATGCGAATGGGCAGAGCCACAACTTGACCATGACTGCTGCATCGTGCACATCCCCTGTCCCTCACCTAACTCTTCCTCCATTTCAACCTAAATCTCAGGTCTGAAGATGGACTTGAGGCCTTTATACCAGAGTGTTGGGGTAAGAACCTGGGCTCCAATCACCCCAATGAGTTTGTGTGGAGAGCACAAAGAGAAGAGGGCAGGAACAGACACAGCTCACCTCAAAGAGTGAGAGATCATTTATTCTCGAGTCAAATAAGAGTGACTATGTCCCAGGACACTGACTCAAGGTAGAAAGAGTTTCATGAAGCTATTGTAGTAACAGAACAAAGAGGGTTACAGATCCAGGCACTTTTCAAATTCATCAGTGGGATTATCGGACAGGCAGGTTACAGTAAAGATGGAAAATCTTTGAGATCGGTTTCGCATACTATCTGATGACATTCCTAGATCTTGAATTAGAGGAAGCTACTGGTCTGCAAAGTTAATAATCCATATGTATCAAACGATGCTAGGTCAGACAGGTCAGCAAGGAGTGGCTATGAAGGGGGAATAATTTTGGCTCGGGATCTGCAACACCCCAGTTCTTCACAATTATCAAGTTCTAGTTAGTCAGATCAGCCTTCTGGAATCTTGACGTGGCCTGGCCTTTTTGTTTTTTCTGGGAGCTTCAGTTTGCCTCTCTGTTCTTTTACCTTCGAATGTTTTTCTCACACAGACTTCGCTAAAGCATTTGTTGGGTATTTTCCACGTCTCTGGGCCCACATACAGGATCGAGGATGATCAAATCAAGCCACTCTGACTGTGCATTGCAGTCCTAGATACACAGGGAGAGGTGGGGTGTCCAGTACCAACCACACGGGCCTCCTGGGCACCTCTGACTCTTTGCAAGTGTAGCGTCGTGTTTCATGGCATTTGCTACCAAACCACGAGTAACTTCTTGTGTTTCAGTTTGGCCACCTGTTCACAGTAAATTAAGTAAAATAAATCAAGCAAACAATGAAAAGCAGAATTATGACAAGCTGGGATAGGGATATCTAATGTCTAAAGTCTATTTTTGAGGTTATTAGGTTTTAATATGTAGATTGTCATGATCTGAATATAGTTGTCCCCAAAGGCTCGTGTGTTTGAATCCTTAATTGATTATTTAGGAACACTTTCAGAGGTAGAGCCGTTTGGTAGCTGACCTGCTTCCTCTTGCAATTTGATGGTTGTAACCTGCACTATCTCCAGCCTCCGCCACCTGCCACGCCTTTTCTGGTGATGGGCTGCATGTCCTGTCTGGAACTGGAAGTCAAATAAATCTCCCTTTTCTCCTTCAAGCTGATCGTTTCAGATTGTTGTCTCACAGCTGCGGAAAGAAACGCAGCTGCCACAGTGTAGTGTTGTTCCCCCCACCATTGCCGTGGACCCCAAGCTGGGTCCAAAGCCAGTCTCTCCTGCAAGGTCGTCTGACAGGTTGTCAGAGGTGTATGAACTCTTCCTCTGGCTGCTACCAGATGTGGCAAATTTTCAGTACTCTGGGAAGTCTCTCTCTCTGTTCCAGTGTGAGAGTCCTGGGGGAAAATTCCAGTTTCTCAGGTCCATTGTTTTGATGGTCTGAGAGTGGAAAAAGCAGAAGCGGGATAAACATTCTTTTAGAATATTTTCATCTCTGTGCTCTCTGGTTACATTTGAACTGTTTCTAATGTCGGATTTGGCTTTATCTCTTGGCAGATTTAAGTGTGACAAGGAAGTGTTCTTCCCTCTCTTCCTATCTGGGTCCCAGCTCAGATGTGAACAGAGTTGGGGCAGACCTCGACCAGTGGCCTCAGCCTCCTTTCAGCAGACGGGGTGCAGGGGTGTGGGGGGGAGAGAGCTAGGCAAGACAGGGCACCATCGGACAACAGCCTCACCCCTTAAAGAGAAGGAGCAGTAGAGGAGGACTTTCTCAGAAGAGAAGCTCAGGGGAGGAGGGAGAAAGGCTTGCTCTCAGATGAAAGGAGGGATGCTGGGTAACAAGAAAAATTAACCCATGACAGTCTACAACCTTGATGATCAAGTGTCTCTCTGTCTCTCTCTCCTTCCAAGACATTTCCATAAATGCTCCATCCAATTTAATGTAAATGTCTCATGCAGACATTACACCCCTGCTTATCTCAGCATTCGGAAATGCTCTGAAGTCACTTTTGTTACCGGGTGTCTGGTCTCCCCTCTGCTCCCTGGTCCTGGTGATCTCTGTGGAGAGTTCAGGCAACACAGCAGTGTGGATGACAGGTGGAGCTTGAGACAGAGCAGCGTGGCACTCTCAAGAGTGACCATTGTGCGGAGCGACAGTGTTGTTTCTAAAATCTCCGGGAAAGGCAGCTCTTTTCCTGAGGGTTGCTGTGCAGCCCGGGCGATCTGCCTGTGGTGATGGACTTTTATGTGAAGGGGCGAAAGAAGCCTCAGCCAGATGGTAACCACAGGAGCTTCTGGGCAGTTCAGGACGTCATGTCTTACCTAGCCATGAGACATCACTCAGATCCCGTGCTTGTAACAGATAACATCAGATGGAAAAGAATTAAAGGCTACCTGGATGTGTGTGTGTGTTAAAGTATTCTCGTGGACACAGCCACAAGCTGAAGGCAGACAAAGCCCGAAAGAAGTTCCTGTCTGACCAGGCCTAGGTTCCAGGTCTAAGACCAAGGCGGCACCCAATCACTGTGAGGGGCATCTCCAGACCGAAAGGAGGAGCTACTAGGAAACGAAGCTCCCTCTCATGCCTATGCACAGTGGCCTCAGTGGTACATCACACTGACCAGTCATCAAAACAAAATAAGCTTTGCTAAAAACAATTAAAGAAAGAAGAAAGTATGAGTTTATAAAAATAGTCACTCTGACTGGGGAGATGGCTCAGTGTTTCACAAGCAAAAGGACCTGAGTTCAGAGCCCCGGATCTAACGTAAAAAAATGTTGGACACATATGGCGGTGGCCTGTAATCCTAGCCCTGGAAGGCAGAGTCTGAGACATCCTAGACAAAGCAATAAGGTGGAAGAACAATCTAGAACGTTTTCCAAAGTCACCCTCGGACCTCCACAGACATAAACACTCAAATGCTCGTTGTCACACACACACACACACACACACACACGCACACGCCCATGTGCACACGCACACACACACACCAGGTAGGCTTCACTGAAAAGAACTCAGCATCGCTTTCCCTTGATGAAACACAACAACCTCTCTCCACCTTCCTCCATTTTCTCTAATCTGCAACTCTTCTTGCAGGTGGTATTTTAAATGTTAAGGAGGGCCATGTAGTGTTTCCTTTATCTGTCATTGTGTTTCCTTCACTTGCAACATTAGTGTGAGTTAAGGAGGACACTGGAAGTGGGTCTGAGAGTTGACAGTGAAGGAAAAGAGAGAGAGCAAACTCTCCCCTTCAGCTCTGTCCACCAAAGAGCTTATCTGGGGACAAAGAGCTCTGCCAAGGGTGGTATCTTCTGCCCTCTCCCCGTGAAACCCCAGACACCTTTCCCTTTGGGAAATCAGAATGCTTTTCTTTGGGACAGGTAGCTTTTACCCACTTTTCACTTGAGTAAAAACATCCTCTTCTCTAATCGCTATCTCATGGTGTTTTGGTGGAGGTTGTGGGTCTTAGAATCTCCTGGACCAGTAATAATAGAGTCCCATGGCTTCTGTTCTTGGTTTTACAAACCTAGGATGAGTGACAGGGTCCATCTTCAATGACCCTCAAGCCTGCTAATTCCTGAATAGCTACCTCGTGTGTCTGAGACTGAGTACCATATTCTATCTTGAGTGCTGGCCTTGCCTTTCTTCAGTTCCAGAAGTAGCCTGTGCCACACTATAATACATTAAGTTGTTCTCAACTTGCATAGGTCCCCAAAGCTTCAATCTCAGCAGGCACAGTCCCCAGGCACAGTAATCCTTTAACGAATAGCTTAACTGTGTCTTGCCAGAGATTTTTGCTGGAGAAACAGGATGTTCACTGACCCTCTTTGTTTAACTGTTACTGCAGAACAATGCACCTCATTCAGTGGTTGACACAGTCACAACAGCCATACTGCCCATGTTCGCTGGGCTCAGGGAGGCAGCTGTCACTCAGAGTTTAGATGAAAATTGGGACTGGGGTTCCCAAAAAGGCTTCCTCACCTCACAAATGTGGCTAGACCAGAAGACTCTCACTGCCCATGTTCTTCCGGCGGCTCTCTGCACAGGGCCTGTCTATTTGGCAGGCCCAGCTCTGTGAATTTCTTTCATGGGGGATCAAAGAGCCAAAGTCCTAGGGGAACTGCCTAAGATCCATGGCTTTGCCCCTCTCTAACCTCAGAAACCCTACTGGGTCAATTCTACTTCATATTTTCATCCAAACAGGTGCCATAGACTTCTCAGCTTCAGAAAGAGTTCATGGAAGGAGTATCTGAGGCAAAGAGGCATGTTGAAAGTACGGTAATGACATTAGCCCAGCTAGTTCCACTCTGGATTCTCGTCATCTTGAGTATTCACCCTAATTACAAGATTTTTGATTACGTGTGACAAAAAACACAATTCAGGTTAGTGGATGGCTAGAGAAAGTCAAGGTAGCTACAGCTTGGGACTTTACCATCTGTGCTTCTTGTTCCTGTCAGAGTCTCAGATACATGGGATATAGACCCATTCTGGAATCAATGATGGTGCCTATGAGGTATATACTGTGCTTGGGATAATTCAGAATGGGTGATTGCCATTTGATCAGTCACTGTCACCATGAAAAGATGCTGTTTTAGTTTCTCTTTGGTTACTGTGATTTAAAAAAAAAAACTCTGGTAACAGCAACTCTGGCTTACTGTAGTGCCCAGTTCAGGGATACAGTCCATCATGGTGGGGAAATCAGGTGGCTGAAGTTTGCCTCCACAGCCAAGGAGCAGAGAGTAATGAATGCATGCTGCTGCTCAGGTCTCTTTCTACATATACACAGTATCCAGGGTCTCCTGCTCAGGGAACCACCCACAATTAAAGTATGAGTCTTCCCACATCAGCTAACATATCATGACAATCCATTACAAACATACCCAGAACCTTATGCCTAGTCCTTACAGTTCCTTACAGGTATGTCTGGAAGCTTACCTCCTGGGTGTCAAGTTGATAATTATCCCCAACCATCAGAGGGAGCAAGTTTCATTAGCTGGCATGGTGAAGGTTTGAGGGTAAGGAGAGTTCCTTAAAAGAGGGATGTTTTCCTAGAATTAGTAGGCTCGGTGAACTCCAAAACCCACTGAACTTTCATATACATGACTCCTCATTATGGTAGCAACAACCTACCATGACATAGGTACTTCTGGTGACAAATGAAAACAGCAGAGGCTTAGAGCCATCTGATGTCATGTCCAAGGTTACACAGACAAGTATTGCAGAGTGAGTCCTTGAACTCAGTTCCATCTAGATGCAAAGTCTGTACTTCCAACTCTCTTTTCTCCTAGTGTATAGTCCACACTTCTCACTAAACAATTACTAGAGACTTAGGGAGCTCAGAGGGTAAGAGGGCGCACGCTAGGAAGATTGAGACCAAGCGGGTCTCTAATTTCTAGTTACTATACTTTATTCTTGCTCTTGCCTCCACGCACCCTACTTCTCTACCTGTGCTCCCCTGTTTTACCTCTTATGTTGCCCCCACTTTCTCTCATCCTAGTGCTTGGCATGGGCAGAGCATGGTCTGATCTCTGTTGGTTATACTGGCCCAGCTATCTGCATCCTTTCTGCCTCTGGATCAGCTGAAGTGCATTGGGAAACCAAGTCTGAAGCAAGCAATATGGAAATGGAGAAGGGAAGAATGCTTGTGATCTGCAGTGCTGAATGCTCCTGCTGGCTTCACTAAAGTTCTGCTGCCAGCTAGTCTAGATAGCTGCTACTGCCAGGCTCCCAGATCCCTTGTTTCTTTCCCCAGCATTGCCTGGCATGGTTTCCCAGAGGCATGCCTACCAGTTAGTTGATTCTCAAGACCAGTCGATTCTCAGGACTGATTTATGAGTCATGTACAATGGTAAATCTTCATTGTCAATCTGACTAGATGTAATGTCACTGTGGAAATACCTCTATGTCTGTTAGGTGTTTCTAGCGAGGTTTAACTGAGGAGGGAAGACTCACCCTGAATGTGGGTAGCACCATCTCATAAGCTGGGGTTCTAGACTAAATAAGAAGGAGAAAGCAGAGTGAGCACCAGCATCTATCTCTCTGCTTCCTGACTCAGATGCAATGTCACCAGCGGTTTCATGCTCCTGCTGCCATGATTTCCCCACCATGATGGAACTCCATCCTGGAGTAGGAGCCTAGAGAAACTATTTCTACCTTAAGCTGTTTGTTTTAGGTACTTTGTCATGGCAGCTCTAAAAGTAGTGAACATTATACATCAGGGTTCTCTAGAAAATGTGTCCGTGTGTGTAAGTTATGAAAGGATATTTATTAGACTGGCTTACAGGGCTGGAGATCCCTGGGTTTATAGTCCCATGATGGCCATCTAAAGAGCTTAACAATCTGGTAGCTGCTGAATCCAAGATGCTAGAAGCTTCAGAGCAAGGAAGCCAATCAAGCAGCCTTTGTCTGCAGCTGAAAATAATTGGTGCGAGTTCATGTTAAGAGACTGAAGACACTAGAGCCCCATATCCATGGCAATGGCAGTAGTGTTAGAAACTCTTAGGAGAATAGAGCTTGCTCATGTGACCTGGCTCCTTCTGCTTTTTATTCTGATTGTATCTGGACCTCTAGGAGATTGGATGGTGCAGGCCACATCTAGGGCAGGTCTTTCTTCCTCAGTTGTTCTCCCACATGCCAACTATCTCTGGACCCTCTGATATATCCTAGATATTAATCCCCTAGGTGCCTATTAATCCAATAGTAACCATCATAGTAGGTTTAGTTGCTCAACCACAAAGGTGAAGGCTTACCAGGTGGGCATAAGGTCTCCAGGGGGCTACCATTCCCAGTCTCATCTGAAGACTAGGAGGCATCAAACATATTTACATCGAAGACTGTTTGTCTTCCATTTGGCTCATCTGCAGGGCCAAGATGACCAGGAAGGCCTTTCACTTGAATATATATATATATCACATAATACATGCTATATATAACATATATATAAAACAGATATATGATGTATATATGATACACACACACACACACACACACACACACACACACACACGCACACGCACACGCACACGCACAGGCACTGTTTTTATCCTGCTCCTAGTTCAGCAGAAGTGAGGTTAGGCTTTCTCCCTTATTTCCCCCAGGAGCTTCATAGACTTCTGCTACAGTGTAGTGCTTCAGAATTCTGATCATTGTCATTTTTCAGTCTCACATGTGTGCAACGACATCCAGAGGAGGGAGAACAAGAGGGTTCTCCCTCTTCTGGACCTCGGCAGACCTCAGTATCAGAGGGAAATCTTTAGTTAGCGCAAGAATGAGGCAGAAGAACCTGAGGCACGTGTTTTTTCCCCAGCTTGGGCTCAAGGGCCGGGGAGGAAATGCTGTTTTTAAATGACTGAAAGCACCATGAAGTAAAATTACAATCCTTTGACAGCATAATTTTAATAAACTTTTTTTTTCCTGGCACTGAGATTCATCAAATCATGGCTTGAAGCAATGGGGAGATGATAAGGAGAGAAACAAGTGTTGAGACAGAAGCCATCACTGTGGAAGGAGCCGGGAAATATTATTTGGTTGTGAGAATTGTTCGTGCTGCTGATATTCCCAGATGTTTTACTGACTTAAATGAAAACTGTAGAAGATTATTTAATGCATTCGGTGCTTTTGTCTATTCTTGAGAGAACACCACTTTGGCCTTCCCTTGTAGTTCAGGGTGGAATGGGTCTGGGGTCCCCTGTCAGCCACATGCCCCTCACTTTTCCTGCTTCTCTGGCCTGCACAAATAGGGTCAATGTTCTGTTATTTCTCAGATTGAAGCCAGGAGAGCTCAGCTTTTCTCGGGTGTCCTTCAAAAGACATGCAGGACAATGCTGACCCAGGGCCAGCAGCTACTGTGATCTCCACAGAGTCTCTGAACATTCTAGAAATCCTGAACTCTTCCAATGGTTGGGTCATTTGTTTCCTGCGCATCTGCTTCAGCCATGGTTTCTCTGGATGCCAAGGATGTAGGTGATATATGACCTCTTCTTCCTGTCCTGTATTGATCATTTTGTGTCCTTCCACTGAGGCACCATTCCCTTGGGGGAAGTTCTGAAACAGGCTTGCCTTTAGATGCAGCATGGCCTAATAGACCATAGTAACTCAGGAATACAATGATATCTGCCAGATATTCTTCATAGAAAGTATAAGAGGTGCAGGGACCAGATGTTATTGCAGGTAATGTACTAAGTCATTGACTTGTCCTGATGATGCTAAGCCCTGAGATAGTCTCTCTGTGCACAATCACATGAACTCTCTGAGTTTCTTTTGGTGTACTTTAAATAGGAGATATAATCCAATTTACTCATTAGCACTAATAACAGATGGTCTGCCTATCTCCAGTGCCCTAAGTAACACCCAGTAAGAATGATACACATATTTGTAAAGGGCTTCGTACTTAGAATTGTCGACTTGTGTCAGCTTTCTGAGTTGGCAATATCTCTCCCATCCATCACTTTCCTCCTTGCCACCTCTGTGTTCCCAGTTCAATCCTTCATTATCTCCTACTAAAGTTTGTTGTGTTTGTTTTCTTGTTTCTCTGCTCCCATTTTCTCTGCGTTTGAAATCATCCCACATAATGTTGTGGGATTAATCTCCTTAAAGTAGAGCTCAGATCCAGTCATTCCTTGGCTCAGAGAGATTTTATGACTTCTTCCCATGGCCTATTATTAAGAGAGCATTCCTTGGGCCTTGCACAGAACAGGTCCCTCCATCGTAGCTCACATTCATGTACTTGACATTTCGGCTGGATCAGGCTTCACTGCTCTCAAGTCTACCCTGCACTTGTTCCTGCTCAGCTTCCCCTGGTCCTCTGGAATGTCCCTTCTCTTGATCTTTGTCTCCTGTGACCGTACAGTCTCTTAGGGCCCCACACATTGTCTCCTTAAGGACTGAGAAGATGGTTCAGTCTGTAAGTTCTTATTGTGTAAACATCAGAACCTGAGTCCAATTCCCAACACCCATGTTTATAAATCCCGGTGTGGTGGTACGCTCTTGTAATCCCTCTGCTGGAAAGGCAGAGACAGGAAGACCCCTAGAGCTTGCTGGCCAGCCAGTCTAGTCAAATCAGTGAGCTCGGGGTTCCGTGAGAGATTCCATCTCAAAAAATAAGAAGAGTGATGAAATGAGGACGAGATCCTGAGGTCAACCTCTGGCTTCTACCTGCACGTGTATGCACCCATGCATACACATGCATACATGTGAACATGCACACTCACATCAGCACACAGACACATGTTCCTCGGTCATAAGGGCATTGCTGCTCCCACCTGGAGAAAGCATGTGGTCTCTTATGACAGTCGTCATAAGTAGTGATGATGCCCTCTTGGGATAGCCATCTCATGAGGTCAGTGACTTGTATCAAACACAGCAAACAACCTCCTTTAACTCTGGTGGCAGAGCGGTTCACCCCCTGTGCACGCCTGGATGGCGCAGCCGTCAGTCGGGCTGTCTTGTTTGTGGAAGACAGAACTGAGATCCCTCTGCTCTTTGCGAGTGTGATGCTACCAGAGAAGTTTCACCTTGTGTATGTGTTCATTGAGTACTATGGTGCATGATGTGTGAACCACACTCCAACTCACATTAGGCTAAACAACACGGAGCTTAATTATTACAGAAGGCTGTAAGCTTGCGGGAGTGATAAGAAAATGAAGGAAGTAGAGTCGCCTCTGGGTATTGGACAGATTCTGTTTGTATGCCATTTTGATTTCTCCCTGGAACTTAACTTTAAGGTATGAGTGGAGAGTTGCACAGTAAGGAAGCTGAAGCATTAGGGGGTGAGCCCCTTTGGGTTGGATATGATTCTATAAGGTGACTAGGTAAATGCCCAATTTAGAGCCTATCACTTTTGGGCCAAAGTGTAAACTTTTTGAGAAGTTGATGCTTAGAGTCCTTCAGTGTACCCTCTGTCTTCTGCTAAGGAAGGGGGACCATAGGAGCAGGCTGCCTTTTGCAGATGGTCAGGAGAATAGAAGCGTCACAGTCTGAAGCATGGTATCCTCCCCAAATTCATATATTGATATCCTCATTGCAAAGTGATGGCATCGGAACCTTCTTTTGGAGGTTATTAGGTCCCGGGGCAAAGTCAAGAATGGGATTAGTGCTCCTATAAGAGAGGTCTGAGAAGGCTGCCTAGCTCTGTCCATTATGTAAGGTCACAGTGAGGAGGTTCCACAAATCAGGACACAGGCTTTCATTAGACACCAAATCTGTGAACACCGTGACCTTGAACTTCTTAGCCCCCAGAAGTGTGACAAATACATTTCTGGTCTTTATAAGCTACCCAGTTTTCAACATTTCATTACAGGCCTAAGACAAGGAGCAGCAGAAGGAACAAGCCGCCGAGTGCTCACGCTGGAGCTGTAGGTGGCTGGCCGTGGTGGGAGGAGCATGGAGGATCTTGGAGACGGAGCGAAGGGGAACGTTATAGTTTCAGACCTCTTCCAGCTTGGGGGATGGAGCACAAAGGTTGAGTGATTTAGCTACCAGGGATTGATAAAAAATGTCGTGGTTTCTGGAGCAATTAAGTCACTTGAAAGGACTTGTAAGAATAACCGAAGAAGCAGGTAATGAGAGATTTGCAGGTCTGTGAGTCTATGCCTGGTGATAAGAAACATCTGCCTACCAGAGGTAACCTGAATATTTAACATTGTGAATCTATAAATATTTAAGTACATTCAAATATTTAGCTACTAAAATTGCCTTTCTAAAAAAATGAGATCCTCTGAATACAGGGCCATTTTTCTCAAGGCACAATCTAGTCTAAGCAATTCATTTAAAGAATCTTTTTTGACAACTTATCATCGATTACAGAATACAGCTCAGTGCGTGGTAGAATCCCTTCTGATACACTGATCAGACAGGGTGTAATAAAGGTCCTCATCCGGCTATCTCTCATCACGCTGCGGGATGTCAGAAAACCTTTCCTGGCTTCTTGACATTTACAGATCATATCCTTTCCTCTTTTTCCCTGTGGGTGTCTTACAAGACTCTCCTCTGGGGCAAACTGAGCCCCAATATGAAAAATACATGCACGGATGAGATGGTTTAACAACAATAACAACATATTAATAATAGCTAACAGTGGGGGTGGGCATGTATGAAAGGGCAGGTGCGAAGGCAAATCTATAGGACAATTGATCATAGCATGAAAATAGAGGTCATGGACACTAATTCTTCCTGTCCCCTAAATTGCTGTGTGCACATATCCTTTGGGAAACTTATGCTTCCCTCCAGGGCTTGAGTCCCCATGTTTGAACATTGCAGCTCTCCATACATAGTCTCCCAAATTCTCCTTTGCATCCGAGGCCATTCCTTTCTTTCTTGGCAGCCCCCAAGAAAAGGGGCCTTAGGAAGCTTCCATCTACATCTATTGTAATTCTACCACCATTGCTTAAACCTTGACCATTTCCCCTGTGTTTCCCATCACAGCCCATTGTTAACCTTATCTTATGGTGTGATAACAGGTTTTCTGATATGGACTCTGGTTCTGTCTGCTACCCTAGAGAAGCTCAGGGAATTCATTCCCTTTGGAGACTCTAAAGAAACCTGAGTACAAATGTGTCAGTATGCGACACTAAGATGTTATCAACAGTATTAATATTAGCAGCAAATAGCTATTGAGTCTCAGATGGGTGCCAGGCCCACCTCCAATCCCTTCTTGAACCTTCACAGCATTCCTATAAAGTAGACAATATCATCTCCATTGTACAGCTGAGCCAGGGCGCTCAGTCCCTGCCTGTCTTCCCAGAGAGGTGTTGGATCGCTGTCGTGGAAAGGCAAAGGAGCTGAAGCGGTCTCTCTACCGGACAGTAAACACTGCAGGAACAGACAAGTCTCAGTTCCTTGGAAGGCCACATTCTATCTTCGGGACGCCCCCAGGTGTACTCTTGTCTTTATCGCCACTTACCTGAGAGAGGCAAAGGTGGTAGATTGCTTGCTAGGAATTCACACCTAAGGAGTTGGAATCAAGTGCTAGCTGGCGGTTTCCAGGCTCCTGATGGTGGCTCTGGATTAGCCAAGGGATATGGGCAAGTCCCCTCTTCTCAGAATCTGTCCTCAAATAGCGATACTACATCACACAGAGCTGCGGCCATAGTCACTGTTCTTGGGGGTAATGGTAATTCTGCTACTTAATACTGAGTGGGAGTTTGAGGAAAGAACACAGGGATGGGGACTGAGTTGTAGAAGAGTTGTGGTGGTCTGGTCCTTTCCAACACTCCCCCAAACTGATTTTTGACGTCCTTTGCTGCTGATCTGAATTGCATGTCCCAGGAACACGCTGACTTCCTGTTCGTCCAACTCCACTTCCTGTTTGCCTTCTGATCTTCAAGGTACAGTGTAAAATCTTTTGACTAGTGTTCCTAGATGCCAAATGCTGGTATCTTTTGATTGACCAGTTCCACTTTTAGGATTTTTTTAAATTTTCGTGTGTGTGTGTGTGTGTGTGTGTGTGTGTGTGTGTGTGTGTGTGTGTGCTTAAGGGGTACATATACATTAGCCTGAGTGTGGGCACTGTGTATGTGTTGTGTGTATACATAGAAGCACAAAATTGATTTTGGGACTCATCCTAGATCATTCTTCTACCTTATTCTTTTGAGACAGGGTTTTAAATCAAATCTAAAGCTCACTGAAAGGGCCAGTCTGGCTAGCAGCTTGCTCTGCGGACTCCCAACCTCTGCCTTCCGAGACTGGAATGATAGATGAGCTACCGTATGAACCTCATATTTTGCATAGATCTGGGGTTCTAAACTCTTGTCCTTTTGCTTGTATGGCAAGTTGTTTTGGCCTAACTTTTAGGATTTTAAACTGGAATAAGATGTCAGGATGCAAAAGACTCAAGTTTAAGGATATTCAGCAAATTTTATTTGAAACATCAAGAAGTAGAAACAATCTAAGTATCTATTCATGGGGGAGACAAAATAAATTTGATGCTTCTGCACAATGGAGAGATATTCGATGGTCTGGAAAAGATGAGATTGGTGCAACATGAAAGTTGTCATTATTTGCTGAGTAATGACATTCAGGTCACACGGCACCACATATGCTATCATGGTCCCGTAAGATTATATCACCTAGTGACATGTTGCCATCTTAGTTTGAATGACTATGTTTGATGCTTGAACAGTGACCACGTTAACTAGTGACACATTCCTGAGAATGTACCCTCTTCTTCAAGTGGTGCAATGTCAAGTGAAAACAAAAGAAAGGAGCCATAAATTATTATTGTTTGCATCACTACATTTTCTGTGAAAAATAAAGGATGAATGGAAGAGCCAGGGATGGAACTCCGTGACAGCACACCTGCCTGGCACGTGCAGGAGGCCCGATTCAGTCCTCACTACCACAAACGAGCAAGCAAGCCACCGAGCAAAACAAAACACACAACAAATAAAGGCAGAGGCACAGAAAGAGTCTAAAATTCACTCGACTCTCAGCTTACATTGTCTTTGGAGGGTCGCAGTCCTTATCGAAGACTTAAAATATACATTCTTTGAACTTTATTTTTGAGGGAGAGTATTGATATGCAACCTTGACTAGCTTGGAACTCACTGTGTATTTCTGCAATTCTCCTGCCTCTATCTCCCAAGGGCTGAAATTACAGGCACACATAATCTCTCTCTCTCTCTCTCTCTCTCTCTCTCTCTCTCTCTCACACACACACACACACACACATACACGCATACACACATATTTGTGAATGTGTAATATTTAAATGTTAGATTTTATGTGTGTGTGTATGTGTGTGTGTATGTGTGTGTGTGTGCATGTGTGTGTATGTGTGTGTGTGCCCGCATGTACACGCTCATGTGCATGCA
This sequence comes from Typhlomys cinereus, assembly GCA_023101885.1. Lineage (NCBI taxonomy): Eukaryota > Metazoa > Chordata > Mammalia > Rodentia > Platacanthomyidae > Typhlomys > Typhlomys cinereus. Next base: position 2,483,090 of record JALPQD010000259.1, read on the forward strand.
CATGCACTCCTATGTGTGCTCAAGAAGACTAGAGGACGACATAAGGTATCCTGCTCTATTACTCTCCACTTTATTCCCTTGAGACAGGGCTTTGTACTGAATCTGCAGCTAGACTGGCAGCCAGCAAGCCCCAGTCATCCTCCTGCTCTGTCCCCCACTGTGCTGGGGTTATGGGTGCAAGCTTGGCCACAGCCAACCTTTTTACACAGGTGCTGAGATCTGAACTCGGGTCCTCATGCATGCACATCCAATGCCATTGTCTTTCCCAGTTCCTTCTCCAGCCCTCCTTTTTTCCCCCACAAAAGATTCAAAGCTCTACTTTGAGCGCCTCAGCTTGGTTTCAGCCCTAGCTTCAGGCTTGAGCGTTTAGCCTATTAGTCTTCCCTTCTGAACTGTGAGCTCTTGAGTCCAGGGTGGATGCCCTTCATGTCGACATGAGGCGAGTCATACTGAATTGCCAGCTCTGACCTCGTTCCGCTCACAAAAGCAGCATCTACAGAGGCCAGGCTGCATCTCCTCGGCTCCCGCATAGTGCCCGGCTCTTGGCTCTTGACTAAAATTGATTTCATGTTGGTGTTAGATATTTAGAAAGAGGCTGATGTGCTATCTCGAGTGAACATCTTTGAGTTTATTCAGTGCTAGTATGATTTGCAGGATAATTTATACTTGCATTTTGTAAATATAGCTCAGGTGTGTGCATAATGGGACAATTATTGATATGTTTGCGCAGGAGGAAAGAGATTGAAAAAGGGACCTCGAGATAAATTCTGGAAGCTTGCACAGCTTTTGACGGAGGAAAAATAGGCAAACCTTTAATTCTTTCTGGTTCTTGATTTCTTTTTAAGACTTGTCAGCTAAAGAGAGTGAGGAAGCTTGAACCAAGGCCAGTGTAATTTTTTTCCCACCCAAAGAAAGCCTTCAAGCTGCCTGGCTGTGGGAGAGGAGCTGTCGGCTGGGTGGATAGAGCTGGCTGTTTGTCAGCCTGTGACTTCTCTAAGGACAGCCATTTGTCTGCAGGGATGGTCTGTCTCTTGATTGAGGAGTTGTCCTTCTTTCCTTTCTTTACTACAGGCAAATGTGATATTAGATTTGAGTGACTGATCTCTCCCCCTACATGTTCCCCAGGTTCAGGCACCAGTTGTTTTTCTGAAACATTTTGGTGGTCAGTCGATTGCTGGAAAATGGAAAAAAAAAAAAAAAAAGTGAAATTGGGAATCTAGGAAAGACGCCTTTACTCCTTTTCAGAGCACGTGCAGTTTAAATGGCTGTGAGCTCCTCACAGGGGGTGAGTGTGATTTGTGGGATGCACGGAGCTGAGGTACCAGGGGCACGGGAGTGAAGTGCAGATCCCTGCAGTCATACTGACATGCTTAGCCACATTATCCCTCACAGGCAGGCAGCCAGCACACAAGGAGGGACAAGGCAGAAGCAGAATAATCTTTATGAGTGTTTGCTGTTTGTTGTTTGAGTCTCTCAATTGATAACTCAGACTTCAAAATCATTTTATAGTCCAGGCTTGAACTCATGATGCTCAGTCTCCTAAGTACTGGGATTATAAGCACGTAGGCCACCATATCCACGCAGTTCATGAGTTATTTTTAGGTAACTTAGAACCAGAGTGCACTGGACTATTAGAATCCAGGGGATTTTAGAGATTTCTGCATGATGCTTTACTTTATCCTTGTAGAGTTTCACATATGAGTATAGTGAACTTACGATATTTTTGCACTTCATCACCAATCCCATCCCCTTTATAACTTCTTCTTTCCTGCTTGTCTCCCTCCTATGTTCACTTTTTTTGCATGAGTGGTCCATTGAGTTTCATGGGTTGCCTTTGATGCCACGTGTCTGAGTACTTGCTGGAGCATGAGTCACATACCAGTGGGACAATCATTGAGGAAGGCGTCTTCCTCCCTCTTCCCCCCCCCACTATCAGCATTAACCCTCATCAGTTTCCCGGGGAGGTGTGAAGCCTCTTGAGATCTTTCCCCTTCCGTGGTAAAATGTTGGTAAGACAAATCCTGTGCAAAAATATACATAGCTGCCTGCACAATACTTTTAGGTGTTAGGAAAGAAATGGGGATACATTATCTGGTCATGGAAGTTTAGAAAATGCTGGTGTTACCGAAACCCTTAGATATTCCACATCCTTGCTTCAGCAGTCCAAGTCTGTACCTCCTGCCCAGGTCCCTACTGAAGCCGAAGAAGTCTCTGTCCTTCCTCAGTGGTGTATGCTATGAATAGTCCCCAAACTGAGCAGTGGATGTATTACGGTATATGAACACTCTGGTTTCCTTGTTCCTTAGGAATGTAGACTGGTGATCTACATTGGCTTCTGGAACTTCCCCAGTGGGATGAGCTTCAGTTAGCCAGACAGTAGTTGGTCTCATAATCCTTTAAGGCCTCCTCCCCATCCTTCCCAATTTCCTTATTATGTTTCATTTGCTTCCCAGATTCACTATGTGCTTCAGCATCTGCTGTGGGAGTCCAAAGTAAGGTAGCCAGGTAAAGAAAAATGAACAGATTTCTTTATCATGGAACATTCTAGAACGTTTTTAACATGCTAATGTACACTGTGCATATTCAGGAGTGGAACTGAGTTTGCAGAATTTCCCACATATTTGATACCGTCTCCTTCTAAAAAGAAACCCCACTACCATGTTCCCCACACCCCCAAATGACATCACTTGAGATCAATTTACCAAGCAAAGTATTTTGAGAGACATTCTCTTTATTTCACTGATGAAAATGTTGTTAATCTCCATATTTCATTGAAAAGATGACAATCTCAGGAAAGTTAAGGTACCAACTAATGGTTGCAGCAGGAGTGACCATCCACAACCAGAATCTTGGATTCCTCATCACTGATCTCTCTTGGTCACAGGTTGTGCATCTGTCTGTGGTCCCCGAGCACTCTGCTCAGCCCAGAATTCTGAAGCCAGAGAAGATGGAACTTGGAGTTAGGACCTCTGTCTCCATTGCAAGCTCCACGCCCCCATGCAGCCATCCTTTGTATCTCTTCCGGGTGTATACAAATGGAAAGCTAAGTTTCCTTTTATTGGTGATGTAATTTTAGGTGTGTAGTTCAGTGGCATTAAATACATTCATATTATTATGTCTTCTTGTTATCACCATCTCCAGAACTTGTTCATCCTGCTAAACACAAGTCCCAGGCCTGTCTGACAATAACTCCTATTCTTCTTTCTCCATCTTGGAAGACTTTTACCCTACAAATCCTTCCTAGCTTTATAAATTTGATTTTTTTTTTTTTTACTTTGTATAAGCGAAAACTCACAGTTTTTTCAGTTGTCTGTCTGGCTTATTTCACTTTGTATAATGACTTCCAAGTTTATCCATGTTGCAGTATGTCAGAATTCCATTCCCTTTTCAAGTTATATTCCATTGTATGTATAGATAATTTATCTGTTCACTCATTGTATTGGTCAGCTTTCTGTTACTATAACAAATATCCCAGATCATCACCTCACAAAGAGAAAAGATTCTCTCTGTCTCTGTCTGTCTGTCTGTCTGTCTGTCTGTCTGTCTCTCTGTCTGTCTATCTCTGTCTCAGTTTTGGAGATTCCAATCCTTGACTGGTTGAATCTACTGCTTTAGGGGGCAATGCAAAGCAGGACACCATGATATCCAGTGCAGCAGAACTGTTCATCTCATGGCTCGACTTGAAAGAGAGGAAGATAAAAATAATGGATGGAGCCTGGTATCGTCTTCAAGTGCATGCCCGCAGACCTTCTCCTAGGCTCACCTCTAAAAATCTCTACCACCTCCCAACAGTGCAAGCTTGGCATTTTAACACAAGGGCTTCTGGGAATATCTCAGACCCAGACAAATCATCCTCCAGTGCACATTGAGGTTGTGTCTATCTTCTGGCTATTATGAGATCATGATGCGCAGGGCACTGGGGCACAAATATCCACCCAAGACCTTGTCTTCAGTTCTTTGCTGTGTATACCCAGAAAAAGCATAGTTGACCACATGGTATTTCTATTTTTTTGAGAAGGAGCCATATTGCTTTTCACAGTAGCTAGGCCATTTTACATTCCTGCCAGCAAAATATAAAGGTTCTGTATCTTCTTACCTTTCTGATATTGTTATTTGTTTGTTGGAGACAGACTCTTACTATGTCACCCGGACTGACCTTGAGCTCCTGGGCTCTGGTGATTCTCTTCCCTCAGCCTTCTGGACGAACTATAGCTGGGACTATAGGCACATGACATATTTTAATTTATTATTATTATTTATTTGTGTGTGTGTGTGTGTGTGTGTGTGTGTATGTGTGTGTATTAGAGGGCACTGTGTGTCCCTGTGGGGGACCAAGGGCGACTTTGGGAATCATCCTGGATTGCTTCTCCTCCTTCTTGCTTTGCTCTGGGATTTCCCAGGCATCACCCACCAGGGCTGGAAGTACAGGCTGCCACTGTTTCTACTTGTCCTTTTTTACATGGGACCTGGGATCTGAAGTCAGGACTTCTGCTTGTGAGACAGAGTCTTAATCCCTGTGACAGTTACTCTTAATTATTGCTGTGAGAGAATACCTAAAGTCAAGCAACTTAAGGGAAAAGGGAGTTTTATTTAGCTTATAGTTCCAGAGGAGAGAAACAGTCCTTCATGGTGGAGGCGGCAGGGCCATGCTACGTCACCCATCTGAGAGGCTGAGAGCTGCCGGACTGCTTGCTGCAAAGGCAAACTCTTCCTGGAGGTAGGGTGAGACTAATCCGCCTCAAGTGCCATCCCTGTGACCACCTTCCTCCAACAAAGCTCCACCTCTCAAACACATGAGATTATGGGGACCCATTTCAAACCATGACAACCCCTGAGCTATCTTTCCAGCCCTTATTTTAATTTTTTAAGAAAGGATCTCACATAGCCCAAACTGGGCCTTGAATTTGCCGTGTAGCTGAGGATGACCCAGCAGTTCTGATCCTCCAGCCTCCAGTGCCCGAGGGTATCACCATAGCTGGCATAACTGTGTTTTTACTTTTTAGTTTTTGAGACAGGGTCTTAATGGGCTTGACTTGTTTTATTATTATTATTATTGATAATGATCTTTTCCAGTGAGTGCAAGGTGCTTTCTGATTTGAGTTTTGATTGCCTTTCCTTAATCATCAGGGAAAACAGTGTGCTGCTTTGGTGAAATGTCTAAATTCATTACCCATTTTCTAAGTTGAGCTGGTTTGGAGGTGTGTGTGTATGCGCGCGCCTGTGGTTTTCAAGCAGTAGAAGCTCTTTACATACTCTGCATGTTACTGTCTTTGGGCCAGCTTTTAACGACTCCTTTCTGTTGTCAGATCTGTGCATCTTAACCACACCAACTACTAGCTCACGAGGCCACGCCCTAACATAGGTGAGGCAGAGCCTGGCTCCCTGATGGGCAGCATCTGCGTCACCTGGGAGCTTGTTAGAAATGCAAGCTCTTGGGCCTTGCCTCGGACTCTGCGTGCGCACCTGCGTCGCACAAGCTCCCGGGTGATTCTTATGACGTGGAAGCCAGAGAAACACAGCTCAGGGGCAATGCGGCTCCACGGTGCAGAAGGAGTTGTGATTTTTTTTTCCTTCAAATTTTGATTCTAGAATGGTCCTGGGCTAGCGTATTTGCCATTTGTACTGTTCCAGCCTAAAACCAAACTGTGCAGTTCTGATGCGAGGGTTATGAGTGTACAGCTCTTCTTAACCCTGACATTCTGAGATGGATGCATCTCACTAGGGGTCAATCAGAACAATCTGTCCACACATTTTTTTTTTTCTATCTCTTTCTCTTCTTTTCCTCTTTCCAAACATAAATGCAGCTTCTTTCCAGGGGCCTGGGGGAGGGGGAGAAGAACATACTCCTGTGCTGGCTTTTAGTGGCCCATTTGACACTGAGTTTTATTTCTTAGCTGCTCTGTGTAAATTGCTTGCAGGCAATTCCCTTCTTAACCTCCAACTGGGGCTTTGTGCAGCTGAGGTAGCTATTATCTCTGCAAGTTAGTGACATCAATCCATCCCTTCTCCAGGGGAACTGTATGCCTTTAATGAGCCCATTCCCAGAGTGTCCACTTCTGAGCCCCCGGGGCGGGCACAGTGGTCAAGGGTGATATACATGTTTCATGTGGCATAAAGGACCTTTGAATCAGGACACCTGTGCATTTCATATCTCAGGTGATCATTAGCTTTTGAAAACAGCTTTGAATCAGGTAGATGTCTGAGAACAACAATAATGAACATGATACTCATCCTAATAGACACAGTCACCTTGAACACCCAGCAAGTTGCTTCTTACTGCGTTTCCCTCACGGCAAATTTGCTTTTGATGGCTTACTGAACTCTCTCCCCCCTACTCCAAGTTGCCTTAGTGATGCGAACATTAACTTTGTTTAAACTTGTTTCAATCATGCAGCAAGAACTTGAAGCTAAAATACATAGTTCATTTCTCACCTTTCTTCAGTAGGAGTAAACCTGAGAAGGAGTGGGAGGGCAGCATTTCTGTGCTAATTGATTCTCGGCATTAGTAAAATAATGTCAGTCTATTCTGTCACAGTGCGAGGGCTGGAGAGAACCTCTGGGGAATGGCGCAGCAGAGCTGATATTTGGCTGACTTACATCTCTCCCTTCCATTCCTCTAAATCCGCTGTAATTACCCTATTTGCCCACTAGTGGTTGTCTCTGTCTGTAATGGCATGAGATGTGGGAGGCATGCCACTAATTGGGGGGAAGGAGGAGTCTTGGGGGTGAGGAACGGGAGAGTGAGGATTCTGGGAAAGTTTCCTTGTTCCATGCAAAGTTGGTTGGTTCCTCTTTTACCTTGCTTGGCTTGCTGGCCCTGGAGGTGATGCTTGGAATCCTTCTGCCATATTCCCCAGAGTCCGAGCTTGAGGCCAGCCCTGAGGACAGCAAGGAAATGACGAGAAGGACTGGGGACCTCTGTGACCCTGCTGAGCTTCCGGATCAATGATCCCCAAGCTCCCAACCTTCAGGTCTTGATTTTTTGAGGCAGCAATTCGCTTCATAGTTTTGGTAGGATTTTGATTTATTGCAGGCAGAAACATCCTAAGAGATGCAGAGGGGAAATACAGACAGCTTCCAGACTTTCAGACTCACAGGCTTATTTGGTTTTCAGTGATAGAAGCTCTTGGAAGAAAACAGATCCATATTCTAAAATGCACAAACATTTTCCAAATATGAAATACAACCTTTCGTGTTTACTTACATTTTAGACTACCTACCCAGGACCTTCCTTGATGAACAGATAATTAAGATTTTTCTGTTTTATTTCCATTGCATCCTGCCTCCTTTTGGCACAGAAGGTAAACTGTGCCCAATATTCTCCTACCCATCCATTCCATTTGCGTGCCACTGTGAGCTCATCCATGACATGAGTTCTTCCTCTCTTTTGTGAGATCAGAACTGTAGTAATTAGCAATATGTGCTTCAATTCCATTACTTTGTTGGTGCAGATGAAATTTTATTTGTAAAATAAAGGAAAATGTTAGTATATTCTGAGAAGTTGATCCATGCACATATCACATTGTTAAAAGGCATGGAAAGTTATACATGGAGAACCAAACATCTTCTTTTTTCTTTCATGTATGTGCATTATGGGCATATGTGCAAGTGTGTGTGTATGTGTGTGTGTGTGTGTGTGCACTTGCATAATATGGGTGGTCGTACACACACAATGTAGATGTATGTACGCAGGTAGACTTCAGTGTATGTCTGTGGAGGCTCAAGAGTGATATTGGGAATTACTCTCTATCACTCTTCCACCTTATTGTTGGGAGTCTGGGTTGCTACTTAATCTAAGAACTTGCCTTAGGGTTAGTCTGGTTAGTTAGTTTGCTCTGGTGATTCCCAAGCTCCACCTTCCAGGGCTGGAATTACAGGTCAGTCGCCAAATCCAGCCATTATTTTTATGCGGGATCTGGAGAAGTGACCTCAGGTTCCTTTGCTTGTGAAGCAAAGGCTTTAACCCCTGAGTCACTTCCCCAGCCCAAATGTCTCTGACTATGGCCCCAACCTTCCCACTCACCCTCCTCCCTGCAGTCTCAAACACATCTCCCTAGTGTATCCTCCCAGGCCTCAGGTCAGCCTCAGACACGACCCGTCAGGAGTCGCCATGGTGATGTGATCACCATGATGTACACAGGAGAACCTGTGTACAGCCCTAGACCTCCGCTCACCTGTGTACAGCTCTAGACCTCTGCTCACCCGCCTGCTCTGGTTCTACAGCAGCTGAGCTGACCTGCAGCAGCTCTTCTCGACCTCTCTGGTCTGGGCTTCTGGAGTGGGGAGGATAAGCTGCCTCCATTCTACTCGTGCTGCTGGTCAAATGGATGGTAAGTTCTCTGAAAAAATGCAAACACAATATCAGCTGAACGCAGAGAAATGAAAACAGTATTCCCTATTGGGATCCTCCCGAAATGGAATAGATATTTCCTTTCAATGTTTAGAATTCTTTAATGCTCCGATAGTTTTTGCCTGAGCTAAGATAGAAATGTGAAAGTAATTAGAAACAATTGTCAGGCTCTAATTAATTGATTTTACTATTTTGATTCTCCCCTGATGTACAGGAAGTCTTGGGATTTGGGCAGATTCTCCCTCCTTCATTCTAGTCATGGAATACTATTTTTTTTTAAATCTGTGTACATGTGCATGGTGTGTGTGTATTGTTTGCATGGCGCATGCACTTGCTAGTGTGAGCACACCTAATATTTGTGTATGTGGTTGTGCATGTGTATTCATGTGGAGGCCAGAGTGAAGAATGGGCATCATTCTTGATCACTCACCACCTTTAGTTTTTCAAGACAAAGTTTCTCACTGAACCTGAAACTCATGGATTAGGCTAGGCTGGCCAGCCAATGAGCTTCAGGGTCTGCCTGTCTCTCACCTCCCCCCTTCAATTGCTGAGTAACAGGCCTGTTCTACCACTCTGGGGGCAATCTGAACTTACTTCCTCATGCTTCTGACAGGTACTTTACTGAGCCATCTCTCGGGCTCAGTAGAGTATCTTTGTTGGCACTTCAGGGGAGAGGTATAAAGGCTAATTATGATGGGGTTTGGGGGGGCAAGGATAAAAGATGGAAAAGCAGGATGGAATTTGTGACTGGTATCATCTAGAATCATATGAGGTCAAGTGGGTCAGCCCAAGGGGGAGAGAATTCCTGAAGCCTGTCCCTGGCTCTTGACTTGGGGGTACTCTCCTGGGTATGTAGAGATACTTGAATGTGTGCCCGGCAGTGTGGCCAGGCAATGAAGAACATGACACTGGGGAACAGTGTGGTAGCAGGATTCACTCCAGGCTTGAATTCTTCCATCAATGCAGAGGAATTCCAACCTAGCCTCTGTTGGAATGGGCAGCTGAGTAGGAGGCACCCAGAGCCGGGGGCTTATCTTCGCTCGGGAAATGAGGGTTGACGGGCAGGGGCAGGGAGGGAGGGATGTGGTGGGGTGGGAATGTCAGCATTTCCAGCGTCCAAACTGAGGGGGGCTGTGGGAGACCCTTGGCTGGAATGGGACACTGCCGGAACGGCGTGTCATGTTTATTCTGGCGGCTTCTTCGGCAAGGCCACGCTAAGCTCCACGTGGGATGCTGTCAGGTATGAATGCTCACTTCATCTTCTGGAAGGCTCTTTTCACAGGCCTCTGGGCATTGGCGGTTAATCTGTTTAGATTGCGGCCCGCCACAGACACTGCCCCTTTGTGGAAGGCTGCCACAGCCCAGAGAGACTCTGATTTTCTTCATTTCGGTTTCGCCCTGTAAAACCAGGCTTCTCTTAATTGAAACTCAATCCGCAGCCCTAGGATTGGGCCAAGAATTTGTGGTAGCCATGGCAACCTCACCTTCTACCAGAGAAGGATCCCTTTTTCTCACAAGGCCAGTGTCTGGGTCCTCGTCCCACCCAGGCTTCCACGGGTGTGTCCTTGTGGGCTCGGGTGACCACTTCAGGAGCGCTGTGTGCGTATAGCGTGCCCCCCCCACAGTGCCATTCCTGCTACTTCCCACTGTCCTCAGTCCAGGCCCAATCCCAACACAGTATTTGTAAGCTGGGTTAAATCTGGCTTCAGCAGTTTACCTGCCAGCCTTCACATCTCTCCTTTTCTAGTTGAAGTAAAGCTGGCAAGCTTTTGCTGAAGCACACAGCCTAGTGTTTCCACGGAAGGCTCCAGAATTAAAATGTCTATGTTTGAAAGGTACCTGCAACATTTGCTAAGCATGTTTCCTCAGGTCAGGTTCTTAGTCACTTTCACTTAGTTTTTGCATATAAAATGGAACCAACAGGACTTTGCTTGGAGGGTCTAGAGAAGATGAAATCAGGGTTTGGCATGCAAACTTCTTGGCATGGTGCCTGGAATGTAGTGCAAACTCACAAATAAGCAATTCGTTATGATGATGATGTTTGAGTCTGTATGTAAGTGCCACCTACAATGGCAGCCTTAAGGCAGTCCCAGGCCTCATCCATCCCATAGTATTTTTGTTTTAGATTTCTATATCCAGTTTGGCATGTGTGCCAGCAACCTTGCAAGCTGTCTAGTGTCACCCCTGCCCTTTCCAGCAGCACGCTGGGAAGCTCAGGTCAGAGCATCTGCTGTTCAATGACCCACTTCCTGCCTCGGTCCTGAGTTCCCCTCAGTCCAAGGCATGTGTTGCAGTTCGCCTGCATGGTTGCTGATAAATCATCATCAAACGGCTTCGGGGAACAAAGGATTTATTTTATGATGGTCTGGTTACAGATCATAGTCTAGCTTGACGGGACAGCTCTCACTAACACTAAGGCCAATGGAATTGGCCACACTATCTCTACATAATGGCTGAGAGAGGGATGATCCTAACTTGCCAGACAAGCATGTCTCGCCAAGTGTACACAAGGATGCCCACTCTCTCACCAGCTTTCTGTATTTTATTCCAGGGTCTAATCCCACCCACCATGGGCTGGGCTTTCTCCATCAGCTAGACAGTCTCCTGCAGGTTTGCTCTGGACTTAACTCAACCACTAATTCTCTACAAATGTGCCCAGAGCTCAAACCCTCAACTATCAAGTTGATGTCTGTGCCTAATTATGACAGCAGGCTTCTGCTAATTCCTTGAACTTGGCTCCTTCTTACTTGATGGAATTTCCATGTAGCTTTGGTGGTGCTTACAGGACTTCCTTTCTTTCTCCTTTAAAATGGCTGCCTATAAGTTGGTCCTTTCCATTCAAGTCAAGGGAGAACCAGATTCCATTTGACAGATTTTACATGGGCCGGCTGAGAGATGAAGCAACCGCAGCGGCAGAAGTAAATCCTCTGCCAAACCTCAAAGGTCACTCAATAACAGCACAGTATCCTACCATTATATTAGGTCCCTGGTTTATTAGATTGATTTACATTGTGAAATACAATGTTATGTTACAACAAGTGTATCATAAGCACTTTTTTGGAGTGCCTAGTCCGAATTAAGATTTTCCATATGTATAAAAACATGCTTTATCTCTAAGACTTGGCACAGCAGATTACCTAATTAGCTATTGTATTGGCTATCCATTGAAATGATAAAGTTTATGATAAATTAGTTTGGGTTCAAATATCATTAAAATTATTTGACCTTTTGTGGTATGTGTTGTGTGACACTTTTCCTGAGGAGATGCCTACATATATGTCTACCCACACCGGATAGGAACTTGATAATAGATCAAAATAAGGAGTACACGAAGGTCCAACTTTGATGAACCAATGAGTTTATTAGGGTTATTTACAGGAGTGTGGGCTAGGGTTAGCTACAGAAGCATGAATGACCCCAAAGTTGTCCTACTGGAAAGTCTCATTCCCAGCACAGATGATGGGCTCCTTATGGCTGTATACTTGGAGTCCCTGTCTACTACCATCCTCAGCTGGATTTCTTTTGATATTTTTCCAGTTATTTATTTATTTGCATGTATGTGTGTGTGTGTGTTGTGCATACCAGAGAGTACTTGAGTGTGCATGCCAGATGCTAGCCATCTGTCCCACCCCAATTTTATTTATTTTTCTAAATAAATAAATAAATATAGAATATAAATAAAATAAGTTTTAAAGGCCATCCTTCCAGCCCTATCCATTTATTTATTTATTTAGCTTATGTATGTGTGTGGAGTGCACGCATGTGTGTTCACATGTATGTGGAGACCAGGAGCTGATGTCAGGTATCTTTGGTAACACTCTACTTTTATCATTAAAGATGGTTCAGGTGTTAAAGCCTGTGCCTCATAAGCAAAAGGACCTGAGTTCAATTCCCAGATCCCACATAAAAACACCAGGCAGAAATGGTGGCAGCCTGGGATTTCCTGCCCTGGAGGGCAGAGGCTGGGCAGAGTCAGAGCAAAGCAATGAGGAGGTAGAGCAATTCAGGATGATTCCTAAAGTCACCCTTGGGCCTCCACAGGCACACACACTCAAGTGCCCTCTTTTACACACACACACACCACACACTCACATGTCTCTGCTGAATGCAGAGCACACCAATCTGCTAATCTAGCTGGTCAGTTTGTCCTGGGAATTCCTTCTGTCTCCTAGGTGCTGGGATTATAGGCGGTCCTATAGTCTTCCCTTTATGATTTTAATGTGGGTTCTGAGGATTTAAATTCTGGTTCTCAAGCTTGCAGGGTAGATACCTTACCCACTGAGCCATCTTTCTAGTCCTATTTATTTGCTTGTTTGTTTGCCTGTATGTATGTATGTATGTATGTATGTGTGTCTGTATGAGTGCGGACTTGTAACACTGCGCCATGCTAAGATTGTGCTTTACTTGAGCTACACCCCAGACCTTCTTTTTTTACTGTTTTTGTGTGGCTACTAGAAAAATCTAATTATGCATGTGGCTCTTTGTTCTAATGAATAGCATTGCTCCGAACTGTAATCTCTCAGCAATACTTAGGAATCAAGGAAATAGATATTAGTCGAAGAATTTTAATCAGAAAGGGATTTAACACAGAGGATTACAGTACATTTACCAATGTACTGAAAAGGGGGAGGAATGAAAATCAGTATGTATGTGATGCATGTGAGCTCTGTCTTACTTTCAGGGTCACTGATAGCTTCCGAAGACTTATAAAGATAATACTACTGCAGAGGTCAAAAAATTGCAAGAACACACTGCCGATGGTCCCAGTTGCCTTACAATGCCCAATAGGTGGCTGACAAGACAGTTTAGCTGATCTCTGGAAACATTGGGGTCTGATGATGCAAATGCACCTAGACTGGTAATGGAGGAAGAAAAGTACAGATTACCTCCCTTCTCCCTTTCAAGCCTCAAATCTGCCCTTCTCATGCAAATCACATCAGAGATCCTCTGTGCACACAATTCCCCAAATGGCCCTGCCTGTCATGTGCAGGAGAAAAGGATGTCAGCTAATTGCTTGAAAATAGAAAAATCTCAAAGCCCAAATGAAAGCTTACATAGTCAACAAAATACCAGAAAGAGTCCAGGCTACTTAAGACCTAGCACACTGCTCGGCATACCTATATGTATAATGAATATTGAAAAGTTTTCCCTGTGTGTGTGTGTGTGTGTGTGTGTACATACTTATCTAGTGTGCACATGTAGAGAACAAAGTTCAATACCAGGTGTCTTCCTCTTTTACCCTCCACTTTATTTATTTTATTTTTTATTAATTAATTTTTCATAGTTTTACAAGCATATTGAGTATTTATGCCTGCTTTCTTCCATCACCTATCCCTTCCATTCCCCTCCCTTCCCTTTATCAATTCATCCCATTCCCTCCCACCTTCCTGCCTGACCACTACTATGGACCCCAGGGTTCCTTTTAGTTTGTCTGCTCTTGTGGGGGTTCAGACCTCTGTGGCATACCATGTTGCCCTCCTCAAACCACCCCACTGATAGGGGAATTTCTCTTCACTCATCCAGCTCTAGTCTCTAAGGTTTTCACTGTATGTTCTTACCTCTCTTGAGTTTCTCGATAGTCTATGGGGGCATGTTGGTACGTCAGTCATTACGCAGGTCTGGTAAGGACAAGTCTCACTGCAGTGAGTTCCTAGATGAAATGTTTTGTGCAACAGTGTTCCTTCCCATCTTCAAGTTTTTGTAATCTCACCACCCTCTCTTCTGTGAGAGATTAGGTTGGCCATATTCTGGGCGGGGCTTGCTGTGTCGCCATTATTCTGCACTATGGCTGGCTGATGTCCACTTCACTGCTCTTCTGTTGCCCTAGGCTCCATCCTGTCAGGTTGTTGAGATCCTCTACTCTGTTGCGGAAGAAGACTTACAGGCTGTGTGCTAAGTGCTTTTCCAATCCATGAGTATAATAGCAGCTATATACAGAGCAGTTTGTTATACACTTTATTTTTTGAGGCAGGGTCTCTCACTGAACCTGGAGTTCTCTGTTTCAGAGATACTGGCTGACCAGCGAGTCCTGGGGATCCACCTGTCTCAATCCTCTGCCGCAGTACTGGGGTTGTAAAAGCACACTGTTATGTTACAATTAGATACAGTTGTCAACTTAAGATGGATTGACAGTTCAAGGCAAGCTCTAGGCAAACCTTTAGGACAGTATCTAATGTGGGGGGACCATTCCCTGGGCAGGTGGATAAAGTGGGGGAGCTGGTTAGTGAGCCGGCATTCTTCAGCACACTTGGATAGACTCCCGGTCTGGCAATCGAGGTTTGCCCCTCTCTCAGCCATGAATGTTGTAGTTTCCTCTGCTCCTGGTGTTAGTAAGAGTTCTCCTGCCAAGATGGACTAAGAACATCATAAGCCAGACAATCATAAGCCAGAATAAAACCCCCTGTTCCCCAAGCTGTTTGATTGTGAATTTATCAGTAATATGCAGACAAACTGCAATATGCTGTAAATACTTTTGCTTGCTGAGTCATTTCCCTAGTCCCTTGACTGTCTCTTCAAAAAAAAAAATAATTTTCTAGGGAGAGACATTGAGGAGTAGTATCGCCAATCATGGCTATGGTTTAATTTTGACATGAGAACTATGTGGAGAGGCTGACCCAGTTGCAACATTACTAATCTGTGTGTCATCACTTTATGCTTATTTTTGTTCTGATTTAGTTTGAAGTGAGGCTCATTTTCTTTGGGCTGAATACAGGAAGTTATCAAAGGGGGCAGAAGTCACAAGTTCTTTCTTCACTGAAGACTTTTCAGTAACCAAGAACTTTACCCAGCTTAATCTTCTCCCACTGCTTCATGTATCTCCCTGTTAAGATCAAAAGGAAAGGAATAGCAAACTTTGAAGTACTGGATTTTTTTCCTGCTTCAAGTATGAGTTAAAGATAATTATGTAGACATTTGATTTTTTTTTTTTCAGAGAAGGAAATACTTAGTGGTAATAGTAAGTGAACCTTGTATTTTCTTCCCTGGAATCTTGCTGTGTTTAAGACAGGGACCCCCCTCCATAGTGATGGCTTATATGTTAATGAATTAACTCATCCTTCTTTATTTCTCTGCAAAGGGAAGATGGTCCTAGAGGGCATGGAGACAATGCAGACACAGCCAGGGTTTGTTTGGTTTTCCTTCCTGAACAGTAGTAAAAATAACAGACAGTGTAGGATGGTGTTGCCATCTGCCTACATAGTTGCTCATAAATGACCATCAAACTGGCTTAAGGGAACAAGGGGTTTATTTTTTTATGATAGTCCGCTTGTAGTCTGTAGTCCAGCTTGATGGGAGAGCACGCACCAACACCAGGGCCCAGGGAACTGGCCACACCATCTCCATATAATGACTGAGAGAGGGATGATCCTTACTTGCCAGATCAGCATGTCTGGCCAAGTGTATACAAGGAAGCCAACTTTCTCAACCAGTTTTCTGTATTTTATTTCAGGGCCTAATCCCACCCACCATGGGCTGGGACTTCCCCATCAGCTAGACAATCTCCCGCAGGTTGGGCTTAACTCAACCATTAATTCTCTACAAATGTGCCCAGAGCTCAAACCCTCAACTGTCAAGTTTCATGAAACCTGTACCAAGCTATGACAGATGGTAAGGGGACGAAAAGAATTCATATGCAAAATGTGCTTATCATCATACATGAACAGAGCAAGTGCTCAATAGATGATGGCTACTGCTGGGACAGGTGAAGCTGTGTGTGTACCCTTGCCACTAAGCACCTGAGTCAACCACTTGTGCCCTGAGCAGTGCTTTGCTTTTATGGTCAGTAGCTATGAGAAGAGACTGTGAACACTTAGCTGGGAAATAACAATTTTCTGGAAAAAGAGTGTGGCTATTCTGGGACTGAGGAGGAAGAAGAGGTGTGAAAGATACCAGGAATTATAATTTGTGAAGTCAAAGAGTGACTGAGCTGATAAGGGTCTTTGACTTTAGCGATACTGTTTCATAAGTGATGGAGATCTAAGAAAGTAGAGCGGCCAAAAATTTCCAGCAAGTTAATGACAGACCTCAGTGTACAAGATGGTTCTTTGGACTCTCAGACCAGTGTCTGTCTATAAGGACATCTTACTCAATAGCTGGCCATGCCATGGACATGAGCCAGAAATGGTGATGGGGACACAGTGACTGATATTTTCCCCCCAAAGGGAAGAAAAAATATTTTAATGGAGATCCAGCTGGAGCACTAATTCCCGTTCTTTTTGAGAATGAGAAATACTTTTTGACATCAATACATTTCACTAGCTGCCTCCCCTACCAGCATGATATAGTGACTGTAGGCTTGATGTCCACAATTAGGGAAAATATATAGCAATACTACAAGTACAATGAAGATGCAATGAATTCAAACACTGGTTGTGTCCGTATTATTTATTCTAACTACGTATAATGACTGGATAATATTTGGATTCATGAACAACTTGCAATAACTAGTAGCCTACTAGGTGACTTTTACATTGGTTGCTATGGGGAGGGGGAATGGAGAAGGTGATGTTAATTTCCTACTTCCTACTTCTTAGAGTCCTGAAGGAGGATAATAGGGAAAATTAGCAAAAATAAAGAGGAGCAGCAGGCCTTCTAAAATAGTGCAAGGCTAAGCTGTCAGCTGCAAGACTTAGACTTGAGTAGAATGAGAGAGAGAGAGATTGAGAGAGAGAGAATGCAAACAAAGTTTTCTTGTTCTTTCATTCATGGGTAATGGTAAGCTGACACTCAACTTGGAACGCTGGCCTCATAATCTGAGAGTCAAGGTATTTGGGGCAGTTATGGGTCACTACTTGCAGTGAGGCGCAGTGTTTGTAAAAGCTAGAGCTCTGGCAACTAGACCTGTATTCTGTCTGATATTAGACACTATGTAAGTGATAGAAGTAGATTGGAGCTGCAGCATCCTGACTCCATTTTGTCTATCCCAGGGAAGACCTGGTGAGATGAGAGTCTGGAGATCATCAGGCATGATTCTTCGGGACAGTTTCAGGGCTGGTGTGGCCAGTGAACAAGAGCTAATAGTATAGGGAGGCTAAGAAGAGGTTCCCGAGGACTGAATTCCAGTGGAATCTATTGAGAAAATGCTGGGAAGGACTTCTGGTTTGTTGTCAGGAGTGGCCAGTGATCATTCTTCAAGACAAAACAAGCAGAACTTGCGGGGGGGGAGGGGCAGTCATCAAGAACCCTTTCTAGGTACTGAGAACTAACCACCAGCTGGCAACACATTCAGCAGCTTTCATTTTCTTGATATCCACAGTTAGGGGAAATGTACACTAATACCAGCTACTGTAAGCACAGTGCAATGAAGGCGCAATGCATTTGAACAGTGGTTGTACCTATATTATTTATTCAAACTACCGATAATGACTGAATAATGATGCATGAACAGCTTGCAGTTACTACTATCCCACTAGATGGTTTTCACATTGGTTGTTCTGTGGTTGGGGAAAAAACAGTAGGAGGCCGTGGTCTGCTTGCTTGAAGATACTTGTGTCCCCTCCTACCAGCCCAGGTGACCTGAGTTGTATGTAGCTTTGAAAGCACAGGAAAAAGAGAATTGGGCTTCCATAGGGGCCATGTTCATTCAGAGAGAGAGGGAGGGGGAAAAGAAGGGAGACAGGGAGAGGAGAACAAACCTGTGGCTTTGCTGGTTTAAGGTAAAGGACTTACTTGGAAGAAATGAAGAAAACCTGTGACTGTGTTAGCCCAAAATTTCATTCTAAATGTCAGAAATTTAATGGGAAGGTCCTGGAAATAAGTAAATGCTACAAAAAGTCTGGAATAAATTCTCCACATATCCCTCACTGCCTGGCAGGTGTCACGTACATGGAGGAGATCAAAAGAGCACGTGATCATGCACACCAAGGAGAACTGCAACTTTCCAAGGGGTCCTTGAGTCCCATGCAAACCTTGTGGTAGAGGGATGGAGACCTTGTCAGGTTCTGGTCTGGAGCCGCTTCCCCTGCCATGTTCATCTGAGATTAGAGGATCGCAAAGCTAGGAGGTGATGCTGGATGCTATCTATTATTTCAGACACTTCCATGATGTTTTGAATGCTTCCCTAGTGGTACTATTGAGGCTCAATTCAAAGAATGAGGGTTTGAGCCAGTCAGGTTTTTTGCTTTTGAGACAGGACCTGGCGAAAAACTCATTATGCACCTGATGATGACCTTTAGCTTCTGATCTTCCTACACCATCTCCCCAGTGCTGGGGTTACTAGTGTGTGTCAGGTTATGTGGTACTGTGGGATGAACCCAGGGTTTTGTGCGTGCTAAGTAAGCAGTCTACTGACTGAGTTACATTCCTAGCCCCAGAACAGGGTTTTAAACCCAGGTTTATCTCTTAATTTTTGTAAGAATTTGGGCAAGCTGCACGACTCCACTGTATCCTATTCAATTCTTAACAAAAGTCCAGTGAAGTAGGTATTAAATATTTCTGTGTTCTAGCATGTGATGATACGGACACTTCATAAATTGCCAAAACCTTTTTTTGTGTGTGATAATTAAAGTCATAATGAATATGAAATACATATTCCATGGTAGGTGCTTCATAAATAGCTTTTTTTTTCTTAGTCTTTGTTGTTATTGCTAGTGCAGGAAAGACCGAAAAGCCAGGGAATATAACCTCCCAGGTATAAAACATCTCATAGCCTTTGTATTAGCCCCCTATTGCTACTACAACAAATTACTATAAATTTTGTGATTTAAAACAGTGTTATAACTTCATAACTCTCGGGGCTTCAAGTCTCTGAAGGTGAAATCAAGGCATGGGCAAGGCGAGGTCTCTTTGTGGATGCTGTGGGTATGAGCCCTTCCAGGCTCATTGAGTTTCTTGGTCAGAGTGAGCTCCAAGCAGCTGCAGAACTGAGGCTCCTGTCTCCTGTTGGCTCTGAGAGGCTGCTCCAACTCCTTCCTAGAGTTTCCATACTTTATATTCTCCTTCCTCCCCCAACAGGGGATCCAGTTTCCCTCTAGCTCAGAATTTATCCAGCCTCGTGTAATGACATTGGACCCATTGGACAAGCAAGGCTAATCTCTTGCGTTTCATAGTCTATAATTTTAATCACTTCTTCACAAAAGCTTTGTCCATTCACAGGTTCTAGGGGTTAGAGTGTGGGCATATTGAGGGGGGCTCACTCTGCCTGTCACACTCTCTGAAGAAAGCAAGCAAAAACCAAGCTACCTTCAGTTGAAACCAGGAACCACAAGACTTCAGGGAAAGTGAAAATGTGAGATTGGGTCAGTGGGCTTTCTTTATGGACCTCTGCTAATTTTGTCCATCTAACATTCCTTTTTTGTGTGTGAAAACCTTACTTCCTTTTTCTGTGATATTTCCGAAGTTGACAATCACAGAATTCTATCCACCTGGTCACAAGACTCATGATCCTCCCTCCCCAAAATGGGCCGGTTAGAGTGTTTTTCTTCCAAGTATTAATTCCCTCTATTTTCATGTGTATGTGCATGTGGGGCACAATATCTATTTTGCATGTGAATGGACACACATGTATAGAGATGCACTTGCATGTGGAGGCCTATGGAAGTTACTTGCAAGTGTCCACCTGACAAATGTGGACTGAACCTTTAGGGATACCCATGGAGAATTATTTAGTTAAGGCAAGTCTTTGAACAAACCTATAAGAAATCATCTAATTGGTGTGGGAAGACTTAATTCATGGCAGGTGGCACTGTTTCCTGAGCAGGCGGATAGGATAGACAGAGTTCTGGTTGGAATTTGTCAGACTGGCAAGGTAGAAAGTATTCGTCTCTCGGCTGCTCCTGTGGATATAGTGTGGCCATTTCTCTCATCCCAGTGATGCATGAACTCTCCCGTCATGCTGATGAACTACAACCCAGGATCATGAACGTGAAGAGATCCCTTGTTTCCCTAAATTATTCAGGCCAGGTGTACATTTTTAACAACTGGAGAAGTCAAAGACAAGACCCAAGACTGAGGTCAGCAATCAGTGGTCGCCTTCCACTGTACTGTTTTGAGGCTGAGTCTCTAAACCTAGCACTTGCTGAGAAGGCTTGTATGTGGCTAGACAGCTTGCTCTGGAACCCCCAGGTGCCACCTTCCAGACTGCCACACCCATACCCGGAGTTTATGTGGAGCTGGGGAATCCAGACTCCAGTCCTTTTGCTTTTGCAGGGAGCACTTTTCACCACGGAGACTCTGTAATTAACGAGCAGAGATTTGCAAGTACCAGAAGAGTCTAGAGTGCAGTCTGTGTAGTGCTAGTGTCCAGGAGAGGGGAGGAGCTGTGAATGGTAGTGTGGAGACCATCAGAGCTGTCCTCACTTGGTCCTTCCTTGTTTCTTCAGCTTATCCTCAGACACTGGGGACTCAGTGTTTTTTTTCTGAGAGATCTTATTTCTGGCTTTTATTACTCAGAGTTGGAATCTGTTGCTTCTGCCAAATGGATCTGCACTGATAAGCTGCCACCCCGCAGCATGGCTGCCTCTGCCACCGCACAAAAGAACATTTATTCAGGCTCCCTTGCTTGCATCTAGGCTGGGAACCAATCTCTGACACAGTTTCTAGTCTGTAATGGCGCTTCCGACTCTGAACCATGTCTTTTTAATGCTTCCTTCATTAACCCTGGTAAGCCTGGAACAGACATGCAGAGGAGTAGTTCATAGTA
This sequence comes from Typhlomys cinereus, assembly GCA_023101885.1. NCBI lineage: Eukaryota > Metazoa > Chordata > Mammalia > Rodentia > Platacanthomyidae > Typhlomys > Typhlomys cinereus. Next base: position 2,504,077 of record JALPQD010000259.1, read on the forward strand.
TGCAGCGCTTCAGAAAGCAGGTCACATTAAAGACACCAGCCGGAAATCACCTGTCATTACCCAGCGAGCATGAATCCAACTACACAGTCCAATTCTCATCCATAAGGATGGACCTGGATTGTAAAATTTCAAGTGTGGAATGTCTTCTGCTTATTTCAGTGGGAAACTACACAACATAACCGGTTTCCTTGTTTGTGTTTTATGACTTGGTGCTTTCAAGCAAAGGCTAAATGACAGAGCAATTCATTCCCCAAGCTCACTCCTCATGCCGGGGATCAAGAAGGCGTTAGGGTGAGGAAAATGAGATTCACACTACACGCGGGGACCCAGCTGTGACACTGCTGGCAGGATGAATTTAAGAGGCTGCCCCCAAGCTGCTCAGTTAGTGAAAGGTGGGTTGAAAGGTCACCTGTCTTCTTAGCTTGGGGGTGACCAGGACACTTGAAGCAGGACTTTAGCATCTGACCATTTGAAAGGCAGTGACTGCCCGTGGTAGAGAAGGAGCGTGGCTCAGCGCTCTTGGGAAACGCTCTGCTGTGGATCACACTAGTCATCTTGATTCTTCCTGAAGAGAGTTACAGCAAGTTTAGTTCTACCCAACCTCTCGCAAGGTCACACGTCCAGCGCTCCAGTTAGTTCTCCATGGAGATGAGTCGACCTGCGGAGATGCCCACCTCAGACCCTCACTCTACCTCTTCAAACCCCAGGAATCCAATTTCTCTAAACAGGAAATTCAGAGAAACAATTCAGTCCCCCCAGTCTAATTTTCCTCTTAGTCAGAACACTCTTTCATAGAAAATTCAGTCCAATAATAATAGTAATAAAGGCACTGTAACCACCTCCTGGATTTATAGCATGCTGCCTTTCCGGAGAGATAGAGTGCTCGGAAGATTCTTTCTTATTCCAGAAGCAAGGAGCCGTTGGTGGCTCTTGAACAACCAAAAAGTCCTGCAGTGATCTGCCCAAAAGGATGTGTTCTGCGTGAAACTGTCCTCATACCATTTCAAACCTTGCAGATGCAGGCTTGTATGTTATGTGCCTCTGTGTGTATGTGTGTGGGTGAATGTGCCCAGGTGTGTGTTGCTGCTGCACGCATGTTGAATATGTGTGTGCCAGGAGGCCAGGGGTCGATGTCAGCTGTCTTCCTTAATTGCACTTCACCTTGTTTTTGGAGACAGGGTCTCTCGCCACCACCACGGAACCCGAAAAACCTGAAACTCACTGATTGAATTAGACTGCCCTGCCAGCAAGCCCCAGGGGTCTCTTGGTCTCTGCCTGCTTCCTGCTGGGATGACAGTATCATCTCACCTGGGTTTTTGCTGGCCCTGGCCACTGGGGAATCAGTTCAGGTCTTTCCGTGTGCATAGCAATCCTTTACCAACTGAGCCATTTCCCCCACCCACAAATGGAGTTTTCAAAATCATTCTTTTATTGCTTCATATACGAATACAATGAATTCACAATCGTTTCATGCCTTAATCCCAGTCCCACCTTCCCTCCCTTCCCCACTACAACCTCTTTCCCTGCCAGTTTCCCTGCAAATGGAGTTTTTGATGCTACATTCTAGTGAGGCCTCATCCTATCTCCTCCCTTCCTCCTTCCCTCCTTCTTTTCTCCCTTCTCCCTTCCTTGTTTTTCTCTTCATTCTTTCCTTCAGTGAAATGGTACAGTGAGCTGTGTTTGCTGTCATCTGCTAGTCAGCTTCTTTTCACGGTCATGAAAAGTCAGTAGAGCTTTCCTAGTCTTGGGGCCTCTCAGCCATCTTCTAGTCTTGCACTGGATAATGGCCACCTAGATGGAGACTTGGCTGCCTCTCTAAATGCCCCTGGATGCATTGTTTTCCTCCCCAGTGACTGGGCTAGAACCCCAGACCTTTCACACGAAGGCATTGTTATCGACTAGTTTTGCAGGACATTTTATTTTCCTCCATCCTCTTAAGCCACAATGTCCCTTCTCCTCCTCTTCATAATAGTCACAGTATGATGTTCAATTATGATTAAAAGCCCTAGATTTAAGTGACAGATTAAGAGGCTCGCCAGGTTGCAACTGTAATGTTTATTTCACCTGTTGGCTTATTATGATTATTTTTTAACCCACAAGTACCAGGCTGTGGGAAAGCCTTTGGCAAGGCACTGTTTGCTGGTGTGTCTTCCATGGGGGTGCTGGTACCAGAGTGGGTTCAGGGCGAGGTCAGGTGTGGGCGGGGTCTGAGTGCAGGGCACTGCCATTGCCTCCGTGGATCCCTGGCCTTAGAGACAGGAACAACAGTCTGACTGCAGAACAGGTAAGTTGTCCTAGGTGTCCCTCCTGCCTCAGCTACCAGCCTGGCCTCCAGCCTGGCACATGGAGCTTCCCATGCAGGGATGGCAGAATGACAGGGCACAGTGCAGAGGCCTCAGCAACGTGGAGCTACCCACTTCTGTAGAAATTACAAAACTCCCTTTACCCAGACTGACTTCCCTGAGCTGCGCTTAGAAGGACACTTCTTGTTCATATCCACTCTACACCTCTTCGAAGATACTTCCTGGGAGTCTTTGGCCTCCGGTGAATGCTGTTCTTTTCAACTGAGGATAGTAACTTTTTTTTTTTTAACCAGGGACCTTAGTCTTTAGTGAGGATGCAAGAATGGATGTGAGGGCACACATTTGTCGTGCCAGCACAGGGAACGTGGAAGCAGCAAGGATTGACTTTTGAGGCCAGCCTCAGACATATTTTTCTAAAAATAAAACAAAGTGAAACAATAACCAACAAACCAACCAACCAACTAATCAAACAAACAAACATGTCTAGTTTTTAAAGAATGAAATTCTCATGATAGAATTCCAAAAAGAGCTCCTGGAACCTACTCTTGTTTCTCAAAGTCTAGTCCAGCTTCCCATAGGAGCCTGGCTGCCACCCCACATCTAGCCCTTCCTTCCTTCCTTCCTTCCTTCCTTCCTTCCTTCCTTCCTTCCTTCCTTCCTTCCTTCCTTCCTTCCTTCCTTCCTTCCTTCCTTCCTTCCTTCTTTCCTAGCTTTATAATAGGTGTGTGTGTGTGTGTGTGTGTGTGTGTGTGTGTGTATGTGTGTGTGTGTGAAAGAGAGAGAGAGAGAGAGAGAGAGAGAGAGAGAGAGAGAGCAAGAGCACTGTGTATTCCCGTGGAAGACCAAGGTGACTTCGAGAATCATCCTGGATTGCTTCTACCTCCTTTTTGTTTTGCTCTGGGATTTTCCAGCCTTCCACTCATAGTGGTGGGAAGTGCAGGCCAATGGTGGAAAGGAGATTTTTATGTGTTACCTGAGATCTGAACTCAGGTCTTTCTGCTTGTGAGACAGAATCTTAACCCCTGAGTGATCTCTTCAGCCCCCCCCCCCAGCCATTTCTTAGGGTCTGCTAGAAGCTGGGTCCTGCCTCTGACTGGGCTCACTCCTACTTCCCATAGGGTGATGGCTGAGCACACTATTGCTTTCTGCTCACTGATCGCCAGGTGATTCATGGCTCAGAGCACTCAGAACAGGAATGTTACCTTTGGTACTGAGGTCTTTCTTGGATATTAACTCGATATTAACTCTTATCTGAGGAGCTACTTTTTGTGCCTGCTACTTTCGCTCACTGCATTTGAGTTTCTCCAATAAGCTGGAAGTTCCTGGAGGAAAGACAGTCTTTCCCATTTTGCATCCCTCATATCCAATATAGTACCCAGTCTATTATAAATGTGAGTGAAAAATGTTGGGGGAAGAGATGAAAGAAGCAGAAGTAACAGGAGGAAGAAAGGTGAGGAGAAAAGGGAGAGGAGGAGAGATGAAAGAAACAGGTTAGGAACCCAGTTTCCGTCCTTTGCAATTAGTCTACTAACTAATTGCCGACATGGTTCTAAAGAAAGTTAATGGTATATATGAGAAGTTCAATACATGTGAGTTTCTATCCCAAGAGCTGATAAGTAATTAATTCTCTTATAAGAACTGGGAGCACTTGTCTGATGCCTTCAATGATACCACCATTAGCCTGGATTTTTCCTCTCATTTCCTCCATCCCTTATTGTTAGCAAGTATTCCTAGAATGAAGCCCTGTTTTGAAGTCAGATACTGTTGGTATTTTGCATCTAGCCTTTATCAGTAACCAGTTGGTGTCTGGTAATTGCAAATTATTTGAACAAGAGGCAAATTGAATAGCAAGCATGTGAAAAGGTCAGGGGATGTGCGTCCAGAAACTAGAGCTAGCGGACTGAAGAACCTCATGAGAAGCATTAATTTTAGATGACTGCTAAGCCCCGCTAAATTAGTAGCTGTAGCTTCTTTCTGGTCCTTCTGAAGTAAGCAGACTGGGCAGAGCTTGCTGGAATAAATGAGGTATATGTGCACTAGCATGTGCATATGTGCATGTGTGTGCATGCATATGTTTGTGAGTGTGTGTGTCTACGCATGTATGTGTGTGGGCATGTGAAAGAGACTCAGGCTAATGTTCACCTCTACACCCTTGATAGGCCACCTGACTGTGAGGTTGAACATGTATTCTTATTGGCTGGTGCTATGCCCATTATGGAACAGAATGATGTCCAAAGCAGAGAGGCTTGAGCCTCCTTATGCACTTCAGATGGACCATACAGAGAGGAGAACTACCAATATGTATTAAAGTGTTGAGAAGTCAGGGCCTGGAGATACAGCTTAGTGGTTGAGCACTTGACAAACATGCAGAGGGGTCTTGGGAAAAAATAAAGTAAGTTGGAAATAAAAAAAGGTATGTCTTTAGAGCTTACATTTCCAGTTAATCTGGAGGTTTATTCTACTCCCAATAAAGAAATAGTGCTAATAAAGTTTTGGATCATGTTAGTGAGGTGGTTTGCATCTCTCAATACCTTTTGCTCCAATCCCAGTTCACTACTTTCATGACTTTGGGACGGGCTGACCTCCAAGTACCTGTCATTAGAACTCCCCTCCAGTCTGGAATTTTCTAAGGAAATTGACTTGAAGGTCAAGGTGTCTTTCCTCAGCCTCTCTGCCAAGTCACTGTCAGGAGGGGCAGGATCTTGGGGATCGAGCCCCGCCTTCTCCCCCTCTTGTCTTGCAGCCTCCTCTGACGTAGACTCAGGAGCAGTCTATGGTTCTGATCCTTGCCTGCCTCTCGGGGAATCCTGGTAGCTTTCTTGCAGCACCAGAGTGCTGTGCCCGACTTCTGTGGACACGAGCGTAGACCATGAGGTGCCATGTGAGCAAGGGAACCAGGGCGTAGCACCCAGCTGGCTTGGCTGCTCCCGGAAGCTCTTGGATACTGGGACAGTTATGCCAACACGTCAGGGAGATCTGAGCTACCTGTTCTTCCTCAGTGGTGGCTCTGCCCTGCTGGCAGACTTGAGCAGCTGCGGATGACTTTGGGGCTCAGAGAGACCCGGGCCTTCCCTGGTGCTTCCGGGAGAGGTGAATGGGAGCAGACAGGCTGCCCTTAGAGGCTGCCCACTGCCGTGAAGCTGCTTAAACTCCTGATCCTCTTGCTGCCACCTCTCAAGGATGGAGACTATGACACATGCCACCAGGCATGGCCAACACAGTGACTTTGGGGGTGTCATGATTAGGAGAAGGCACTTTGAACTCATCCAGACCTTGGGCCAAGTTCTTTACCAACTTTATGATTATGGTCAGTGAACCCTGAGCTTCCATTTTTCCACTTGTAAAAACGGGCACGATACACATGTGTCTTCTTGCCATGACAGGGCTCTGTACCCAGGAACGCAATGCAATTGTGTGCACGTCCATAAGACCTGCGCAACATTTGGCTTATTAACATTTCATTACGGAAGGGTGAAGTTCTCAAGAGGCACTTCACCTCCTCAAGGGACTATGAAGGATTAATGTCTGACAAGGGAAGGGGCACTGCTATCTTCAGGGATATATCCAGTATATATTGTCTGCGCTCCACCGAGTAACCAGACACATGCTATCGTGGCAACCTTGATGAGACTCAGAGGACTATGAAAGACATGAAATAAGACATGAAAGTAGAAGGAAGTATTGGGAAGAAGAAGGTTTTTAACTTGAGAAGGGAGAAGGGATAGAACTAATGAAATGGCTTAAGTTTATTGTATTCATATGCAAAACTGTCGAAGAATTAAAGTAAAAAACAATAGGCATATTAACACTCACCTCACAGGCTGGCCACAAAGATGACTTGAGAGAAGGTGTGATGAACCCATAGTTGAGGTCTTGGGGAAGACAAAATGTGTGGGGAACCAAGACACCATTTTCCAGCATGTGTGTCCAATCTGTTGATGGTACCAATTGACGTCCTCATCTACAAGGTTTATGTTCAAAAACCATGCAATTCAAATTGAAAACACTCACAGAAATATAATGGTTTCAGCTTGTAAACTGGAGATGTTCTGTGTCATAGCCATCCCCATCCTCACACACCCGTGGCCCATGAGCTGAACACACTTGCACCCAAGGCCTGGAGAAGACCATGCAGCAAGTGGATGCAGAGTTTCACATCTCTGCAGACTCCAGAATTTGGAACTGAAGCCGAGAAGACTCCTCTCTGGATTGGCTGACTCGGAATCTTTGAACTCTAGCTCTACTGTCTTCCATCGGAAATTCCTGAGGGGGGCGGGGGGGGGATCCCACCGGCCAAATGCACGGGAGGACCGAAGCACTAGGGTAGTTTGTCTGAGTGCCCCCCCTCTGCGGAATGCTCCTGTTCATGAGACGTGAAATGTGGCGCGCACCGACATTTTAATAAGGCTCAGGCACTTGCACAGGATGCTCCAGAGTCTTCGCTGAAGCCGCCCGGCTGTCAAAAGCTGACATTATAACGACATTTCAGAAGGGACTCCCTGGGAAATCGCTGCTCATTTCCTTTCAGGCAGTTCGTTTACCTGCTCAGGCTGGACTCGTTGCTCTGCTCTGCAGCATCTGGCAATTGACACCATCCCGAAAGTCAATTTTGCAGCTGAGTGGACTGAGGTCCCAGAAAGCCAAAGGCCTGAAGTGGAAAATATCGAGCAGGTGACTCATTAAGCCTTAAGTCTAGTACTCGAGCCCCGCGGTCCGGCCTGTGCACTGCTGATCTTATTGGATATTAGGAGACCTGATTGGATTGTGGACTGGTTTCAGGCCAGGCGGAGGAGAGAGAAGAAAGAGAACTTAGGAGTATTTAGCGCTGCTGACTTTTCAGGGTTTTAAATGCATTCATTTTTCCACTCAGCTCACTTTGATTCTTCCTCCAGTTCTCCTGATACTGTAACTTTCCTCTCGTGTTTTCTAGTCTGCGCTCCCTGGGGTGGTGGGAATTGTGCCCCTCTTTCTTTAGTGTGTTCCCTTTCCTGTCCCAACTAGACACATAGATGGTCTTGCTTTTGTTTTCCTGAGAAGGTCGAGGCTCTTGGGGTCTGGAGGGAAGGAAGGGGAGGATTCTGGTCATTTCCCATCCATCTCAGTGTGTCTCTGGCCTGCCCTTCCTCACTTTCTTGCTTAAGAGATGGTGACATTCTCCTCAATGACCAGTATTTGATGCCGCTTTTTTTTGTGAGCATCTTTTTTAATGTTTATTTATTTTTTCCCAATCATACAAACTTAATAGGTATCCCATCCCCTCCTCCCTCCACCCCTCCCCAATCCTCCTTGCTCCCTTCCCCCTTTTCCCCTTCCTTTTCCCCTCCCTCCCTTTCTTCCATTGCCCCTCTCTTCCCCCATCCATTCTCTGGAGCATCCTTAGTGTGAATGTCAAACTTCCCTTTGTGTCCTCCACTCTAGTGAGGTGTAAGGAATCTGTGGCATTGCCCAGAGCCCTTTCTTGGACTCCCCTTTAGTATGGGAACACTATTGTGATTGTTAATCCCTTGCCTCTAAGGGTCCTAGTGCCTGTGTCCATGCTAGACTTTGGGGTGTTGTAACAGTTACTCTTAACTGTTGCTGTGAGAGAACACCCAAAGTCAAGAAACTTAAGGGAGGTTTATTCAGCTTACAGTTCCAGAGGGAAGGTACAGTCTCTCAAAGCAGAGGAGGCAGGGTGGCTGGAGGAGGCTAAGTCACCCCAGACATCTTGGAAACTGAGAGCTGCGGACTGCTTGCAGCAAAGGCAGACTTTTCCTAGAGGTAGGGTAGGACTAATCCACCTCAAGGCCCACCTCTTGTGACTGCCTTCCTCCAGCAAGGCTCCACCTCTCAAGGTGCCATGACCTTGCCAAACACATGAGACTGGGGGACACATTTCAAACCATGACAGGGGTCATTGACATGTTAGTCATTGTGCAGGTCATGCAAAGTCCTATTATGTTGATGCCACTTTTTAAAAATTTTTTTATTATTTATGATTTATTCAATTGTGCGTGTATGCGTGTGCGTGAGTGTGTATGTATATGTGTGTGTGTAGAACCACGGACGAATTCGGGAACCACCATGGACGCCTCCACCTCCCCCTTGTTTACTCTGCCCGGGGATTCACAGGCTCCGCCCTACCAGGACCAGAAACGCAGGCCGTCCCAGCTTCCGCCCGGTGTCTATACATGGGATCTAGGATCCGAACTCAGGACCTTCCACCTACAAGGCAGAGGCTTAACCCCTGAGCCACCTTTCCAGCCCCGATGCCACTTTTTTGACCCAGATCTTAGGCTTTCTCCTGTGGTTTGGATTCCCTTTCTTTCTCTCTGCTGGGCCCTTGTAGACTTTCAGGCATCTACCTGATCCAACTTCAAGGCTTTCAGACATGCATTCAATGTCTAGGTTTTCAGTGCCTACATTTGAGCCAGTGTAACCCAGCTTCTCATTCTCCCTGTGAACTACTTCCTAGCGGGTCATCTGTATCTGCCACCCCTGCTTTCCCACCTGTGGAGCCCCACAGGCCTCCTCCTTAATGCCACCTCCTCCGCTTCTGCTCAATGCTATCCCTACAGTGGCTCTGTAAGCTTGTAACCAGTTCCATGAAACCCCTTCTTTAGCGGATCTCCACAGGTCTTCAGATGGTCTTTCCTCTTTACCACCCGCTGGGCAATCTTCAAGGTTGCATGCACCATCCTCATCTGCTGAACTTTCTCTGCAACCCACTCATTCTCATGCCTTTCAGGCTCTGTGTTGGGGAGCATTGACCTCAAAGCTGAACTGAGACAAAAGTGTGATTTTAGAAGGAAAACAGGAATTAGCTGGCAAGGGAAAGAGAGAAAAAAAAAAAAGGAGCTTTTTTATTTTTTGGCCTTTTGAAACATTTCTAAAGTATATCCCACAATTCTTCATTCCCTGCATATTTCTATTTCTTTATCTGGTGCAAATATTAATTCAATATTCTATTTATAGATCCTGGAATCAGACTTTAACAGTATTGTTTACTGGTTGGCTTCTGGACAAGCTCAGGATTAATGATATGCTGAAAGCCTTCCTTTCTGGTTTGTGGAAACCAACCTTCTGTCCTGCACCTCTTTGAAACAGGGGTCACTGTTGAGTGGACTGGCAGGTGGGGTGACATGCAGCTCCTTGGCTAGGCAGAGAATCATTGACTTGTGTGCAAGACCAGCCTCACCCAGGCTGATAGACATGGCTTCCTTTGTGTACCGGTGCCCTTCTCTGTTGCTGTGAGACACCACCCGGGCTCTAACAGGAGAGAAAGGGAAGTTTATTTGGCTTACAGTTCCAGAGGGGAGATACAGCCCATTATGACAAAAAAAGCATAACTATCTGGCAGAAACTGTAGGTGACCTAGGTTATACCCATCATGGAGGCTGAGAGCTGCAAAAAACTCAAGTTAAAGCAGGGCAGGGCTAATCAGCCTCAAGGCCCACCCCCTGTGACGTACTTCCTCTAGCAAGACTCCGCCTCCTAAGGTACCATGATCATCCTAAACAACTAAAGATTCAAACATAGAGCCTGTATGGGGACAACTCACATTTCAAACCACTTTGTAGTCTCATTTCAGAACAAAGGACTGCCTGGGATGAGGAAGTACCACCTGTCTCTTGGTCACTACCCAGCTCTCTTTAGAAAGGTGCACCTGAATAGCACCTAAACTAAGCATCCTCAGGACTTACCCCCAGACCAGAAGCCTTGCCTGCCCCATGAAAACCGATCTTGCTTCAAATATGTCTGTGTGTCTGCATCTGGCTCTCAAGGAGATGTCTGTGAACTTCAGCGTCACTGACAAACTGGGAGATGCCCAAATCTCAACAGAAATCAATCAGCTGTTACGATTTCAAGGGGGGAAAGTGGCTTTGTTTCCGACTCATACCACAAACAGCAGCTCCAATCTGTCATTATGACTGAGAACATGTCACAACAATCTGTTTTTATTCTTTAGGAGAGAAGAACAACATCTTGCTCTCCTCTAGCTACAGTTAATTTGGAAAATTTGCAAGCTGACATGCAACTTGATTAAAATGACCTGGAGCCACCGAATCTTTTAAAATGCAGCTCGATGCTCACAACCCTGGACCTTCTGTGGTCTGCTTAATCTTCAAAGCACTCTCTCTCTCCCTCTCTTTCTGCGTGTGTGTGTGTGTGTGTGTGTGTGTGTGTGTGTGTGTGTGTGTGTGTTTAAAGGGAAAGAAAGAGCTACACTTTACAATCCACAGAGAGATTTAAAATTAGCTTTGTTTCTCCCTTTCAACTCTACTGTCTCCACAGATTTCCTTCATGAACTAGAGATGAGAAATAGGATGACATCGTTGAGAAGTTAGTGTGGACTTCGTATTTCTGGTACAGGGTGGGCTTCAGTTGAACTGAAGTGTGGTGAGGATCTGGAGACTATGTTGCTCTTGTGTTTTTACTCCTCTTCCATCCCATCCTTTTAGAAAGTTCATAAGAATTTGTTCCAGTTCCAATGGGCTTCCTGGGATTCAACTCTGGTTACGCAGAGAGCAATAGCATTGCTTTCTGTGAAAACCAGATCGAGGTGGCACAGGGCTGGGAATGTGGCTGAGTTGGTAGTGTGCTTACCTTTTTTTAAAAATAAACCAGGCATGGTTGTGCACCTATAGTCTTAGTATTTGGGAAATGGCGGCAGGAGGACCAGAAGTTCAAGATTGTCCTTAACACGATTGTGACATAACAAGTTTAAGGCTAGCCTGGACTACATGTGACCCTGACTCTAAGTAAATAAATAAGCAAACGTGTGAGAGTAACAATTTGGGAGACTACAGCATTGGTAACCACAGGGTCTCAGAAACCAGAAACTGAAGCAGTAGTGTTCAGTCAGAGTCGGAATGCAGATTTTGTTTATAAATACACTCTATGAATATTTTGGCTTCTTTCATGGCTGCAACAAATGTGTATTACTGGCCCACTGGGCAAGGAAGGGAGGGAAGGTGTTACTGTAAGAGGTGTTAATGTGCGTTGACATGGGTGCCCACAGCTGTATTGTTCCCAGAGACAATGTATAATTACCAGGAGACAATATATAATTACACGTTGAATTGTGTGTCACACATTGTAAGTGTTGGCGTTCTGACTTTGAGAGGCGAGAGCTAATACTGGTTGAGATCACGTAAATGCAGACACTCATTTGTCAGGATGGTACAGTAATGAGAATCATTCCTGAAGCCTGTTGCCTTGGCAACCAATTCTAAAATGATGTCGATAAAGAGCCAGCAACACTTATCAATGAAGCCAGTGTGCTTTGGGAAGGAAGGCCGCCGAAAACAAGGTATCAGAGCATCAGACCAGACTGGCTAGCTTTCAGGAGATGGCCCTGTGTAAGGAGGTGAGGAATCCAACATTAGGGTCACGGCTATCATCGGTAGCTCCTTGCCACCCTGGCCAAACACATATCCACTGCTGAGGCTGTGGGACATTAGTCACTCTTGCTTAGGGCAGCTCTTCTGCATGGATGAGCAGTCACTAGGAGGTCAGGACACCTTAGGGTATGTGTGTGGACCAGAGCCCCTGTTTGCAAGCTATAGAGCTCCTAGGAAGCAAGGACATATGGAGTCCCTTTTCCTCTCCTCTGACCTTAGTGTTATTTGGGTTTCTGCAGCTCTCTGAGATGGTAAGGGAGGACTGTTACTATTAGTCCCTTGTTAAAGGTGAATGAAATAAGGTCAAGAAAGGTTAAGCATCTTGATTATGCCCTGGGGCTCCATTTGGTTTCCCCATCAGTCCAATCGGCACATTCTCTCATTTCTTACTCAGCACACGTCGGACGAGGGTTTCTGTGGTTCTAGGTTTAAGTCTTGCTTGAGCCATGCATGCCGAACTCTGCTCCCGGCGTGAAGCTGGGTAGGGATAGCTGGCTTCTGTGTCTTCCTGGGCCTGTGAGGCTTCTGTGAGTCCACTCCTGGTCAGTTGACTCCTCCACTCTGCAGGAAGCGAGAATGGCAGTCCTCTCAGGTGATCCGATTGCACCTTGGAGATGTCAATAAGGAGTGAGGGTGCTTTCAAAGATTTCTTTTTCTGTTAACAAATCTTATCCAGGATTTTCTTGCCCATTTTGATTATGAGCTCTTAAATTATATACCATCAAGTTCAGACGGGCCACGCTCAGACCAAAACAATAACCCAGTCATCTTCCAGATCTGGAACTTCAACAATTGTTTATGTTAGTGTCAAGTCTGAGGCTGAAAGCGTGAAAGGATGCTAATTTGTACGCTGCTAAAGGCCATCTAGTAGTGGGGGGAAAAGGCACTCAGAGTGCAAGATGAGCATGTGTGTTGCCTTCTTGGCATCTGCTTCACTCTGGAGCTCCCAAGTGGAATAAAATGGCATAAAACCCCTGTGCCTGGGCTAATTACACAGTCCCAGGTTGGACAGTACTGCTTCTTCCCACTGTGTCCCCTCATAAGCCACTGGGCCTTTCCCTTCCTTCTTTCCTTCCTTCCTTCAGTCCCTCTTTCACTCCTATTTATCTAATCCAGAGGAATTGTACAATGCAGCTGCTTGTATTGTTCCCCGGTACAAGGGAACAAAGGTGTTTGAGGACACACCCTGTCTTGACAGGGTTGCTCTTCTCCTTGGAAATAGACACAGGTTTTAATGACTTATGCTCAGAATCTTATAGTCACACAGATGACAAGAACTGGAATCAAGGTCAGGGAAGGGCTTATAGAGCAAAGGAATTATGTGACCAGAGGCATGACGATTAAAGCGATGGTTCTGGGGCTGGGACAAAGGCTTAGTGGGGAAAGTGCTTGCTGCACAAGCACAAGAGCCTGAGTTCGGATCTCTAGCACCCATATAAAACTTGGGCATGGTGGTGCGTGCCTGCAAGCAGCGGGCATAAGGGTGGGAAACAGAGACAGGCAGATCCCTGGTGCTTGCTGGCCAGACGGCTAAAATGGTAAGTTCCAGTTTGACACTGTCTCAAAAATAGGATAGAGAAATGATTGAGAAAGACTCAACATCTACATGAGCCCACAAAGGTAAAGGGACCTGTAATGTGTGGGCTGGGACACACACACACACACACACACACACACACACACACACACACCACATGGCTTAGGAAACTGATTTAATGGCTGAATATGTAGTAGAGCTACCTCCCCAGGATTTGTGTTTTCTACTGACAGTGTAACATAGCTGCTCACCCAGGGACTTGATGCAATATTTTTGTGTCTAATGGGGGCAGGTGACTCCTCCATGCTCCAGGTGTTGGATCTGCTTTTCTGTTGTCTTCCCATCCAGGGGCATGAGTACAGAGGCTTCTGAATCCTCAGCAAGGGAAAAGGGGGCTGGGATCATGGCCCGCTTGGTACGGGGCTTGCTGAGTAAGTATGAAGACCTGAGTAAGATTCCCAGAACACATGGGAAGAAGCAGGATGCTCTGGCATGTGCCTGAAATCCTCGTAGAGACAGGGGATCCCAGGGCCTTGCTGGCCAGTCAGGCCGAAATAGCGAGCTCCATGTTCAACGAGAGACGCTGTCTTAAATGACAAAGGAGAGAGCGATTGAGTAAGACAGCTGATGTAGACCTTTATCTCCACATATGTACCATGTGCATATGTACTCACACATGAATACACATACACACACAGAAAACACACACACACACATATGGAAAACCCGCCAAGTGAGATTGACTTGGGCGCTGAGTTTCATTGTGGCCATCCCCTGACCGCTAACACCTGCACGGTGCTTTGATTGTGGCAGCCACTGAAATGTGTTCGTCATAGTAGCTGACAGTTCCCTTAACAAGCTCACTAGTATAACTGGGTGACATTGTAACATATTTGTTTGATTAAAAATGAAAATGAGGGCTGATGAAATGGCTCAGGGGTTAAAGCCTTTGCCTTTCGAACTGAACAAAGGGACCTGAGTTCACATCCCCAGATCCCATGTAAAAGGGCTGAGCAAGAATGATGGTAGCCTGCAATGCCGACCCTGGAAGGCAGAGCCTGGGAAACTCCAGAGCAAAGCAATAAAGAAGTTGAGCAGCGCAGGATGGTTCCCGCTATCACCCTTGGATCTCCACAGGCACATATGTGTGCATACACACACGCACAAAGAACAAAAGAAAAGATTCTATAATCAGATTTGGGCAACAGTGAATTCAATGGGTCTTGTAATTGCAGAATATTGTAAAGCTTTAATACACCAAAGTATTTTCACACATCTCCAAGAGAATTCAGTGGTGTTTTCCACATGACTGGACATATGGTCCATTTTCAGTACTTGTGATGACATTGTAGTTCTGGAAAAGTCAGCTAAAGAAACCTGGTGTGTGGCATAGGGTATTGTGTGGTGTGGGTAGGTGTGCCATGGAGAAAAGGTGGGAGTCCTGTGTGGCTGCCTCCTTTCTTCCTGCCCCCTCCTCTCTCAAGCTCTGACTTCTTAGCTCTTTGCTCTGCTCGAAGATGACTCATGCACAATGTTGTGCATATTGTGCTTCTGGCCTTTGTGCACACGGCTCTGCCTGGATCATTCTCCACATCTATTCAACTCCCTCCACCCACCGCGCCCAAAGTCCAGCTTCTTTGCGAACTCCTTGTCTCGTAAGTCAGAATGAAATCTCCTCCATGGCTGTCGGGGTGTAGTATGTTCACACCCGTCTCTGTTTTCTGCTTACTTTATTCTGCTTTTTAGTGTGAAAAGTGGCTCGTGTCTGTCTGTCCTGTGAAAAGCGCATACTTGGTGGGAATATCAACCTGGTGGGTTTCATAATCCTAGCCCAAATTGCAAACAGCATTCTAATTAAGAAATAGCATCGCCAGCACCCCTCGGAGATCCCCTATACTCCTTCCTGTCACATCCCCCACCAGGACAGCCACCGGTCTGCCTTTTTACCACCATAGATTATTTCTTCTGGTTTTGTGATTTACTCAAAAGAAATTACAGAGTTTGTTCTCTTTTGAGTCTGGAATTTGAGCCATTAACAAGTCTGTGTGTTGTAGGCTCTGTTGCACATCATTTATTCATCTGCTGCTGCCGAGTGCCATGTGGCTTCAGTATTGTTTCACAAATAGTGTTGCTCTGAACCTTCTTGCTGATGTCCATTGGTGAGCACCAGTGTGTTCCTAGGTATGGAAACACTGGATCACAGTGTGAGTACTTTCAACTTTAGTGGATCCTGTGAAATTGTTTTCAAAGTACTTACAGCGATTACACTCCTACCAGTTCGAGTTGCTCAGCTTTCCTGCCAATTCTTGTTCATTTCTTATATTTTCTTCAGTCATTGTGGTGGTATATAGAGGTATCACATTCTAGTTTTAGTTAACATTCTTGGTACTGGTGAATGAATTTGCTATGCATATTGCCTGATTGGGTATTAGCTTTATGAATGTCTAAGTTTTTGTGCTTTTTTTTATTGGCTCATCTATTTTTTATTATTTATAAGAGTTCTTTAGATATTCTGGTATGGTTCTATTTTAATATTTTCCAAGTGTCACAGTTACTCTTTTTGCTGCTGTTAGACAACCCTCAATCACAACTTAAGGGGAGAAAAGGAGAATTATTTGGCTTGGTTCCAGAAAGGAAATATAGTCCATTAAGGTGGGAATTCCATAGCAGAAGGCATAGTGGGCCACAGAAGCTGGAGGTGTCTTAGGTTACTGCAGTTGGCTAGAGCGGACTATTAGCAGAAGCAGGGCATGGCTAACCAGCTTCAAGGCCCACCCCCTGAGATGTGCTAGCAAGGCTCTGCCTCCTAAAGGTTCCATGACTTTCCCAAACATTAACAACAGCTAAGGATTCAAACACAAGAGCCTTTGGGGGACAAATCACATTCAAACCATGACATCCTGATTAGGTACTATTGGTTTCCACATTCAGTGGAGCATTAATGTATAAAATAGAACATAATGCCACGAGCAGACCCTTCTGATGGGAGGGCTTTGCCACCAAGTAATACTTTTCTTGCTCGGGAGACAACCAAAGTCTCCCGAGCAGCTGAAAAGGGCCTGTGCACCAGACTGGAAGCGTAGGTGAGGTTTAGAAATGTCTTTGACGCAGAGAAACCTCTTTCTGCTAGGAAGTCCATGGTCAGCTATTGAATGAAGACTCACATGCAAGACTGACTGCCAGGTCATTCAGTCTGGACTATATAGACATTGCTAGGTAGTGAGACCGACCTTCATTTACTTACTCATTCACTGAACAAATATTTATTGAGCACTTTCTAGGTATTCTTGTGTGTGTGCATGTACGTGTATGTGATGATGTGCATACAAGTGTTTATGTGTTCTCATGTGTATGCAGGTGCATGTATATGCGTATGCAAATGCATGTGGAGGTCAGAGGTTGACATTGAGTGTTTTCCTTCTGTGTTGCTCATGGAAGCAGAGCTTCTCTCCAATTTGGCTAGTCTAGCTAGCCAGCTTGCTCTGTCTCTGCTTTCTGCAGGGATTACATGCAGAATAGGGTCTGAACTAGTCCTAATGCTGGCATGGCAAGATCTTTACCCACCGAGCAACCTCCCCAACCCTTCAAGTATTTGTGTAGACAGTTGGGCTACAAAAGTGAATAAAATGAAAATCCTTGTTCTTCATGGAGTTGGATTCTGAATGGGGGGGGCGGGTAGACAAACATCATCATTCTTACATCATGCAGAAACCCAAGCAGGAGTGTTTGTAGGGTAGTTGGCAGTAGAATGAGAGGGCAAGCTAGGCAGAGATTGAAGGAGGTAAGGGCAGCTCTTCAGTACATACCCAGAGGGAGCACCCTGCAGAGACCAAAGTGTGAGCGTCTGCCACATAGAAGGAAAGGAGGTCACAGAGATAGCAGAAATTGCACCGTGTGGGAGCCTGGGGAGGCCGTCTGAAAGGCTTTGCTTTGCAGTGTGTGAGCCGGAGGGCCGCTGGGGAGTTCAGCAGAGGACCCGCACGATCTCCTTGATGCTGCACGGGGCTCAACTGCTGTGTCAAGACAAGAGCAAAGGTGTTGCAAAATCTTATATCCAGGTTCTTGTGTTCAGAAGTTGAAAACTGAGACAAGAACACATATAGAGGATTAAGACAGAGTTTATTAGAGGAGAGAAAGAATGGAACTCACAGACGCGGAGTCTGAGAGGCTCACGAGAGCCGTCTGATGGCTGACAGGGTCAGGGACATTTGTAAACTTGGGCAAGCCTGGAAAAAGTGACTTTTCCTCATTAGTGAGTTCTAGTTTCTGTAAATGTAATTGGGGCTTTTGATCCCTACATCTGATTGGTTGGTTTATATGGGGCCCAGCTGGGTTTGCCAGACCTGTAGTCCACCTCGTGGCTGAGCTGTTTCTTTGGAGGAATTGAGCTTATCTGCATTTGAGGAGTTCATATCCATATGGTGAAAGTTAATGACCTTAGCTCCGCATAACTATGATGATGGTAACCTTCAAAAGACTAGCATCATGGTCTTTCTATGCTGTCTAAAACCGCCTAAGAACTATTCTAGCTAAAAAATCCTATTCTATCTTACCTAACAAAAACAATATTTTCTCTCAAAGGGAGCATGGGCAGAAGCACTGGAGGTATAGAGCAAGCCAGTGAGGGGTGCTGTTGCTTGGGACCAAGGTAGGCCCAGTGCAGTTAGTGAGAAATGGTTGGTTCTAGGAGCACCGGCAAGGAAGACTGTCTTGGAAGGTGTGTGTGTGTGTGTGTGTGTGTGTGTGTGTGTGTGTATGAGAAGACAGTAATTAAGAGTGTCTTGACTTTTAACTCTCTGGTTTTGGTCTCTACTCGAGATGACTCCATTTTTTCATATAAGCTCAGGTGTCCTTTGTTTGCTCTATACCATTCTATCCTCGGTCCTGTTACTTACTCCTCAGTAGAACCATCGACTCTTTCCTTCCAAACCACTATTATGACAAAAACTCTCCTCAGCTTCCCACAGAGCTTGGCTTTGAGCTCTGAAGACTAGTTCTGAAAATGAAAAATATGTGTTTCCTTTGCATTCTCATTAAAGCATTCTTAATGTTCCCTGAGGCCACATGAATGCCTTTGACAGATCAAAAATTAAAAAAAAAAAGTATAAAAAGGAAAACACAAGTGATTAATATTTTAAGGCAACCTTATTTGGTTAACTTTCTGTTTGTCTGTATCTTTTCACTTGGAATCATGGGACATGATGATGTTGCAATTGAAGGCTAACTAACAGATTTGTGTGACTGGGAGCTTTTTATGAGAACCAAGAATGAGCCCAGGGTAGAAAACTGAGGTCTAATGAGACGGATTAGTGAGAGGATTGTAGATTTTCCACTCCTGGAGAATGATCCTTCTAGGAAAACCAACTGGGGTTCTATAGTGTACTTTGGAGTCTTTTATCTGGGATTTACATTCCTTTTGGTCTCCTTCCTCTCCCAGCTGTGCAGTTGAGGTCTCTTGGTTTTAGTTGATCCAGCATTTGCCATAGCCACATTGCTAGCAGATGTGTCCCTAAAAGGCTTTGGCTCTCTTTGGATCCTCCACGGTAGCTGAACTTTTGGCAGGGTCTTGAAGGGTGCACACTATTGGAGAGGGCAGCTGTCTTTCTGCTGCCTCCTGACCCAGTGCCACAGCAGGCTCCTTCCAGCTTGCTCAGGGCAGACTGCTTTGCCCGCCCTCCCTCTGCACCCGGGGCACTGACTGAGGCCATTCACTGCCTCTCCTTGCCAGTCTTGGGACTCTGTTACAATAGCAGCAGTGTTTTCCTTGGCTTAGATGGGGTTTGAATTAACTTAAACAAACATAGGCAGAGCAGCTGGTTAGTGGCGTGAAACAGTTGGCAGAGCAGGGCACCACTGGTCATCTTAATTGCAAGAATCCAAGCTCAGGTTCTGTTAAACTAAATTTACTGTTTCATGTCCTTGGAAAAAGGCACAATGTGGTTGGTTGACCAGCTTCTGGCTGCACTAAAAATACAAATGCACCCATTCATAGTACTGGGAGCATACAGATGGGGTGTGGAGACTCAGAGAGGTGAAGGAAGATGATTAAAGTGACAGGCAGTGTGCGTGTGTGAGAGAGAGAGCTGGTGTTCACATTCAAGGCTTGCACAGCCCTCCATCCTATCTTTTCCCTGTTGCTGCTCAGAACCCTGACAGTGTCTCTATAGGAGGCTCTTTCCTGTAACTCAATTGGTAGAGTGCTTGTTTAACATGCACAAGGCACTGCATAGATTTGGTGGAATGGCCTGGTAGGCCTCTAATCCTGGCACTCAGGTTGTGGTGAAAGGTAGATTGGCCTTGGCCACACAGTGCGTTCCAGGCCAGCTTGGGCTACATGAGGGAGGCACATAGGAAAGGGAGATGCTGATTGTTCTTTCCCAGTCTCTGAATCAGTCGCTGACCAGTTATTCTGCCCCTGGCATGCTAGTTAACAGCTCAGCTCTCTCTAGATGTTTCCGTGGTTTGCAAAGTCTCCCTATTTTGTGTGTGTTTATCCCCTTTTCTGGAGCTCTTTTTTGTTTTGTTTGTGTGCACACCCACGCAGGCATGTGCGAGTATGTGGGCATGTGCGTGTGCGTGTGTGTGTGTTAGCGTACAAATGTGTGTATGTGTGCAGGCACATATACAAGAGGGTACTTGAGTGTGTGTATCTGTGGAGGACCAAGGATGGTGCTGGGAATCATCCTGGATTGCTCTACCTCCTCATTGCTTTGCTTTAGGGTTTCCCAGACTTCGCCTTCCAGGGCCAGAAGTATAGGCTGCCACCATTTCCACCCACCATTTTTATGTTGAATCTGGGAATTCAGACTCAGGTCCTTTTGCTTTTCAGGCAAAAGTTTTGACCCCTGAGTCGTCTTCCTAGCTCCCTTTTCTGGAGTTCTGATGTTCACTCTAGAACATCCATGTCTAGACTCAAAGGTATTTCATTGATGTTCTCTCTCTCTCTCTCTCTCTCTCCTGTTCTTTTGTGGAGCATGACAACCAGTACAATGGAGAAACTGAGGGTTAAGTGAGACTGCTGGTCAAGTCCTGGCTGTGTGTGGCATATGACTTTGGGAACATCCCTGCACTAGGACCCAGCTTACTCACCTCTGAAATAGGGTGGTGGGAAGAATCCTATTCCTCCCAATTCTAAAACTCTATGCCTGTTTTTTTTAAAGGCAAGCAAGAATGCTAAACAATAAAGCCAAAAATACCTGGCTGACAAACACACCCTCAGACCATATCCACCAGGGATGGCATTTGTGAGTATGGTTATAAGATTTTAATATGGCTGCTGCTAAAATTTTGTCAGAAAATTTGAGGCAGTGCATGCCGGTCGACTTTAATCCCCAAAAGTCCTCCAAGCATTATTTCTAATATATATTTTGTCAAAGATTTGATGTTCTCTGCTTAGGTATTTCTAACGAACGCTCTCTCCAAACAAATCTCTTTGAAAATGCATTAGATAATGTGTTTCCTTCAATCCCATATCTTCCTTGCTGTCTAAACTGAAAAAGCCAGTTCACGTTATTAATGACAAGTCATTTTGCAGAGTGCCCAGGTTAATAGAAGAGATAACTGGCAAAATATAAATGTGTAATACTAACATGCCGAAGATAAAACAGGTCTGACGCAGAATGCATAATGTGGAGAAGAGACGAGAATGTTCCTGGCCAGGCAGAATTCCAGGAAAGCGAACAGGCCTATCACAGTGTTGGCTGGGGCGCTAGCTGTCCCAGCTTGCTAGTCTCCTGTCCGTTTTTTCTTTATGAACTTCCACAGGGAAATTTGAGGATGAAGAAACCAAAGCCCAGAGAGGCAGGAAGACTCAACTAAAGTGCTGTTGGTGAGGCAGAGGTAGTCAGGTGACGACTCTGTGTTAACATCTACTTTAGTGCTTTCTCCAGAATGTTACTATTGCGGGTGAACTAGTTTAGCTTTCTATCACTGCAATGAAATGCCTGAGAAAAGGTAACTTGTAGGAGAAAAGGTTTATTGTGACTCATAGTTCTGGAGGACACAGATCTATCAATGCCATGGCTTTGGGCCTGTGGAGAGGCAGAACATCATGGCAGGAGATGCCCACCCCATGGCCAGGAAGAGGAAGGGAGGGAGGTCCCACCATCTCCTTCAAGGAAACGTTTCCAATGACCTAAGGCCCTCCCACCCTGAAACCCAATTTACAGCACACAGATGTCTGAGTGCACAGATGTGGATGCCAAGGCTCAGAGAGTTGAAGGAACAGGATTGTCTTGAGGGCAAGCATTCAACAGCTACATCTTTAGGGGACAGCTAAGAGATAAACTCCATTTACATTCTAAACCGGATGATGGTGGCACACCCGTGATTCTCGAGCTTGCAAGTTTGACGCTAACCTGAGAAGTTAAGAGAGAGGAATGAGGATATGGGCTGTACAAGGAACCCACAGGGCACCTTATTTCTCTCCATCAGTCAAAGCCAGGGAGTTGAGTGGAGACATGACAAAGCGTAGAATACAGTAGATACAGCTCTTCCGTTTCCAGCCTGTTGCTGCTTTTGTTGATGATAAACTCACAGCCAAGGAAACAAGGGGTTTTATTTACGATTCCTGGTGACAATTGCTTGTCTAGTAACACTGGAAGTCTAAGGGAACTGTCACACCATATCCACGTACAACTGAGAGAGAGACAATCTTTGCTTGCCACGCTAGCATGTCTGGCCAAGTATAGGACTAGCCTTGGGCTGGGTCCTCCTTGTCAACTAGACAATCTCCAAGGCTTGCTCAGACCTTAACTTAACTACTAATGTTCTATGAGCTTGAGCCTTCAAACATCAGGTTGACACCTGTATCTCACCATGACACAGCCTTACGGTGCTGTGGAAATCACACCCTGCCTATGTTTGTCCTCTGTACTGTGAAATGAATTGATATACATAAAGCCTTTTGTACTCTAGGGAGGATTCAGAAAAGTTGGCAATGGCTGTTTACATTTTGTTATTTCTGAGTGCCTTGGTTTTGAGTTATTTTTGTCTCTATTTGGAGGCTGAGAATAGGATTTGAGGAATTCTTAAGGTCATAGAGGAATCAGTAATTGTGTATTTTCTTAACTGTCTCCAAATTCAGCCCCAGAATTGTATATTTTCTTGGTGATGACCAGAATCAGTTTCAGAAGAAAAAGCTGGTTGTTCTAAGTGTGTCCTAAGCATCAAGATGGGAGGTCCTCACGTGGTGGCTGAGGCCAATGGAGAAGATCTCTGACTTCCAAAAGGTGGGATTTCCCTGGAGAATGTGAAGCAGGACCTGATTCTTGGGAGATTCGAAGCCAACTGGCAGCCACACCATGCGAAGGCAGAGTCGCCCTAAGCGAACTCGATAGGTACCCTGTTCAGTGTAAGGAGTCCGTGCTTGCCATTGCAAATGTTAATGACTTGGTCTCATTTTATTAATATTAAATAGATTTAATTTTCTAGGTCCTAGTGAAAAAAGGACTCATCTTCAAAGGTTATGAAAAGTTAAAAATAGAATTGGAGCATAATGAACCGCCTTGAGCAACTGTGGCTTTGCTGTTAACTATGTACAGGTGTGACCTCGGACAGGTGACTAAATCTCCCTAAACCTCCGTTTTTTATATATAAAAATCTATATCTTTTTAATCTATAAAATGGAGGACAAATCATTTTCTCCTTCACAATGTTGTAATGAGAATCCGTCTCATGCATATACATGCTATCTGGCCTCTAGTAAGTTCTTAATTATAATACTAATTATGATTAACTTTTTCAAAAATTGTTGAAAAAAAGCCAATTAATGCCTCATTTAATCACAACCCTCTAGCATCAAAAACATGAAAAGTGCCTCAG
Organism: Typhlomys cinereus; assembly: GCA_023101885.1. Taxonomy (NCBI): domain Eukaryota; kingdom Metazoa; phylum Chordata; class Mammalia; order Rodentia; family Platacanthomyidae; genus Typhlomys; species Typhlomys cinereus. The sequence goes on from JALPQD010000259.1 coordinate 2,527,122, forward strand.
CGTAGGAAAGGATTTTTCTCTTTTATTTCTTAGTTTGCCCTCCTGGCATTTAAACAGTAAGCTTGTGATGAGAATACACACATCCATTCTTATTTAGCAGGACTTCTCCCAGTGTGTAGCTCCTAGAGTTGGTGCTGGTCGTAAACAGACTCATGTGTCTAAATGGCCCATACTATTTGGAAAAACAAATTGTCGTTGATCAGACCTGATTGATTGCTTTGAGAAATAACAAAATTGGCAGAATTCAGCTACTCCCTCCCTTCTTCCACCTACCAGTCCTTTGGGTAGATAGACCTTTCTTATGGACCCTCACTGGGCTCTGCATTGGATAATGCAGTCTTAAGGTATAAATATAAATGGTGTGGAATGCCTATGGAGGACCTTGAATGATTTCCAAGCAGAAAACAGAAGCTCGAAGAGCCAGGGAATAAACAAGTTTAGGTTTTCAGTTTTGGATGACCTTGATGAACACACACCAACAAAATAATTGGTGTTCTTGCCATCCAACTCTCTCTGCCTAAGATGGCCAGAAGAGTTGGATCCATTCTTCTTTTTCCTGGAAGGATCTCTGAAAGAAATTTCAGGGTTAGGAAGAGTCAAGCCCTCCCTCTGTGGCTAAGGAAACTGAGCCTCAATGAATTCGACTTAACCATCATTTTCAATATTTTTCTTTTCATCCCAACACAATGCTCCCTTTTCTTCAAGTAAGAGCTGATGAGAGAATGTCCGTGCTACTCACAATCAAACAGAAAGGTGTCTTTATTGCAAAACATAAAAGCATCAGCTCTGTGGATCTGGCAGAGTCCTTGTGTTGAAGGGAGTTGAAGGGGGTATTCAGGGTCAGAGTGGAGGTGGGGCGCAATGGGCAGGCGCAGTAGACCTTCACTGCCACCTTGTGGTCACCTGGGGTCTCAGAGGGTCATTCCTCTAGAGCATTCGCCTGTCCATCTTCTGGCCTAAAACCTTTACCAGTGTTGCTTCAATGAAGCTTCGGTTACAGTTTTTCTCACCAGTATATTTTCCTGTTCTTTAGTCCCAGTAAGGGGAAATTTCTGAAAGCTATCAAAATTCTGTACTCTGAGAAAAAAAAAAATAGAAGAAATCTGCAGGGAGGAAGAGGTCAGGATCCATCGAAGATTCTTAAGAGAAAATGTCTGAGAGCTTCGCAAAATCTGTGTTTCATCTGATTAGCTGCTCTCAGTGAGAGCAGAGATTTGTGGGGCAAAAGGCAGGCCTCGGGGTGGCACCTGCTGCTGGTATCGCCTGGTCAATTGGGGGAGATCAGGACAGGCAAGGATTCATATATTATCTCACTTGTCGCCCTTGTCTGCAATCCAAATTAATTCTCACATCACATTCAGATAGCATCAGATTCAATATCATCAGTTGAAATACTAACGATATTTTTCAGCACAAAAAATGAGTTTCAAGGCATGTATTATGGAAAGGATTATAATAAATTAAATGCCTAAACTGGCAGAGTGCAAACAATTTTGACTCAGATCTAAATGTTTGCACTGGCTGTTTAAACATTTAATTTGTTAGAATGGAAGTAGCAGCACAGAATAAGCATGTTAATTAAACTTGGGCTTTAGCAACGTGAGTCATCCCACGGACGCACAGCGTGAAGATACCCGGACGGCGAAAGCCATTGTACATGGGCTCCTCCTCCTCCAAATGAACGCTTCACATCCTTCAACCCTGCAGACATTAGTGATTTTTAATGAATTGTTCAGTCTTTCTGAGATGACTTTTAGCTAGCGTGGTGGTACAGTTAGTCTGGTGAACAACTTTGCTAATTAAGTTGCTGGGAAATTATCAACCACAGATAATTGATTAAAGTGATTACATGGATAATCTGTTCGGTGCTACATTAAAAAGATAGAAAATGTGCAAGGAAAGAGGTCCAAAATACTTTTAAAGACCATCTTTTTATTTTATTTATTTTGCATGTGTGCTTAAATGTGTGTGTGTGGGGGAGAGAGAGAGCACCGTATGTCCCTGTGGAGGACCAAGGGTGACTTTGGGAATCATCCTGGATTTCTTCTACCTCCTTTTTGCTTTTCTCTGGGATTTCCCAGGCTTTGTCCACCAGGGCCAGAAGTGCAGACTACATGGGATCTGAACTCAGGACCTTCTGATTTAGAGGCAAAGTCTCAACTTCTGAGCCATCTCTCCAGCCAAGATCATCTTAATAAAAAGAACTACCTTCACCAGCATCACACCTTTGGGGGCAGTGGAAAATCTTAGCCTGAATTTTCTTGTCTGGTTCTGGTTCTGCCACAGATCGATAACAGGATACCGATTACATCACTTCATTACATCACTTCTTCTACATTCATTTATCTAAGCTCTAAGTTTCTTTGTAAAATGAGGTTATTTTTTATAAGGAAAAGCTAAGTCGGAGCCCCCAAATACAGTGATTTAAATAAGAAAGCAATTCATTCCTCTCTTAGAAGAATCCCAGTTGCTCTTGCCGGCAGGGGAGCACTTGGCTCTCTTACTAGAAAGCCTTTGGTAGCTCCCTGCTGCCTGCAGAACTAAGTTCAAAGTCATTCGCAATCTGACTGAAATCTCCACTTCTAACTTAACCCCTTTTAGCCTTTCTACTCTCACCTGTGTCTCTGATGTGAGGCTTCCTCTGTTAGAATGCCCATTTCTTCTTCACATTTTTTTTTTCCTTTTATATGTTCTGCTTTCCTTAAACGGCCTTTCTTGAAGCTGTATAATTACCCTCCCCTTGCCCCTGGACGCGCCCTTTTCTACCAGTCATTGTCCCTTCCTCTGCATTCTGATCTCTTTGACTCTTGCACAGAGTCAAATTTCCATTTGCCTTATGATTAAGCTAGTTAGTTATACACATAACATATATGTTCTTGGAGGCAGCAGACTGCATGATATTTATGTTTTCATTTTTTTTAGTGTGTGTGTACTAGAGGCACTTGAGGGTGTATGTGCCTTTGGAGGCCTAAGGGTGACATTAGGAATCATCTTGGATTGCTCTACCTTTTAAATTTATTTTTGCTTTGCTCTGGTTTTTACAGGCTCTGTTTGTCACAGCTGGGATTATAGATTACTGCCATCTTTCCAACATTTTTTTTTTTTATGTGGAGTCCTAAACTCGGGTCCCTTTCGCTTTTGAAGCAAAGTCTTTTACCCCTGAGCCATCTCCTCAGCCTATTTTTTACTTTTTGAGATTGGGTTTCATGTAACCCAACCTGCATGTTATTTACCCACTCTTTCCTTGTCTTGTCTGATACCCAGAATTGTTCCATGTAGAAAAAAAATGAACGTCGAATTAAATACCACAAAATGTTGTTACTGATTGGGAAACTCAGCCATCAAAATAGCAACCATTTGCTAACTCAAGGGGCCAATTAGGCAATGGGTTATTCATTGGAAAATTCCAGATGTGGATCAAAACAGTTCCAATTAGATTCACATCCTGTGCTAAACCAAGAATAGCACACAGATATGCTCCGTGGGCCTTATATCCACGTGGAATAGTGATCCACTCATGTTAATTGGCAAGAAAGTCCTTCTTGAGACTGCTGTGGGTTTTCTTTTTTTTTTTAATTTTTTTATTATTATTTATTCAACTGTGTGCATATGCTTGTGTATGTGCGCGCGTATGTGTGTGTGTGTGTGTGTGTGTGTGTGTGTGTGTGTGTGTGTAGAACCACGGACGAATTCGTGAACCACCATGGACGCCTCCACCTCTTTCTGCCCCGGGATTCACAGGCTCCGCCCTACCAGGATCAGAAGCGCAGGCCGCCCCCGCTTCCGCCTGGCATCTATACGTGGGATCTGGAATCTGAACTCAGGACCTTCCGCCTGCAAGGCGGAGGCTTAACCCCTGAGCTACCTCTCCAGCCCATAGACTGCTGTGAGTTTCTTAAAACCTCTGTCCATAAACCATGTGTGGAAAAATAAAAGGATTGTCTGGACTGTACATGCATGGACATTGGATCGTGTGCAGCTGAAGTGCATCTCCATCTGTGAAGTCTCCTTCGGAGTCTGTCCCAGCTTTCAGTCATGTTAGATCTAAGAGTGGGTGGTTATGAGAAGGTCTCACTTAAGATGGTAATCTAGCTCCTGGGACCAAGTACCTCGGCTCAGAGTTTGGGGCCCTACTGTGCCGTGGGGTAAACATTAGCTCTGCTTCTCGAACCTCAGTCTTCTCGTTTGTACATGGAACAACTACCACTTTCCTTCTTCCAGGACCATTTGTGCTGATGATGGCAGCTCATTAGTACAATACTTTGCAAAGACTGCATGGAATCCTGTTGGGTGCTTTCAGAGGCCAACCTCCAGGCTTCTGAGAGTGGATATTAAAACCATGCATCTGCTCGTTCCAGTCACTGCGTGCAACCAATGGTCCCTTAGCTGTATTTATAAACACTGCAGCTTATCTTTTTTTCCTGAAGAAAGAAATTAAATTTGTTTTTTTTTCAAATTCTATGATTTTACAGATGAACCATGGATTCTTCTGCTTGAATGAATTTCAAATCATAATTTAGTTAATGTCAAGGTGGCCATAAAACTTGTGAAATTGAGCAAAGGCAGGAAAACAAGCAGGCAGGAGAGGATTCTCATGACTCCACCTTCCTGCCCAGGAATCTTCTCTCTTCCTTTCTTCCCCATCTCCGACCTTAAACTCCCTTGAACATGTAAACCTTTCTGCTTCTCTCCATGTTCATGAATTCAGTCAGGTGGCATCAATAGTTGGGAAAGCAAAAGTAATGTCAAGTTCATCCCTAGTTCAGAAGTTGTTAGTTCTTTATAACTGTCAACTTACAACTCACCTGGGATTGGCCCTGATCTAGTCCAGACTGGTGGTGCTGAGATCTATCCTTATCCCTCCCTTCCTGCCCACGCGTTCTCCTCACTTAGTTGATCCCAGATCCGTGTGAGGGGGGGCTCCTCTCCTGGTCAGTCCTATGGATGGTGAGAACACGATATGAATGGGGATGGTCTCTCTTCAGAGGCACCTGCTGAGTGTGGACATGATGTGGTGTTTCAGGGGAGACAAGCTTCGACCCAAGAACTAACCTGGACTGGTGCAATTTTAAGAGTGAGAGGATGCTGCAATCGGACAAAAGACCCTTAAGTGCCTCAGAACTCATAACCCATGACATACGTTGTGCATATATAGTGTGGGTAGGAGAGCACTATATCACCTCCATGCAGAAATAGGGTGAAGTTCAAAAATCCGTCTCTCGGTCACACACACACACACACACACACACACACACACACACACACACACAGAAGAGAAGGAGGTGAGAAATAGCACTTTATTTTGGTCTGAGGAGCCATTTGGTCACAATTTGCTTGGGGTGGCTTAAACAAAAGGAGAATTTGTCTCACTAAGTCAGAAGTGGCTGCGGAACTCCCACAGTGCCAAGTGGGGGGTCAGTTCTTAAACTTCAAAGTGCCAAAGGGTTCCAGGGTTCCTGCATCCTTCCACCAGCTTGATTCATTTCTCTCTCCCTGACTGACTTGTTTTCTTAAGTCACACATAAACCAAGCGTATCTGCCTCTTTTCCTGATCTATGAACAACCCCAGATTCCCAACGCTAACTCCCCATGACAAGCAACTCTGATTGATGAATAGGGTTGGTCTAAAGGTGATCATTTGGCCAATTTGGTCCAATCGGCATGGTCCACTTGGATGCCACCTTTATATCAATCATCCTTGGCCAGTGTCCCAGCTGGCATCTGGGGAAAGCTGTTTCTTGAGAAGATAATTTGCAGAGGGTGATAATGGGAATCTCTGTTCAATATTTAACTCTCGCTTGCCTATGGAACTGTGTAGGGAATTTGACTGCTGGTGTGGGAAGATCACTTCTCTGTTCTTAACAACAGCTAGGGTTTAAGTAATCATTTAACTGGTGTGTGGGGTGGGGTGTTGATGTAACAGATGCATATTTCTCTCTGGGAGCCTATAATTGAATGGACCAGATAGACTAAAACAAAAACATCCAGAAGCAAACAAAATAATTGCAAGTCCAGTTTGCTAAGAGAGGAAGTAGAATATTGAGTTAGAAAAAAAGGGGGAGGAGGGCATGTGTTTTAGATGCAGTCCTGGGAGTATCGCTCCCAGGGAATGAGCTTCTTGGTGGATTGCAGAAGGATTAGCTATGAAGAAAGTAGTGGGGAAGGTGTGTCCAAAAACATTTTAAGGAGAGAGAGAGAGAGAGAGAGAGAGGAGAGAGAGAGAGAGAGAGAGAGAGAGAGAGAGACAGAGAGAGAGAGAACACCAGGAAACCAAAAGTTCAAAATCCCCAAGGAGGGATTTTAATTACCAGTATTCTATATGGTCCAAATTCTTCACATAGCTGAAGATTTTATTTGTAGACTCTGTTAAAATGCTTACTGCAAAATATCACACTCTAATTTAATAGATATATATATTTCAATCAGCACTTATGGTATAGATTTATACTATAATGAGATAATCCAGACAAATGCTTGGAGATTTAATACTGAGCATTTGACATTCTTGGATTTTGAGACCGGAGGGGTCTGGGTCTTGGAGGTCTGGCCTCTGTGCTTTCCTGGCTCCCTAATATGCAAGTCAGCAAGGTGTGAAACTGTTTTGCATATTTGTTTCCTCATCTCCTCCAGTTCAGCTTTTATCTCTGGCTTGAGGACTTTTTTTTCTAGGACAATCAGGTTATATTAAATAAAGAACTGTACAGAAAGCAACTAGTGCAGTGTCTGACACGGTATACTAGAAGCATTTTTAATATAGTTTGCCTCACCATTGTATATAAATCAAATTCTAGCAAGTTGATACTTAGCGGTGCTCCTTGGGGGATTCAGTATATAAGAGAACTGTATAATGAACAGTTTTAAACACAGGTGGGAGTGGATCAGAACAGAGGAAGTTACTTTGATTCCTTGCAACTCTCTCAACACCGGAAATGGAGAGGAATTCCTCAGACGAATAGGATTGCTCAGAGCAAAAAAAATTCTTGCCCAAACTCACTTGGGAGAAGACTAATGTAAAGTAAGAGTGGGGTGAGAGATGCTCTGAGCTGAGCCCCGGGAGCTCTAAGAACAGGAAGAGGGTCCTTCTAGGAACTTCGTGGACGATTGGAGAATTGTGTGTTCACACCAGAGGGCTGCAAGGCTCCCTTTTTCTCTCTGAAAGAATCTCGTATTTTTCTTATCCTTGGAACCTGTTCATTTCCCCAGGATTTTCTGGCGTGGATATTTTCACATTAGTTCCACTGGCTCTCAATGGCTCTTTTAAAATAAATGACCCTTATTATTCTCTTTACCCTGCAGAAATATTTCTTCTATTATTTCCTTACTGCCTGCGTCTCTTCTCCAGCTCTGGAATTTCCCATTCCATTGGCTTCTTGGCCTTCCTCGATTGCGAAAAAAGAAATCACAGCTACCACAGCAGACATGTACTTGCTTCAGCTTTCCTGCTCCTTCCTCTCAGTCCCACCTACCTCTCTGTCTCTTTCCTTTCCTTCCTTCCTTCCTTCCTTCCTTCCTTCCTTCCTTCCTTCCTTCCTTCCTTCCTTCCTTCCTTCCTTCCTTCCTTCCTTCCTTCCTTCCTCCCTCCCTCCCTCCCTCCTTCCCTCCCTCCCTTCCTCCCTTTTTTTCTTCATCCTTCTTTTGCTCCCTTCTTTCCTCCTTCCTTTTCTCTTTCCATGTTTACTGAAATCAGGTAGTGCCCTACCCTAAGTTATTCCACGTTATGTGAAACAGTGTTTTCTCAGACTGTGTTTTGCCCCGGATACTCTATTTTACAAGTGGCCTTTGACTCCATTTTGAGAATGGAAGTTGACTCTGCACTTGGCTTGACACCACACTTGTAGACTGATAAATGTCTTATTCCTAGGAGGAGAAAGGAGCCGCCTATGAACCTGTCTTGGTGGATTGGGACTAGAGGGGCACAAAGACCTATTAAGACTATATCAGTTGTAAATGATCAGGAACGAAAGTCTGTGAACTTAACCAGATGTCTCATTACTTACTTGCAGTCCTTGATGGAGGCCTATTTTCTCTGCTGTAACGTGGTCTCCTCTCTTCTTGTTTCTGGTGTGGCCCTCCTACCCCATCGCTCCTGTTCATAATCCTTGCAATTACTGTGGGTATTACAGAGATTTATCTTTGAGTGTCTCTAGGTGGGCTGGGTGGGTTTGGTACTAGGAGCCACCTATTAGGGAGTACATATGACACCTAATTTTCTGGGTCTGGAATACTTCACTTAATATAATTGTTTCTATTGACATCCATTTCCCGGGAAATTCCAGTAATTCATCATTTTTGATGGGTGAGTAGTACTCCATTGTATAGATGTACCACAGTTTCCTTATCCACTCGTCAACTGTTGGACATTTGGGTTGATTCCATGACTTTGCTATTGAAAACAGTGCTGCTATGAACATGGTCGTGCTTGTGCTATCGAGGTGAATTTTTGCTGTATGTGGGGTTATTCCCAAAATGGAATAGCAGGGTCATATGGCATTTCAATCTTTAATTTCTTTAAGAATCTCCAGACGGCTCGCCAGAGTAGTTGTATGAGCCTGCATTCCCACCAGCAATGTAAGAGAGTTTCCCTCTCTCCACATCCTCTCCAGCATTTGTTGTTGTTTGTATTGTGGATTTTTGCCATCCTGACCGGGGTGAGATGATATTTACAAATGAGAGGGTATGATCTCACCAGAAGGGGAGGTCTGGCAGATAAAAAGTAACCATTTTGCAAATGGGTGATTGACCCCTCCCTCACTGCGGTTTCCTACTTTTATTATATCTACCTTTGAATATACTCTTATAACAAGACTCTAGTTTAACAGCTTTTTATCTCTGGCCAGGGGGTGACATACAATACCCATCAGGATGGAGTGAAGGACATTGCAGGAGCAGCAAAACTGCAAAAGAAAATCAACAAACCACAATCCAAAACTTCAGAGACTCTATATCAACCACCTAGAACTAGGCCAGCCTAATCTCTCCCCATCCTGAAGCTCAGGGAAATTCACGGAAGAGGGGGTGGTAAGATTGTAAGAGCACAAGGATGGGAGGAGCAATGATATGCAAGATCCTCCACACAAGTTAGGGCTGAAGCAATCATAATTGGACTTTGCATGCCCCATGCAATGTCCAACACACTATTGACTCCGCAAAGTGTAGCATCTGCTAAAGGCACCAAGATCCTTGGAGGCAAGGGATTGACAGCCACAGTAGTGTTCCTATGCTTAAGGGGAACACAGGAAAGGGTTCAGGGGAATGCCACTGGGTCCTTGTACGTCATCGGAGAGGAGGGCCCAGAGGAGAGTCTGGCATGCACATTAAACTGAGCATTAAAGAATGCTCCGGGGTTTGGGGGGGGGGGACACTGGGGGAGGGGGAGCAGGGGGGTCGGGAGAAGGAGGAGGGAGGGAGGGAACCGGTGTACCTACTAAGCTTGTATGAGCGGAAATAATAATAAAAAATGTTAAAAAAAGATTATATCAGGAAAACCAGGGCCACCTGGACCCCACAGAGACCCCCAACATTGTGATGACAATGGCTGACAGGCAAAGGACCTCTGACTATCCTGGGGGCTTCAGCTCAGCTCAGTCTCCACTGTGGGCAGTGCCTACTCAGCTGCCTTTGCCTGCCCCCCTGCCCACCCCCCTGCCCGCCCCCCTGCCCACTGTGCGGGACCTGCTGTCCACCTGTCATCTGGACCCGACCCTGCCCTTTGCTTCACCTCACTCCTGCTGCAGCGCTCCCCTGACCCTGCACCTGGCTCTATGCGGCAGCAGCTTCCTCCAGCTCCTCCTCCTCCTACTGCTCCTCCTCCTCCTGTTCATTCTCTTATGATACAGACTCTTTTTGCATTTCTATCAGTGTTTCTGCTTCTTAGGACTTCTGAGACCTCTTGAGCTCTACTGGAGCTTCTTTTTTAATCTATATATTAGTTTTACCAAGCATATTGAGTACTAATCCTGCTTTCCTCCATCTCCCCCCCCCCCATTTCCCTACCTTTTCTTCATCAATCCATTCCACTCCTTCCCATTCTCCTGCCTGGCTGCTTTTGTGGATCCCAGGGTTCCCTCTGGCTTGACTACCCTTGTGGGGGTTCAGGCCTCTGTGCATACCAATTTGCCTCTCTTTGGGCCATCCCATTGAAAGGTGCATTTCCCTTCACTCATCCAGCTCTAGTCCTGAAGGTTTCTGCTGTGTGTCCTTATCTCTCCTGAGTTCCTTGCTAGTCTATGGGAGCATGTTGGCATGTCAGTCACTATGCAGGTCTGGTAAGGACAAGCGTCACTGCAGTGAGTTCCTGGATGCAGCAGTCCTGCCTTGGATGAATGTCTTGTTCCATGGTGGACCTTCCCATCTTCAGGTTTTTATAATCTTACCACCCTCTCTTTCATGAGGTTCCCTAAGCCTTAGGATGAGATTAGGTTGGTGGCCTGAATCTGGGTGATACTGAAGCTTCTTAATCCTTTACAGCTATTCTGTAAATCAATCTCTCTCTCTCTCTCTCTCTCTCTGCATTTCTGAATTACTCAGCCCAACCCAGACCAGGGATAGGACTCACACTTGAATCATTAGAAAATGTCATTTTTTGACTATAGTGATTAGCTAAGGATGGAAACCAGATCCAAAGGGTCCACTAGGGGTCCGACCAGGATTTGCAGGTGTTACCTTTATTATAGAGAGGAGTTTTGTTGTAGCCCAAAATGAGCCAAAATACCAGGAGTAACACAAAGCACAGGACAGAAGGAAAAGAAGCCAGATGCTGGAGATGTGCTTAAGGCCACATCTACCCTTTGACCTCCCACGCCAGTTAGTAAATTTTCTACTTTGCTGAAATTGGGTTTCTGTAAAAAAAAAAAATCCATGAAGGGATACAAATCAGATACTCACTAAACTTCTCACTGCTACATGGAAATGCTAGAAGGTAAAAAATTCAAGATCTGGGCAAATTAATTTTAAGTGTAGAATCTTACATCCTGTTAACCTGGTGTTCGATTGTGAGGGCAAAACAAAGGAAAGGACCTGCAAGCACTCTAGAGCTCTCCATGCACAGACTTCGTCCCAAAGAATTCCTGCATCTCAAAGAGATTGCAAAGAAAGCAATGGACTCAAGAATCCAGAAAGACAGAGGCCTAGTGTGGTGGCACACCCCCAAGCACAGCCTCCAGGGGCAGCTGGGAGGATCATGAGTTTGAGGTTGGCCTGCTTGACCTATACCTTGGGGGGAGAGAGAAAGAGAAAGAGAAAGAGAGAGAGAGAGAGAGAGAGAGAGAGAGAGAGAGAGAGAGAGAACTAATCTGGACCAATGTGATACATAATACAAAATATCCAGAGTAGCCTGAAATTAAAATTCTGTGTAGCCGTCTTGAGAGGATGTGAGGGACAGTTTGTTAGTGTACTAAGAGTCTCATGTTATGGAGTCTAGGCATAGAGAGCTGATTTGAATTTTATGGCAACTACAGAAAACTAGGAAAAAGATGCGCAACTCCCAGGTTGTAAAAGAGGGACAATCCTATTTTAATCAAAGGCAAATGAGCGGGAAAGAAATAAGACACACAGAAAGCCTGAATCAAGCTGACAGGATGAAGACACGCACGGCAGGGCTGGCAGGGTGTGAGCCGAATGCCACCAGCAGGTGTGCCAATGCCACCGGAGTGTGAGCGCTGTGAAAACAGACATCTTGACTGGCCCTGCTTACTGCTGAGTCCTCCAGCAAGTGTCGATCGATTGAAAACTGATTGGACAGATGCTCTAAAATCCAATTTTCAATCATCCTGTTTATATATATATATATATATATATATATATATGAATCATGCATGTACCTCATGCCAGCACAGTAAGTTTGGAAAGAAAGGCTGAAAGAAAGGGTAAGAATGATAATGTTAGTATCAGATAAAGCATTTCAAGTCAGATGCATTAAGCAGACTCGAGAGCAACATTTCACATGACCTTCCATAGTTATGAAGTGAACAGACAGCATCAATACACAAGTTAATAGCTTTTCTACATGCAAACCACACCCACTGAGAAAAATGGAAAGGACTGAGGATTCGATTACTGCAGTCACAATAACAGGACAATTTATAAAATGCCACAGTAGTGGTGTGCTGAGTCTAACAGAATAGGCAAGTCCAATAATAAATAAAAACTATGAAAAGACCACCAGACAGAAAGACAAGAGAGCAAACTGTGCACGGGTGGGGGGACCTTTGTCAGTAGAGCCCTGTCAGTAGAGCTCTCGCCAAAATCTTTGAATGCGGCGTGGTCCAGAGGAACAGAGAATTGGGTACAATTAATCTCGGAGAAAGAGAACATGACAGTTAGTAGGAAACATTTTCAAACACGAAGAGGAGAAACCTGCCCAACCACATATCAAAACATGATCCTAAAGCTTAGTAGTGTGGAGTTGTGGCTAAAATAACAATAGATAAATAATATAGAATCTATGTGAACAGACAGCTCAATAAGTGAAACTTTAGTTTTTAATAAAAATGGCATTTTAGTTAGTGAGGAAATGATGTTGGGTAAACTTCATCTTCAAATGCAAAGTTAGAATTCACCCTGTCACATCACGAAAACAAACAGGTGAAGCATGGAAAACCCAGCCAGGAAATCTGTCTGAAAATCCTGAGGGCAAATCTAGAAGGAATGAAGACGCAATGCGGAAGCGGAAAAGGCCCTATGCGATGTCCAGATAAAAAACTCAAAAAGCCAGGCACATTCTACCGTGTGAAATTTAAAGAAACCTTCCAAAACATGGACTTCTGGGTGGGGGGAAATGTTTGCAAGATAAGATACACAAGATTAACATGTATGATACTCAGATACTCTGAAAAATCACGAGGCCGGGCTGGAGAGATGGCTCAGGGGTTAAGTCTCTGCCTCACAAGCAGAAGGTCCTGACTTCAGATCCCAGGTCCATGTAAAAAATGCCAGGCATGAATGGCCGCGACCTGTACTTCTGGCCACGGAGGGCAGAGCCTGGAAGACTCTAGAGCAAAGCAAAGAGGAAGTAGCACAATCCAGGTTGATTCCCAAGGTCACCCTTGGATGTTCACAGGCATACACAGTGCTCTCTGACACACACACACACACACACACACACACACACACACACACACACAAAGAAATAAAAGGAAACCAATTTTTAAATCACTGAGGCCAACTCAGTAAGGGTTGTTTGTGTCAGAGTGCGGTGGGCTGCTTGTACAGGCAGGAGTCTCTAAATTTTAGAAAATCTGAGCTGAGCAGGGTGGGGCGAGAGGCTGCTTGGTCACACTTTCCAGACTGAGGGGATATGTGACTGAGGCTGATAGAGGGGGGAAGGGGAGGGGTTGCTTGCTCAGGCTGACTTGGGGTTCTGTGTGGACTCAGAGATAGGTGTCACTAAAGTTTGCGAGTAAGTTTTGGCTTTAATCCTTTAAACATATCATGACCTCTGTGTTAGTCTGTTTCATGGTGCTAGAACAAAATACCAAAGACTTGGTAATTAATAAAGAATCAAAGGTTATTTAACTCATAGTTTTATAGGCTCAAAAGCACAATGCTGAGGGCTCTCCAGCTGCAACACATCATGGCAGGTGGCATTTTGGTAGCTGTGCCTGTCAGAGGGAGAAATTACATAGGGAGATTGGGGTAGGTCTTGTTCTTTTCCAGTGGTCCTCTTTGGAGAACTAACCAGGATCCCACATGAACTGTATTAATAATGTCTTTGAAGCGGTGCATGCAGAATCAGTGAATCACTTCCTGCACCTTTTTAGCTTGGACTGAAGTCAGAAACAAATAAAGTTGCTAAGGAACTTTGGGGCAAATTTTTGTGTAAATGTGCAATTTTTTTCCCTTCCATCCAGGTACTAACTAAATCCAACTCTGCTTGGTTTCTAAGATCAAGCATATTTAGGGTAGCATGGCCTTACACAGATGTGTCTTTTCTTTTGAATCTGTATTCTCTGTCTCTCTCTCTGTCTCTGTCTCTCTCTCTCTCTCCCCATTCTTCCTGGCAGACTTTCACTTTATATTCCATTGGCTGGTTCTAGTTCACCTGGAAAGGGATAGAGGATGAGGCCACCTTGGGGAAATCACTTTACACTCACTGGGGCTGGGGGCTGGGTCTCTTCCAGGTGCTAGCTATTTCCCCAAATAAAATCAGAGTTGAGATTTTCCTGAAAAAGAAGAGTTGGCTGTTGTGATGCATTCAGTCTGTATCTTTCTCTTTCCTTCAGGCTTGAGTATTTTTTCCCTACAGAATATGTAGTTGTATTATTCGTATTTCACAGTAAGAGTCTTTTTCTGACATAAAGGTGCTAGAGTAGATCTGGTGCCAACAGATATTCAACATTAGTCCCAGAAATATGTCAAGAAGAGGAAAACATAAAAAATAAGATCTTGACAGAACTCGAATTGCTCTAGGAAGTATGACATGAGGGTGGACATTCCCAGGGAAAGAATCCATGAAGACTTCCACATGCGGGTCCAAATGCTCATAGCGCCGCCCTACAGTACATTAGATGTGGAGACACAAGCCATCAGGCGCATACACGTGGCAGAACCTGAAAAGAGGAGATGAGTCACATATCATGTTATTGTGACCAATGTGAGCCAAGACCAGGCACCTGCAGCAGGCAAGCTGTTTGGGTCTTCTCTTCTGTGGTTATCATGAAACGGCTGGCGGGTCTGGCTGACTCATGGGTGCCCCAGTTTCCCAGAGCTAAATTCTAACAGTTGCGGCTCAGTCCTCACTTAGTGCATCTCTTCTTTCTTCCTCTTCCTTCCTTGTGTGGTCAGCTGAGCAGTCTCTAGAGCTTGGTCAGATCTTACATATCTGTACCTCTGTGCCCAGATATGGCCTCACCTCAGATAAGTAAGGACCAGAGGGAGGCATTGGGAAGCAATGTTTCTACCTTCATCTCCCAGTGACTATTGATGAGTAATAGCGAGGAAGGCCCTTCTGCACCTTGGATGCACATTGCAGAGGGCTGTGTCATCGAAACCTGCCTCATCATTCTCCATTATTTGCTACTCAGAACCAGAAGGTGCTAAAGCTGGAGCGTAGCACACTAGAGGTAAGCGTTTTCCAGATGAAGAAGCCTTGGTCTGAAGGAGTCGCCCACAGGTCACAGTGGGAGTTGGTAGTAGAGCAGAACAATTATTTATAATTCACCTTATTCCAGAAAGGATTTCAGCTGCTTTAAAGGCTGCTAAAACATAAGAACAAAATTACAGTTAGGAACAAAGAAAGAAAGAAAGAAAGAAAAAAAGAAAGAAAGAAAGAAAAAAAGAAAGAAAGAAAGAAAGAACATTCAAAGGGCTTAGAGTAAGGCCAACACAGAAATATAAGCAGGAAATCAGCCTGTGACAAGTTGGCCATGAACTTGGCCCTAGACATCTATATATGTTGGTACATCAGGGTCGAGAAACTGATTCAGACACAAATCTGTGACGTGCATGAAAAAAAATAGACCAGGAGCAGCCAAGAGAAGCGCATTCATTGTTAGCAACAGGCATCATTCCATGCAAAGAGCTCCATGTAGCATGGTTCTCAGCAAAATCCTAAGGATGCATTGAACAGGCATTCCTTAGTGCAAGGCGTAGCCAATGGCAACACAGCAAAGCTCGGTCTGAAAAAAAATCACTTTATGTGGGTGTAGGAGAGAACCAAGAATCAAATCCAGGATTGCCCAGTGCAGAAGAAAAGTGACAAATTGAGATATGAAAGAACTTAACTCAGAATTCTGTGACATCAGTAGTATGAGAATAATTACTGTTCTTAATTGTGACCCTGGGCACCATAGACCCCCCGAAGCATTTTCTAAATATCTAAGAGAAATTTAACAAAAGTTCAATCTGGTTTCAGATTAATTTAGCACTTAATTAGATGCTGTCATCTGTTCTAGCTTTTATTTCACATATTTGTTTTATCCCCTTCAATTAGATTGTCATGTTTTTTGAGGACTGGGGCCCACATGCTGGGTACACGTCATTTTACTTTAATGTAATATGAATCGTTCGCACTCGACTACAAAGGAGGAGCTCTGCATTCGAGGAAGGCCAGCTGGACTTCTTAGCACTGATTTTTCTGAGCTCTTTATGACCATCTATGGCTTTTATTCCAGGAAAGAAAGTGGCTTTGCTTCCTCCACAAACACCACTTCTTAATTCCCTTCCTGCAGCTCAGAGCGCATAAGACCTTATGAAAGGTTTAGGATAACAAGAGGAAAATAGAGTAACATGAAAGGCTACAATCTAGTCTATTACCATCACTAATCACTGCTAACATCAACGCCAACAAATATTGGCAGTGGGATCTCAGATCTTGGAGCCAAGCTGCCGGGGTTGGAATCCCAGCTCTACCATTTACCTGCAGTTTGACTTGGAGTAGGTTACCTAACCTCACTGATTATCACTTACTCATGTTTTGATAATAGACAGTACAACAGGTCTCATCCTTGGGATCAGACACCTGACACAACGACTTGAGGAAAGTGTTACTGTGGTTCATGGTTTCAGGGTTTCTGTCCTTGATTGCCTAGTGCCTTGAGCTTGGGAAGAGTGTTAGGATGTCTGGAGCGAATGGTAAAGGCTTGTTGGGGGACAGGAAGCATAGAGAGGGCACACGAAGAGGCCAGAGCAAGGTGAAGCCAAGGACACGCTCTCAGAGCGCTACCTTCCTCAGCTAGGCACCACCTACTCGTTAAAACTTCCTAATAATGCCATATTATGATCCCACGTAAGGCTAGCTCCACTCTTTAGGTGAGAGTCCTGTGTGACCTAATGGTCTCTGGAAATGCCTTCAAAGATACATTCAGAGATGTGCTTCATAAATGCCCCGGGCAACTCAATGCAGTCAAACTGATGGTCAGAACTAACCATCAAAGAAGTGCTGCAGGGTAGGACCAACATGTGTAACAGTACTTGTGACTATGTACTGGCAATTTTAAAGATATGAGAGAGAAAGAGAGAGAATATCAAACGAGGTCTCCAGATGCCACAATTCACCTCCATATTGCTGATAAATTCATGACCAAAGAGCTTAGGAAACAAGGGATTTTATTCCAGTTTATGACTACCCAGTTATAGTTCTTAGTGCAGCTTGGCAGATCATATCCGTACCAGGGGCTGAGGGAATTTGCAACACCATATATGCACAGGATTGCTGATAGAGGGGTAAGCTTCATGTGTCAGACAGCATGTTTGCCCAAGTTTACCAGATTGCCTCATCTTATCCACCTGCCCAGGGAATAGTCAGTCCCACGTACCATGGGCTAGGTCTTTCCCATCAATTAGGCAATCTCCTGCAGGGCTTAACAACTATTAATTCTTTACAAATGTGCCCAGATCTCAGGCTTTCAATTGTCAGGTTGATACTTTTATCTTACTGTGAAATCAGATTTGCACAAATATGCCTTTAACCTACTGAGCCATCTTATTGGCCCCTGTACTGATTATTAATGTTGTAACTAACACAATATTCCCTTGAGAAAGAGCCGCATATGTAGACCAAACTGGTCTCGAACTTGTGATCCTCCTGCCTCAGACTCTCAGGTGAAGGGATCATAGGCACTTTACTGCCATGCTCAGCACTAAACACATTTATAATCCAAATACTTCGGATGCTTAATGTAGTCTTAATTTAGAATACTGTCCTAATTTGATTATCTACAATTTTTTGGCCTTTACATTCAAGAACTTTTGTTTCTGCATGTTATATCTAAATATTTATTTTTATTAAATTTAAAGTGAATAAGCTAAAATATCAAGGAACTAATTTTAGAGTAACACAAACCCAATACACCCAATATACATTAAAATATAATTATTGGGGAAATTTACTATATTTTCAAAGCCAAAAATGTTGAGAAAAGAGCACAGTTTTAAATTTTTTAAATTAAATTAAAATTCTTTATGCCTGACAGAAGAGAAGAAAATCGAGTGTTGAAACCATTGTGCTACTGAAATACATTAGTTTTTTTCCTTAATATATAAAGAAAATCTAGTATCCCACAGATTCATAATTAGGAAAAAAGACTGTTTTTGCTAGTTTTGCTGTTTTTGTATTTATTTGAGAGAGGGGGGAGGAGAGAGAGACAGAGAGAGAGAGAGAGAGAGAGAGAGAGAGAGAGAGAGAGAGAGAGAGAGAGAGAACAGACCACGTACTATGGCGGTGGAATGTGTGTGGAGGCAGAGACAACTTTCTGAAGTGGGTTCCTTCCTTCTACTATGTGGGCTTCCAGAGATTGAATTCAGGTTGCCAGGTTTTTACACCTTTACGCTCTCAGAGCCTCTGAGCCTGTTTTATTAGTTGTTCATATCATAGTGACCTCTTTTGTGTTTTATACCATATGTCTGTGAAGTGATGTTTTCCATTTGTTCGTTTTGCCCCCCTCTTTTTTTTTTTTTTTTTACTCAGACTGGCCTTGAACACAGTCCTGCTGCCGCAATCTTCTTGAGTACTGTTGAATTACCAGCATAGATCACGACATTCAGGTATGTAATCCCTTCAAAGTTAGTGGTAATGTAAGATCTGCAACCATTTTAATAAAATTTTCATCTTCTGTCACATTAAAATATTGTGCTTTCTTGTACTTCAAATATTGATTCACTGAGCTATGCAGATCAGCTAAGTTTCAAAACATTCACTTTTGTTAATATCACCACCAATCTTATTGAAAAAGTCTTTAAGTGTTGGATATCTGTCATGTTTGCAGGTTTCTGAAAATTCCAATTTTCTTTTGTAAGTTTATTATTGGCACAAACACAATCATTGCTTCCCTCGAAATGACAGACCGATTTTGATTATTTTCAATTTGATGTCTACCAAATACCCCGTCTCAATATCCATAGTTTTCCTGCCAGTCTGTCTTAGTTACTTTTCAGTTACTGTAATGTATATAGGTCAAATGGTTTAAGGGACAAGGAGTTTTACCCCAATATGATTTTAGGTTACAGTCCACTGTGTTTGCA
Source organism: Typhlomys cinereus (assembly GCA_023101885.1). NCBI lineage: Eukaryota > Metazoa > Chordata > Mammalia > Rodentia > Platacanthomyidae > Typhlomys > Typhlomys cinereus. Next base: position 2,546,079 of record JALPQD010000259.1, read on the forward strand.
GTGTTGGGAATAGCGGGAACTGACCACACCGTATCCACATGAAGAGCAGATAGTGGGGGATACTTTTGAGCTTGCCAGGCTTGCTTGGCAAGCTAGTTCTTTTCCCATCTTACTTTCCTGCTCAGGGTGTGGTTCTACCCATTGTGAACTAGGTTTTCCCACATCAATGAGATAAACTCCTACAGACTTTTTCAAAGGCCAGCCTTAACTTCATAATTCTTCATAGGTGTATCTAAAGGTTATTTCTCAATTGCTAAATTGACAACTAAACTCACTGGCATTCTTGCCAGTTACAGTGATGTCCACAAGACACTGAGCTCAATTTGTAATTCAAACATCCGCACTAGTACCTCAGCTTGAGACAATTATTATACTTCTCAGTGCAACAAAGGTATTCTACCATACTTTGGTTTTTCTGTATATGATATTCAAAATGTCTATCATCAATGGTTGAAATTTAATAAAAGTAATATGCTGTTTCATAATACCTTTTGTAAAGGATGCTTTCTCTGAACATATAAGATTACAAAGATCAGTGACTGGTGCTTTTACCTTGATTTGTATAAAGTCACCAGTAACTTCATTCATTATTTCTTTTGTATCATCAGAGCAAGTTCCAACCTATGACCTTTCAGAATTATTATTGTATTAGTGAATGTGTTGCAATGACAAAATGCACTTGACAAGCTTTTATCGAGAAAAGGGATTGAGTTCATGATTTCAGTCCAAAGGTCCAATCAGAACAGCACTGGTTCTGGTGGGGGTCCCATGCAGATGGCAGGAGTGAAAGGAAAGGGGAGAGCTCAGGACCATCAGGACCAACAGGAAGCCAGAGAGCCATATCTCCCAGTGGCTTTTAGATGTCCCATTGGGTTTTAACTCTAAAAGATTCCTCGCTACCTCTTCTCTGCCAAACAGAGGAGCTAGTACTCAGCATAAGAACGAAAGCACACACTCCCTTCAAGCTACCTCAGCTAAGACAATTGTGGATTTTCAGAATCTAGGGGATTTGCAGGGGGCCAGGTTACTGTACTTTGCAAGTCATGGTGTTCAGCTTAGGTCTCCTAAGAGTTCTCAAGCCCACCGAGAATCTCTCGTACTTGCATCTGATAGTTTGCTAGCCAGTCCTCTGATCTATTGGAATTTGCTATTGGAATTTGCAATTCAAACATTCATGCTGGTGCCTTTGCTTGAGGCGACCATTCCAATTCTGAATGCTGCAAGGGGGTTCTGTGCATACTTCTGAATTCTCTTTTTCTGTCTCTTCCCTTGACGTTTGGTGCTAGAAAGGCTAGGCCCTTCAGAATGAAAAGAAGCCATGTCCAATGGCAGGAGCGTGGTTGTTCCAGGTTGGGCGTGAATACTGTAATTCATAAAGAGATGCCTACAGTATCTTTCCAGGAGGGTGACTCATCCCACATTGTCACAGCTCTCTTAGAAGTCCCCCCAGTTTCTGGACTAGTTTCAAGTGCCCTGGAGCAGGAGCATGGTCCTCTAAGGGTTGCTTTTCCCACGCTGTGCATCCCCTTCGCATTGGCTGGGAGGAAGCAATGCTGCTTGCTGGTTTCCAGGTGGATTAGGAAGGAGGGATGGCTCTGTAAGCACCATCTACATATCGACACCATCTGCATACCCAGAGCCTCACTTGCTTCTCTCTGATGGGGGTGGGGGGTGTTTCATATGTGCCCATCTGCGGGTCTGTATGATGGCTACCACTCACATTAGATCTTGATCCAGCCCAGAGCAGTGCTCGGTTTGGGATAAGAAGTAGGCAGATGAGGGCAGATGAGAGCAGTGATTATATTATAGAATGAGGACCTAAGGAAGCCAGGGGAAAGTTAATGAATGGATGATTCTTCAGAGCAGTGCTCTCCTGTTGCAGCTGAAAAATTAATAGATATCTATGTGCGTGCATGTGTGTGTGTGTGTGTGTGCGCGCAGCGTGTGTGTATGACAAGCACTTGTGTTGCCCCACCAACCAGAATTGACATATGCTAATATTTTGTCATATTTATTGTAGACCTATTTAAATAAAAGAAATAAAACATCACAAATAAGATTTAAGTCCCCCTAAGCCTATATTCTTTAAATATTCATTTCACATTTATTCTGGAGAATGCAGAGCACTGAGCGAGGAAAGGGCGGAGGAGGAAAATCTCACCACCTTCCAGCAGCTCAGCTTTCCCCAACCTTGCTGCCCATTCAACAAATAAAATCATTGGGAAGATGCTTCTAGAAAGAGTGGTGCAGCCAACTGTCTCCACTTGGCCCCTTCTCCCCGTGGCACCTGCATAGGCCAAACACTCTCTTCCTTTCTTACCCCTTCCCTCCCTTTCCCCACCTCTCTCCCTCTTCCTATCTCTCTCTGCTCTTGAGACAAAGACCTTATACATCTCAACCTAGCCTCAAATGCTGCTATGTAGCTGAGGATGATATTGAATTTCTGACCCTCCTGCCTCCTCCTCAGAGCACCGGGATCTCAGGTATATACCACTATATATGTGGTTCGCCTGCATGCTGCCGATGAATTCATGATCAAAAAGTTTAGGGAACAGAGGAGTTTCATTCTTCTTACAATTCTCGGTTACAGCTTGGTGGGAGAATTCATAGCAACACCAGGAGCCAAGCAAACTGGCAACACCATATCAACAAGATTGCTGAGAGAGGGGAAACCTTCCTCACTTACCTAGCCTGCAAGTCTGCCACAGTGTGCTGAAAATGCCAAACTGTACTGAACCAGCTCTCTCGTTCTTATCCACCGCCCAGAAAATGGCCCACCAGCCATGGCCTGGGTCTTCCACATCATTTAGATGCTCTCCTGCAGGACTGCTTAGGACTCGCCTTACTTAATCAGTTAATCACAGATGTGCCCACAACTCAGCCTTCAATTGTATCAACTAGCACAACCACCACGCCCGGATTATCAAACCCAGGACTTCTGCTTGTTAGGCAAACATTCTATCTACTGAGCTACATCCTCAGCGAAACTATCCAGGCCCGTTGGTTCCACAGTCCCACATGACTTAGTCAAGCAAATGGCAGCAGTCTGTGTCCAGAGCTTCCAGGAGCCCACTTTCCCTTTTCCCTTTCCTTTCACATCTCTATGGCTGCAATAAATCAGACTGTCTGACTTTTTTTTTTTTTTTTTTTAGTTTCATCTGAATCGAATGCCCTCGGCTTAGAAATTTCTGGTATATCACTCAGTGAGTGGCAAGAGCAATGGGCTCCTCTGATTAGTGAGGCTTAAGAGCAGAAATGAATCATAGTGCCTTTGTATTCTAGAACATGGGCCTAGGATGAGTGAATGCGGGAGGTTGGCCAAAACACAACCCCGGTGACTCAATTCTTAAATGATTTACAATGAACATAACTCCAGAGACTTATGCTGAATAAATATCTCCATTTAATAAGCATTAAAGAGAGAGGTGAGGTGGAAGGGCTAAGACAGGGACTGGGAAGGCAGCTGCTTCTGATAATCTCTCAATCTCAGTTTCCCTCTATGTGAGACAGGGCTGCCCTTCCTCACTAGGCTGTCATGAGCACAATGTTTTAGGAGAGACTGGAAGTGGCTTGGAAAATACCTTATCAAAGGCAATTTCCCAGGGAAAGAGTAGGGCTTTATAGCAAAAAAGGATAAAATAACAAACAGACCTAGTCTCCCAGATCAGCTGAGTCTCCAACCAGGCAAATGGCAGATGCAGAATGCAGGGCTCTTCCAAACCAGGTGGAACCGAATGTGATAGCAAGAGGGCTAAACTTTCTATCATCTGAGAATCGAGCGAAACAAGATGGGATGGTTGAAACATCTAGAGAGTGGAGAAAATGTGTACTGTAAGTTTGCGTAAGACCACTGTATTAGTTTCTAGGGAAACAAAGCCACACAATGTGGCGTGTAAGGTGAGAAATCTCACAATATACCATCTGAAAATAGAATCGTGGAAAATAGTGGTTATAATTTGATTTAGGCTGAAGGCTTGAGAATGGGGTACAGGTATCTACGGGTTTAAGAACGTGGATCTCTAATGTTTCTGTATGTTGCATCTCAAGAAGGGAGAGAAACTTTGCCTTTCTTGTGTTTTTTGTTTTGTTTTATTGGTAGTGATTGAACCCAGAGTCTTGCACATGCTAAGCTAGTAGAGTATAGCTCAACTCTTGAGCTATATTCACACCCTGTCAATTTAGACCCTCAGTGGATTGAATGATGCCCTCCAAACGTTGAGTATCTTTAATCGACTACTGATTAAGATGCTAAGCTCTTCAGAAACACTCTAGTAGACACACCCAGAAATGACATTTACCAGTTATGTGGGCATTCTTTACCCCAGTCAATTTGACACCTAAAACCAGCCATCATAAGCCATCATAAGCTTTGGAGGAAATACAGTCACTTTGGACCCAACTCCCAACCTGGATTGCTCCCACATCCTGTTTCTATCAGTTTTCTACTTGGCTTAAACTTAGTAGGAAACATTCAAGGGTCAGGAATTACCGCCTGTCTTGAGGCAGGCCCTCTTAGTTGTGAATATCTGCCATATCAAGCTGTCCACCAAGTCTCCAGCAACCGCTACCGCGTAGAATCCTCCAGCTCTTAATCCTTCCATGGTCTCTGACAAGATGCACGAATCGGAGCTGTGCTTGGCACTGCACCACTTGTATGCATCATGGGATGTTCATTGTCAGATTTGCTATGTCCCCTTCTGGTTCCTCCACCCCTCCACTTGTGTGCTTTGGTAAGCAAGGCAAAAGTGAAAGTGACGCCCACTAAATGAGACTGGGCTCTGCTTTTTAGCTCCAGCTTCTGTTTTACCTCCTTTCTATGCAGGGGTTTTATGCCTGTGCCACACAGCATCCACCATTCTCGAAATAGTGATTGGAGTATGTTTGAGGGCTGAAATTCTTTAGTGAAAAACCTGATTGAGTCAAAGCAAGTTGGAAGAATATGCAGTCTTCCTTATATTTCTGTTGCTGAGATGAAATACCCTGACAGAAGTCACGTAAGGAACAGAGGGTTTTGTTTGGCTTACAGTTCCATTGTGTGAAGAAGACATGGTGGCAGGAGCAGGAAACTGTCTAGTCACCTTGTATCTGCTCTCAGGAAGCAGAGAGGTAAATAGGAAGGGGGCTGGACTGTAAAACCTCAAGGCCTACCCTCAGTGACCCATGTACTCTGGTGAGGCTCCTCCTCCTTAAAGGTTCTACAGCCCTCCCAACAAGGCCACCACCTGAAGTCCAAGTGTGCAAACACATGAGCCTGTGGGGCACAATTTGTATTCAAACCACAACACATGCCACATGGTCTAACACTACATAACTCCTACAGCACAGGGATTCTCAAAGGATAATCAAAGAATGTTGCCTGTGAGTTTGTTAAATGAAAATGTGAGCACCTCATCCCAATCCTATTACTGCATGATACACTTCTTGTTGGGAGGCCCACGACTCTGAGTGACTGCAATCTGAGCACCACTGGCTTAGGGCATGCCTTGCACACAGGCACCCATAGAGCTTCTGTACTTTGCTATTAAGAGCACTAGAATAATAGCTTGGGGTAGCTCTTCCTGGGAGAATTGCCCTCAGGCACACGGGAAGCTACTTCATCAAAGGAGGTCATGCATGCATCCTTATCCTCTCCCCCAAATCCGGAGGCTGATGATTGACGTGGAGTGTGGAAGACTAGCCTCTTAATTCAAGAGAGGGCCGGTTTGTGCTTCAGAGGTCCAGGTTGGGACTGGACTGGAAACCAAGACCACTACATGGGTGGGGTTTTCTATCCCGCTCTCTCTTAGTTGCTTCTCTCCCCGTTGGAGGACACTTCACCAGCAAGTGATTCCTATAAAAATCCCTGTCTCGGGCAGTGCTTCTCAGGAACCTGAGAGTCATTGAAAGTTTAGTGGGGACAGCTGGAGAGATGGCTCAGGGGTTAAGCCTCTGCCTCAAAAGCAGGAGGACCTGAGTTCAGATCCTAGATCCCACATAAAAGTGCTGGGTGGAAATGGCATAAGCCCGTCCCTCTGGCTCTGGAAGCAAAAGCAAAAAAGGAGGTAGAACAATCTAGGACAATGCCCTCCTTGGGCCTCCACAGGCACACACTATGCCTTCTGATACACACAGATAATACACACACACACACACACACACACACACACACACACACACACACACAGTTAAGGGAATAATTGAAGGCTTTCTGAAGGTATTTTAGAGGCTCATGGGGACCTGAAAATATTTAGATGATCTTATGGAATGTGGTTCTGACTAGCTTTCACATGTAGCATGGCTGGGAGATGCGCCACATGAGAATCAGGAAGAATAGTGGGGACAAAGCGGTGACACGGAATTTCTTTAGTCTAAGAGGATGGCTGACTGTGTCCTTAGTACTCCTAGAGGCACTGAAGCATCTTCATTACGCCGTCCTCAGACTGCTAGTGAGGATGGTGATTAAGGGCTTTTGGCTGATAAGCAAAATGAATCACAAGGAGGTTGAACGATGGCTGAGAGCCAGGGACTGAATGAAATGAGATTCTTGCCCCCGCCCCCACACACCAGCAGTGGCCCAACGCTTCCTCTGATGACATCATGACATGCATTATGTGCAAAGCTTTACTCTTCCTGGGCTACATTCTTAAGCTTTCTTTTAAGCAGGAAAATTTGGTAAAATAAACTTTTAGTAAAGCAAGAGACCAACATCCACTATGTAGTATGTTATGGAAAAATGGTTTTCTGTTTTCACCCACTTTCGAGTTTGCTTCATTTGCATAGGACAAAATAGAAATTTGACAATTATCTGGATAATTTGGGCCATGTGGTTTTGGTACCAAAATAGAAGAAATTATCTCAAATCTCTACAGGTATGATACCTTCAAACTAGGACTCTCTCAGGTTGTCCGAAGAGCTGGTGGCATGAAAAGCGGAAGCAGGGCAAGGTGACTGGTTCTTGGCCCAGGCTGATGCTGTTTTGCATCCTCCACACGCTCCAGAGTCATTAGAGCAGCCAGAGTGGATGGGATGCTGAATGCGTCCCTCTGTTCTCATTTGGAGGCACACTTAGTGCAGTGTAGGGGGACACACGCTTTGGAGTCATTAGAGTAACCAAGATGGTGCGAAGTAACCAAGATGATGTGAAGTTGTACTGGTTAGGTCTGATTCAGAGACATACTTAACGTGAATTTTGTGCGGGGAGACACGCGCTCCTGAAGATTACAGCAGCAAGGTGGATGGGTTGCCGAATGTGTCGCTCAGGTATATTTGGGGGCATATTTAGCATAGACCTCCTGTGGGGAGATACAGCGGCTGTGGATGCAGCCTCTCGTGTAAAACGTATAACCATGACCTTTTGTGCTCTGATCTGGAATAGTAAATGCTTTTTATTGAATCCCTGTTGTGTATCAATCCAGTACTTGCCCCGGATGGTAGAGAGATGGAAGACACAGGCAGTCCTTGACTTCATGGATTGGGAGGGGAAGATGGGCAATGAAAGCAGCAGTTGTTTCAGTTTGGACAAATGCTGAGGAAGCACTTTTTTTTTGGGCAGATCGGTAGTGGGGCCTGGAGATGGCATGGAACAGAATTCTGCCTTCACTGATGAATGACCCTTGAGTAGTCGGGGCAGCAGCTGTAGCCCGAGGCAAAGGAGGGAGGCAGGGTTCAGGGATGGAAAGGTCTCGGAGGTCACAGACAGCTCTTGGACATTCCCTTAATGGTGATATGTAGTCATGGGTCGAATAGTCAGAAGAGTGGCAAAAATGAGACTCCTAGAAAAAGGCCCTTGTGGCACCAGGATGGGGTGGGGAGGGACAGGCAGTGAATGTAGAGAAAGCTGTCAGGAGATTTGTGGCGGAACAGAGCAATGAGGCAACGGTATTTGAATAAAGAGGCACGCCTCATTTTTTATCAGATTTTAATCTCATTTCCTGCTAATATTAGTCATGTGATCTATGATAAATTAGCTGTCTAAGCTTTACTTTCTCCTCCTAGAAGATGATTTAGTGGGAGGGTGTGAGATAATGCCCATGAAGTACTTGGTGCAGGGACCAAATCATACAGGACACTGAAAATAACACAAGACTAGGGATGTAGCTCAGTGGTCCTTTACTAGTCTAGGCTATTCAATATCAATTCAATTAGTCCTGTGACACACACACACACACACACACACACACACACACACACACACCACATATCACACAACTATTCTTTATTATTGTTATTATTTTATGATTTGTTTCAAGTACCTGAGACTGGTGCATCAACGAGAAAGCACACTTATTTGCAGAGGTCCAACTGATCCAGCCTATGGTGACGACCCCCTTGGCTTCACCTCATGACATGATAGGTGGTATCATCATGTGACAGGGAGTGAGAAGGAGTGAAAAGGAAAGAGCACATGGCAAGGCAAGAAGCCATAGAACAGGGTTAGCTCAGTCTTCATCTTTGAATAGAAAAGATTTTTAAAATTTATTTTTATTATTTGACCATGTCATACCCAACCTTCTCAATCCCCCTCACACTGCTTTCTTATTTTATTTTAAAATCATCATACTTAATTTTTTAAATTATTTTTTTATTTTTCTTTTACAAGCATTTTAAGTATTCATCCCAGCTTTCTCCCATACCCTTTCTCCTCCATTCCCTCCTTTCCCTTCACTATTCTCTCCCACTTCCTCCCATCTGTTCACCTGTGTGCTTCAATGGACCCCAAGGTTCACTCTGACCTGTCTACTTCTGTGGGTGATCAGGCCTCCATGGTATATCAAGTCACCTCTCTTCAGGCCACCCCATTGATATGTGGATTTCCCCTCACTAATCCAGCTTTTGACCCAAAGGTTTCCACTGTAAGTGTCCATTCTATGGATATAATAACAACTACCAACAGAGCACTTTCATGTACTGTCTCCTACCTATAGGTTTATTGGCTGTCTTCTCTATTGATTTTTTTCCTTCCCCCCTTTTTAAAATAGGTTCTTGTTCTAGTTTACAGTAACAGGGATGTGTATCCTTCTGACAAGCAGGTCTTGAATCCAATCAGAAAGCTGTTGGTTGTCTCCTTGATACTAATGCCACTATTACACTGGTGGTCATCTGTTGCCCTGGTGATTTATATTGCAACTTACAGATCTCATGTCATTGATGGGGCTTGTGATTATTCCCTCCCACCCCTAGAGCTTCTACAGTATTCTTTTGTATTGTGTAAGCTATCCAGCAAGGAGAAAGTCCACAGACCAGTACGAGCTGATATATTCTGCCCATGTTTTGTGATCCATTTGCTGCTCTTTTGAAACAACCAACTCTCTTGAGTGGAATCTTTCAAGGGTAAAATCCCCAACTGCTTAATCACATAGAGCCCATGTCTTAAAGATTTCATCATCTCTTAACATTGCTACATTAAGGACTAAGATTCTAACACATAAGCTCCGATTCACTTTAATAGTCCCACTTCAAGCAGACACTGAAACGAAGATGTTGGTGCTCTGGGGTAGAGAGATGAGAAGATATTGATTGTCCTTGACTTCATATTCATAGGCTGGTAAGGGAAGACAGACAAGCAGAGCCACAGTTACCCTCAGTGTGAGGTGTTCTGAGGAAACATGTCCCAAAAGTTACTTTTCTCATTGCTGTGAACAAAACTCGGACAGAAACATTTTCAAAGGGACATAAGGGAATGAAGGATTTAGTTTGTTTGGAGCACCAAAGAATTCAATTCTTCATGACAAGGATGATGAGGTGGAGTGACTCAACTCACATTGAGGTGGACCAAAAAGCAGAGAAAAAGGGAAGTTGGAATTCCACTGGTTTTCTCCCCCTTCCCCTTTTATTCCACCTACACCCACCAGCCTACATAGAGGGTGTGTCTTTCACCTTCAACTAATCCTCACAGACACACCCAGAGGTGTGCCTCACTAATCCCTTAGTGGTTCTCAATCCAGTGTAGTTGACAATGAATATTAGTTATCACACACTAGAAGCAGTTAGTCTACTGGGAGGTGATCCCAGGAGCCATAGATGAGGATGAGAGCCAAGCAGGGTGACCTTACAGAGGCAGGAGGGAAGGCATTGCCTGGGGGTTGGGCAACTGGAGATCATCAGAGGGGAACCTGTAGAACACAGCTCCAAGTGTGGTTTCTCCTTGGGGTGGGAAGGCTGGGGGATGTTCATCTGCTCGCTCCCTCCCTCACTGACTGAAGATTGCCCTTGAAAGCTTCAAATCCCCAGTGTATCAAAGACACTCGATACACAGACAGACCAGACAAGCTGCTGGTGGGGCTCCAAGCCCTCAACAAGTCTCAAGTGGCAGAGACAGGTGCATGAGATGGATGTTGGCACCTGAGATGAACCAAGAGGTCAGTAGATGGGATATGGGCAGAGTGTCATATCTGCCATTATGGAGGGAAAGGACAATTAAATAATATTCAGAAGGTGGAGTCAATGAGTCTTGGTGAAAGAATAGGTACTAGAGTATAAAACAGAAGAATTCTTTCTTTTTTTCTCTCCTTTCTTTTTTCTCTCCTTTTTCTTTCTTTCTTTCTTTCTTTCTTTCTTTCTTTCTTTCTTTCTTTCTTTCTTTCTTTCTTCTTTCTTTCTTTCTTTCTTTCTCTCTTTCTCTCTTTCTCTTTCTCTCTCTTTCTTCCTTTCTTCCTTCCTTCTTTCCTTCTTTCTCCCCAATCATACAAGTTCAATAGGTACCCCGTCCTCTCCCTCCCTCTACCCTTCCCCAGTCCCCTTTGCACCCTCCCCTCTTTCCCTTCCTTTCACCCCATCCCTCCCCTTCTCCCAGTGCCTCCCCCTTTCCTCCTCCCATCCCCTCAAGCATCCTTTTGTGTGAATGTCAAACTTCACTCTGCATCATCCACTCTAGTAAGGTGTAAGGACTCTGGCATTGGCCAGAGCCTTTTCTTGTGCTCCCCTTTAGTATGGGAACACTATTATGACTGTTAAACTCTTGCTTCTAAGGATCCTAGTGCCTGTGATCCATGCTAGACTCTGGGGGGTTGTTGACATGTCAGTCATTGTGCAGGTCATGCAGAGTCTGATTATGGCTACTGTAGCCCTAACTTGTGTGGAATATCGTTAGTCCTCCCCATCTTTAGGCTCTTACATTCTTGCTGCCCCCTCTTCCACAAGTTTCTCTGAGCTTTAGGATGGGGAAAGATTTGGCTGCTCTGGTTCCAGGTGATTAATATAGGGTCTTTGGTGTTCTGAATTATGGTTTGTTGTTGTTTTCAGTTTGCTGTTCCTGCACCACCCTTGGCTCCATCCTGGTTAGTATTGAAGGTCACCTCCTAACCAAAGATAAAAGGCTGTTTAAATGAAGATCTTACTATAAGAGGAGATTCAAAGGTAGATGGAATAGGAGTAGGAGACCGCGGGGTGGGGGGCATCAGTGTCTCATTTGCAGGATGGTTACCATCTATCTGCCAGTCTCTATAACCACCCTGATTGATGAGATCAAACTTCCTCAGTCGCAAGTGACCAAGAAGGAAAGTGAGAGCGAGCCTCACTAGATGTCTCGCTACTTACTTGCAATACTTGATGGTGACCTGTTTTCTCTACTGAAGCATTTCTGGAGGGCCCTCCTTTCCCTTCCTTCCCTTTCCTTCCTGTTTATAATCTTTGTGATTACTGTAGGTATTACAGAGATTTATCTTTGAATATATCATTAAGTGGGTTTGGTACTAAGCTCCATCTATTAGGGAGTACATGTGGTGTTTAAATTTCTGTGTCTGGGATATTTAACTCAATACAATTTTTTCTAATTCCATCCCAGCAATTTCATTAATTCATCTTTTTTGATGGCTGAGTAGTATTTCATTGTATAAATGTAACACATTTTCCATATCCACTTGTCAACTGTTGGGCATTTGGGTTGATTCCATGACTTTGCTATTGTAAATAGTGCTGCTATGAACATGGTTGTGCTTGTGTCATTGTAGTGAGATTTTGCCTCATTTGGGAATATTCCCAGAAGTGGTATAGCAGGGTCATATGGCATTTCAATTTTTAACTTTTTAAAAGATCATCAGATTGATTCCCAGAGTGGTAGTACAAGCCTGCATTTCCACCAGCAATGTAGGAGAGTTCCCTTCTCTCCACATCCTCTCCAGCATTTGGTGTTGAGAAACAGAGGAATTCTTAAGATGATCTTCACATTTTTGAGTTTGTACTCCCTTTATTGAACTTAAAACAATTGCTGGATAAACAGTTTTGGGGATAATTGTGGCAGAGTGGAGGAAATGGTTTTCATTTGGAAGTGCTGGTTGGAAGTGTTTGCTGCATAGTCAACTGTCATATTGGGTTTCCTCACTTATTTACTTATTTATTTATTGGGAGTGTGTGGATGTGTGTACAAGATGACACTTGAGTGTATGTGCCCGAGGAGTTTCAAGGTAACTTCAGGGATCCTCCTGGATTGCTCTTCTACTTCAATTTGATCTGGGGTTCTCAGGCTGGGCCTTTCATGGCTAGAATTACAGGCCACTGCATATCTGCGTGGCATCTGTGGATCCAAACTCGGATCCTTTTGCTTACCAGGCAAAGGCTTAAACTGAGCCATCTCTCCAATCTTGGGATTTTCCTACTTCTATGTTAAACATTGAAGGCTTCAACTTGACTTGTTGGGATTCCTTGAAGAGGGTTTTTTGTGTGTGTATGTGAGGATTAAGGTAGAGTTTATTAGAGGAGAGAAAGGTTGGAACTCATGGACTCCAGACGTGGAGTGCCATGAGGAGCTGGGGCAGCCCCATGAGAAGCAGAAATGAAACAGAGCTCATGGCACTAGAGTGCCATGAGGGGCTAGGGAGCCCATGAGAACTCACAGGCCTAGTAGGCATGGAATTCATGAGGAGCAAGGAACAAGAAACAGACTCATGGCACTGGAGTGCCATGAGGGACTAGGGAGCTTCCAAGAGAAGTAGGTAGCTGGAAATGGACTCATGGCACTAGAGAGCCATGAGGGGCTAGATCGCCTGAAGAGGGTTTTTATGGAGCAAATATTAATTGTGATAATGAAGATGTTTCCCCCTCCTCTGAAGGAGCACGTTTAATATGGGGTTCAAGTGGCGACTTTTAAAATAGCTTAGTGTGTCTGTGTGCTGCTCATCTCGCTGGTTTTTATCTTGTTGGTGAATTCTATGGCAGATTCTCTCCCATTGAAGAAAGGAAAAAATAAATACTCTGATTTACCATATAGCTCTTGTGAAGCAGAATGTCACTTTCACAGCTCTTCTGAGTTGTTGCTGAGTCCAGTGGCCTATGGAGTATTGTATTACTTTGCTTCGGTTTGCTTTCAAAACTTACAGCTTTCCAATTATACTGTTGTTGCTGAATTCAGTGCTGAAGTGAATAGGCTTGCTTTCTAAAATGGAACTTTTAGATGATAAGAGCTTATATTTGCCAAGTGAAATAAGCCAGATACTTAGCTAATTATAGCATGGAACTCATTTTGATTATATACATTTTTTTTCTCCACAGACACATATATACTTGCAGTTGGAGACGTGCATCCTGTTTTTGCTGTTTTTCAGAATGCATTTTTCAATACATGTTGAAACCACTTACATTTTAATTTTCTGGAGTGGTTCCTTTGATGGATATTTTATTATAGGAAAGAAGGACAGGATACCCACATCAATGAGGCTGGAGACAGAGCTGTGAAAGAGACGGAGTCTGGATTCAGCTTTCTCTTTCACAGTGACCTCCCTCTTCCTTGGGGACCACCCCCTGTCCCAGTGCTACTGTCAAGGTGCTCAAGAGTTGTTGGCTTCTGCCTCTAGAGATATGTGTGTGTGTGTGTGTGTGTGTGTGTGTGTGTGTGTGTGTGTGGTGTGCCCGTGCGCTGACATCACAAATCTGTGAGGCTTGCAAGTTTGGTCCTGATGTTGCTTCAGTCATATTTCTGGATAAATGTGCAAGACTCAGGAAGCTCCAGTCTACTTGGTAAAAGTAGAAAGCAAAACAGGTTCAAAACAAGTCCAGATATTCTGGGCCTATGCAGATCTTAGCGGATAGGGCAGTGTTGATGGTAATGGAGACTCCAAAGGAATCTGAGAAAAGAGGAAGCAGGACTTAATGTGGTGGAAACTGACTCTAGACTGTGCATTGTTCTGACTCTTTTGGACAAAGACTATCTCATTTAGTTTAATGGAACAATCTATTTCCTAAAGAATGTAATTCTTTAGGAATACCTACTCTTGTAGATATTCTTGAGAACAGCAGAAAGCATCCCTCACATTGGCTTTTAGGTTTAGTGTCTCCTTCTTTTTCTGAAATTTAATGACTGGATTATATGTTTGATTTTGCAAAAAACAAGGATCCTTCAGTAGTCATTTCTCTAAGAAAAAAGTGATAATGAAATTATGGAGGTCTTACATCTCAAACTTTTGGAGTACTCAAATGGCTTGTATATTACAAAATAAAAGAATGATAGCGACATTCTTTCATTTTGAAGGCCTTGAACAGCAAACACAGAGGCAGCATGCTTTTACATCTCTCTGTTCTGCATTTGATGGGATTGACTTAAGAATAAAATGCCTCAGCTGGGGGGGGGGTCTGTCCCCTGGATCTGGGTTTTGCTGCATTCCATTTGCTTTCAGACTCCGAGGACTGGAGAATCAGTCTGTCAGGTGCATGTGCAACTTAGCTGCCTGCAGAAACCACAAAACTTGACGTGGGTGTGGGTGGTAAAGCGCTGATGTGCACCCTACCTGCTTTCAGCCTGGAGCCAGTACTGGCTTCACTTACGACTCTTGACAGGCTGCTCTGAGGGCTCCTATATTCATTACAATTCTTCACTCTATAATTACTAGTAGAGGAGCACAGACACTTCACAAATGATCAGGCAGTAAAGGCACAGCATGGATTTTTGCCACCTAGCTCTTTGTTTCTTTCAAATAAAAAAAAAACTACAATGTCTTTCACTGGCTTTGTTTTATTGAAAAAATGTAGATTTCGTCCACATTCCTCATGTCTCAGCTTCCTTATCTGCAGAGTGAAATCGATGTGGAGTTCCTGTTGCATGTAACTATTGGAGGATTAACCGAGACAGTTAATGCTGAGCACTTTGTGAAGAGTTCTGCATATGTAAAAGCCTGCTCAGAAAATGTTAGTTCTCATTATTTTCATCGTTTTCATTTTAAATAAAAGACGCAGAAAATGTAGACACAGATGTTTAATTTTTTTTTATCTTTTGGAGTTTTGAGACAGGGTCTCCTGTAGCACAAGCTGGCTATGAGCTCCTCATCGCCCTACTTCTACCCTAAGTGCCAGGGCTACAGTCACGCATCAACTAGTCTGGCCTTAATGACTTTTCTGAAGCTTACATTATGTACATTTTCAAATGCAAACACACAAGTAGAGGTTGCCAGTTACCCTGCCCATACCTGTATTACACTGACAATTATCAATATTTTTCATATAGTTTCATATTTTTTGTAGAGTGTTTAAAAGCAAGTTTTATGCATTATGTAATTTCATACACAACTTGTGCATTTGTGTGTGCTTCCTTCAGTATAAAAGAATCAAACATTACATACTGCATTTTATGCCTCTATTCCATTTGTGTGGTTGGAATAGTCAAAATGCCCCAAATTCCAGCCCATAAAGTAATTAATAGTCTCTGATGAATCTCTACAATTTTTTTTTTTAAATTAGTGAACGGACAACTCAAATTTAGCTTTCCTCTAACTTTTGAGTGATATATAATAGATATTTGTCAACAACAAATAAGGGTTGTAAACTTTATTGAATGACCAAATCATGTGGAGATATTCATAATTTTACAGAATCTACACGTTTCCCATTGTTGAACAAGATTCTGCAATATCTGAAATCCTCCAGGCTTAGCATCATTGTGAGTATTAATAATGCCTCAATAATTAGCTTCTGAAAGAGGATTTAATTCTGTTACTAAAATTATTTGTGAATGTCTGACGATAGGCAACTCCATGGAAAGCAATTAGCAGATGCTTCAAACACATGACAAATCCTTTATTACTGTGCTTATAAGTGACACGGTTTACAGAAAACCAAATGTAATTAAATAACATTAACTTGAAATCTACCACAGACTCGAGATATACAAGTTATACTTGGCAAGGCAAAACTTTTCAAACACTAGGTTGTTTCTGGTGAAAGATAAAATTCAATTTAAATTCCAACATGTTTTATTTTTTGTCTTAAAGACAATTCCTTTGGCAATAACTTCCACTTAGCTCTTATTATATAAAAATATAACAAAATTTCATTATATACAAACATTACATTACACAATGTACAGGTTAAAAACACTAAGAAAATGGCAAGCCACAAGTAAAATTAAAGTCAATAGCATGATAAGAAAAATTAAATACTGCACACATTTCATAAAAATTACATTAACTACATTTTTGTTTGCAAATACCAAACAGTACCAATGTGATTGGAAATAGTTTCCAACAACTTCATTTTAAGGCACATCTTGCATATTTATATTTACAACACTGAAACCGGTCAATAACTTAGGGATTCTGAGTGACCTGTATATGTGTGTGAAGACATGCAGCATAGGGTTACACGTTTTCATCGGCTCCCTTCTTTGGGGACACATATCTGCCTCCTGGGGGGGACTCATAGAGGGGTACTCCAATCTCCTGCAGGTCTGGGAGCCTCCCTGGGCGGGGAGGGGAGAGCAGAGTGACTGTCCTGTCATAGTCTCTGTGCAGCACTTTCTCATAGACGCTCTGCAGTCCCACTGTCTTGGGCAGCTGGGCCTGGTAGTAATTGTCCCTACGCAAGGGATCCCGAGGCAGGGAAGTGCTCTTACAGAAGGTCGACATCTGGGCTGGTGGGTGAGTCGAGGGGTGTGCATTGGGTCCCCCGCAGGATGGGCTCCAGCATCGGTCAGAGTGACCCAGGATCTTACACTCAGCAGTGCACGCCCACAGTCCTAGCATAAAAAGAGAAAGCAGACTGAGATTTACATGCTCCTAGGTCTCCATCTGTAGACTATTACACGGGGCCACTAAAAAGGAAGGTGGTTTAGATGGTGATTCAAGAACAGGAAAGGTACCTTGCTTTCTGTTAAGTATTTTGCTCCAAAGCCCCAGCTCTTTGTTGGAAAAAAAAAAAAGGCAGAATATTATTCTTGCATAGCTACTAGCATCATGCCTACTTCTGACTACCAGGCCAGGGCAGGGTGGGACTGGAGTGAAGATGGGAGGAGGGAGGCTGAGAACAAAGGTAGTGAGGTGGCAGTTGGGGGGGCAGGGATGGGTCCTCACCACTCTGCATGTGGTTGATGAGATCCTTTTTCAAAGCATCTCCGCTGATGTCCGAGTCGCTGTCATTGAAATCACTGTCCCCTTTGCCACTGTCTTTACCGCTGAACTTCTCGGCTTCTCGGCCAGAGATGGTGTTGAAGGAGTGGCCCTTCCAGACCGCCACAGGGGGCGCCGGCTCCTTTCCGAAGCCCGGGGAGGCACCGTAGGGCTGCAGCAGGGAAAGGGGGGGGGGGGTGCGTGAAGGTTGGACAAGACACAAAAAAGCAAGTGCGACAGGTTAAGCGTCTCCCTGGAAGAACCCTCCCCTCTCCCTCCGGTCTCCCTTTTCCCAGCCTGTCCGCGGAGCACGGAGGGGGGCGCCCAGCCGCAGGAAGGCCTCACCTCGGCATGCGCGCCGCGGAGCCGCTGCTGCCCCTCGAAGTGACAGGCGCTTTCCCCAGTGGCGCTGCCGCCCTCCGAGCCCGGCACTTCGGCCGCGGCGACCGCGGGTGGGGGCGCGTCGGCCGCGGGGCTGCCAAAGGGCGCTTTGCCGCTGCCAGGGAAGGTGAGCACGTCGAACATGTTGGGCCTGGGCCCAGCTCCCCGGGCGGTCTCCTCCGGGGAGCCTGGGGCCGAGGCTCCGCCGCCCGCCGCCCCGGGCCGCTCTTCCCGGAGGGCCCCCCCTTTGCGCACCTCCTTCTTGCGGCGGTTGCAGGTGGTGGCGATGGCGATGATGGCGGCCAGCAGCAGAGTGCAGCTCCCCGCCAGCACGATGATGACGATCAACGGCGTGTCCCATTGCAGCGCCGGCCCCGACGCCGCGAGCCGAGAGCCGGGCGGGCGGGAGTGCTCGGGGCTCCCGGCGCTGGCCGGCACCGCTGGCCCGCCGCCTGCGGTCACCACGAAGCTGACCGTGGCCGTGGTGGTGAGAGGGGGGCGGCCGCCGTCGGATATGACCAGTAGCGCCTTGAACACGCGGCCCGGAGGCTCTTGCGAGAGGTCTCCGGTGAGCACGACCTCCCCCGTGCGGCGGCCGATGGCGAAGGCTTCGCGAGGCTCCTGCTGCTGCAGGTCGAAGGCTAGCTCCCCGTTGGCGCCTTCATCCGCATCCCGGGCCTGCACGCGCGCCACCGCCGTATCCTTCGCCGTGCGCCCAGGCACCGCGACTTCAAGGGAGCCATTGGCCGGCGCAGGATGTACCAGGACCGGCGCGTGGTCGTTCTGGTCCAACACCCGCACTTGCACTAGGGCGCTGCTGGAAAGCTGAGGGGAGCCCCCGTCGCTGGCCTGAATACGCACGTCGAGCTGACGCAGGGTCTCATAGTCAAAGCTGCGCAGAGCGTAGATGGCTCCGGTGGCCGGGTCTACCGAGACGTAGGTGGACACGGCTTCCCCCGAGCGTCCCACTTCGGCCTCTAGCAGCCGGTAGGTGACCTGGCCGTTGCGGCCCAGGTCTGGGTCCCGGGCGGCCACCGTGGCCAGGTAGGCACCTGGGGGGTTGTTTTCACGCACCGACACCTCGTAGACTGGCTTGGTGAAGATCGGGGCGTTGTCGTTCTCGTCGCCCACTCGCACCGTGTAGGGCTTCACCGTGCGCAGCGGCGGCGCTCCACGGTCCTCGGCCACCAGCGTCAGGTTGTACTCGGAGATGCGCTCGCGATCTAGGGACGCGGCGGTCACCACCAGGTAGCTGCCCGCGTAGGCCGGCTGCAGCCGGAAGTGCTCGTGCCCGTAGAGGGCGCAGCGTACCTGCCCGTTTGCGCCCGAGTCCCTGTCCGAGGTGCTGACCAGCGCCACCAGGCTCTCGCGCGCCGCCCCCTCCGGCACCAACGAGGTGGCGCCGGCCTCGGGTGTCCCAGTCCCGGCAGGCGAGGCCGCGTCCGCTCCCCCGAGGGCGGCGGCGGCGGCGGCGGCGGCGAATGGCGAGGCGGCGGGCGCGCCGGGGGCGGCCAGTGGGGTGATGGAAATGTCGGGAGCGTTGTCGTTGACATCTCGGATGCGCACGATGACCTTGCAGGTGGCGGTGCGCGGCCCAGGGCCGCGGTCTTGGGCCCGAACGTCCAGCTCGTATGTGTCCTGGCGCTCGTAGTCCACCGGCCCCGCCAGGGTGAGGCGACCGGAGCGCGGGTCGAGGCGGAAAAGGTGGCGGGCTTCGGGTGGGGTGCGGGCGCCGAAAGTGAACACCACGTCGCCGTTTGGACCCTCATCGGGGTCGGCCGCGTCCAGGTCCAGCAACAGCGACCCCACGGGCGCGTCCTCGGCCAATTCTACCTCGGCCACGGCCCCCTGTGGGAAGGCCGGGCTGTGGTCATTGGCGTCCAGCACGCGCACGCTAAGGGCGGCAGTGGCAGAACGCGGCGGGCGACCTCCGTCCTGGGCCACCAGCTCCAGGCTGTAGGAGGCCTGGCTCTCGCGGTCCAGCTCCTGGAGTAGCACGAGATCGGCGCACTGGGCACCGTCCGCGCGCGTCTGCAGCTCCACGCGGAAGGGGCTGTGTGGCTCAGCCAGGCGCACGCTCTGCAGCCCGTTGGCACCCACGTCCTCGTCCACTGGCACTTCCAGCGGGATGCGCGTGCCTACGGGGGCGCTCTCTGAGACCTCCACGGGGATCTGGGCCCGGGGGAAGCGGGGCGCGTGGTCATTTACATCCCTCACCTCCACTTCCACGTGCACCAGCCGGAACTGCTCCTGGGAGAAACTGACCACATCGAAGGCCAGCACGCACTGCGGGGCCTGGCCGCACAGACGCTCACGGTCCAGGCCCGCGTCCCCGACGGTCAGCTGCCCGTCGCCCTCACGCACCCGGAGCAGAGAGCTGTTGAATTGCTTCATCAGGCGGAAGCTTGTGTCTCCGGATACTTTCATGTGCAGGTCCTCCGCAAGGGTCCCGATGACCGTGCCGGGGGCGTCTTCTTCGAAGGTGCTGTAGCGGACTGTCTTGCTCTGGGCCACGGACAGCACCCAGCAGAGGCTGAAGAGCTGCAGCGGGAAAAGGCAAGGACTGCCCCAGCCCTTCCCAGGACCCATGCCGCCAGCCTCAGGTGCTATTCCGAAAGGCGAAGGAGGAAGGTCCTGTTCGGTTTGCAGGTCGGAGCGTGATCTCAGGTTCCGGGAGCTCCCTCTCGGCGAGCCCTGTGCGGGAGAAGTCTAGGAGCTGCGGCTCTGGCTCCGGCGGGCTCCGAGAACGCGCAGACCCGCCCTCGCCCTGCGCCTCCGCCTCCCTTCCCAGGGCTAGAGCTGAGCCGCTGAGCGCCGCCTCCGCCTTTATAGCTGCCGCTATGCAAATAAGCGGAGCCGAGCAACCAATGGCCGTCTTCCCCTAACGCCGCTCCTCCGCCAACCGCTGACAATCCTTTTAATGTGGAAAGGCTTAGGAGGAGAAAACAAGAAAAGGAAAAAGAGGGAATCTTTCCTTTGTTTTAAAAACTCCTTCTGCTCTCCCCATTTTCTGCTGGCACCTTGCTTGCAGATGAGCTGGCACACGGATCTGGGAGTAAAAGAAGCAGACGATTTTGCTAGTTGTGCACCCCCAAGCCTCTTCCGCTGACTGCCAGAACTAAGTGCGGACAAGCTGGGGTTCCCCCCGGTGTCTGCGGGTCTTACATCTTACCCTCTCCCCTCTATTTTGCATCTTGAAGCCTTCCAAACTTGCTCTGGGAGTGAGGCTCTCTGCCTTTTCTTTCGCCCAGTTCCCACGGCGTATGAAATAGTCTGTCAATAAAAAAAAAGAAAAGCCAAAGGATAAAACAAAATTGATTTTATTCAAATTTGTGTGCGTAATTGTGTTTTGCTTATGTGAGCCCGGGCGATCAGAGCGGCCACCTCCCATTCCGCAGAGCCCTACATCGTAGGTTAGTATGCATGTCACTGCTCAAATGGCTTTCTTAAGCCCTGGGTGCTAGTAGGCAAGGAAAAAAAAGTTCCAAATAGGATTTAGCATAAGCTTGAGGAGAT
This sequence comes from Typhlomys cinereus, assembly GCA_023101885.1. Taxonomy (NCBI): domain Eukaryota; kingdom Metazoa; phylum Chordata; class Mammalia; order Rodentia; family Platacanthomyidae; genus Typhlomys; species Typhlomys cinereus. The sequence goes on from JALPQD010000259.1 coordinate 2,567,261, forward strand.
TTGGAAAGGTTTCAAAGATCAGACTGTATCAAAGGCTTATGAAGCCCTCGTTAGTAGTGGAAATGGAATGGCGTGGCAGGCGATCCCATTGGAGGCCCCAATGTCTGTATTATTTCCCTGTGACAAGCTAAGGGGAGCGAAAGTTGAACAGTTTCTACAGCGGAGTTGGGCTAACTTGAATATAATGAGCAAACGCCACATGTATCCATTATGTTCCTCTATTCATCCCCAATCACTGCCATAACTCTCAGGCTAAACGGTGACGGGTGCTGAATTTCACACAATACCGGCTCATATTAAAGTCCATTTAGAAAACTTTCCCTCCTGATGCCTTGTTCCGCCTATTTAGAGGATTTTTCTTTATATTCTAATAGGGCAGCTCTGGGAAGCAACACTCGTCCTGTTCCAGAAGAACAGAATCACAGCATGACGTCGAAACCTGGCAGGAACCTGGGGTAACTTAACCATCTGCCTAGGACGTGTGGAGCTGCGGTCTCGCCAAATTCCTCGCTGGGCGTGTCCTCCAGGCGCCCCCCAGAGACAACTTACCCTATAACTGAAGACCAGGGAGATGGGGCTCCATCCGGAAGTGAGACGGTTCTTTCTGATTGTTGTTGAAGCACTCTGTTGAGCAGGCAAATACATAAGAAGAAGGAAGAGTTTAAAAAAAGGCCGTGCACTTGAAAGTAGACAATGACTTTGGTAAGCAGGTTGCATTCATTCAACGTTCTTCGGAATTCTGCCTTCGGTCCTTCTGACAGAGTCCTAACCATGTTTCCTTTCTGTTTAAATTCAAGGGAATGTGTGATTCAAGCCTTTTTCAGAAAAGAAACAGGAGTTCCGCTAGTGAGGAGGCCACCAAGGAGCTGGGTGGGCAGTGGAGTGGAAGAGGTTGAGGAAGAACTCAGAGTGGCTTGAGAGCAGGAAATGCAGTTATAACCAATGAAGTTGGGATGGGGGGCATTTGGGGCTTCCTTTCCTCCATCTTGCAGTGCAGGGACTTAAAAGTGGGCAGGGCTCTCAGGACGTGGGAAGCCAACTTCTGCAGAACTCACTGCTTTTTCATTTTAATTCTGGCTGTCACCCCAAAGTCACAGTTCTTGGGTGAGGGTGTAAGTAGCTAAAAGAATTCTCAGTCTTCCTTGCAAATTCTGGGACATTCCCATCCAGGCCTGGGTCCTGGCCACTTCGAGACTCTCGCCTTCCTTTACAGCGCCACCCTCCGGCCCAGATTAGAACAGATTCAAACTCGGGTGATGGACGGCAACCTCTGCGCTTCCTGGGCTCGGGTGGCCCAGGGGAAGTCTGCTACTGGGAGGGAGCATGCCGTGGGGCAGGAGCCGGGGCGGGTCCCAGGTGAGCGTGTGGGGGATCTCGGGGCGGTCGGGGGTGGAGGGATGGGGACGATTCTTGCTTAGAGCACCCACTAGCGGCTGGGGTTGGAAGTTCTGGGCTGTATTTCGGGAGCTCAGCGGGGTGCTGTTAGATTTCTCCCCACCTGGTACACGTCCATCACCCTGATCTTTCTCAAGGTTAGAAACAGAGAAAGTGTGTTTGGAACCAGTCAGGGTGGGGAAGCGTGGGAAGCAAAGAGCCCAGCCGCGGTCGGCGCTGGTGGGGAGGTGAGGGGTGGTAGCCGCCGCCGGGTCAGAGCATCGGCGGCTGGGAAGTGGCGAGGACAGCGGCGGCGCCAGGAGCCCGGAGCGGCGATCGCGGAGCGCAGAGCCCCGGGCGGGCGCGGCGGCGGCGGGCGCGGAGGCCGGGCGGGGCTGCAGGGAGAGGTGCGAAGACCCGCGACCCGGGGGGCTCCGGGCTGGCCCTCGGCAGGCGCCATCTCACCGAAACGCGGTTTAAAATAGTGCGTCGGCGACCGCAGCAACTCCCGGTGGAGGAAAAATGTCCAGGGGGCGTGGGAGAGCGAGGGATGGGATAGACAGTAGAAGGGAGGGGAGCCCACCCTCCCCGCCGCTCACCCCGCGGAGCAAAGCTGCTCCAATCGCCTAGTTATCATACCAAAAGGTCTGGGGAGGCTCAAAGGCTCCCCTTTCTCTCGGTTTTAGCAACTTCGCGGGCAACTGTCTTGCAATCCTGAGAACAAACACCGCTCCACAATGGCCGGCGTTTTCTCGGAATGCAAATGTGCCCGGCTCGGCCAAGCGGGGTGCCTGTAACCGCGCCTAATGCCCGCATTGTGCAGCTCGCGTGCAGACCCCGGGATTGACACGGGCGTCACGTGACGGATTAGGGCTTTAGGAAAGTTTTCAAAGCGGCGACAATGGGGGGCTCAAGTCTGATCTGCTATCTTCCACAGTTTAGCGGGAAAGAAAATCAGGATATATTCTCATATGTAATAGGATTATCTTTTTCCATTTCGAGTTCTATATGGCATGTAATTTATTTTTAATTAGGATTATATCTACCAGGAAAGGGAAACAGACTTCGCTAAAAAGTGTAATTCTAAGGATGGCTTGAGAGAGGGGTTGTTTTTTAACCTTATAACTTCAAAAAAATAAAAGAAAGGAGGCAAGATCTCATGCTTTTTTTCTCCTACAAGCTCATCTCATTAAATAGTCTTTTTAAGGAAGTGCGCAAGTGCTAGGCCACGCCAAGAAGAGAGGCAGTTCTTTAGAGATAGATAATCAATTCATCCTTGTACAGAAACCACCTTTTGAAAAAACAAAAAAACAAAAAAACAAGGCTTTTGGAATTCCTAAATCTCTGGATTTTACTGGAGTTGGTGCCTAGAAATTCCATGCAGTCCTTTTATTTATTTATTATTATCATTTTATTTTTCTAGTTTTACAAGCATATTGATTACATCTCTGCTTCCCTCTATTCTCCCCTCCCTCTCATTTCCCTTCCTTCCCTCCATCCATCCATCCCACTCCCTCCTGCTTTCATGCCTGTCTGCTTTTATGGACCCCAGGGTTCCTTCTGGCTTGCCTACCGTTGTGGGGGTTCAGATCTCTTGTGGCATTCCAAGTTCCATGTAGTTCTTTTTTGTACTTGACATGCACGCTGCATTTCTCTCACTGTCATAATGCATTTGAAACTTTGTACTAAAACCCAGCAAAGCATTTATCACAGCCTGATTCAGCCTCAGCAGTCAATGAGACAATTTGGGGATGAAAGAAACTGTTATTTAAATGTTGATTTTGGATTGATCCCAATGCCAGATGCTCATGAGCCAAAGGCTGCCTCTGAGTTTCAGCCACTTAGCCTTCTGTGTGTTTTGTGTGGTGGGAAACTCTGGCAGGTCTACTTTACCTGGTAAGAAGAAGTACATGGTCTGACTGTAGGCTCTACAGTCAATCTGCCTGAGCTTGGATTTCATCATACTAAACGGACTTGTTGTGTGACCTGGCCTGGCAAATTACTCATCTCTTTATATCGTAATTTCTTTACCTACAAATAGGAATAATAATAGTATCTGCTGACATTGTCTTGAGAACCATGTAAGGTGATATGCTGTCAGGTTTGTAGGAACATATGTAAGCTATTATTTCTCTTTGCAGCACTAGGAAGAAATATTATTGACTATGTAATTTAAGTCTTTTATGGGTGAGGGGAGAAAGAGAGAGAGAGAAAGAGAGAGAGAGAGAGAGAGAGAGAGAGAGAGAGAGAGAGAGAGAGAGAGATCCTATTTTGCTTGTTACCCATTCTGTTTCCTTTCCATTCTCTGGAAATGATTGTGATTGTAGGTGTACAGACACCAAAGGCAGGAGAAGAAGGGCATGTGAGATTTGGGAAATGACTGTGTCCTCTTGTTGTTTGAAACTCTTTCTCTAATTAAAATCAGACAACTAAGTTTGCAGTAGACTTTTCTCCCTACCTAATTCTACAAAACCACCTGTCATAACTGAAACCACCTTCAGATATGGTGAATGGTGGACCACAGCTTATAAATGTAGAGGTGCAAAAGTACTCAGGAGGATTTCTCTTCCCAAGATGTCACAAAACAGCAGGTGACCTCCTATAACCTCTAAGATACCTGTGTATTAAGAAATGTTTGATCTTATGCTTCTCTTTGGCATCAGCCAACTGCATTAGCCACAACAAAATATAGCTCATGGAGTGATTGAAACACCCATGAATTTGGAGGCAGGAAGATCAAGCTGAAGCCCTAAGACCTTGCTCCTTGGTTTGTAGATCATTTCCTTTTCTTGTGAGCTCATATGGTCTTTTTAAAAAATGTATGTAAGTAGTCTCTGACACCTCTCCTATGTGTGTGTACATGTGATGGGGGGTATGTATGTGATTTGTGAGTATATTTTTGTGTATGTATGTGCAAGTCATTGCATACACATGGAAGCCAAAGAACAACCTTCAAGTGTTGTTCCTTACCTTTCTTCTTTGTGTGGGACTGTGTCTGTTTATCACTGCTGTATACTCAGCGTCTGGAGATTCGTAGGTATCTGCATTCCATCTCCCATAGGGTACTGGGCTTACAGATGCCTACAGTATTGTCCCGCTTGCATGTGGAATCTGAGGATCAGGTCATCAGGCCTTTGTGGCAAGTCTTTATCCAAGGTCACCTCTCCAGCCCTTCTGTCTCTTCTTGAAGGGATGACAGCCATAGCAGTGGTTTCATATCCATCTTTATGATCACTTTTAATTTATTTCCTTAGAGGTCCCACTTCCGAGTATAATTATATCCTATGGTACTTTGGAGTTGGAGTCCAGTGAGTGAATTTTCAGGGGAAGAAATTATATAAATTCATTCTCTTATATCCCGTTAAGTCCCAGACTCTTTAACAGAGATTTAAAAACAAATGATCTATTCCAATATAAATAAATGATTGAAAGAAGGGTCAAATCTACTATGTGCGAGAATATCAATTAATGTGAATTCTTTGCCCTGAGGAAAGTGACTAACAACTCCTTGTTACGTAAGGGTGGGATTGAAAAGTGACTTCCTTCTAAAGAATAGGGAAGGACAAGGAGGGCCAAGGAGTAACTTCACATAGAGAAATCTCTCACCCATTACCTGAGACTGACCCCTTGCGATCAAGGCGAACATCAAAAATAACAGGCCACACCAGTATGCACCTTAGTTATGATGTGATGAAAATATCCCCTTTCCTCTGTGGACTGTGTAAACTAGACTAATGATGAGAAAAACATTATACCAACCCTAACTGAAGGATATTCTGCAACAACTGATCAGTATTCCTCAGGGCTATCAAGGTCATCAAGGAGAAGGAAAATTTGAGAAACTGTCAAAGCCAAAAGGAGCCCAAGGAGACACAATAACTTAATGTAATGTGGTGTCCTGGAACAGAAAAAGGACATGAGGGGAAAATCAAGGAAAGCCAAATAAAGTATAGACTTCAGGTAATAACAGTGAATCTATATCAGTCACTGCTGTAACAAATGTACCATCCTAATGTAAGGCATTACTGGTAACAGGGGACATTGTGTGTGGGGTTTGTGAGAACTCTGTGAACTATCTTTACCCTTTTTCTACAAATGTAATGTAATACAGCTCCAAAATAAGATGCTAAACAGGAACCAGTCATGCAACAAGGGCTGGCATTGCTGATGGTCAAGGTGACTTCTTGGAAAGAATAGAAATGCAAAGACATCACAGGGTTTCAGAACAGTGGTGCAGGTGTGCTGTTAGAGCCCAGAGGGGCGGGTGACTGGGACCCATCAGTTAAGAGGGTTGCTCAGGGAAAACTCCTGGGAGGAGAAGGCATTGGAAAGATCTGTGGAAATAAGCTGGGGGTGAAAGGGAGGGAAGAGGTGGAGGTAAAGGGTGAAGGAGAGACAACACATGCACAGAAGTCTGAAGCTGGGTTGTAAGGTCAAATGGATGTACAGAAAGACAAGTAAAGCAGATTGGCACTTGCTGTGCTGTGTTGAGGGATTTGGACTTTGTTTCTGGGGTGTTGCTCCGAAATCGATAGACTTACTGGGGAAAAAGGAAGAAGACCAAGATTCCAGATGCTTACACTATTGTGCTTGCATTTCCAAATTATCTTCTGGAAGGAAGATTCAGGGGCAACTCTGTCAAGTGACTAGGTAAAGTCACAATGACTGGTTTGCTAAAGGTTAGGCCAAACCCTAAGAGACCCAGCGGAGAAAGGATCACATTACAAAGGCACCTGCTGGTTAATGAACCAGGTTTTGTAGCTCTCCTGCCAAGCAGGGGGACTGAACCAAGTAGTGCAGAAGTGGCAGACTGTGAATCCCAATCATTCCATGTCCTCTAGAGAGTTCAGAAGTCCCCTGGGAGTCTCTCTTGGATGTTTAGTTTCAGGAGGATGTATGCAGACTTTGGTGGGAGAAGAGGTTTTCTCATTTGCTCTGCAGATTAAGATTTGTCTGGGGTCAACCAGGAAGAAATCTCCAGTTATCTTAGTGTGTCTGCTGTTGGGCATGTGTCTAGACAAGTTGGAATATGTGTGTGTGTGTGTGTGTGTGTGTGTGTGTGTGTGTGTGTGTGTAGGGAGTGTGGTGGAAATGAACCTTTTTTGGCTGGGGGTGTAGGATATGGACTCTTGGGACCTCATTTATGGTTCATGGATGGTTGAGGCAGAGTTAAGACAGATTGCAGAGTTTATGGCAGGTTGTAGGTAACCAAAAGAGTCCTGAGTGTCCTCATTGAGGAGCAAATGAGCTACAAATTTCTGCTCAAATTATGTGGCTAGGGTTGTGTAGTTCGACAAACTGAATAGACTAAATTGCTCCAAATTTAAGTTTTCATTATTAATAGGTTTCACATGATTCAAAAGAAATTAATGCAGAAAGCGAGAGCCTTTTCAAGAAGGGTAGAATTTAACTGTTGAGTGGGTCCAACTCTTAACCCCACAGTCTTTGTTCTGTAAGTGCAGAGGACTTCTTGCTCAGACCTCTCTTGCTTCATGCTTGAACTCTCACGCTCTAAGTCAGTCATGATCCACTTGTGAAATGGAAATGAATTCTGCATAGTAGCTTCAGCCTCAGACTCAGACCCATGCCCGACCCCGGTACCATGAAGCCTGGTGTTATAAATTTTTTTCATAGCTCTGAGAGTAGCTTTAGGCCATTGATCTCATGTCACTCAGAATCGAGATGGAGTGATGGCTGATAAACCACACAGTGACAGACTGTAGCCTTGGAAAAAAAAAGAAGTCCAATGTGGGCTACAAAAATTGAGCAGATAGATAAGTTATCAGCTTCTGAATTGCCCTCCTCTGGATTCCTTATGACCACAGCAGAAGCATTTATTTTCAAGTGATAGTACGCTGTCTCTTTGTCCTTCAGAGGTGCTGCTTTTGTCTATGGAACCTCTCAGGGAATTTAGATAAAACCATTCTTATACATACTGCTCCACAACCCCCAGAAATCCCATAGCCCTGCTATAGCCCAAGCTCTTAGGAGTCTCTTACCTGCTCAGGCAGGAATTGCGGATGCAAACAGCTATGAGCATGAATGCTAATTTACGACTCTTTAGCAGAATGATCCCACCTCCAGTCGCTTGCATTAATACAGGTACATGGAGAGAAAGGCAAGCCAGCCTACTTAGAGAGGTTAGATTCTTCTTAGCTGTTATTTAAGTGAAATTTTTTTTTAAAATTCTAGGCCACAACCACAGATTTTGTATCCTCTTTGGACAGGGCACCACAAAATCTCCTGTTAGTATAAGAAGACCTAAGGTGACTTTAGAGACATTTTGGACAGGAGAAGTGAGAGGGCTGGGCTTGGGAGATGAGGGGAGCGTGGCAGATCATTTGTGTTGGGGGAATGAACAAAATTGAATCCTTGCTGTTCTGGCCCCAGGCCCCCTTTTGGTGTCCAGTGTGGGAACCAGAAATGGGGGAAGAATTGACCTGCTCCCTTGCATTGAACCTCAAGCCCTCCCGGGCACGGCTGTCGGTGGGGAATCAATCTTACTTTGCTCTGCCTAGAGAGCTTTGTATAGTGGCCTCTGGTCTCAGGGAGCTAAGAAGAGGGTTAGATGGAGGACTGGATTCCCCACGGGGAAAAATAATATGACAAGCTGTCAGAACATGGCGACTGGATGACTCTTGTTCCCTTAGTGGCCAGGGGGCCCTGCCAGACTCCAAATCCTTCATGGCTGGGAGCTGGGAGAAAGGAACAATGTAGGATGTGTGAGAGATTACACACCTTTCCATCAAACCCCAGTGAGGCTTTGGCTGGAATTTTGTAAAAGGAGGAGTGGAGTGGTCTTGCCTAGAAATAGAATGTCATGATCTGAATATTTTGGAGGGAAGCCTGAACTATAAGGAACCATGGAATTTAGGGATTTGAGAGGCTGTCCATGAAGTTGAATGTGGAAATAAGCTTCTATTAGGGACAATAACAAAACATAATTTGCCTAAATTGGGGTAAGATTTCCTTAACCTGAGATTAATCTCATCAGTCAGGATGGGCCAAGCTATGCTTCGGTAACAAACAGCCCCTGGTCTTAGTGACTTCAAACAGCTGAAATCTTTTTCTTTCTTTGTTTTCTTTGTTTTCTTTCTTTCTTCTTTCTTTCTTTCTTTCTTTCTTCTTTCTTCTTTCTTTCTTTCTTTCTTTCTTTCTTTCTTTCTTTCTTTCTCTCTCTCTCTCTCTCTCTTTCTTTCTTTCTTTCATCTGTCTTCTCTCTCTCTCTCTTTCTTTCTCTCTTTTCTTTCTCCTCCCTGCCTCCCTCCCTCCCTCTCTCCCTCCCTCCCTTCTTTCCTTCCTTCCTTCCTTCCTTCCTTTCTTCTCTTCTTTTTTACTGTCATAGGTTGACTAGGAGATATACTGGGTGTTTTTTTCTCAGTTGGTGACCTGGGCTGTTGAAATAGCCACCATTTGGAACTTTTTCTTTCAAAGGCAGACAATTCTTGGTCCATTTAAGAATCCTGATAATGTAGCACAAAACTCACTGTGCTAGCCTTTAAAGGAAGGCTTTAGGCAATAGGGCGATACAGCTAGATAACCGTTCAGGAAGCTGAGGTGCAGGACAAGGGCTCTGAGCTTGCCTCTTTTTAGGTCTTAGACTTCTTTTTGTGCATGTGGGAGTAGGAAAATGGCAGTGGGAGGAAATGCTACTCAAAAGCATGTATGTCTTGAAATGCAAGAAAGGTCAGAAATAAATTAAAAGTGTCCTCGTGTGATGCATTTCTTTAAAGTATAGGCTAAATTACAGCTTCAGACTAATTAGTGAGGAAATCTCTGGAGAGTAAGAGATTGAGTATTGGAAATGGGATTGCATTTCCCCTCTTTTGTGTTTGGGGAAAACCTGCATGATGTACCTTCATTAATCACAGTCCTAATGGTTTTCAGTTTCAGCACCAACAACTGAACGCTGGGACCCAAAACATTTTACTAAACAACTTTCAGAGTGTGTTGTGAGGTGCTGCCGTGGAGTCTAGGATCTCATGGATATAAGTACTCAGGACGGCTAAATAAATACTAAGAACATCATAAACAGTAATGACTTCCAAAGACTGAAGAATAAAGTGCATTGTATGTGGTATGTATATGTAGTATGTGGACAGGAGAATATAATTGCCTATTGTGTGTGCCATTCGCATTGCTTGGCACTGGGACATGAGTTCTTGCCTAATTCTGGGATGTTGTGATCGATGGGGAAGACAGTCATGCCCACAGATAACATTGGTGGCATGTGACTTGTTATGGATAGAGTTCGCTTAGGAAAAAGGATCCCATTTAAAAGTTTATTCATGAAGAGAGGAGACAGCTCTCAGAGTTCCTTGTGTGAAGGAGGGGACTGTGTTAGTCACAATAGGGGTAATACTGGACTAATCACTACTCTGTATACTCCAAAGCTCTACCATAGCCACCTTTTCCAAAAGCTCTGGTGATCAAAAGTTCCCTGGTCCCAGATAAATATCATTTCACATCTTTCTGGAAGTGGGGACGGTAGAGGCACAAATGAAACAATGCTTCATCTCAGAATTTAGAGAGCTGAAGGAGGCACAGGGGTCGTTCAGGTGTCCTGGTTCAAGAACTTGGCTTGCAAGTAGGTTAAGTGAGATGGGTAATTCTTACTTTGGCTTTCTGTGTTGAGGTGAGGGCTCTGCGCCTCTTGTGAAATGTAAAGTGTTGTAGATATTAAACCACAGTGCTAATTGACCTCAGCTACCGAGACACTGAACCACTGTACAGAGGCAAGTATGGTGGGCAGCAGATAATGAGCTAAGGGAGAAAGGGAGCTGTAAGGCTAGATCCAAGGGCCTCGGAAAGTTTTTGGAGTCTTTGAATTGTGGGGAGAGAGTATGGCGATAAAAGAAAAAAGAGGGATCTATGTTTCTTTTCACCCGTGGATGGAAGGGGCTAGGCATGGACTAGATATCAGGCTGTTCTCTACTTTAGTTTAAATGTCTGGACTCAGGAAGCCACTGATGAACCTGTGTGATATTGAGTGAGTGAGCAACGAGGTTCTGGGGAAGTTTGAAGGTCTTCTGAAATAACATCTCCCTTACTTACCAACTTCTTGCTTCCGTCTGAGTGCTGGAGACTGTTTTCTGGTTAATTTTAACCAGAGCGGTGAGTGGGGCAGGCCTGGCATCAGAGATTCCACTCAACATGGGCATCTAAGGCTGTTACACCTTAAAGAGTACCACCGACATCCCTCGAATGCCGATTAGAATGACATCTGACAGTGGACACATCTTGATCTTTCTTCCTCGAGAGCTTCAGAGTCATTCCAGTTGCTTACAGCAGGGGTGACTGCTCCTCTGTCTCCTCCCACCCCTTAGCCACTTGTGTTCAAACTGAGGCTGGTAGGGCAGCTTTAGTCCCTGGTGTTGGTGGAAAAGTTTTCATACTGCTGTGTCTCTATGGCATCATTTCTCCTGGCCTTCAACTTTCCTCCTGCGCAACTCAGCTTAGTTTGTTCTCAGATAAGCCCATATTACATGTCATTTATCAAAATCACATTCATATTAAATTCTGTCTCTCAGAGGAAGAGACATAGTCTTAGGACACAACTGGGGAAGTTTGTCACTTTTCATATATTCTTCTAATCTATTCTGGTGGGTTCAGCTTGTGCTCCTGTCCTGTGCCGTAGGTGTTCTTGATGGTCTAGAACGCATTCCTCTGTCGATAATAATGGCAATAATATTTCTAATAACCATGTGGGTACAGAGCACTTGCTTTTTGCCACATTGAGCTAGGCAGTTCACACACTTAATTTAATTCTCTTAGCAGCTCTGGAAAGCAGATATTATTATGACAATTTTCAAAGAAACCAAGGTTCAGAAAAGTTAATGTCTTCAAGGGCTCCCAGCTGGTGAATGAAAGACTTAAATCCAATCTTTTTTAATAGAGTCTTGCTCTATAGCCCAGGTCCATAGCTTCCTGTGTGGCCCAGGCTGGCCTCGAACTCCTACTTCTTCTCCCCAGCTGCTGAGACTACTGACACGTGCTGCCTAGCTTGAGCGAGCTGTTCCCAAGTGCTTTCCATTCTGTGGAACTATGCCCCAGACACGGCTGTGCTCCTCAGTGGTGCCTGAATGCTTCTCAGCCTTTACAATCACCATCTTTCCATTGGCAACAAGAACTTCAGTATAAATGATTGTTTTAGGACATGCCGTACAATAATTTAGGAATGAGGAGAGTGATTATCATTGCTCCTTTCTTGCTTGATTTCCTCCTTAAAGACCCCCTCAGTTTTCAAAGGTACAGTTTCAATGTATATGTTTAAGGGGTGTGTGCGTGTGCATGTGCATGTACGTGTGTGTGTGTGTGTGTGTGTGTATACAAAAAGGTAATTGAGTATGTGTACCTGTGGAGGCCCAAGGGTGACATCAGGAATCATGAATTGCTCTGCCTCCTTATTGCTTTGCTCTGGGCTTTCTCAGGCTCCGCCTTCCAGGATGGAATTACAGGCCCTTGCTATTTTTACCCAGGTTTTTATGTGGGATTTGGGATCCAAATTCAGGTCTTTTCTTTTTGTGAGGCAAAGGCTTTAACTCTGAGGCTTCTCCCAGCCCCACGTCCAGCTTTTCTACCTGCAGTTCAGGCACCCCTCTGCTATCACACCCCACGTTATAGCTGGGTCTCTTATGTGGGTCTCCAATCAATAGACAGGAAACAAGCTTCAATACCATCACTTTTTAAACCAATTCTATTTTCTTCCTCTGAGCTTCTTTTCTGTCGGCACTATCATTTCTCAGTCCCTAAGGTGGAGTCAGGGTTGCTTTTTTTGGCTTCCCTCAGCTCCTCTAACCCCAAACTTTTAAATGGCTTGCGTAGTATTCCTAAATGTTTCGCGTACTATTTCTGACTTTTCAGCTTATGCCCCTAATTTGTTTCTGGCCCTCTCTTCTACTTAGTACTAGATGGTTGAAATAACTTCTCTGTAAGCCCGTTGATGGAATGTACTCATACTAGAAAAAAAAACCAAACTCTTTTTTGCCTGTCTGGAGAGAAGTGGAGGTAGGCATGGCCAGTGAAGCCTAGGCTAGAATTTAGCTGATAGAGGTTCCCTTAGTCACGAGAATCTGTGTAATTGTTGTCTTCCAAGTATCCACACTCAGTTGATTTCAAAACATTCAGCTCTATATGATGCAAAGACATTGAGGAATCAAAATGGACCCTGGTGTTAACCTTAGAACCGCATCTGCAGGGTGCATTAACTCTTTGACTACTGGGTTATAGGAAGTTGGAGAGGCACTTCAGAGGTACTAGGTTAGTAACTTGGACTTCGAAGAGATGGATTTTTCCAAACTAGTGATAGTATTCTTGATTCACATAAATCGAGTGTTAAACCTGCTTATTCCTCTCAAAGTAATTATCCACAGAAGTCTGATATGACTCTATCCATCAAGGGAGTCTGATTGCTTTAGGGTATGTTCTAAAACTAAGGAATTTGGGGGTGTGATTTAGGTGATTGCAGCTGTGATTCCTGGGGGCATTCAGGATATCACCCCTCCACCTCAGTTCTCCCAATCACTCTGCTTACCTCCACACGCTTTTCTTTCAGGACGAAACCTAGGGATTGACAGAGACAAAGATACACAAATAAGCTACAGTGTAAAGATGCATGATATAAAATCTGAATAGTGTTCAACATAGAGGCTTGACTTAATCACATACATCTAACCTTGGTCTATACATGGACATTTAACCTATCTCCCTGCTCCCTGTTATTAATGAGTAAGACATCAAGTGTTTCTAAAACTACCTCATTCCCACAACTAGTCAGGCTCTTAGTATTTCCTTGATCATAGGGTTTTCAATGGACAGAAAGAAGCTGCTGGAAGAGTCAGAGAAGGTGGGGAAAAGGTTATTTTTCTGAGGGTATGGATGAAGTGGAGTTGAACTTCCCCTTTCTTTTTTTTTAAAACATTTATTATTATTATTTCCACTCATACAAACTTAATAGGTACACCGGTTCCCTCCCTCCCTCCTCCTTCCCCCGACCCCCCTGCTCCCCCTCCCCTCACCCCTCCTTCCCCATCCCCTAGTGCTTCCCCCCCCCAATCCCTAGAGAATCCTTTAATGTGCATGCCAGACTCTCCTCTGGGCCCTCCTCTCAGATGATATACAAGGACCCAGTGGCATTTCCCTGAACCCTTTCCTGTGTTCCCCTTAAGCATAGGAACACTACTGTGGCTGCCAATCCCTTGCCTCCAAGGATCTTGGTGCCTTTAGCAGATGCTAGACTTTGTGGGGTCAATAGTGTGTTGGACATTGCGCAGGGCATGCAAAATCTAATTATGATTGCTTCGGCCCTAACTTATGTGGAGGATCTTGCAACACGTGGGAAGGAATGTTGCTTCTAGGGACTCTGGCTTTTAGGATTTGCCTGCCTTATGTGAGGAGGCCAGATGTTGTCCCGTGTACTGGTGTAACTCACTGATCACTTAGGAAGCCTGAGGGAACCTTAACTTGAATCCGAAGAGGAGCCCTGATACTGTCTGTCATGACTCTCTGATATTCCCATCAGGAGGGGGTTTGAATGAGATTTCATGGAGAAAACGAAGCAATGCAAGTTGCTCACACTTGTGTTTACAAACTATGTTTTATACCTGTCTTAAAAGCTTTCTCTTTCTCTCTCTCTCAATTTCTTTCTGTTTTTCTCACTGCTCCATGCTTCTATGTAGCTGATGTAGTCATGTGATTTGGGCTGCCTTCCTTCAGAGAGGTGTCTCCCCATGAGACCAGCAGCTACAAAGGGAGCAGTGAGCCCCTAGGTGGCCAGCTGTGCCATGGTCATCATGGGTGGGGACTCCATGGCACTGGGGTCTCTTTCCAAGAGAATGAAAATATACTGGGTCAAAGCCAGTCTATGGGCCTGGGAACGGGGCCTTATAGAACACTCAGCTCATCTCCGTCTTGAGCCCAGGAATTAACAGGGTCCTTGGGGGATAGGTTGACTCAAGTCCTCCCTCTCTTCCTTGGTGAGAAGTCCCTGAACCGAGCTGGGCATGTGGCCATTGGGAACATACTTCACTTCTGAGCCTTGCCTGCAGTTGAGAATGGTCCTGAACCTCATCTCTGGCAACGTGACAGAGGCAGAAATGTCATATGTGATTCTTGGGAAATGGCCTGGGTTGCTGTGACTTTTTCTCCACTATCTACATAGAATAGGAGTTAGCAAACTCTTTCTGGAGAGGGCCAGATAGTAAATATATTCAGCTTCCTGGGCCATCTGGTCTCTGCTATAACTTGGAAAAATGTTGTTAAACTGCAAAAACGGCCACAGAATACACTCAACCAAATGGACATGCTCCGTCTGCTCTAGAGCGATCCTATAGATCCTATAGCACATAGAAGGGTTGGATTTGGCCTGTGGACTATAACTTGCTAATCATGCCTTTACAGTGCATATGTGATAGGTGGAGTAAGAGCCGCATTGTTGGACCCTGAGGTGAATGAAGGTCCTGTGCTGTGAATGTCGCAGGGCCACGCTGGAAGTTGCCTCAGTTCCCAGCTGTCACAGAACTGGCCTGAAGCTCTGTGAATCTTATTTATGTGAGAGAAGTAAACATCTATCTTGCTTATGCGAGTGTCAGTTGCAAACGAACCTGATCTCCAGTAATAGATCATTCATGTGTGGGTGAGCCCCGCCCACAAGAGCAGGCAATTGTTGAACAATATGCGATCAAAGCTGCAGTAGGAATGAAAGGCACATTTTTCCAGGAATGCGTGCTGTGCTCTTTCCTCCAGAATTTCCCACCCATGTCTGTTAACCACGGCCACACACTTGAACTTTGAGATGGGTTTTTGTGTGATCCACAGGATGGGGAGCGAGCATGCAGAGACAGTTGGTGTCTCTGACTTGGGGGTCCGTGGAACCAGCGGTGTTGGCAGGATGCGGCATGGCTCGGTGGCCAACTCCCCACTTTCTGACACATACTAATGAGATTTACAAGGTGTCAGTGCAAGTGAGCTGAGTTCGGACACTTTTTATTTTGGCTATCAGTCAGACCCTGTCCCTGGAGTCAGTATTCCCGGGAAAGCATGTGGCGCCCACAGTAGTCATTCCCATGGGTAGTTTCACCTGTCCTGGGGACTGTGCTGAACTCCTTGGTTGGGGGGGGGACTCAAAAGCTCATTCTGCTAGGATTGGGAGTCTCCTGCAGATGGAAGGAATGATGGTACAATAGGGAAATGTAAGTGCTATGGAAAAACACTGAGGTTTGACATCAACATTCAAATACATCTCTTGCGCTACAGAAGCTGAAATGTGTCACTGACCCTATGAGATGCCTTGCCTACTTTTTCTCACGTGCGAAGGTGATTACAGTTGGTGTCTCTGCTTTACAGAAGTGGGTTGCTGGTCTTAGAGAAAAAGAGGGCTAAGCAGTGACGTGCAAAGACAATATATACACTGTCTTTAAGGGTGTTAAAGTGTATGTGTGCATGCATGTATGTGCATGTGTGCATTCATGCGTGTGTATGTGTGTGTGTGTGTGTGTGTGTGTGTGTGTGTGTGTGTGTGTGTAGTGGCTGTGGGCAAATCATTGCTTTGAGTTTATAAAAGGAAGGAGCAGAAGGTTTCTTCAAAACAAAAGCAGTTGTGATTAGAAGAAAATCTGAGCCTTTAGAGCAATTACCCACTATAGTGGGAAGCTGAAGAGAAGTGTGTCTGAGATGACGCAGGAGCGCCGACCCCAGAAGCACATAGACCTGGCTGCATATCTGGGCCCAGCCTCTCACCTGCTGGTTGGTCTTCAGCATGTCCCTCAACTGCTCTGCAGTTCCTTCTTTTAAGAGCTGGTGGCTTAAAGAGAGAGAGAGAGAGAGCCTAGAGAGAGAGAGAGAGAGAGAGAGAGAGATGGTGGTTATACTGCCAACCCACGAGAGATGCTGTAAAGAGAGATGGTGATGCTCATAAAGGTCTGACCCAGCACAAATGCTCAGAAAGTAAGGATGACAGCAGAGAATTTACTACTCCCATGAAAGTCAGACATTTAGTCTCTGACAGGCAGGTTGAGTGATGCCTGGTACACCAAGTTTACTCAGGGTGCTTGGGACTGTGAGACCAAAGCAGTCCACGGGAAGACTTTCCTAGTCTCCTTCCTTTATGTCTTCATCTTCTGGAACTCAGGGCAAGAAACATTTGCTCTGGAAGTTTCCCTGTTTTCATGGCTTTACGAAACCTGTCTTCAGATACGCTGAGGACTCTTTCGGGTTTAAACAACCTTTATCCCAAGAATCATATGGACTCCAGGGTGAATGCAGTACAATACAAAAATGTAAACTCTTTTATAAAACATCATGAAACTTTTTTTTTTTTAACTTGATTGGGCAGTTCTCAGGCAGGAACTTTTTAGATAACGCCCACGGTTCCTTGTTTGATGCAGTGATCTCAGTTGCTGCTGTAACCCCCTTCTGTACATATGGTCTCTCCCCCATCAAGGTTCTAGAAAGGAGAGGTTGCGTCTGTACATATGACAATTATGTCCCCAGTAGCCCGCAGAGCACTGGGCACGAACTAGGCGCTCCATAAATATTTCTGGGATGAAGGTGTTAGCCAGTTTTGGTCACTGTGACAGAATAATTGAGAAAATAAAGGGAGAGAGATTTGTTCTGGCATGTGGCTTTACATGCGTCTGTGGACAGTCACTTTGTGTTCCTGGGTTGCGGTGACACAGTATGTCGTGGTAGAGGAAACCTCCTCTCCATACAGCAGTGATGAAGCAGAGAGATGCAGAGAAAGGGAACAGGGACAAGGGGTATCTTTCACAGGTACCTCCCCCCAAGGGCGCCTCACCTTCTAGTTCCACCACCTCTCAAAAATGTTATCACAGTATAAATCCAGGTGATCAATTTCTTGATGAAATCAGCCTCCTCTCAGTAGTGTTATCGACCAGGGACCAAAGACCACGCTGGGGATCAACATATGATTTTTGGGGGGAAGGAGGGGGTGGCACTTCATATGCAAACCACAGCAGTGAACAAGTAAACGAAGGCATTGAGGCTGGCTGCATTTATATTTATGCTCCTGTTCTCTCAGATCTATTTATGTAACTATTTTCCTAACATGACCAGTTCTGCCCTTTGCCGCCAGCTTTGTGTGCCCCTCAGGAGGGCTTCGTACCTCAGTAAGCTCCAAAACATCTGGTTGTGTGGCAGGTGGTTGGCCAGAGGCTTCCAGAAGGTGTAGGTCAAAAGGCTGGGGAGCTGTCAGACAGCAAGAGAATTTCGCTTCAGAGGACTGGGGAACTATCTGCTTTCAAAGGCTTCAGGCTAATCAGAATTTCAAAGGATACTTTTAAATGTAATAGGATTCTACCTGAAAGAGCAATGAGCCAGGCCTGGAACTGCTTACTTATTCCTCTCGTTTCTATTCTAGGCTTGTGTCAAAGATAGCTGGGGACTTCCGATTTTCATTTCATTCTTACACGAAATGGAGGAAATCTAATGTGAGGCCACAAGGATGTGCCCCACCGCTTCTTATCTCCCTTATCCCAAGGGACAGAGGAGCACAGCGAGCCGGACACTGCCCTTAGTTGCCAAGAGAATTAGACTCCATCATTCACACATGTCCTGAGGTGGAGGTCTAGTTGCCTTTCTCTTGTTCCAGATCACCTTGGGCCATTCTGTCTGGGTGAGATAAACCCTCAAACAGACATGACAACCTGTAGAACATGTTTTGAGGTTAGAACGAGCAATCTCGGAGCGGGGGGGGGGGGATGGCTGAATCAGTGAACCTCTTGCCATGCAAGCATGAGGACTTGCGTTCAGTTCCTAGACTCTACATCAAACACAGTCAGACATGGTGGTTTGCATTTGTCACCTCAGGGTTGGGAAGAGGAGACAAGAGTGTATGGAGGGGGGAGGGAGTTGCCGACTAGCCAGTATAATGGAATTGGACAGCTCCTGACCAGTGAGAGACCTAGTGTTTAAAAGCAAGGTGGAAAGCAACAAGGTGGAATTGACATCCAAGGTCAATCTCTGAAATTCACAGGTGCGCATGTGCATGCACACATATACACGCATGCATACCTATAAAAACGTGTACCCACACACACTAGCTTGCACACACGAGTGCACACATACGCATGCATGTCTACCTGTTGACTTATGTGCATCTGCACACATTAGTTTGCACACTCATGTACATTGAGCTGAGGCAGTCTGAACAATTCTTGCTGATTTTCTAGCTGTTCCTGTTGACCATAGTAGTCTTATGTGAAATTGGGTATTCGGAAAAAAGAAACAGACTACTATCAAAACCCCTTCTCAAAATCCTAGCAGGAGGCGTAAGATGCCAAGGAAGCATGTGAGTGCATATGGTATTTAAAAAGAGCTGCACCTGCTTTTCTCTGACCAGCTGGCAGATCATTGAGAAGAAAATGCAGGTTTTTTTTTTCTTCCTGGAAACACTCAGGATGGAGAGCCCTGCAATGGACTTGACAGAAGCTCTGGGATCAATTGCACCAGGGCCGTGCCAACCACCGTTTCTGAAACTTGAGCTGAATTAGAACAGGTAATGCATTTAAAAGCTGTGGTTTTGAGGTTTTGACACCCTGTAGGCTTTACATATACCCAAGGCACGGCAGAAACGGCACACATCTGCCGTACACAGAAAATGGTCATCTCTGTAAGTTGCTTTGTGACCAGGTTCCTGGCGCTGCTTTGCAAGGCAGGGGAGCAAGAATAGTCATCAGCTCGTCGGAACAGCAGCTGAGACCTCCGTCTATGGTCTAGATGTAATCTGTGCAAAGTACAGAAGGGGTCGATTTTCTGGTCTCTCCGCCTAACATTTAGGAAAGAAGTTTCTGGGCAAAGCCTCCAGTGATCTGCCTCTCACCTTTTGGCCACCCTGAAGCTGTGGGCTACACTCTGACTCCTAGAGCCTAACTTCTTAGAGCTAGTTTCTGACATTCCTTCTCCATGTCCTCCAAACAAAAAGTTGCACCTACATTAAACATTGTATAAAGCTAGTTCACCGATTAGAATATCAGTGGTTTTAAAGAATTGGAATGACTCAGAGCTGAATTATTAGGCTATCTTAGTCACCTTCCTTAGCCTTGCCCTGTGTTTTGCCTAAGATCTGTGCAACTATTAGATATATACTTTTGAGATTATGAGTAGGCTCCTACTTTCCATCAAACCCAAAACTAGGAATATCACCCGATAATACACTTAAAGCCTATAGCAGAGACTTTCCTAATTTGTTGTAACCTGCCTACCTGATATTTCTGTGAATGTATTTGAAAAAGGCCTTTCAATGGTTTTCTTCTGTTATGTTAAAAATTAGATGAAACTCTTATCACATTGGGGTATTTGGCTCTGAAATAACTTTTATTTCCTTTGAGGAGAGAATTGTTATTTGTCACGTCAGCAGACATTTAGCAGAAAACACATGAAAAGCATGGTGGTTAAGTGATGGTCGTCTCAACCTGGTGCACCTGAGCATTATTCTTGAAAAACTGTGGTTTCTCACAGAGCACATGCTCCCAAACGACACAGATAGCTAATGCTGCTCTTCCAAAACACCCAGGGCTCTTGCTGTGCCTTTTGTTGAGTGTATTTGCATTATCTAATGAATAATCAATGCTCAGCTGACACCTGAGGGTCCCAATACCTAACCCTGGCCTAAACTTACTGATTAGTTCTGTTTCTACTCTTTGTTGTGCTTGTTCTCCTAATGCTCACCCCTTCTTTTGATCTTTACCTAACTACTTTCTCAAGACGTCTGAAAGACTCGTGGGCTCGGTAGACACTGCTGTTTCAGCTCAGGAGTGATGAGAGTACTGACTATTGGGCCCAGCTGTGGTTTTTGTCTCCTTTGCCCCTAGCACCTTTATATTTTCCTATTCACTCATCCAGGAGTGAGAAACGCCACAGGGACTGGGTCTGAGAGATGATTTTTGTTTCTCTCCTAAGCCTCAAGGATGTGGCAATGTCTCACAGAGACCCTGGGCTTTCTCTGGGTCTCATGTGTTGAGCTCAGTCTGTAGCTGTGGGTCAAGGTCTGGCTCTCCAGGGTTCAGGAACTTTCCCCACGTGCTTAGAGATGCAGAACACCATGGAGACAGCGGTGCCTAGTGTGTTGCTTCTATGTTAACAGAAGAGGCTGCCTTTCATCTTCACTTCATACAGGTCCAGAGTGGTATATGTCAGAGTACCTGGAGGGAAGGGACCATATTTTATTCATCTTGGCTTTCTCAGTTGCTGGCACCCAGCCTAGCATGTAGTAGGAGCTTTCAAAACGAACAGAATGTTGGAGGGGCACATCCGCTCAAAGTGCACATCTCACTTCAGAATCAATGGGGTCATTTTTCCCAGAATAAGGGAAACTTTATTCTTTCAGCATGTGGTTCTGCTTCTGAAATGGAGACCAGGTAGGAGAGAATGGCCCGTTGGTTCTCCGTGGATGCTGCCAAACTGGATGCGACTAACTGTGACGTGCTGCACAAAGCTTCTGTCTGTATTCTGCAAATGTCATTGAAGAGGCACAGGCCCTTATTAAAGTGGGGGTGGGGTGGGGGATGTTTATTGGAAGTGACTGTGCCCAGAGACAAGTTAGAAGCTTTGTGGTCGGAATAGTGCACCCACTTCCCTTCTACATATCTCCCTCTAGAATGGAGATCACATTTGTTTGGCAAATACTACATGAAATTTGGATTTGGTTATCAGAGGTATAATATTGAGCAAAACAGACAAAAATCCCAGTGTTCATGAAGCAATTCATGGAGCATTCCTATGAGGTATGTGTGTATGTGTGTTTAATAAATCTTTTCAGAGTAGGAAGTGACAAATATACGGACATGCATAAAGCAAGAAAGGGAGTAGGGAGTATTCTCTCTCTCTCTCTCTCTCTCAATCTGTGCATGCACAGGCTAACTTTAAGTAGGCTATAGGAAGTTGGTTGAAAAGTCACAGTGGGGGCTACGGAGATGGCTCAATGATAGAGTACCTGTCATGCAAACATTCTGACCCAAGTTCTGATCTCCTGGACCCAGGTAAATCTAGGTATGATGGCGTGTGTCTGTAATCCTAGCACTCCAATGGGGAGACAGGAGAATCCCCAGAAGTTTGAGGCTTAGATAGCCTGGTGTGCACAGTTCAGAGGCAACTAACAACAGCCCCTGCCTCAAACAAGGAGGAAGGCAAAGACTGACACCCGCGCTGTCCTCTGACCTCCACATACATGTGCACCACCTGGCATGCACTCTACATTCACACGAACATGCCCACCACACAAAAGCGACACTGATGGACATGGTCTGAAGCTGGGGAGGGAGTGAGCCACATGGACATTTTGGGGAAACATTATAAACAGGGGTAACAGGGACAGAAATACCTGAGTTACATCATGTCCTGGCATAGCTGGAGAACCGTGTGGACACCAGCATAAGTGGGGTGGGAGGCTGCGGGTCAGGGATGGTCTTTTAGGAAAAGCATCCATATGTTTTGGTTTTCTGCTCTTACTGAATTCTTTACCTTGTTTGAGGACCTCCAGAGGCCACCTGTTAAGAGATCTGAACCAAGATTTGCTGACAAGGTAAAACAAGCAGTTACTGGCTCAGGACTAGACTACACTATGTGGATTTCACTGCTCTGCTTCTGATACTATAGGTCAGAGATGGGGAAGGAAGCTGGACTCCCCTGAAATTGCATGCCTTGAGCAGTTGAACAAGAGTCCTGTTTGCCTAGATGTGTGCAGTGGGTGGGGGGAGCAGTAAGGGATAGAGCAGGGTCTGTGTGCTGGGCACCATTACCCACTGCTGGGTCAGAGAAAGCACAGTTACTGTAGCCATGAAGACAGTATGGAAGACCCACCTGGAAGGAGCCTGTGACTCACCCGGAAAGAGAGGGCTGAATCCACAGAAACCCCAAACTTTTCTCACCCTGGGCCTGGCTCCAACCAGAAAGTGGGAATCTCACTTAGGTGGTTCACATGGGGGCGTACAACAGGATATGGACCCCAGTGGAGAAAGACGGAGAGCCGCTCCAAAGGGTGATTCAGAGGCACGTGTCATGGAAGGAACGGGGCAGAAAGGATGAAAAGCCACGGCTTCTTTGCCCCAGTAGGCGACTCGTGGGGCTGCTGGGGGAGGGTGAGCCATCTGAGGTTATATCCCTGCTGCCTAGAAAGGACGGCTCTTGTCAGCTGTCAGTTTGTTGTTCCATGAATGGCTCCTGTGAGTGAGACACTCTGATGTCTTCTTACCTGTCCCTTCATTTAGAAGCGATACTGGCTCCCTTGGCAGGTGGCCACAAATGAGAGGTGGAAGATTTGGGTCTATGGTGGGGAAATGTTGGTATGAAGGCAGAGCCTCATTTCTGGTCATGTGGGATCAGAACCAGCCCGGTCAGTACAGCAACTGACTATGCTGCTTCCATTAATGTGATGTAATAAAAAACATTCTGGGCTGGACAGTAGAGCATTCGAACAGCAGCTGCTGGAGAACTTAACATCCTTCCAGCCAATGTCTCTGTGTCTGTGGATTTGTTTCCTTCTGCTACTGAGCTGTCTTTGAAAGTGATGGTGCAGATGACTGGGAATCTTTCAACTTTCACCAGACAGAGAGAGAGAGAGAGAGAGGAGAGAGAGAGAGGAGAGAGAGAGAGGAGAGAGAGCCCAAACCCTTCAGTGCCTGGTGGGTCTGGTGGAAACTGGATCTTGCCTACATCATCATGTTTACCTCTGTCTGCTGGTCCCCTGTACCTCGGCCACCCTGCTGCTGTAGGTTAGAGTCCCTAAAGGGCCATGTTCCTTTCTACCTCTTGGTCTGGCTCTTTTCATTTCCTGGTTCTTACTTAAGGACTTTGTTGTTTATTTTGTGCTTCCTTGAAAATTGTCTCATGGAAGCCCTCTGTGATACGTGGGACCAGCAGGATGTTCATTCGTGTGTCCTCATGACACCTTTCCTATCTTAACCCTTCTCTGTTAATGGTTAAACCATTAATTGAATAATTTGTTGTTTAATGTCTGCTGCCTTTCGTCCCCCCCTATTTGACGGAAAGCTCTGATATATGTTTCTGTCCCATGCCTATGCATAGGAGGTGCTCAGTAAATATTTGAGAGAATTATTGACCAAAAAAAAAAAAATGAATTAGGAGTGGGTGTACACACTGCACGGGAAGGAAATAGAAAGAGGTATAGATTGGAAAGGCCATACCTGCCCGCCTTCTCTCCTCCCTGCTCTTTCTTGGTACTGGGAAGAAGACAAGGAGAGTCAGACATAGTGATAGGAAGCAGCAGAAGACAGGAGAAGAGATACGGCAGAGCTGACCAAGCCACTGGCCAGACACCTGGGAGGATGAGAGCTGCTCTCAGGTGCAGCGACACTAAGCGAATGCTCTCCAGCAACAACGAGCCCGCTCAGGCTCCATCAGAAGAGAGGTTTGTGAAGGTGAGACCAGGGAGCTGCCCACTCTGTGGCCAGATCTGCAGAGGTCCCGTCTCGAGGCCCAATGTGATAACAGGTTCAGGCCATTGAAAATGATCTTATTGCGACGCTTGACACCTGGAAAATTCAAAAGCAGCATCAAACTGCCTGTTTGTGAGATGCCTGTGGCTCTCCCACCCACCCTAGCCATAACCACATCAAGATTTCATAGACCATGATTAGAATTCACCAGCTCCAACTAGAGAGTTGTCAAGGACAGAAAATAACATGTCACGATGAAAGCCTATGTCTTCATTTTATGATGGCAGATTTATGCATGGGGGAGGGGTTGGGATTCAGCGAGGGCGTTCACATGACAGACTCTGGTCTGACAGGCTCTGAGAAATAATGCCTGGCCTCAGAGGTGGGTGGAGTTAAAGTTTACAGGAAGCTGGGAGAAATGGATTAGGGGGCACATGAAACTGACAAGGAAGAGACTGGCAAAATAAGGGACAGCGAGAAGGGGAGGGGGAACAAATGAGAGAGGTGGGGTGGGGAAGAAGTCAGGGAGACCACAGAGGCGTATTTGATTATATGACTATTGCAAGTTCTTCATTTTTTGCTTCAAATGTAGACCTAATAATGATGTCATAGTTAGGCACAGGTGTCAACTTGACAGTTGAGAGTTTGAGCTCTGAGCAAACCTGCTGATGGGGAAGGCCCAGCCTATGGTGGGTGGAACTAGGCCCTGAACAGGGGAATAAAACACAGAGAGCTGGCGAGGAAGTCGGCATCCTTGTGTACACTTGGCTAGACATGCTGGTCTGGCAAGTAAGGATCGTCCCTCTCTCAACCATTATGTAGAGGTGGTGTGGCCAGTTCCCTTGGCCTTGGTGTTGGCGTGAGCTCTCCTGTCAAGCTGGACTGAGAACTCTAACCAGATAATCTAAGAGACAATAAACCCCTTGTTCCCTTCAGCCATTTGATGGTCATTTATCAGCAACGATGCAGGCGAATTGCAACAGATGACTAGGTAAGGATGCTAGTCATGACAACCATTCTCTTTTCAGTTTATGTTGACCATTTAAAGGGCTCAATTCCATGAGGTAATTAAGACTCCTTACTATACCCTGTTGCTGCCGTGGTTTTTGGGTGCTTTCAGCTATAGGTCTGTTCGCTCTGTACTTATGATTAAAATAGGACACATGAAATTGGGCTGGGGAGATGGCTTAGTGGTTAAAGAGCTTGCCACACAAGCAAGAGGACTGGAGTTCAGATCCTCAGGTCCCATATAAAAGTGCCAGGCAAACTTGGTGGGTGACCTATAATTTGGCCCCAGAAGACAGAGCCTAGGAATCCCCAGAGCAGCTAGCTAGCCCTATCAGAGAGCTCTGGGTTTAGAGACTCTTCCTTGAGACAGTAAATTGGAAGAGAAACTGAGTATAAGTCCTGATAACACCTCATACCTGAACACACACACACACACACACACACACACACACACACACTGATGCAAGGAAATCTGCATATACACATATACACACCCATATACACAAATACATGAATATGGAGAAAAAAAAGAAATTGGATGTGAAAGTGGGTAGTACAATGTAAACTATAAACATATTCTTGTAGATTGCAGACACTTGAGAGTAAAGAATGCTTCTTGTAAATTAAGGATCACAGCAAAATTTCAAATTAGGAGTCAAAGGGCTGGAGAGATGGCTCAGGGGTTAAGCCTCTGCCTTGCAGGTGGAAGGTCCTGAGTTTGGATCCTAGACCCCACGTATAGATGTGGGGCAGAAGCGGGGGCGGCCTGCGCTTCTGGTCCTGGTAGGGCGGAGCCTGTGAATCCCGGGGCAGAGTAAACAAGGAGGAGGTGGAGGCGTCCATGGTGGTTCCTGAATTCGTCCGTGGTTCTACACACACACACACATGCCCACACATGCATACATGCACAGTTGAATAAATAATAAAAATAAAAAAAAATTAGGAGTCAGGCCTGGATACACCCATCAGCAGAGTGAGCAGTTCTCTGCATCTGTGACTTGTAGAAATGGGTGGATTCCTGTTTTAAACTTTAGACCCTATAGACCATTGTTTCATTATGAAATTATTCTTTTGGTTCTAAGGAATTGCTGAGCAAATCCAAGCTTTCTAGAGAAAAGTCACACCTTCCCTTTACATTAGATGGTTGTTGCAATTACTCTTCTGTTGCTGTGAGAACATACTCTGATCTAAGCAGCTTATTACCTACTTGGCTTACAGTTCCCGAGGGGATTGAATGCATTGTGGTGAGAAATGCACAGCAGAAGGCATGGCAGCAGGAGCAGGAGGCTGATTTATATTCCAGTAACCATCAGCAAGCAGGGAGCATGAGAACGAGTGAGCAAGAGAGAGAGAGAGAGAGAGAGAGAGAGAGAGAGAGAGAGAGAGAGAGAGAGACAGAGACAGAGACAGAGAGACAGAGAGACAGGAAGAGAGCCTAACTGCTCAACCTCTGGACCTCCCCCAGTGACCTACTTCCTCCAGCAAGGCTCCAGCTCTTAAAGGTGCCATAATGCTCCCAAACAGTGCCAGCTGTTATTCAAACACATGACTGTTGAGGACAATTTACACACAAACCAAGACAGGGATCGATCTTGTAGTCAGGGGCATCAGGCTTGACACTGTGCTGCGTCCCCTAGCCTTCTACTCTCACCTTCTTCTGCATGCCAGAACATTCTACTCCTGCCCTCATTCCACAAGCGTAATAACTGCCCGGTTCTATTACTTTATCTATCCCTCTCCCCACCAATATGTTTTCACATCTTGTCCTTCTACATCGATTGTTAACCTACCTTATAGTATTAGTCTGTGTGCTTTAAATAGTTTTCTTCTAAGGAAACAATGAGAAAAAGAACACCTAGCATCCTATCTGTTTGCCATCCTAGGTTCCTTCTTCTCCTTACGCCATCTGACATCTTCACATCAGAGAACATCCATCCCTTAGCATTTTTCTTAATGCCAGCCTGCTGACCACAAATTCTCACAACTTTCTCTTTTCTGAAAATGTTATTTCCCTCTTCTTTGCTCCTGATAGGGATTTTTTTTCCTCTCGGCATTTAATGTGATTCCACCGACTTCTGGCTTTGCCCCCACTTTCATCTTTCTTTTCCTTCTTCCTTTCTTCTTAATGCCAAGCCAGCCGTCACTTCTATTATTGCTCCCCTGTATGTGAAATCTTTTGTTCTCTGATTGTTTTCAAATTTTCCTCTTTTACTGTAGGTTTCCTGCAGTTTGACAATGAAGTACCAACGTGTAATATTCTTTGTATTTATCCCGTTTGAGGCTCGCTGAGTTTGTTGCCTTTGTAAGTTGAAGTTTTTCATGGAATGTAATTTTCAGCTATTCTTTCTGAGGGGTCTGGCTCGTGGGTTGCACACTTACCTATGCGTGAGTTTGCAGGCCTGACTGTAGGCCAGAGAATGGTGTTAGGGGCATGTTTCACAGGGGCCAGTGCATGGCATGTCGAGGACCCAGAGCCTTCAGATGGGTCCTGTTCTTTGCAGATCTGCATTGCTGGCTTTGTGCCTTCATTCCTGGGTACCGCAGTGCACCTGTGTTGTTGCTGATAAGATCATGACAAACAGTTTAAGTGAATAAGGTTTATTTTCTCTCACAATAGTCCAGTTACAGTTCTTAGTCCAGGATGGCAGGAGAGCCCATTCATTGCAACACCAAAGGCTGAGAGAACTGGCCACACCATCTCCACGCAGCAGTTGAAAGAGGGATGATGCTTACGTTCCTGACCAGCATGTCTGCCTGGGTATACACAAGGATGTCAACTTCTTCAATCATCTCTCTGTATGTTTTTCACCTGTCCAGGTCCTAGTTTCACCCACTATGGGCTGGGCTTCCCCATCAACTAGACAATCTCCTGCAGGTTCCATCTGGGCTTAATTCTCTACAAACATTCCCAGAGCTTGAACCTTCGATCACCAAGTTGACACTTGTATCTATGATACTGGGTTTCCTCTTCAGACACCTCTTCTGATCCTGTTTATCATGGGAAAAGGGGGAAACCTTAAAGATACCTTCTTTCCCTCTTGGTGCTTGGTTAATTTCCCACTCTAGACCTTTCCCCTTCTGTTCTCCCTGAGTTCTCTAGTTCATAGAACTGAAGGAGCCTTTTGTTCTGGACTCTGTCAAAAGTGAGACAATCCCCTAGCTGGCCTGTTCCACATCTTCAAATGGTCACAGAAAAGGTAAATAAAATAGAGGGGACTCAGCCCTTTCTTCAGTTGCAGCTCTTGCTACTATCTCATGGTGCTGACATTGAATCTAGTATGTCATGAATGTAAGGCAAGTCCTCTAGCATCAAGCTACATCTCCAGCCAGTGCTTCATTTGGGGCATGTTACATTAACAGCCTCCTTTACTATCTGACAGCTCAACTTTTGTCTCCCACTCAGCTAAGCATGTGATATTTTCACAACAATTTTCCTATTTCCATATTGTCATCTCTTCAGGGAGATAAGTACAGAAGGTAGATTGTTTGATGGTACCCTTAAGACTTTTTTATCCATTCCCTCCCCTCTACAGGTTGGATAAGACTATCTATCTCTAAGTTCACCGAATTTTTCTCCTGTTACTTTCAGTTTTCTAAAAAGTCCATGAGTAAGTTTTTCATTTCAAGTGTTGTGCTTTATACTTTCTCCATTTTCTTTGTAGAAAGCCCATCTTTTTATTAAGATCTTATTTCTCTTTAATGATTTGAGCATATTTCCTTTTTTTTTGGCATGAGGATACATGCATGTACGTGTGTGTGTGTGTGTGTGTGTGTGTGTGCGTGCGCGTGCTTTCCTCAATAGTATATCCACTGTACTAGTTGCTTTTTTCTGTTGTTGTGAGACAACAACCAAAATCAAGCAACTTAAGGGAGAAAGGAGAATTGTTCAGCTTACAGTTCCAGAGGGGATAAACAGTCCTTTGATGGCAGAAAAGGCATGGCGGACTGGCAGAAGTTGGAAGCAGGCTAAGTCACTGCAAACATTTTGGAGGCTGAGAGCTACAAGACTGCCAACTGCAAGATCAGCCCTCTCCTGGAAGTAGGGTGGGACTAATCCACCTCAAGGCCCACCCCCTCTCTGATTGCCTCCTTCCAACAAGACTTCACCTCCTAAAGGTGCCATGACATTCCTAAACACATGAGTCTATGGGGGGGGGGTGTATATTTCAAACCATGATTCATGCTCTAGCAAGTATTCAAGCACGTGCCATCAAGATAATCAGATGAAAGTTAATGGACCACACATTTGAAAAGACATGAAAATAAGGAAGAAACTGGCAAGGAAGAAGAAAGATTGTAATAGGAAAAGGAGTGGGTAGGTAGGATAGGGGATAATGTGTGAAAATATCATAAATTTACTATATTCACATATGAAACTCTGAAAGAATAAAAAAGCCCTTAGAAGTGGAAAAAAGGAGCTAGAGAGGTTTATCATGGATGAAATAATATAATTTCCAGGATTTGACTGAAAATAACTCAACATAGGGATGAAGTGGGGATGAAGATGGGTTATTATTAAGACAAAACCATGAGGCAATCATTGTTGACCACAGGTTGCCTTTGCAAGAGATGCTACCTTTGCAAATGTTTGACAACTTCAAATTAAAAAGAAAATACAGACAGAAAATAGGTATCAGAACTGTGAATCCTAAGGATGAGAGTTGGTAAGGTCGAGAAAAGTATCCAGGTTTGAGGTAGGAGACAAAGGGTAAGCAGGTTGCAGTTTGTTAAATCTATGAAAACAAAATGGTTTCTTCTTCCCTTCAGTGGCATCATTAAGTGCAGATACATTTGATCATCTGCTAGGTGATATGAGTGTTTAACACATACTGTGCCGAGGTGTGAGCATCTCTGCTGCTTACTTAGCTCCAGATATAGTGAGGGCTCCTTACATTAGCCGAGAAACCCAGTGTGATCTGAGTCCAGTCTACAATAGAGATGTGGGTCAGTATGACACACACATCCCAGAAGTGGTTTCTGAGATGATTTCTGGAGTGGTTTTGCTGGATCTCCTTTTCTATAGTGTCTCCCAACCAGCTCTGTGTGCTTAGAGCCATCCCGAGTCTTGTCAACACTTACTCTCCTGTCACTCACTGTGGACTCTGGGCCAGGGGTATATTCCTACAGGGTCACTTCAGAAGAGACTTTCATTTGCGGGAAGAAAGAACAAAGGCATCGTTTTTCTGTTCTGTTTACACTTTCCATTCATTTGACATATTCTGTTAGATATCCCTGTGGGCCAAGTTTTGCATCAGAAATTGAGTGGGGGGATCCCAGATGGCCAAAAGGCTCTCTGGAGAGTGTGAGGAAAGAGACCAGCAAGGAGGAGAGATATTTACATGGGGATGGGGAGAGGCATGAAAAAGGAATGGATAACCTCTTTTCTCTTTCCTTGGGGTTCAGTTTTGATACCATCCTCACTACTTATGCTCAATCTGGAGTCCCTCTGAATCTCCGTTTAGCCATTTTAAAAATAAGACTACTTACAGCTTTCATGAGTATCAAATTTTGAAATGTCCAAAAGGAAATTTGCAGACCCTAGGGGATGATGATGATGGTAATGATGATGGTAATGATGAGATAATGATGCTCTCTCCTTCCCAGGCAGGCGTGTGATGGATCACGAGGTAACTGCTTTTTCAGGTGACATGCAAGTGACCATTGTCATTGGTACACTGAGACACAGTGAGACAAGTCGGGGGGCTGTGGGCATTTCCAGGAAAAAAAAATCCATGAACGAGGGGAAATTTCTTTTTTACGTGAGTAATAAATCTTCTGCCTATTGACTTTTAAAAGTGTAGAACAAAATGTCTTTTTTGTCTGTTTAATACCAAGCATCACCTTAACATTTGTTTTTCTGCACAGTTTACTGAGGACTCCTACAGTCATAAATCACCAGTGCCTAGGCAGAAACCTTTCAGTTTTCAGAACGGATTTAATTTTGACCCCCCGCTTACAGGTGTGGAACATCAAGCCTCGAGAAGTTAAATAAATCATTTATCCAAGATGTACAGTTCGCTGGGGCAGAACCACATTCTCATTCTGTCTTTATGCGTGTCTTTGCAATCGTAAGTTCCTCTTGGTAGGTGTCTGTAACACGCCATTCTCCTCTTTGTTGCCTCTAAAAGGTTTCAAACTAGTTTCACAAACTGTTTTGAGAACGGTCCATATTTTGACATATCCTGGCTGTCTGAAACTCCCCAGCCTCAAGTGCAGTCACAATAAATCAAGCAAACAAATAACCAAGCTCCATTGTTTGGTGGATTATTTCCCCCTGAGGCAGATGTTTACTTTTTACAAACGAAAGCTCATTGTTGTCAGGAACATTTAAGAGGCTTAACCTGTCTCCTCTGGCATATGGCGGCTGGCTTTTCATGATAAAAGTCCTTGTGGCGGACTAAATTGCAAGGTTCTGTCTGAAACTTCATCAGCTGCTATTGCTGAAAAGCCACCGTTTCCCTATGCAGAAGCTTGTCTGGGCCTCTTCCACTGAGAAAGGGGGAGAAAATAAGGCTGTTTCCTTTGGTGGAAAATACTCATATTTTAATGGGTATGATGTCATGAATTATTAAAGTGGCTTAACTTTAAAGCTGAGCCGAAAGAACACACAGTGAAGAATGACCTTGAGACTGTTGAAAAATGGGGATGTTGACTCTGTGCCTGCAGACTCAAAGATGGATTTCTACTTTAGTTTATATTTATGCAACTGTGAAACTCGGTCCCTTGTTCCCAAAGAAATCCTTTGTGCAGCCGTGTGGAGAAAGTTATTACATTTTAGTGCAGAGGAGTTGTAAAGTTTCTTTCCTCCTGGCTCATGAAAGCTGGCGAACTTTGAGCTGGGGGAATGGCCCAAAGGAATGAGATGTAGAGTCTCTCAGAAGACAAAAGGAAAACAGGCAGGCATTGTTCTTTCAAAAAGAGCGCGCACGGTTAGGTTCTTTGGAAGGATTTGTATGCACCCCAGTGTGGGTCCCCCCTGCGTAATGTTCACTTGCTTCTGATTCAGGGTGGATAAAGGGAAACAGCCCAGAAGTGTGAAGATCTGCCAGCCGCACTGTCACTTGGAACATATGACAATGCTGGACAACTCTGCCACAACCAGCACAGGTGCCCAGGGAGGCTGCCAGCGTGCTCGCTGCGGGAAAGGGAATCCCCCAAAGGTTTGAGTCAGACCATTCCAGGCTCCTCTGCTGGCCAACCATTTATTGGGCAAAATCATAGAAACTAAGAGTGAAATGAGGTGTCTGTGATTCTTCTAATGTGACACAGAGCCGTGTCTGCTCCCACAAGAGGGCAACTCATTCTGTCTCCTTATGTTCTTTGTAATGTGATTCGGTTAAGGTTTTGGACCGGACCCCCAGCACCACCAGCAAGCTCTGTGGAAAACAGACAGGTGTGAGTGGGGAGAGCCAAGGAGCAGGGGAGTTACCAACAGCCTGTCTTAGAGATGATGCCTAAATATGAGGTAGTACCACCATTTTAGAGAAGAAAAAAGGTATCCTTCAGTGTATCCGGTTTTCAGTGCTACAGTTAGTGGCAGATCCAGATATTAGAGATTTATATGAATTTGCCCCTTTTTGTGAGACAGGTTCTTCCTATGTAGCTCAGGTTGTCCTAGGATGGCTTCTGCTTCTGCCTCCAGTGGCTGGGGTCACAGGTATGTGCCACTGGGTCTAACTGAACTCACCGTTCTTATTGTGTGATTCTGAATGGGGACTTGACAGAGTTTCTACTTTCTTGTTTGGTTGCTTGAATTCTTTGGTCCTTACACGAAGGATGTCTTCAGTTTGTCTTTGCGAGTCCACTCTCCAGCCATTTCTGTTCTTCTCTAAGTACTAGCAAACTGATAGAGTTACTCCAGTGAGGGACCCTTATCCTTTGGCTTACAGTTGGGTTGGGCCAATGGGAGACACAAACATGGCTTTGGAGAGAGGTAGGTAGAAGTGAGTTTGGTATCTATTTTTCTCCAAGATTTTTTTCCTTCTTTCTAAATAGTCCAGATTGGAATTACAAAACAGGGATTTGTATGAGCTCTTTTCAGGTGTCAGCTTGGCATTTCAGAACTCAGGCTTTGAGAAATTGATTGTCTAATTGCATAACTGATATGGGAAGATCCATCTTACAGTGGGTGGAACCATTCTTTAGGCAAGTGGATAAGATGGAGAGAGAAATCCTTCCTTCCTTCCTTCCTTCCTTCCTTCCTTCCTTCCTTCCTTCCTTCCTTCCTTCCTTCCTTCCTTCCTTCCTTCCTTCCTTCCTTTCTTCCTTCCTTCCTCCCCCTCCCTTCCCCCCTCCTTCAGCCTGCTCCTTCTCAGTGGTGAAAACAGCTCTCTATTGTCACTAGTCCTTGGAGATTACATTATCTGTTAAGCCTTCCCGCTTCCCAACAGTGTCTCCACTTTTGTAGTGACTCCTACTACGACACAGTTGGATTGTGTAAGTTGAGTGCGCCATATGTGGCTCTCTCTGAAAGCCTAACCTATCCACATACCGGTGACCTTACAGTGCTGTCATGGTTTCGGATTGCACCCATCCCTGACCATTTTCATAAGGAGTGGAATGACTTTTGTTTCTTCTTTCTCCTCTGAGGATTTCTCCTAGTTTCACATTTCTGCTTCTATGATGAATGATTGACCACACAATTTAAGGGAACAAGTTTTTTTTTTTTAATTTTAGCTTATGATTTCAGGTTGCAGTTTATTATGGTAGGAGAAGTTACCAACATCAGGCACGGAGGGAAACTGGTCGTCTCACATCCACAGCAATAGCAGAGGTGGCAGGAACCACATATCAGGTCGCAGTCAAACTTTGTTAGTCTGCCAAATTTCAGCCAGTTCTCAATCCCTTTTAGCCACTCACCCTGGGAATAATTCCACCCACTGTGGGGTGGGTCTTCATCAATCATGCAATTAAATAATTTCTCAAAGACTAACCTCTGAAGTGCCAAGCTGACACCTGAAAATAACTAACACAATTTCCTGTTTGTTACTCTAGCTGAACTATTTATGTTCTCTTTCACTTTCTTTTTACCTTGCTTCTTGGTCTCTTAATTTTTTTTTTTTTTTTTGCTTTCTCTCCACCCTAAATTTGCGTTTGTAAGACCAGAGGAAGTCCTTTTCTATTATTGTTTTCCTTTTTCTTTTTTTTTTAATTTTCGTATTTTTTTATTTTTTATTATTTATTCAATTGTGCATGTATGCATGTGTGTGTGTATGTATGTGTGGGTATGTATGTATGTGTGTGTAGAACCACGGACGAATTCGGGAACCACCCTGGATGCCTCCACCTCCTCCTTGTTTACTCTGCCCCGGGATTCAGAGGCTCCGCCCTGTCAGGACCAGAAACGCAGGCCGCCCCCGCTTCCGCCTGGCGTCTATACGTGGGGTCTAGGATCCGAACTCAGGACCTTCTGCCTACAAGGCAGAGGCTTAACCCCTGAGCCACCTCTATTATTGTTTTCCTTGTTTGAACAGGGTTTGGTTGATCTTGTATTAGCATTTCTTTGCCAATCAGTCTCTTAAATTGTCTTGAGAAAACAATGCACATTTTCAAATCTTCTAGAGAAAAAAAATCATTCTTTCTCCAAAAAGGAAGAGAAATAATGAAAATATGTTCAGTAAATAACAGGAAGGATAATAAAAGATTCTGCAAAAGGCAGACTTAGAATCAAGGTCAGTTTCTTTTGTTGGATTGCAGCAAGCGTTTAATGGTAATAAAATCTTGTTCCTGCATAATACATTTTATATTAAAACTGCAAGGATTTAAATGAAGGATTTTATGTCTGTGCCATCTTTATGGAGCATGAAGGATTAAAAAAATGCTGTTTCTTTTTTCCCTGAAACTTTGTTTGAGGGTTCAAAAGCCATTCTGGGCCTCACAGGTGGGAGGTGGCGGAGCTGCTCCAAAGTTCCCTGGTTATCCTGTTTAACCTTGGACCCTGTTATTCTGGGCGTCGGTGTCTGCTGCACACAGTAAATCTTTGCTGATGGCATGGCGGCTTTACGGGGTGGACTCATGCCCGTTTTCAGAGGCCCACAGGAGACTCTGAATGTGTTTTCTCTTCTTTTACTGGTGATTTAGCTCTAGTCTGTGTCTGTCAGTGAGGGAGAGCTGGTGGCCCGGCAGAGCCTGGTTGAGGTTCAGTGTCACAGATGAGCAGTCTGTGGTTTCCAGTAGAGACAGTGGTGCTGCTGTATAGGCTGACTTGCAATAGGATAATCTATAGAAGATTATTGATTTATGGTTGCCTGGGGCATTTATTCTCTGTCTTTGTTTCTCTGTCTCTCTGTCTCCCTGTCTCTGTCTCTCCTCTCTTTATCTCTCTGTGTATGCAGGCCAGAGGATGATGTCTGGTATCTGTTTTGCTTTTCACCTTACCATTTGGAATAGGGTTTGTAACAATTACTCTTAACTATTGTTGTGAGAGAGCACCTAAAGTCAATTAACTTAAGGGAGAAAGGGAGATTTATTCAGCTTACAGTTCCAGAGGAGAGAAACAGTCTTTCTTGGAGGAGGTGATATGGCTGGTGGCTGAAACTGGGGGCAGTCTAAGTTACTGCAAACATCCAGTAGGCTAGTGGGTGACGACTGAAGGCTGGAGGATTCCTGGAGAGTCTCTCTTCTTTCCAGTCTTCTGTTCCGTGGTTCCTTTTATCTGGTCTACTACTGGGAGGTTCTAGGGAGGTTCTAATTGATCTAGATCTAGGGCTGGTCTTTGTATTGTAAATGTATTGATCCAGATAATCACATGGTCTCAGCTGATCTTAATGTCAGGTGTGTCAAGGATTAGCTGTCACAGGGTCTCTCAATGAACCCAGCACTCCCTGATTGACTAGGCTGGTTGACCAATGAGCTTTGCCTGTCTCTGTCTTCTCAGCATTGGGATTACAAGTGCAAAAGCTCACCTGACTTTTTTCCATGTGTATTAGTCAGGGTTCTCTAGAGGAATGGAACTGATAAAATGGATATAATATAGAATGGATATATATATAATATAGAATGGACATATATAATATAGAATGGATATATATATAATCTAGAATGGACATATATAATACAAAATGGATATATATAATATAGAATGGATATATATAATACAGAATGGACATATATAATATAGAATGACATATATAATATAGAATGGATATATATAATACAGAATGGACATGTATAATATGAAATGGACATATATAATACAGAATGGACATATATAATATAGAATGACATATATAATATAGAATGGATATATAATATAGAATGGATATATATAATACAGAATGGACATATATAATATGGAATGGACATATATAATACAGAATGGACATATATAATATAGAATGGACATATATAATATAGAATGGATATATATAATCTAGAATGGACATATATAATATAGAATGGATATATATATAATATAGAATGGATATATATAATACAGAATGGACATATATAATATGGAATGGACATATATAATACAGAATGGACATATATAATACAGAATGGACATATATAATATAGAATGACATATATAATATAGAATGGATATATATAATCTAGAATGGACATATATAATATAGAATGGATATATATATAATATAGAATGGATATATATAAAACAGAATGGACATATATAATATGGAATGGACATATATAATACAGAATGGACATATACAATATAGAATGGACATATATAATACAGAATGGACATATACAATATAGAATGGACATATATAATACAGAATGGACATATATAATATAGAATGACATATATGATATAGAATGGATATATATATATATATACACACACACACTCACAAATAAAACCAGTGTCATCCTACAGTAGCCACCTGTAGCTGCTCAGTTCTTGAGCTGAATGTCTCATAAGGCAGAAGGAAAAGTCTCAAGCCTTAATCACACTGGGGGGAAGGAAGAGGCTGGGCTCTAACATCAGTGATGAACGGTGGCAAGACCCGAGAGGCCAGGGCAATGGCAGCACTGAACAGCAGCAGGGCCCATAAGTCTAGGCTCCCACAGCAGTGAGAATAGCATGAGACCAAAAAGGCCAAGCTTTAATTTCAGTCAAGAACAGCGGCAGCAGTGACAGCAGCAACAGCAGTGGTGACGGCAGCAGCACGCCAGTAGCAGGCTCACATAGCTACTTCATATATGGCAAGGGAAGAGCAAGTCCCTCCCCCTCATACTGCCTTTCATCCTATCCAGTGCTGGAAAGCCACCCACTGTGGGTTGGGTCTTCCACATCAATTAAATGATCACCTGCAGGCTTGTTCAAAGGCTTACCCCAACCATCAGTTCTTCACAGTCGTGTCCCAAACAGCCTACAACGGTCAAGTTGACACCTGGATCCAACTATGTACCATGGATGCTGGGGATCTGAACTCAGGTCCTCATGCTTATGCAACAAGCACTTTACTAGCTGAACTATCTCTCCAGCCCCTATTCTTTAACATTGAGAAATTTGTTATCTACTCTGTGTCATGGTTTGAATGGGAGTTGTCCCCCTCATGTGTTCGAAAAGTCACTGTACCTTTAGGAAGTGAAGCCTTGCTGGAGGAAGGCATGTGACAGAAGGTGGGCCTTGAGGGAATGAATCCTCCCTGCTGGAGTGAATGAATCTGCTCTTGAGTTGGCAGCAGCTCTCAGCCTCCATGTTTACAGTGACTTAGGTCTCCTCCAGCTTCTGCCACCAGCCATGCTATTTCCGCCATGAAAGATTGTATCTAGCCTCTGGAACTGTAAGCTGAATAAATCTCCTTTTCTCCCTTTAAGTTGTTTGAGCCTCGCTGGTGTCTCACAACAACAGAAAAGAGTAACTGGTACAACCCTGTATGCCAAACTACCAAGGTAAGACATAAAGCCTTCTACCATGGTGCCTAGTGGCTTGCTAGACTGGTTTTAAGGGTATTCGATCTGGGTATATCGGAAATGGTCTCAGAAGATTCAAGAACATGTTGTTAGGCATTCCAGATAGAAAAACTTAACTACACAGCAACGTCATTATTTTTTTTTTTTGGTGGTTATTGGTGATTTTTGTGGATCAAACTATTGAATTTAGAGTAGTCATATCCTAGATGAGTCTAATCTAGAAAAAAAAAACACCAGTAGTCTTGTAGCTTGCAAGTTTTGAAGTATACATTCACATAGGAAATTATCTGCTTTGGGAGACAGGGTGTTGTTGGTGGGAATCTGACCTGTAGCAGGATGTGCCTTGTGATCTATAAATACCTGCTCTTTGAGTTGGAATACAGTACCTGAAGATGGCAGGCTCCACATTTTACATTTTAGATCATCAGAGATGTATTTCCCATTGGGTAGTTAATAACACCTTTTAAAAATCTTAATATCCCCGGCACATTAACCTGACTGGACTGTTCTTGGCTACAACTATAACCGTGTTTTAAAAATAGCTCTTAAGCAGGAATAGTGGAGACAGTATTCACTTAAACAACTATTTCCCCCACTGGAATGTATAAAGCTGAGGCTTTCCTGCATATTTCTACCACAACGGGTAGCATGTATTCTTTTGTTGCAATCAGATATTGTTGTGGGAAGTGTGTGTGGGGGGGGGAGGTGAAAGTGCTGTGTGTTGTAAGTCCTGAAGCTAAAGTTGGCCATAATTGCAATTTTTGAAGAGCCCAAATCTTCTAGAAAGTTTCAGTAGATATTTGTGCTCTGATTTTCATTTTCGATAATGCCAGAGAGGTGTTTATTCAAGGCTCCTGAAAATTTGTTAGCAGACGTTTCCATGGAGGGGAACTGTGGACAAATGCTGCTTGTTTACTTAGTGCTAGTCTTCGGTTGCCAAAGGAACTTATTTAAGACAGAAAGTCACAAGTCTTCAAGTTGGGGAGATGACTCAGAGGTTAGACTCTTTGCCCCACAAGCAAACAGACCCGAGTTCAGATCCACAGATCTCATGTAAAAATGCCGGGTGGATATGGTGGCAGCCAATAATTCCGGCCCTGCAAGACAGAACTGGGAAACCCCAGAGCAAAGCAATAAGGTGGAATAATAATTCAGAATGATTCCCAATTTCACCTTTGAACCTTTATAGGCATACACACTTGTACACATGCCCACATACACATGTATACCCAAAATACCCGCCCCCCCCACATCCATGCTCTCCCTTAAGTCACAATTCTTTTGCTCCTGAAGTGTCTGTTCCTTTGGACTTTAGGAAAAACTGTGATGAAGAAGAAATAGAAGAAATGAGAGAAATAGGTCTGAAGCTTGGGAGATGCTCACCTACTTGAAGCAATGGTTTTATTGAAATAATATGTGTCTATATTCTTACATGAGGACCCTCCTAGTGTGCATTCCCTGAGCACATGCAGGGCCCACTCACCGACTCTCACACCAAGGAAAGAGGGGATACTGGAGCAGGGGCCTGTCGGTGGACTTTATAGTTCTGGATTTGTTTTTTGGGTTTTGAATTAATTAGATACCATGTTGAATTCCAAATGTGATAATTAGGCAAATTAATGCTGCAGTGAAGTTATTAATGAGGCAAAATATGCTAATATGTTTTTGATAAAGAGCTCTTCTTCTGCCTTACCAAGAAATTGGCAAACATCTTTTATTTGGGGCCAGACAGCTCATCTCAAGTGATTTACTAAAAAGGTTCTCTGCCGTATGCTGTGAACAAATGTTGTAAATAGGGGTTAACATCTACATTTTTTGATATGGATAAGCCTGGTTGTGGTACAGCAAGCCCCGGGGGCCCATTGCCTGGCGTCTGAGCAGCAGCAGTGCCCAGGAAGGACTTTTCCATGCCCTTTAATGCTGGACTGGAGATGGCAGACCCCGATGCTCTGCAGGGTCACTGCTACAGACACTGCCACCTACTCGTAACATGGAGCGAGCAGTGGCTGCCAGCCCCCCAACGCGCTCTTTTCTTTTGGGCAGACTCGGCGTCTCCATTGGTTTTTCAGATGTTCAAAAGTCCAAGCCCAGAATCATTAGGGAAGCCATTTAGTGGTTTGGAAGTGACACGGCAGAATTTCTCCTTCCGATCTGAAGTTAGCTCTGCTGATCTTGTTGTGCATCCAGAACCCCCCTGAGACCCCGCGCAGACACCTCCTACCCAGAGAGAGTTGGCTATTAAAAGTAAAATGTATGGAAATAGGAAAAGAACTTTCCCCACGAGCATATGATTATTTTAATGCTTTTAATCACTTGCTCCGTGAGGGCGCAGCCTGCATATCTTTGATTCGCTTGCTTGGATGTGATATTTGCTGACAGGTTTCTTTCAGCTCTCCTCCTCCACCAGGATAGGTCTGGCTTTTGTAAATCCAAGCAGGGAAGCCCCTGACATTAAGAAGAGCTGCCAGCAGCTGGTGTGCTGTTGGGGTGTATATGACAACAGGGAAGAGACCATTTATGAAATGTAAAGCCGTACACAGTAAGGGATGACATTGATCAGGAATGTCTTTGACTGTAAGATACAGAAACCTTACTAAGGGGCACTGGCAAATAAGTACTTGATTTTTTCCCCCCTGATACACAGTAGGCCAGGAGAGGTAGGTGGTCCATGGTTAAAATGCATCCTATCCCTGTTCTTTCCATCCTGTTGTGATATTATCTTACAGGGTATATTGTCTTAGAGGGTCTTTGGGGTATAGAACTCAGTTGGTAGAGTATGTTCCCTGGATTAAATCATCAGCAAAACAAACTGAATGTGGTGATGCAAGGTTATAATAAAAAGTTTAAGGTCAGAATGGAGGGATGGCTCAGAGGTTAAAGCCTTTGCCTTGCGAGCAAAAGGGTCTGAGTTCGGAGCCCAGATCCCATATAAAAATGCCAGGTGGAAATGGTGGTATCCTCAACTTTTCTCTTTGGAAGGCAGAGCCTGGAAAACTGTAGAGTAAAGCAATAAGGAAGTAGAACAATCTAGGGGATGATTCCCAAAGTCACCTTTGGGCCTCAGGTGCCTTTTTGTACATCCCCCCACACGTGTGTGTATGTATGTGTGTGTGTGTGTGTGTGTGTGTGTGTGTGTGTGTGTGTGTGTGTGAAAAGGAAGTTCAAAGTCATCCCTGGCTACCTAGTGGCTACCAGGCCAGTCTGAGACACTTGAGACCCCTCCTTAAAAACAAGCAAACAAGCAAACCTAAGGATTAATCTCGCTGTAAAACTTTTCTAGAGTCTCTATCTAATTACTTCAATTTATATTTTACTTATTGGTCAAAATCATGTCTCGTGGCTACCCCTAGCAGAGAGGTAGGGATATGGGGTTGGATTGACTACTAAGTAGTTTCTATTGCAGTCCTTTTCTGGGGTGTGATTGGTCTGGAGTATGTGACTGTGTCTTTATCTATTCTACCTCTCCATGGTGATTGTCTCAGAATCTGGACAGGAGGCTCATACATTTGCATGCTTAGCTGTTCATGTCTGTGAAGGCTGCGACACCTTCAGGAGGTGGAGCCTTGCTGGAGGAAAGCATCTCATTGGTTGACCAGCCCTGCTTCCTCTTGCAGTTTTGTTTTAGTTCTCTCTGCTCCATGATAACTGTGGTGACCTGACCATGTGCCATGCCTTTCCTGCCATGAAGGTCTATATCCCCTTCAGAACTATATGCCAAATAAATCTTCCTTTCTCCTCTTAAGTAGTATTGTCATACAGCAGAAAGGAAAGTAACTATGATAAGTGTCAAGAGCCACCTTGTCTGCAGTGGAAAGCAGTGCAGTGAGAACAAATCCGTAGCTGAGCTGTGTGACTCTGGATACATAACTGCCACCTTTAGTTCCCTTATTTGTCATTTTAGAAAGGCACTGGAATAACAAATATAGAGTATCTAGCATATTTAGCTTGTTAATAAGTGGCAGCTGTGAAAGCAACCAATTAAATCCAGACAATACCTATAAGGAATTAATGTGCACCAGGGAAACAATGTTTATGCATTTCCCCATATATTTTAAGATAGAAGATTCTGGCAGGTAGAGATGCACTTTTGTTGGATGGATTGATGGTGAGGGGGATGTAATTCTGAATGCAAATGGTGAAGTTGAGGAAAGGGAAGAGGGGCAGAGCAAAGATGTTTGGGACTCGGTACTAATCCTGGAAGTAGGATGTAAGTCGTCTTCTGACTCGCTTACAGGTCCTCTTTGGGAACATGGCTGATCCACGCTTTGGAGTGAGAAGACCTTTCAGTGAATATGAAGAAGTAACAAGTCTTGCCTCAAAGTTGGTGTGAAGCTTCAGCCAAATCCTTTCTTTGCTGGGATATGTTTCAGCTTGGGCTGGGGGATGAGGGGTTATGAGTCCTGTCACAGGGGCTCTGGGCCCTAGACTGACATCTGTCAACACGTTTGCTAGGATAGGTCACCATTCTTGCATGGTCATTTGACTTCTGCGACCTCTTTGGACCCCTCTGAGTTTGGTCCTTGAGTCTAGCTGCTTTTAGGCCTAATCTGGCACACGTCCATAAATGAATGCCATCCTGTAGTTTCTCTTCAGTTTCCAGAATGTTTCTAGAATGTTCACTTCACAGAAGTCTCAGCACCCAGTCAATTAAATTTGAAGGTGATGCTAACACAGCCACACAAAGTACATATGGAGAAGATTCGTGTGGGCTTAACAGGCTTCCTGAAAAGGAGCTGGTGACAGAGTAAACTGTGGTTGATGGTCTCCTCACCCCCACTTAATGAGAGGGCGTCCCAAGGGAACTGGGCATACAGGGCTCTTTTTCTATGTGATGAAGTCATAACATGTGTGTGATGTTAACATTTGAAGATCAAGTACTATTTTTAATTTTTTGGAACAACATATTTCTAAACAAAAGCCAATTACTATATTTGGTGCTCAATTGGAAAATAGAAGCCAACAATCTGTTTTGAAGTTGGAGGAAAATCTGGCGGTTTTGCATTTATGGAGTGATGGTACAGCTCTGTCTTTTGTTGAGCAAGTTAAGAGAGTTTCAGGGGCTAATTGCGAGTAAACTTAGTTTCCACGTCATGTGCTGATATTAGAACTTAGCCCTTGAGTGAAATGTGAGTTTGCTGGATATTAGTGATGTAGCAGGCATGAGTCAGAGACCTCAACTCCTGGCCTTCCTTCCATCACTGTGGAAATTCTCATTTGTATGTCACTCCGTGAGTCTGAAACTTCACTTAAAATTAATTCCACATCAGATCCTGTCTTTACTAGGATAGGTTTTACCTTGGGCTAGTGGATGAGGGCCTACGAGTTCGATCACAGTTTTGTGTTCTTGGCCCTCTGTCTATGTACTTGCTTGGACATCCTCATTATTGTGTGATGACTAGTCATTTGGCCACGGTGATCCTCCTAGGCCCCTCCTAGTTTGGTCTTCAAGCCTAGTTACTTTTAGGCCTAATCTGGCACATACCATGAACACAGCTCTCTGGATCTTCCATGACCACAGGAAGCTTGTAGAGTTGACCTTTTGCCCTCATTCCATATGGGACGTCTCCTCTAGTGCTTCTGTCCTTTGTTCCCTTGGGAATAAAGTCTTGTTGTATTGGGGGCTCTACAATGTGGAGTGTGCCACAGGGACCCTCTTAGGACACTTGGAGTGAGTTGATTTGGGCAGAATGGGGATGGCTGCCCTCCCCAAGAGGCCTAGAGGCTTATAGATCTTGGATTAATTTTTCCTACCCTCCAGGTGGGCACAGCCTTCATCTGGCTTTGGGAAACAGGAAACCCTGGCTCGATTGATCATATTTAATCCAAATCCTTTATTTATGCGCCAAGTCCTAGGATTTTCAAACTCAAGAATCCTTTCTCTCAAACTATTTCTCATTTTCTTCTTTGCCGGGTCTTTCCAAAGGAAACAAGACCAGAATTCTTATCTTCCTGAGTGTCAAAAAGTGTGGTAATCACAGGAACCACTGGTAGACATCCGGTAATATTTCAGAATGACTCCCCGTGGCTGATGGTCTTCAGTTTGAAGAACTCGCAGTGAGGTGATGAGGTCTTTGACGGCCCCCTGTCTCTCCCTGCTTCCCTGCCGGTCCCTACCATAGCTCGCTTCATGCCCATAGGCAGCTGTTACAGAGGTAGGACTTAGAAGCCTTCCCTTCAAGATTCACGAAAGGCCCAAGAGCAGATACCTGTGAGACCACTGATTCTCCTATCTGGTTCTTGTTTTGCACGATGTCCAGGAGTGGAGTGGGCAGACCATGAAGGGTGAACATGGGAGTGACATTTCACACTGAGAAACAGGTCAGAAACTTTGGGACCCTTGGTGGCAACAGACTGTAGACCAAGAGAGGTTGCAAGTGTAGCAGCTCTGTGCTCCTGGCAGGCTTTGGGGTGCCTGCCACGTTGTCAGCAAGTGTCTCAGCTCTAGCTCCAGGCAGGGTTCGGGGTGCCAGCTGAGAGCAGTCCCTGGAAGGCAATTGTGCAGAGCGTGGGCTACCAAGAGTAGCAGGGGTCATGGGCTTTCCATCTCTGGTGGGCGTCGAGGCTGGAGCAGTCTTCTCCCAGGAGGAGTCTTCTGAAGAATTGAAACTGGACATCAGACTCCCCAAAATCTGGTGCTTCACTTCACCTTGACTTTCATAGACTCAGATGTGCGTATGTGAGTGAGGTAGAAAATAAGGAGAAAATCAGGAGAGAGTCTGACAGCCCAGGAGGGGAAATCAAAACACTCAGGAAGACCTGAGAGAGAGTTCTTGTGTAGACCCACCTCCCTCTCCCTGATCTGATCCTTTTCAAAATATTTTTATTGGGGCTGGAGAGGTGGCTCAGGGGTTAAGCTTCTGTCTTGCAGACAGAAGGTCCTGAGTTCGGTTCCCAGACCCCACGTATAGATGCTGGGCGGAAGTGGTGGTGGCCTGCTTTTCTGGTCCTGGTAGGGCGGAGCCTGTGAATCCAGAGGCAAAGTAAACAAGGAGGAGGTGGAGGCATCCATGGTGGTTCCCGAATCCGTCCATGGTTCTACACACACACGCATACACGCACAATTAAATAAATATTAAAAAAATATTTTTATTGTTGCAAAAATGAATATAGTGAATTTGTGAAAATTTTACGCCTTAATCCCCAATCTCATTCCTCCTCCTTTTCCCTTTACAATTCTTCATCCCCTCCACTAGACTGCCACCTATTTTCAAGTCTCTTCACTTGTGTGGCCCATTGTATTTCATCTAGTTTGTCTTTGATGACATATGCCTGGCATGATTCATGCTTCAGCAAATATAGATCATTGGGTACATCATTG
This sequence comes from Typhlomys cinereus, assembly GCA_023101885.1. Lineage (NCBI taxonomy): Eukaryota > Metazoa > Chordata > Mammalia > Rodentia > Platacanthomyidae > Typhlomys > Typhlomys cinereus. The sequence goes on from JALPQD010000259.1 coordinate 2,612,252, forward strand.
AGGAAGATGTCTTCCTTTTCTTTCTTATCAATATTAGTCCTTATTAGTCTCTCAGGGAGGTGTGGAACTTCTTGAGATCTTTCCCCTTTTGTGGTGAGATATTGACAGTACAGTTTTTGTGCAGTTCTTGTGAAAGTACCTATATCTGCCACAAAATCATGGATACCACAGCCCCATCATGTCCAATAGAGAATGTCTGGCCCACCACTATTCCACTTCAAACTCTTACAATCCTACCGCCCCCTCTTCTGCAATGTTCCTTGAGCCTTGGGGTGGGTGTGGGTGTGGCTTAAATGTCCTGTTTGAGGCCAAACAGTCTAAAGTCACTTATTTTCTGCAATCTGGCCACTTGTGTTTTTCCACAGTAAATACCTTCTGATGCAGAAAGATGCTTTGAAGTTGAGTGCTGAGTGCTCTTCCAACTTATGGGTATAATAGCAGGTGTTTAAAAGGGAGTTTGTTGTCGTCTCTTCCCAGCTAAACATTCATAGCAAGCTCTTCCCTTGGGACCTATGTTCTTCTCTTTCACAGGTTCTTGTTATAGTTTATAGTAACAGGAATGTGTTTCCTTCTGACAGTTGCCTGCCATGATCCTTGATACAGCAGAAGCAAGAAAGACTTTCTGGCCCTGACTGTAACCCAAGGTGTTCACATCAGTTGCAGCTGCTATATGGGCCTGGGTCAGTCCCCTCCTACCTTTATAATCTACAGTTGGATTTTTCACATATTCAAAAATACCAAGTGCTAAAAAAATTTGTATCTTATTTGGATTCAGTAAATTAGATAATAACATTTAGTAGAGACCAGGTAAACCTGAGTATGAATGGTGCTATTTCCCTTGTATAAGTCTGTTTTCTGTTGTTATAATAAAATACCTGAACTAGGTACTTTATAAAGTATAAAGAAGGAGAAGAGGCTTATGTGGTTTATAGTTTGTGGGGTTAAAGGCCTAAGGTCCTGAGATTTTTTTTGGTTTGGTTTTTGGTGAATAGCTCCATGGCTCTAGCACAATATGTAGAGAGGCTGGAGGGAAAACAGAGCTATAGCAGTGTGCAGAAGAGATCTCATGGAGAGCCAGGAAACTGGAGAGCATGGAGGAGCCAGGCTTGCTATGTTACTTGTCAAGGGAAGTAACTAGTATCCTGTGAAAATGTCATTAATCTCTTCTAAGAATTATGCTTCCAATGCCTAACCACTTTGCATAGACCTTGCCTCTTAAAGGAACCACCATCTCTTAATACCATCACACTAGGGACCCATATTCTAGTACATGACCCTTGAAGGATGCACTCACCGCATTTCCAAACATGGCTCCTGCACAGCCCACTGAACTCTGAAGGGAAATCTTTGAAGATGATAGTAGAAATGTGCTGTGAGTGGGCACAGTCAGGGCTTAGGAGGAGTAGGGAAGTCTGGGAGAACCAGAGAGGTGGTACTCAAGACGGTATGTTTCAGAACTATGATTTTGAGAGAAAAAGAAAGGATCTGAGGGCCATGGAGTGTCCCCCAATTCCTCAAGTTTTCGGTGACAAAAAACTAAACAAACCAAACTAAAAAATCCAAGGCCTCAGGAACTTTTAAGCCCTCTGATTCCCCCTGAGAACATTTGGTTATATGTTATGACAAAATATACATAACATAAACTTCTATTATTTTATGCATTTGAGTATCTAGTTCAATGTTAGTAAATTTATTCATAACATTGTGCAACAGTTTATTTTCCAGAACTTTTCTGGTATCCTGTGTTGAGAGATGACTTCCCCATTCTGTCCACCCCCACCATGACCCCTACTCTGTTTTCTGTCTATGAATTTTGTGATTCTAGGCAGCCTTCCATGAAATCATGTAATAGTTGTTCTTTTTCCTTGTGGCTCATTTTACATAGGATATATTTTCAAGATTTATCTATGTTCTAGCATGGATCCAAATCTCCCATCTTCCTACATCTTTTAAGGGAACATGTTCTATTGTTTATAGATAAAATATTTCATTTTTTCATCCATCTGGATATTTGGATTTTTTCCACGTATTGGCTCTTGTGACTAATGCTGCTGGGGGAATGTTTGCATACAAGAATCTATTCATGTCAGCCCTTCTTCAAATTTTATACCCCAAAGTAGATTGTTAGATCATATAGTAATTCTAAGTTTAAAATTTAGTAGGACCTATCACGTTGTTTTCCACATTGGTGCTGTTATTTCACATGTCCATTAACAAGCCCAAGAAATCCATTTCTCTCACACTTTCACCAATACTTGCTGTTTTCCTTTTATTTAATAAAAGTGTGTGTGAATTAGTGACTTCACTGTGGTTTCTGATTTGCCTTTCTCTAATGGTCAGTGGTGTTGAATACCGTCATGAGCCCAGTGATTGCACATGTGTGTGTGTGTGTGTGTGTGTGTGTGTGTGTTCATTTTGAAGTTGAGTTTTACTTGCTATTTCTAGGCCTTAGTGATTTTCAGTGCAATCATACTGTCTTGTTCTTCATATGAGGTGGTTGCTCACTGATGTGTTTGTTAGAGGAGGGTTGGTTTAAGAGGGCTAACTGACCCTAGGAGGACAGAACGCCGATGTTCTTATTACGCGCGATGATATCCAGCTTCCTCGCACACGAGGCTCTTCCAAGCCTGGCCTCCTGCCTGCCCAGTCTGCTCTCGTGCCACTGACCAGCTGTGCTCTGGGGCATTCATTTACCTGCCATTCTACAAACGTTTGAGGAACTTTCGCTCCCTCAATCCTTTGCTGAGCCCAGGCTTTGCCTCTTGGAAGTCACTCCTGACCCCCTCCTTGGCTTTTAGGTCACATCACTTGTTTACACATTCATTCATTCACTCATGAAATATTTATAGATCCAGAAGCCGGGGAAGCCTCAGTAACTATAGCAGACTGTATTTCCAAGGAACTCACTGATTGCTGGAAGGACACAGCAAGTTATCTGGCAATTACGATTCATTGTGAGTAAGTGCTAAAATGGAAGCGCAAAGAGGTAAGGGAGATTATCTCCCCGAGCTGAGAGCCAGAGTTAGAAGTGTTTATGGGCTGTTGTGAGCATTCCCATCTTCTGCACATTAAATGTAAGCTTGTGTTTCATTATTTTTATTTTTATTTTTATGCCCCTTAAACAAAACCATTTACGAACAGTCACTGGCTGCTGTGATGCATAGACTCTCTCAGCACGAAGAGTGGGGTTCCAATCCAGCGGTGTTTCCCTGTACACTGGGAGATGTGAGAATCATTTGAAAGTTGCAGTTTGGACTGGGGGCATTAGGTGGGGATGGATGGGACACCTAGATGCTTGCAGGACTAACTTGCCCTCACTGGACTTTCCTTGCGTGGAAGTGCTTATGTGTGGGACTGCGTGAGGCCTCACAGAAAATTCATTGTGTGTGAAAGCATGTGTTTATCAATCCAGCACCACTACAGTGAGTCACATAGAGCAGAAACACAGAAATGCTTATGGTGTTATCGGACTTTATGAATCATAGTGTTGGGACAGGATTTTTTTTTCATTTGTCAATGATGGATCCCTAGTCCAAGGCAGGGTAGCTGGGCAAGTATAGAGGCAAACCACCATGCTGAATTAGATTTAAAGAAATGTATGATGAAGACCTTCTCTTGGTTGAGTTATGGGCTATTTTCTTCTTTGGACTTTGGGAATTGTTGGGGGTGGTAAATGGGCCCTTCTGAAAAAGTCAAGGGAAGCTAGTAGAAAAGTAGAATGTGTGTGTGTGTGTGTGTGATTCTAGAGAGGCCAAATTAATTGTTATATAGACAGATTTCTACTTGAATATGGGCTTTAACCAGGGAGCAGGGAAGGGACACTTGAGAATTATTGAAAAGGAAGAACTAACTAATATGGATTTTAAGGAGTAAGTAATGAAGAAAAAATAAAATGGACTTAAGATATTGGTTTTAGGGATTTAGAAGAAGATTCAATTTGGAATATAAAGGTTTTGCAGTTAGATATAGTGACAATTACGCATTGAATGCATGCGGTTCAATTTGCAACCTTCAGCTGGCCCTCAAAGGTCCCAGTGTGGGGGAAACATTGCCCTGGTTGGAGTCCTCCTTCCTGAGAGGGCAGGATGTACATTGCAGAAGCCAACGGCTATATATAAATGATTTGGTCTAGGGCAAAACCCTCCTTTTAACTAAAATCTGTTATTTAAAGGATTATTTATTCACCATTTTGATTTAGCTCCTCCACAGCCGCTGCCAGGACCAGGCTGCCTGGCCCACATCAGTTCCACCAGGCAAGATGAGAGGCCTAAAATCAGACTGCAGGAAGCCATCAGCTCATTGAGCAAGCGATAAATCATCCCAAGTGCATATTGAACAGGGAGCTGCGATATTTCCAAAACACAAACAGAACTGCTGTTAGGTCTGTCCTTCTGTGTATCCAAACTGGCTCTGGGCCAGGCAGGAATGTAGGGCATCTGGAGGCTTGCAGGCCGTGTGCACAAGTGTCTATTATGGATGGTTGGGCGGAGGAGTTATGGCAACCCAGCGCTATCCTGGCAGGATATGGTTTTCAGAGATGCCGAGTCCCCGGGGTGCTGGTCCACAGGGCAGTCAGCTCGTCGTGTGGGTGCAGAGTGGAGGTACAGCTCACCAACCTGCCTCACACCACTCCCCCCCCACCCTTGTTGTTTGGGTTGTTCCAGTTCCATTATTCAAGCAGAGAAAGACCTGGGTAAAATTGTGACTCTGCCTTTTAATAGCTATGAGGTTTTGGGCAAGGTACTGAAATCTCATCTTTGGTTTCTTACTCGTAAAAGTAAGAGAATAATATGTTCCCTCAGAGTATTATTGGGAAGAGTAAGTAGGGCAGGTTTTTTTTTTTTTTTTTTTTTTAAATAAAGTGCCTGGCTTAATATGCTACCTCTAATGACTGGTACACAGTGGATGATTCTTAAGTTTTAGCTGTACTGTTTACTCTTAATGATGGTTATGATATGTCCTGCCACATAGTAATTGCACACAATGTGTGCAACATGTAAAATGCATTTTTAAATTTTTTATTATTTTTATTTGGCATCTGAATTATTTCTCCTCCTCCTCATTGTTCTTTCTTATTCTTTACAACATAGCTTCTTCTGCCAGAGAATAGGAACATCATATCAATCAGCAAACCAAACAAGAGGAAAGCCTTGGGTTTGGTAGCTTACACCTGTAATCCCAACACTTGGGAGGCTGCGGCAGGAGGATCATGTATTTGAGGGCTACATAGCAAATTTCAAGTCACTGTCAGCTGTTTATTGAATCAGATCCCGTCTCAACAACAAAATACATAAAACAAAACAAAACAAAAAACCTCAGTCAACAAAGGGAATTGCAATCAGTTCAGAATCTTGGTCTATGTGAATTCTTGGGGAGGAGATTTGGTCCCCAGTAGTTGTGATGTTGTGGTTCTTATTCCCTCTCCTTCCCATCAGCCCCCTGGATTTCTCTCTGTAAAGGGAGGAGCGACATTTTCTCTTCCTACCTGCAAGGCTTGTCCACATTTGCCTTTTATTTATCTGTTTTCGTTGCTTTTTTTTTTTTAAATTTCTTGGTCATGTGGAAAGTCTGGTTGTTCCCTACACCAATGTGCAACTGCCTGTAGTCCCTCCACATCTACCCTAGGCCACTGCCCTATGGGGAGCTGTTTTTTTTTTTTTTTTTTCCTGGAAATCTCTTTTATCCTAAGAACCCTAAGGGCTATGCACTGTGCCATTTCTGCCAGCACATTCCAGGATGTGTAATGTACATGGGTGTCTGGCTGTCTTTACTTGCCCTCTGACTTCTGCTTTCTCATCTTCTGTCTCCAGCCCTTTGGTGCGAAAGCTTTCTGCAGAGCTTGTGAAAAGCCAACATCTTTGTCTTAAATGCAAAGTTTCAGTTCTGAAACTCCCCAGATCAAGAATTGACTTTCTTTTTCTCACAGCATTTCTGTGGTGCCATCCCTTCCCCCTGGGCAGTAAGTGCTGGATGCCAAAGTGTCTGCCTGGGGTGGGTAAGGAGGAATCGAGTATTTGCAGGGTGTAGGAGTGTTGCTTAAAATCTGAAGACATGCTTCTAGTTCGCTGTTGTTATTACCTCTACCTTCTCCGTACAGTTCCAGCCTCATGGGACTGAGTTGCACATTGATTTGCTTCAAGGTTGGAACATTTAAGGATGATTCTGTTTTGACCTGTTGTGGGCAAAGTGAAAGAAAAAAAAGAAATGAAAGAAACAGACAAAGAAGCTAAAATGAAAGCCAGAGTCTCTGGTGTGTAAAGCGTTGGTCGAGTCTAGAGCTAAATGCAGCTCTGGCCTCACTCTGCTTTGCAGTCTCCCAAAGGTCATGCCATTTTTCTTGATCTGTTTTCCTATTTCCCTGTTCCACAGTCCATCATTGGACGCTCTGCTGCCTAGGCAACAGCATTCGGGGCCACTCTCCACAATGTGCTGTTGGAGGATACTCCGGGCTCCATGTGTGTAGCATTTCTTGTCATCCAAGCTTTGCTCTTCACCTTTACCATCAATGTGCAGCCTTGAGTTGACTCTGGGAAGCTGTTTGTGCCCATTTGCGTATCTTTTTGGATGTGGGATCCTGGACTGAAGAGCTCTCTGGATATCAAAGATGTCACTGTCACCATTGTGTTCAGGAGGCCGGTCACACCGAAGCTGCTGGCATTTGACTTTTTCCTGTAAACGTCCAATCAAGGTTATTTTGATCTGTGCTATGTCGTCTGCTGGTGGTTGGGGGATCTCAGCCTTGGTTTTCCCCTACGTGGCAACCACAGGGAAAAAATGCAGGCACTATTATTTGTGTGCCCGCCCAGGATTTGCCAGCTATGCTAAACAAGATTTATAAAATTGAGCTATGAAAGCAATTCTAAAAAGTTTAGTCCTACCGTACCACTACCAGCAAAGGCAGCGATGATATTAGCTTCCATTTATCAAGCAACTATTTTATGCTTGGTGCTCTATTCTTTATACACACTATCCCATTCAGTTTTACCAACTAAGCTAAAAGGTTGGCACCTCTCTCCTGCTTTATAGGAAAAAGACTGTAGAGAGATTAAATAACTTGCCGTTGGTCACAGAGAGTAAGTGGAGCCAGAATTCGAGACCACGTTGGTCTGACCTCAGAACTTCGCCCACTGGGCTGAAGTGGTACCATACTGGAATGTGTACTGGCTTCTTATTGGTGTTGGTGAATTTCTAGCACTGGTCCATGCTTGATAGATAGAAGAAGAAAGCAATTGATTGCTTGATTAGAAGTTAAGGCTCTGTATACTAGAGTATTTCTTTCCGCTAGGAGAATGAAGCAAAATTAGATAACAGGTCTAAGATCCATCCTATTTCCTGGTTCAGAGTTAATATTGTCTTCCATCAAGAGAATAAGGAAGCTTCCCCATGGACCTTTGTGATGCTTTCTTTCTTTCCCTCCAATCCAGGTTATACACAATAATCAGTAGAATCTTCCTAACATGGAAATCTGTTCCCGACCACTTAGAGATTCCTTAGAGCAAGGTTTGACCCCATTAGATGGCCTTTTAGGCCCCTCAAGGCCTCCCACTGTCAGGTTTCATGTGTCCCGACACCACTGTTCTCTGCTGTGAGTCTTGAGGATTCCACCATCTTCAGGTCTTTGCATGTACTCAGCTTGCTACCCAGAGCACAGCTCTCCTTTGCCCCTGACCTGGGCAGTTCTGCTCTTCTCCCAGATCTCAGTGTGCAACATTCCTGTGGGCAGCTTCCCTGATCCTTTCTGTGGGGGTGAAGTCCCGTCATGCTCCACTCTTCTCACGACAGGGCACAAGCTACAACCCTGCTGCCCTCTTCCCCACCTGGTCAGATCCATGTAAGTCACAGCATCTGGCTCCAGGCCTGGTGTCTTCATACAGGTATCACATGGGCTCCACAGAGAACTGGTTCCATCCCCAGTCCCAGTGGAGAGACAGTCATGTCTCTTACGTAAAATGATGTGATAGCTGTATGTTACCTCTGTATATCCTCCCTCATATTTTTAATCATCTCTAGATTATTCATTCATAACATCCAATACAATATAAATGCTATGTAAATAATTATGTTATTTAGGAATTATGACAAGAAATAAATCTATGTATGGTCAGTACTTTCACAATTTCATTTCAAGTATTTTCTTTTTTGCGTGTGTGTGTGTATGTGTGTGTGTGTGTGTGTGTAGGTTTTTTTGTGTGTAGGTGTACATGTGTGTTCAACATGTGTATAAGAGGGTACTTGATTGTGTATACCTGTGAAGGCCCAAGGATGACATCAGGAGTCATTCTGGATTTCTTTTCTACCTTCTTGCTTTGCTCTGGGGTTTCCCAGGTTCTATCTTCCAGGACTGGAATTATAAGTTGCTGTCATATTTGTCCAACATTTTTTTCCCTGTGGGATCCAGGGATCTAAACTCAGGTCCATTTTCTTTTGAGGCAAAGACTTTAACCATGGAGTCACCTCCCCAGCTGCTATTTCAAACATTTTCTATTTGAAGTTTAGACTCCACAAGTGTTTGTATATATTAGCCGAATAAATGGGAAGTTAGAAATAGCATCTTCCTGTAGCCATTTCTAAATCAGAATAGCATACTGAAACCATGGGCTCGGGAATGCCATTTTCTTGGGGCTAATTCTTTCAAGGCAACAGGTTAGAAACAGCTTCCAAAGTCTTTGGTGCAGTCTCTCAGAAACTGCAGAGAGGCCTTTGTGAGATCATGGGAATTTAAACATATTTATATTTAAAAAGGTTACAAATCCAAAATGTCACTTAAAAGCGCAGACCTAATGACTCCTATGAATTCGTTCCATTTTGTGAAGCTGGCTTTCATCAATCAGACGGACATTCACATTGCAACCTGACTACTGGATATTCAGCCATTATTACGTTCGCAAAATATCAGCTAGGAATGAGCCCACTAGCCTCCCGTCCCACTGAGCTCTGGCTTCTCCTTTTCATGGGAATTGTCAGGGTCTGCAAAGGGCTGGGCTTTGCAAACTCTCAGTCCCCAGTAAGAAGGACCAGATGGGCCTATTGACTGCATTGAGGACTTAAGGGTGCCATCCGCAGGCTCCCCGACCCTCCCACACTCCCAGGCTGGATTTTCATACAAATGAAGGTTTCCCCAGACCTTTCCTCCTCACCCCCTGCTCTCTGTGGTTTCCCAGGCTTCAAGTGTATTTGCTGGGTACACACAGTCAGGACAAGGCTTGGGCTGCTGTTTGCTGTGAATACTCTGTTGAGACCCGTCCCCACTGCCCCACCCGCTGTGCCCACAGCCTGCTCTCCTCCTCGACCTGTCTCTGAGCCCGGGACCAGAGAGAGTAAATAGACTGGGGGCTGCATTTAGGAGGGTTTCTTTGGCACCATCTGCTGCTTTTACGGAGGTCGCCGGGATAAACCGATTTGCTAAACAAAATGGTTAACAACTCATGAATAAAACTTGAAGACAAATTCCAAAAGGGATTTGGGCTCAACTTTTCTTAGTCTCAAGCTCGGTGGTACCTGTTACTCCCAGGCCCAAATACCTCTTTGAACATGCACCTTCCTTGGGTTCCAGTAGGGGGCAGACTTGGGGAACTGACTTCTTTTTCTGTTGAATATTTTTAAAAAAATCTTCACGGATGACTCAACAGACTACCTAGGAACTCAAGAAATGTAATCACACATAGTGGAAACCTTGAGGTCTAAAGCCGAATGAGCGAAGGGAAATGCTCCTATGGGCTGGGCGGCCTCAAGAGAGGTAACTTGATATGCCACAGAAGCCTGAACCCCACAGGAATAGATAAGACAGAGGGAATCCTGGGGGAAATACAACAGGAGGGTGGGCGGGAAGGACAGGGATTGGGAAAGGGAAGGGAGAGGATGGGAGGAAGGGAGGATGGAGGGAAGCAGGATGAATACTCAATGTGCTTGTAAAAGTAGAAAAATAGAAATTTTTTAAAAATTAAAAAAATTTATATGGGTGAAATAGAACACATCAACAGAAAAATGCACAAAAACATGCATGTACCAATGCAAATGCCTGTGTAACCATTTTACTTAGGTTTAGGAGTAATGTTTTGCCTCCAGATAATATATATATATATATATATATATATATATATATATATGACCCCTACTTTTCTTAAGATTCCTTCCTTTTTCCAGAGGAAAAGGTTGAGTTTGGGTAATGATTTCCTAGTTTAATGTTGACACTTGTAGACAATTATACAATATGGTATCAATGTATAGATAGATGACTTGATATATGGATAATTTGGAATATTATGTAAGTGGGAGCATTTCTTCTTTATTTTTCGTTTGCTGAGCCCTCTTTTCATTTGTTGTTTCTCCATAATAATAATAAGGGCACAGTATTTATTTTCCTTACCTCAGCTTATTTCCCTATTCTGCAAGTGATGGACATTTGGGCTGTTTTGGATTTATGGAAAGGATGAATAGTGGTCATTCATTCTAATCTGTGCATCCCAGCACACATGGGCCTGTGGTTCCTTCTGGTGCCCACCTCCGGGATTGGTGCTGGGCTCTGCTGGGTCCCAGGATAGATGTCTTCGATTTAAGTGGATAATGTCTTGCCATCTTCTAGAGCGGCAGGTCCTGAGAGGACCCAGATGCGCTGTGGATTCGCTGATGCTTGTTCCTGTCAGCCCTTTTAATTTTGAGCCTAATGTCTTTTCATCAGCGTCAGGTCCATGAGTGGCAAGGGCTCCCTTTAGTGCCTTCCATATGGTTCCCGTGGCAAGGAGGGCCTGTCACGCTTTCCCTCAGACACAGATGGTGGAAGCCAAGCAGCAGAGATGCTCAACTGTACTAGATGCTGGCAGGGGGGATCCTGGGGTGGGGTGGGGGAGTCCTGTTCTGTGGATCTCCTGTCTCTTATGGAATGCACCATCGTTGATGACAGTGGCAGTTAGACTCTCGTGCCATCTGTGTGGCTGGGGCAGCCGGGGACGCACAGCTGCTGGGAGCTGCTGGAGGCCCAGGACGAGTCAGGAACTGGGTGCAACCCAGGGGCAGCGCCCTTCTGTGGAAGTAGACCCCGATGCACATCAACCAGAAAGCATCCTTTCTCATTTCCTTTAGCACCCGACTGTCCCATGGGAGTCCCCAAAGAAAGCGCCATCTCCATCTCAGAAAGGGTCGATTTTGTTCTTGCCTGAGCATCACAGGTATAACATGGGGATAGTGTGCTCTATCTCTGAGAAAGCTGTGTAGGCAGAACGAGAGAGGCAGGTGCAAGCTTTTTGCAAATGATCAGACCTGCAGATCCCAGGAGGGGGGATGCTATGGGCTGTAAAGGAATCATAATTTGGGATGGTTTGCTTTTTGCTTAGAAGGTCCTCTTCAGAGGACGGATTCTCCATGTGGGTGGAAGGGAAGACTGGCTTTCGCTTCATACTTTGCTTTGTGTGTGTGTGTGTGTGTGTGTGTGTGTGTGTGTGTGTGTGTGTGCGTGTGGTTACACCTGTAACTATTGTACTAGGGATTGAGGTGAGAGAGTGGTATAGTGACAGAATAAAGAAAAAACCGATAACCAGCCATGTGGTGATGTGAGAGGTGTGGTTTCCTCTTCATCCTCGCTGGGTCTCATTGGATCTGTCCTTGTGGTGGCAGTGACCATTAGAGCGCAACAAGTCCTTTGACTCTCCTGGTCTGTTGGAGACCATCCCAGCACACACACATGTCCCAGCAGTTACTAATACTGTTTTTATTTTCAAATCTTCCTAGTTTGAATGATAAATTCAATGTCTTCTCTTTAAGACCACCTGAATTCGTTGGTTTCTTCTAGGCAAGACTTTCCCGGGATCCCAGTCTTTCCATTGTCTTCCCCACAGGGTGGCCTCCCTGCCACTCTACAGCTGCCAATCCCCAGCTGTGTGTTTTGGGGATAAAGTTATTTTATTGATCCACGCCTCAGTGTAAAGTATAAAATGGGATGATGGTAACAGTATTTGGTAGTAGTAAGCTTTCAATATGTTGTTGTTAATAGTGTTAGAGCAAGGATAAAGAACTGGCAGTCTTGGAGCCCCCAAGGTCCTGTGTGCACGTACTGTTGGTTGGCTAGCACCATGCTTGGAGACTTCCGAGGGTAGAAACGTTCCGGAAGGAATGCATTCTCCGTGTGGTTAAGGCACCATCAGCCAGTATCGTGACGCATTAGCCCTTTGATTGTATGATCATCTCTTCTCTGCTTGTACTCCCAGGCGTTGACTTTGCAGCCCTTTCTCAGGCTGTGGAAGGTCTGTGCAGGAGACGCAGATGGAGTGCTCATGAATGTCTCTCTTCAAGTTAGATTCCAGCTGGGTTCAAACCGCACAAACGGGAGATTTGGAATTTAATCAAATCTAATGTGCCTACAAATTTCTGGGGGTCTTGTCAAAACACAGATTCCAGAACAATAGATCTGGGACCTGGCCCAAAATTTGCACTTCTAACGGGGTCCCAGATGTCAGTGCTGCCACTGGCTCAAGATTTCTGAAGGTGTGAAGCCATGGGGGGGACGTATTTCTCCTGAGAGCAAGGCCTGTCCTCAGATCAGCGTGGAGGCTTCCTGAGTCCTTGGTTCTCTCCACCTACTGTCGCAGTTCTCCTGCACTGTAGCTGATAAATTCACAGAGGAATAAGAAGTTTTGTTTTCTCTTACTGCCGTCCTGTTACAATTCTTACTCCAGCTTAGTGGAAGAGCCCATACCCACACCAGGGGGTGAGGGAACTCACCACCCCTATTCATACATCCACAGGACTGCAGAGCGAGGCACTGTCTTACTTGTCAGATCAGTACTATGGTCAAGTTTACCAAAACCAACTTGCTTAACCAGTTCCCTCCGGCTTATCCTCATGCCCAGGGGCTAGTCCCGCCCACCATGAACCGGTCCTCCCCTTCAAGTGGACAATCTCCTGCAGGATTGCTCAGGCCTAACATGACCATTGATTCCTTTCAGAGCTCTATTCCTCTATTTTTCAAACTGACCTCCGTATCTAACTGTGACACCTACTGCTCTCCATTACCTAGGGCAAGAGGAAAACATCTCTCTGAATAAACTGAAACCTAATGGAGAGCTAGAGATTTCCCCTGTAGGGTAAATCCACTAAGAGAATTTCTTAATGTCCTTCATTATGAACAGGTAAACCTTCACCTGATCATATCTTAGGCCAAGAATAACCTCAGGCATTATGCTCTGGTGACTTCCAGCAGACCCCATGGATCTACTTGTCTCTGCCTCATCAATGCTGGAATTCCGAGCACATGCCACTATACTTGGCCTTTTTAAAAATGTGGGTTCTGAGGACCAAGCTCAGGTCTCCTTTCTTGCACTTATTGACTGAGCTGTCTCTCTAGCCCTGATCATATTTTACACATTTTCCCCCCAATAGGTCCTTGCTGCCATTTCCTCCTAATCACAGTGGCTCTCAAAAAGTGTGGCTCTGAGACCAACCATCTGTTAGAGTGGCGAGTGCTCAGACCCTACCCCAGATGTACTGAATCAGAAACTGGGAGTATGAGCAACAAGCCCTTGGGGTGATTCCCACGCAAGCTGTGGCCTGAGACCACCATCCTAAGAGGTCTAATTCCTTAGGGAGATTTGCAGAGCAGAAGGCGCTGAGACCCAGAAGCCTGTGAAGGGTTGGTCCAAGTTTCTGATGTTTGTTACTCAGAGGGTGATTTCACACCTGGGAGCCAGGGCAGTGATTCCAAGAAGGGGGTTTGAAGGATGGCAACCTCAGGTGAGAAAAAGCAGGAGCAAATGATCTACCCCCTGGGGATAATTGTTTGACTTTATGCAAATGTTGCGAGCAATAAAACCAGCCAGTGATGAACAGGAAATATGTGCTTCCCATGCTGAGTGGACTAAATAGAGTGTTATCAGTGCTGGGCTTCCAAGCCCCTATTACACAAAGCCTTACCGGCATGAAATACACCACACCTGCTAAATGAAACACACACGGGGATATTATGGGAGTTTTCAACAGCATTTTATTTTGCATAATATAGTTTTTTTTCCTTCCTGACCAGAAATGGTATATTAAAAAGTCAGCAGGCATAGGGCTTGTTTTAAAATTATTATTACTTCACTCTTGTGCGGCAGACTTTTATTTTCTTGTTCCTGCTGCTATTGCACAGAAATACAGAATATTCTATTCAAAAGGAACCCTAGGGATAGGTGAGTTGATTGCTAAAGCTCATAGGTGAAGACACTGCTGTCCAGAGATGCGAGATGTCTTGCCCTGAACTGAGGATCATGAGCTGGCACCTACACTTCCAATTCTCAGTCTACATAATTTCTACCTGTATTCCCCTAAGAGTCCCCAGTAGGTAAGGGATCTCGCATTCTCCTGGGCATCTTGGCATCAGAGGAATGTTCCTGGATGTGTCTGTATCATTTACATATGTGTGTGCAACCCAGCCCCAGCTAGGATACCCACAGCATCTTGCCACCTTGAATTTGAAGGTTGCTTCCAAAGCATCTTCCGTTTGCAAAATAGCAGAGGCTAGTGAGCCACTCCTGTGGTCCAAGTGAAAAATCACAGTTGAGGACTGGCAGGAGCAGCCCTGTGTGGCTGCCAGCATTTCTGCCTGGAAGCATGCAGTGTTGCTACTGTTCTGCCACCACTGTCTTGAAAGTCTTGGCAATTTTTCAGAAGGGGTCTAAATGCTCATTTTACATCGGGCTTCACAAATTATATCCCCAGTATCTTCCCAAGTCTTTGGTGATTTTCCTCCTGCCTCCTTTGAAGTTCAGCTTCTTCAAGAAACCTTTAATGATTCCCCTATAGTTTGTCACACATAGTTGAATATCCCTTATCCAAAAATGCCTGAGACCTGAAGGATTTGGTGTTTTAAAAATATCATCATAAATACAATGACCTATCGGGATTGGGACACAGATCTAAGCATGATATTCACTACTATTGTATATATACCTCATATAGCCTGGAGGCCATTTTATATAGTAGCTTTAATAAAAGTTTTGCTTGTAAAGTTAAGTTTGGGAATGCTGAACCTGAGAAAGCTCACATGGATCCGTTCTCTGTGTGTGTGTGTGTGTTTTGTTTTTGGAACATGGTCATCTTTCCTGACTGAATTTATAGGCTACCAACAGTCATCTTTTTACACTTATTTGCATGTAAATACTTAACAGTATCAAAGACGACTGTGATTGCTACATGAAGTCAGAGTATTGTTGATGCTAAAGACGTTTTGCATTTTGAAAATAGTTTACATTTTGCATTTTTGGAGTAGGAATGCTCAACCTGTATTATAATGTTAATTTTGTAATACTAATGATGTTAATTCCTAAGGTTAATTTCTCTCTCTCTCTGTCTCTCTCTCTCATAGTCCAAATGATATGAAGTATAGTCTGTTCACTCCCAATACCGGGATTGAACTAAGACCCTCACACATGCTCTGCTCTCTGACTAAGCATATTCCTAGCCCTCTTTTTTTTTTTTTTTTTTTTTGACTTCTGTTTTGAGATAGGATCTTGCTCAACTGAGTTCCAGGCTGGCCTTGAACTCATTTGGCAGGCCTCGAATTTTCTGTCCTCCTGTGTCAGCATGGATTATAGGCCTGGACCAGCAGGCTTGGCTCAAGGGAGATACCATTTTGTGCCTTAACAGATGAGGGACTGAGGCAGAGATTACTCAACTCACAGTCACATAGCATTGGGCTTGGAATCCAGGTCTGTTTGTGCAAAACAGAGACAGCCCCCCATGCAACACCATTTTGGGGTGCTGTCTCTTCAGCTCCTAACACTGCTGTTTCCTTATTTCTCCTTAGCTGTAGGAGAGAAGCCATGTCCTTTATTGCAATGATGTGCCCTTTAGTCAGTTTTACCTGGTGCCATGCCCAGTACAGACAGGGCCTTCAATGAATATTTATTTAATAAGGACATTTGGTGAGATGTAATGTGCATTTAGCCATATCAGAACTTCCTGCAAACTAATGAGGCTTCAGGCTGATGTTTAAATTTCTCCCATGAACGAAGCTGCACAGTATGGCTGGGGAACGGTGCGATACTTTATATTTGACTTCATGAATTATTTATGGAATTAACACCGGAATCATGATGAATTTGTGGAGGGAAAGCAGTTGCTGCCTGGCTTGGTGCCCAAATTTTCCTGGCAGGGATAAATTACTTTCCCAAGGGCTGCAAGGTGAAGCCTTGGGATGTTGGTTTCCAGGGGCAACACATACTTGGTCTTCCTTCTTCTTTTTCCTTCTCCCATTTGAAAAACCTGCGAAGCACAAACTCTGGTTAGACCAATGGCAGAGGCTGCATCTCTTGGCAATAAACCAATCTGGCTTCTCTCAGCATTTAGTTCAGGTGTGCCTATTAGGTACTGACTGTGTACTGGGCTTCATTGGAAGCCTGGGCTTGAACCTAAGAAGGCATGTTTCTGTCCTTAAGAGGGAATAGGAATCCCTGACAAGGGTAGACTGGTATAGAAATGGAGCATTATAACTATCAGGTGATCAGTTCCTGCAATAAGAGGAACAGCGTGGTCATTCCTGAGAGTGAGAGTTCATGCCCAAGGTGAGTTGTAAAGATCAAAGGGAATGATCACCTGCCACAGATCCTGTAAACACCTGGAAAAGGATCTGGTGATAGTGGAAATGGCTGGTTCTGGGAATGGGCCCTTACAGGATGCAGGCAGAGAAGTTGGGCAGTAGCTTTGGTCCTGCCCATAGGCTTGGCCTTTGTGCTGGAGGTTATCGCTGCCGGCTGGTGCTGTCCACGGTCCAGTGTGACTTCTGCATCATCATTCTAGAGGCTGTGCAAGGAGAAGGGAAGCAGAGGCTCTGTGGGCTCCCAGCTCCTGGCTGCCCCCCCCTCCCCCGGGTGGGCAAGAAACCAGCGCTGGCGCAAAGTGACAGAGCTCAGAGGGCCACAGCTGAGCGGAGGCCCATCCCCGCCCCATCAGCAAGCTAGCTCTCCGAGACCCGCAGTATAATGACAATCGCTTTCCCATTTTCTTCAAAGCATCGTGAGGAAATATAACTGCAGCTGGGTTCAGCAGCCCTCGCTTTTGAGCAATAAACTACAAATGATCACAGTTTACTTTGATGCCGTCGGAATTCCCTGTCCTAGTGGCCGCGGCTTCTCGCCGTTTACCAGCTGGAGAGTCGGCGGCCCTGCTTCTGGACCGGCCTGGACTCTGCGCGCCTGTCAGAGCGAGTTATTTATTCTGCAGTTCCCCTGTGGGCAGGGCCGAGCTGTGCTGTGGCTCTGGGGCTGCCCGGCTGTCGTGAGCACGTTTGGGGCGCTGGCTAACCCCGTTGCCCCAGCCTCTCCGGGAGAAAAGATTGTTCTCCACTCCATTTATTTCCAAGTGGAAAAGACTCCTGGAGCTCTGCAGGGTGAAGCTGAAGGCGCGGTATTCCACATAAGTGTTCCCCCCATTCTGTATTACTTATTTATTAAAGCCAGTGAGGCATAACTAAGCGAAAGGAAAGGGAACCAAGAAAATAAGAGAACACAATGGCCCCTCAGATTTTAATGGACAAGATGGCTGGAAGTGATTCCTAAATTATTAAATAAATCGATGTGATTCTAGAAAATGGCCTCCAAGGTGTATTTGTCAGCTTCATTATCATTGTCGTCAAGGGTAGCAAGAGTCACTCAGGGAGAAAGTTTTATTTTTGCTTCCTCTACTTTGTGTGCAGGGCTGGAATTTACAGCCACTGCCTAATTAAACACTCCTTTTGTGTGGCCAAAGCAGGGTTTTTGGATTTGGATTTCTGCTCCCTTCCAACTCATCCATGCTGTGCAAAATCTGGTGAGCTATGGTGTAGACTACATTTTGAAGAATCTAGATCCTATTTTAGTTATAGGATGGTTCACTATAGATGAGCTGTATGGTAATCTGTACCCCTGGGAGTCCTGTCTCTTAGCTATCTGGTGGAATCTAGTGAGGCAGGAATTGAGTGAGCAGCAGCAGAATAGGTTGTGTCACTCTAAAGGACAAGAAGGCCTTGTTGATACACTTCAGGAAAATGATAGATTTTATTTTGGGGTTTTGATGGTGACTTCAGTGCTTTTTTCTTTCTCCTGTCTCCCCTGCAACACCTCCACTGCCTCTAGTTGGATGGCTAAAAAAAAGAGAGAGAGAGGCTCAACATCTAAAATTTTTTTTTCTTAATTATCCTCCCGAGGAAAGCAGACCAGGCACCAGGGTGCAAAAAATTTAAACCATAAATAATGAGCCGAAAGGAAATAAAAGAAATGACACCAGAATAAACTGAGCTATTAACTGAAAGCTTTACATCACCGTCCTCCTCCTTCTTGGGCCTGAAAAATCTCCGGGAAGGTGGTTAAGTATTTATTTTCCAAAGAATGTCATTACAATCTGCAGTGATTAAAAATGGATGAAGGAAACATGGCCTGTGATTTCCGGCGGTACTTCAGGCAGTGGCGGGTGAAATGTTCTGGGGAACATAGTTCCCACTCCTGCCCTGAGGACCTGAGGTGATAAAGGACAGGGCTGGGTTGGGGATATGGGGGGTGGGGTGGGTACCACCAGGTATGAGGTTCAGAATAGGGTCAATAGGAAGTGAGCAAAGTACTCGGCCTAGAGCTCAAGACAGAGGAGGACCCCTCCTGGTATTGAGGTGTAATAGTATCTGTCAACTGTGTACAGCTGGTGTAAGAACTCCATTCACACCTGCAGACCTGTCAGGTTTCCAATTACTGACTTGACTTGCAATTTTCTGCGTGCTCCCCCAGCCTTGGGATTGGGGAGCAGCTGTGTGTCTGCTAGCATGGATTGTTGGACAAGAGAGCTCAGGGTGGATGGCCCCTTCTCTCTCACTTCCTAGAGGCAGCCACACCTATGAGTCTTCAAGATGGTATCCCCTGTTCTCTGGTCCCCAGACCTAGTCCTGCTTTTGTGTCTAGGACTGAGCAAAGTTTGAGAGTCTGTATGCTGGCCCAGCTGCCAGCAATCTGGTCCTTGTGTGTCCTGCTGGCCACCAATCTGGGGGCAGAAGGGGGCTCCATGGGAAAGCAGTCTGAAGCCTTTGCTTTTCCATCCAGCTTACGTGAGCTTGGTGAGAAAAGCCAGGTGCAGAAAAGAAGCATGTAGAAGATCTCAGTTTTTGCAAAAGAAAATCAACAAACCACAATCCAGAACTTCAGAGACTCTATATCAATCACATAGAACTAGGACAGCCTAATCTCTCCCCATCCTGGAGCTCAGGGACATTTGCGGAAGAGGGGGCGGTAAGATTGTAAGAGCAAAAGGATGGGAGGAGCAACGATTTGCAAGATTCTCAACAATAGTTGGGGCCAAAGCAATCATAATGGGACTTTGCATGCCCTGCGCAATGTCCAGCGCACTGTTGCCCTCATAAAGTCTAGCATCTGTTAAGGGCACCGAGACCCCTGGAGGCAAGGGATTGACAGCCATAGTAGTGATCTTATGCTTAAGGGGAACAAGAGAAAGGGCTTATGGAAATGCCACTGGGTCCTTATATGTCATCGGAGAGGAGGACCCAGTGGAGAGTTAGGCGTACACAATAAAGGACTCTCTGGGAATTGGGGGGGAGGCACTGGGGGAAGGGGAGGGGGAGGAGGGGGGAGGGAGGGAACTGGTAAAAAATTTTAAAATGTATAATTAAATTTTTAATAAAAAAATAAAGTAATACAAACAACTAAAAAAAAGATCTCAGTTTTGTAGAATGATCTGGGACAAACTGTTTAAACTCGTGTGTGTGTGTGTGTGTGTGTGTGTGTGTGTGTGTGTGCATGTATAAAGGTTGCACTGAATTTTATAAGTTTGGGTGAAATTCTAGGGCACATAAGGAGTTCTTGAAACAAGTTACAGAGGCAGGGTATGAAAATGGAGTGAAGAATCTGATATGAGGTGTGGTGAGGCATCTCTGCTAGTGGCAGTCACCCCTAGGATCTCATTTATGCAAAGCCAACATCTCTATGTATATTAAAGTTTAACGGTTTCATTCTTCTCCGCTCACCTTTCCTCCAAAAGTGCTTCCTCTGCAGAAAACCTTCCCATGCCAGGTACTGAGTGCTGTTTTATCCTTCCCATGCCAGGTACCGAGTGCTGTTTTATGCGGGCCGGGCCCCCGTTCCATGGGATTTAAGGCCTCTGCTCTGAGGCTTCTCTTTGTAGCACGAGATGGGAAAGAACAGAGCACTTTGCCACAGGGAAGAGAGATTATTAACTGCTCGCCTCCTGTGTCCTGATGAAGTGGCCAGCCATGGGAAAATGTCTCGCTAGGAAGCCTGGCTCTTCTGTGGTGGATGTGGTGCCCCGTGGGCACACAGACTTGCAAGAAGAAACTCTCAAGAGACATGCACTAAAAGTATTTGGGCTACTGGAATGGTGAGGCTGCTAGGCGGTGGGGGTCTCTCTTGTGGCTACCTCAGGGAAGGACATACTTGGAAGCTAGAGACCAAAGTGGCGGCACAGCTGCTTTAGCTCAGCAAGCACACAGAACACTTGAGTTTCTAGACTGTTGGCTGAGCCATTTCTATTTTTTTTTAATTTATTTATTCAATTGTGTGTGTGTGTGTGTGTGTGTGTGTGTGTGTGTGTGTGTGTGTGTGTAGGTGTAGAATCACCGGCAAATTCGGGAACCACCATGGACCACCTCTACCTCCTCCTCCTTCACCCTGCCCAGGGATTCACAGGCTCTGCCCTACCAGGACCAGAAATGCAGGCCACTCCCGCTTCTGTCCGGTGTCTATATGTGGGGTCTAGGATCTGAACTCAGGACCTTCTGCCTGAAAGGCAGAGGCTTAACCCCTGAGCCACCTCTCCAGCCCCCCGAGCCACTTCTAAAGAGGGGTGCTGTTTCATCACGGGCCAGTCCAGAGTTTAGCAGTGGGCTCCAAGGACAAGAAGTTCACACTGTCCCCACAGGACTCTGCCAGATACTTGAGATGTGGCTGGCACAACTGAAGAATTGAATTACTAATTGCAATTAACATTTAAATTAAACAACTGAAGCATTATGGGAATATCTCCTCTGTTAGGCATGCTTTATTGTTTAGGTAGGACTTCATCTCACATTAGCCACTGAAAATACAGTAGCAAGATAGAGATGTGTTAAAAATGACATTTCAAAGATTTAGGATGAAGAAAAGGGTCAAATATCTCCACAATAATTTTTAAATTCATTATGCATCTATGTCTTACAAATGTCAAAGGATGTGATTAAAATCTATTTCACATTTAAAGAAATGTGGCTACTGGAAATTCCATGTGCAGTTTGTGCAGACCTACGTGCTACTGGGATAGCTTCCTGGCAGTGTCTTCCAGAGGAGACAGCTGGAGATTCTATAGGATCATTCAGTCTCTCTGTGGATTCTTGCTTCTGTTTGGATAGAAACCCTTTCCACCAACACTTATGACTTCCATGACTACCCCAAAACCTTTGATTAGTGACAATGGTCTAAATCTTGACAAGTGCCCAGATTCCAGAGAAGCAATTGGAACATTTCTTTATGTCTAGAGCTTGGGAAGCTGCTGGTAAGATTTATTACACAAGGGCTTAGCTTGCACATTCAAAAGTGAGCACTCAAAGTAATAGGATGAGGTTTCTTTTAAAAACCAGAATATATAACCTGACTTTTATTCACTGCCTTTCTTGAGCACTTAAAGTTGAATAAAAATCCTTCATCGTTCTGTGTCATTAAAACACAGCCTGAGAAAGGCCAGGAAACACAGTGGTAGACTCTAAATTAAGCAATAAGATATGCACTTTTAGTTTCCCTAATTACCTACCATTGAAAGTAGGTTGGAGCTAAAATAAACATGCTTCCTTGAAATGGGGATTAATATGTGCTGGTGCTGACTGGGGAAACCCGACTTAACAATTGAATTTTAGAATATTTTGCTTTGTCAAAAAAACCCAAAGGCACACTTCCCTCTGGAATTGAATCTTCATTTAGAGTTCTGTTTTTAATTGCTTGCTCCATGTGTTTTACAAAGTGCCTTTATCGAGCTATTATGACATTTTGTTCATTACATATTGAACCCTGTCACAGCCTATGAAGGAGACAGGCACCACGTCTACGGCTCAAGAGGCCAAATGTAAACAGCAGTGTGACTCACGTCGACGACACAATGCCTTAGTTTTGCAGTATCTTGTTGGGAGTACTGGAAAATTCTGCTTTGTCCATCTGCTGGGAAAAAGGTTCGAGGAAGAATGGAATGAGAAGGAGGAGCACAGAGCAGAGGGAAGGGGATGGGTGTGGGGGGGTCTGGTTGTCCACACTCTAGGATTTAGAGCCAGACTCAGATTTCTGTCTGGGCTTCTGTCTAGACCGACTGAATCTATCAATTCACAATTATATGATGTTCTTCAAGTTGGAGGTAAAGACTAGTCCTACTGTGTATGAAAGATGTACTTGTCAGTGTTTCTCCTCACAGTGGCCAAACACCTGCAAGAACAACTTATTTATTTTATGTTTTCAGATGGTTCAGTCTGTGGTCGTTTGGCCCAGGTTATGGAGGTGGGAACATGTATTAGAAATGGAAAGCAAAGAAAGAGAGATGTGGGGGGGGGGGTGTTGGGACAAGGTATGTTCCCCAAGAACATACCTCCAGTGAACTGCTTTTTCAGCCAGGCCCTACCTCCTAAAGTCTCCAGAATCTCCCAGAATAACATCATCAGCCAGGGACCAAGATTTTAGCACAGAAACCTGCAGGGGGCACTTCATATTCAAGTCGGAGCAAAAGATATCCTCCGTTGAGAACAGGCTAGAATAAAGCTGGATCTCATTACAAGCTGAGGCTGTATGATAGTATGAATTCATTTCCAAATTCACAATCCCAAAAATCATCCAGGAGAGATCGTGATCAGAGGTTACTTCTTCTAGGAGCTAAGCGAGAATAGATGCGACAGAAAAGAATCCCAGAGAGTCTTGATAAAGTCATTTCTGTCTCCAATTGGGAGAAGAAGGAGAAATGTACCCAGGTACCCCCAGAGCTTATTACCAGGATTGGATCAGGGACGGTGTTGATGTTAGGGCTGAGGAAAGACAGTTTAACTATCACCTTTTACGATGAAAGTTTAAGAAGACAATTTAAGTATCACCTTTTAAAATGAAAATGCTAAACAGTTTAGCTTAGGCCGTTATCAGCAGCACAAGTGACATGTCTTTTTAAAGAGGAGAAAAATATCACTGAGGATACCTGGCCAGACTGACACAAAATCTCACACTGCACACTGTGACTTTGCTGTTCTGGACAGGCTGACTCTCAAAGATGGAGATTTAGACTCTCTTACCCTTTTTCTAGGGGGTGGCCAGTGGACTCTCATAATAACCGTGAAGGAGCAGTGGCCCTGTGGAAGTCCCGACTCATCCTCTCACTTTAAGTTGTAAGTGTCATATGATCTAACCTCACCCGCTCTAAAGAAGGCAGTAAGGAGTTCCTATTTTAGTTCTATGCTTGAGCTAGGAGAACTAACTACCATGTGTCAAGGGCTTTGCATGTTCCGCCTTTTAATTCCCACATTAATACATAAGGTAGGTATTATCACCACCATTCTGGAAATGGGGACACGGAGATTCAATAACATGCCCAAGTTAAATGGCCATTGAGCAGAGAAGTTGGGCTTCATTACTAGGTCTGCGTGACTCCCAAACCACGTTCTTTTCCCAGTACAGTATGTTGCTCTTACTAAATTCTTTTCAATATCTAATCAGTATCTTTCCAGCTGTAATTTAAGCTCATTATCTCAGCGCTCAGAGGAAATGGAGCAGTTCTTCTTAATATTCCATTCAAACCCTTTTCGTGTTTAAAGATGGCTACCTCAGCCTTACACCCTACCTTTTCCTTGTCTGCTTCATCTGAACTCATGGATAGCGATGCTCCCATCCCCGAAATAGCTTTACTGGGCTTCAGTGACATGCTGAATGTACAAATCCAACCTGTCATAAACCAGCCTGGTCGCTTTCAGTCTTCCATTCATGTGAAGGGTATGATGGAGGATAGACTATGTGCTAGGCACTGGGTTAGATACTGGACAACTGAGGAACAAGACTGTGCTAAGGAGTATGAAAATAGGGAGCTGGCTCGTGGTTTAAAGTGCTTGGTGAACAAGAAAGAGGATGGAAGTTTAGGTCCCTAGAGCCCACATACATTGCCTTGTGGGTGTGGTCAATCCACCTGTAATTAGACAGGGGATCTCCTCATTATTATTTATTATTACAAATAAAGAAATACTATTAATTTAAAATAGCTCAAGCATAGTCCTTCCATCAAGCTTTGAGGACAATTGCTAGAACAGGATAGAAAAGCAATGGAAGAAGAGTTATGGAATTGGTCTTGGGCCTCTACCATGCATATGCATGAGCACCTGCACACATATGTATGCCCACATATAGGTGACCACCTTCATGCACATGAAAAAAGAGGGAAAAATGTTACATGGGCAGATAGCTGTGTTTCCGCAGAGTGTGTATGTGTGTGGGACACACATAGAATTAGGGGCTTTGGAGGATGAATGAATGCATGGCCTGCAGACTCAGACTCTTGGGAGGCAGGACAGGCAAAGGCCACCTCATAAAGGGCAAAAAAATGGCCCCTCTCTACAGGAAGAGGAGGAGATATTTGGGTGTGACTACAGGATGTGCATAGGAAGAAGGCTGGGGAAGGGACATTCTGAGTCGGCACCAGATCATAGACATGTCATGTTCAGAAGTTCATGCTTTGCAATTTTGAGACTAAAAAAAAGGCATGAAGAATAATTTCATAGGTACACATTACATAGATCTCTAGTGTTACTACCAAGAATTAAAAACTATTAGCATTTACCATCTTTTTCTAGCATTGTTACAAAAGATCAAATACTACAAGCATATTTGAGCCCCCTTAACTGTATGCCTAGTGTAATCCCTTTCTTCCCACCCGTTCCCTGAGGTAATTATCACGTTAGGTATTTATCCTTTCAATCATTTAAACCATGTTTTATGCATATAAGTATTAATTCTACATCTTGCTTTTTTCTCCCTCAAGTTTTTTTTGAGCTCTATTCACACTGATAGATCTGCTCATTCATTTTGACTGCTGCATAAAATCCCATTTTGTGATATGACATTTTATTTATCTGTTCCTTTATTGATGGGGATGTTGGTTAGTTCCAGTTTTGTACTATCAAAATGATGTTGCCATCCGTATCCTTACTCTTATTTCTCTAGGGCAGCAATATCCATTTCCCTTGTTGACAAAGGCGTCATTTAGGATTGAGGGGGTATTCATCAAGGAAACAACAAATAAGGAAACAACAAGAGAGAGCAGATTCCTTAGACCTTACCCTGATGATTCTTGTGTGTGTGTGTGTGTGTGTGTGTGTGTGTGTGTGTGTGCGTGTTTATCAAGGGCACTGTATGTTCCTGTGAAGGTCCAAGGGTAGATTGCATCTATCTCTGTTTTGCTCTGGGATTTCCCAGCCTCTGGCTTCCAGAGCTGGAAGTTCAGGCTGCCACCATTTCTGCCTAGGCGTTTTTTACTCAGGATCTGAGATTCAAACTCTGGTCCTTCTGCTTTTGAGTGAGAGTCTTCTTAATCCTTGAGCCATCTCTTCAGTTCCCCTGATGATTCTTATTCAGAAGGCCTGTCAATTTGTGGAGAGGTATTTTTTGGTAACAGTTGTGAGTCTTTGCATCTTCGGTTCTGGTTTGTTCATAGTTCAACACAGTTCACCTGCCGAGGAGACTAGTGGTCAGATGTGTGCTGGCTGAGGTAGTGTGGGAGATATGGTTTATCTGATAAGACAATGGGGATTTTACTTCCGCCTTGGTGGGACATAAGAAGTGGAGAAGATATATGTAAGTAAGCTTTCTGGTATGTATTTCATATCTCCTCATTTCTTGCGAGGAAAAAAAAGAAATGAGGAGATATGATAGTTTTAGGAAATTCCATCTCATCCAAAAGAGTAGCAATGATTCAATTCTTTTTTTTAATTATTTATTCAATTGTGCATGTATGCACATGTATGTATGTATGTGTGTGTGTGTGCGTGTGTATGTGTGTGTAGAACCACGGACAAATTCGGGAACCACCATGGACTGCCTCTACCTCCTCCTTGTTTACTCTGCCCCGGGATTCACAGGCTCCACCCTACCAGGACCAGAAACGCAGGTCACCCCTGCTTCCGCCCGGCGTCCTCGTGGGGTCTAGGATCTGAACTCAGGACCTTCCGCCTGCAAGGCAGAGGCTTAACCCCTGAGCCACCTCTCCAGCCCCAATGATTCAATTCTTAATTCAGCAATTCGTTTGGTATCAACACCTCTTCTTTGACACCTAAGGAATTAATATCTTAGAAGTCTTAGAGCCCATCTTATCTCAGTCCTTTCATTTTACCTTGGAGAAAACCAGCATATAATGGTAGAATGGCCCAAGCCAAGGACATTCAGAGAGCTAGCGGCAAGCCAGGAGCGGGTCTCCTGACTTCTGGCCCATTGTTTCTCCTTTCTAAACCACTAGACAACTTCTATTTCTAGGAGGTGGTGTTTGGGCAATCACCGCATTACCTTCTGGATGGACATATAGTAGTGCTGAAGTCATTCTTCACTGAGGAAAGGCTCCTCAGACTTGGCCAAACCACCCCAAGCTGCTTAATGTCTGTTCCACAGACAGCTCTTCAGCTAGCCTCTGTTTGTTAGAGTGTGCATCCATTACTCCCTTTGTTCCTATGGCTAATGGAAGCTCAAAGCTATTTTTTGAAGTCAGTGGAGGCTCCCCACTCAGAAAAGCTTTGAGGGAAAGGATGCCACAGACTCCAGAGAAGCAGGCTCCAACCGGTTAAGGAGAGAAGCTGTTTTTAAAAAGTCAAGAAAGGAGACATTGCTCTTCGCAGAAATCTCTTTGAGTCCTTACAACTGCCTCTTAGAAGGAATGTCTTTTATGTTGAGTGCATTGATACAAATTCAGTGCCCAAGTCTAGAACTTTTATTTTCAGAGAGCAAAGGCCTTTCAGTGTTTCTATTTCTCCATTTTTTTGTAGTCATATATGTCACTGGCCTCTCAGAAAAATACTCTGTGTAGTAGCAGAGATCTTTTATACACTTTGGCATCCGAGGTATAGTGCTTGAGTTTGTTGCATTCTAGCTGTGTGACCACCAGCAAATCATTGAATGTAGTTTCCCCACATCCAACTAACTCAGTTTCTTAAGTTTAAAATGGTATGGTAGGGCTTGTTTTTCCTGGATGTTCACTCACCTATTCATTTGTTTATTTATCTTTTGTGGGGCAGGCACTGTGCTAGGGATGCAGGCCAGGCCTGCTCTTGGTGCTTCTGGAGTTTAGGGTACTGAAAGTGCCAACTAAGTGGTTACATTCATACGTAATTCCAGATTGAATGAAAACCCGAAGGGCTAAGAGCACATAATTCCCTGACTGAGTATGAAGTCCCCCTTATCCTCAGGGGGTGCCTGAAACCACAGACAATCTGAACGACATATGCTTTATGCTACGCGGATCACACACACACTTAATGTCTTTTCTGTCTTAACATTTATCACACATGTGACTGCAATCAGGAGGTAGAACAATTCAAAGTGATTCCTCATGTCACCTTGAATCTCCACAGGTAGAAACCCTCATGTACCCGCTTCTACACTAGCCACATAAGCATAAACACACATATCCATACCTTAACACTTGTAAAAAAATAAACAAGCAAACAAGCAAACAAGCAAGCAAACAAATAAATAAAAAAGCTAGTTTAAATTTTTGTCCTTTTTTCCTTTTATAATTTCAGAGATAGATTTGTTCTTGCTGTAGATTTCAGCAACATTGGCATGCAATTTTCCCTTATTAGGTCAAGAACTTTTTTTTTCTTTTCACTTAAAGAAAACACTATTTAACTTCTCTTTGACATATCTAAATTGCCAGCATCTTGTTGTAAAGCCATGACAGTTGATTTGATAGCTGAGATGGCTATTAAGGAGTGAGTATTGTGTGAAGTTTGGAAATGCTAACTGTTGCAGTTCACCTACATTATTGCTGATAAATTACCATTAAACAGCTTAAGGGAACAAGGGGTCTATTCTCTTATCATTCCTGGTTGTAGCCGTTTGGCCATCTTGGCAGGAGAGCTCACACTAACACAAGGGCGGAGGGAACTGGCCACATAATATCCACACAATGACTAAGAGAGGGACAATTCTCACTTGCCAAACCAGCATGTCTAACCAAGTATATGCAAGAATGCTTTCTTTCTCAAACCTCCATTTTATTCACCTGTCCAGGGTCTAGTCCCACCCACCATGGGCTGGGCCTTCCCCATCCACTAAACAATTTCCTGCAGGTTTGCTCTGGGCTTAATTCAACTACCAGTGCTCTACAAATGTGCTCACAGCGCAAACCCTCAACTGTCAAGTTGACACCTGTACCTAACTATGACACCTAACTATGTCCTTAGTGGGGCAGCACCACAGTGAGAGTTCATTGTACTACTTAGAACAGAATGTGATTGACAACTTACAAGTTGTTTATTTCAGGAATTTTGTATGTAATATTTTGAACCATGAGTATTGAAACCATAGAAAGAGGACCAGTGGATGTGATGTTGGTGTTGCGGAGGGGGGAAAACTACTAAATAGCAAAGAAGTCTGAGCCACATGAAAGGACAGAAAGAGGATGGTGGAGGGAAATGCTCAAGGGAAGGACTCCCTGAGAAAAGTAATCAGAGTTTGGGGGGAAGACATCAAAGTTTAAAGTGGGATTAGCATATTCTCCATAGAAAGAAGAGCATGTGCAAATGTCGTTTGGAGGCATATAGAGTACATTTCAGGCAATGAAAAATGCCAACATGTTTAGAGTTCACAGAGTAGAAGAAGAGAGGTTTAGGGTAGGTGAAATGGGTCTGGAAAAGCAGACAAGAGCCAACAGATGCAACTGGATCACACCAAGGCCAAGAATGGATGTTAGGAGGTCAACACAGTTAGGGCAAGAGACCACAATATGTTGGCTTAGGCTGAAAGCACATAAGAGACCTATGAAAGGATTCTCACACATCTACTTAGGAGATGATGTCAACCGGCCTGCCTGGGAAGGATGATGCAAGGGACTGTGTCCTTGTTTTTTTGGTTAGTGGGACTGAGGGGATGGTGGTGGCATTCTCTGAGATGGAGACTTATGAGGGAGAAGTTCAGAAAGGTGTTCCAGACATGGTGAATTTCAAAAGTTTTGAGGCCTCCAAGAGACCGTCAAGTCAACAGATGCAAATGTGGGGGCTGGAGAGATTGCTCAGGGGTTAAATACTACCTCACCAGCAAGAAGTTCCAAGTTTGGATCAGAAGTAAAAATGCCAGGCAGAAATGGTCTTGGAAGGCAGAGTCTGGGAAGCCCGAGCAAAGCAATCAGGAGGTAGAACAATTCAAAGTGATTCCTCATGTCACCTTGAATCTCCACAGGTAGAAACCCTCATGTACCTGCTTCTACACTAGCCACATAAGCATAAACACACATATCCATACCTTCACACTTGTAAAAAAATAAACAAGCAAACAAACAAGCAAGCAAACAAATAAATAAAAGAAAATGTGTGTGTGAAACTTAGACGTGAGATCTGAGAGCCAAGCGAAGGTGACTGAACTCCTGGGAAGCAGGGGGGTAGGGGATTGAGACATGGGAGAGAAAGGATGGACTGAGAAGGGACCAGACAGGAAGAAAGGTGAGAGCATTGTTTCATGAGAGCCAGGGAATAAGAGTGTTTCAAAGGAGGCTTAAGACAAATGCTTTAGATAAGTGGAGTAGGAGTAATGATAACAATAGGTACTAATACCGGAGTGTTTCTCATGTGCATGCCATTCCTTTCTTTCTTTCTTTCTTTCTTTCTTTCTTTCTTTCTTTCTTTCTTTCTTTCTTTCTTTCTTTCTTTCTTTCTTTTTTCTCTTTTTCTTTCTTTCTTTCTTCTTTCTTTCTTTTTTTCTTTCTCTGCTCTCTTTCTTCTCCTCTCTCCTTCTCTCTCTCTCTTCGTCTCTCTCTCTCTTCCTCTCTCTCTCTCTCTCTTGTGTGTGTGTGTGTGTGTGTGTGTCATGTGCACACATGTGAGAATCAGAAATCATCCTGGATTGCTCTATCTTCTTATTGTTATGTTCTGGGGTTTCCGAGGCTCCACTTTTCCAGAGCTGAAATTTTAGGTCACCACCATTTCTGCCCAGCATTTCTACACGGGATCTGGGTATCTGAACTCAAATACCTCTTTTGAGGCAAACAAAGGCTCTAACCCCTGAACTGTCTCAACAGACTATTATCTTATTTTCTAGATAAGGAACAATTTACATGTCTTTCCCAAAAGCGCATAGTAAGTAATTTGCACAGAGGGGACAAGACTGCTGATTGCGCACCCTCAACCACTAATGTTTACTGCTCTCTCCTTGTCACACACAGACCATTGCTAACTTTCTTGAGAGTTGTTTAGATAGCATGAATTAGGGTCTGCCTTGAGGGGATGATTGACACTTGGTGCCCATGTGCTAGGGTGCTATCACAGCCACACTGCCAAAACAGAGGCATCTTATCTTGATGTCTATAACTGGCCACTTAGGAACTCAGAGTGGCAAGGAGTTAGGGTACTTGGCTGAGGGCAGCTGGGGTGAAGGGTCATGGAGCTGGGGTGGCTTGGAAGGGAGGGTGTGTCCCACCTGGAAGTCATAACAAGTTTGAAACTGATCTGGAATGGAGCCATGAACAAGCAAATTGCAAGTAGAGGGGGCTGTTGACTTGGGGCATGGTTCTGGAGTGAGTCCTTGGAAGGTGAAGCAGTTAGCACTGACAACAGTCTTGGATATGGGGTCTTGGATATGGGTGGAAGAGAGTATAAGAGGCCACAAATCAAGGACTTATACAGATGTTTTGATGGATCAGAAGTCAAATCCAAGGTTCCAAGGAGTCGATAAAATAATGATCAAAATGTTTTCTGTGAGCTCTTAGCAGAGATCTTGGGATTTTAGAAGCTCTTAGAAGGGATGCATGTGATGATCATCTGTTTGAGGAAAGACAAAGCAAACATTTGCCCCTCTCGTTCTCATGGTGGGGAAACGTGCACAGAAACGTGGCTTCCAGCTCTTCTACGGCCCTCTCCCAGCATTCCAGAGCACAGCAGCTGTCACATGATCTGGCGATCCCATGTAAGTTCATCTTACGTGCTTCAGGATATTATATTATCCAAAGCAGTAAAGGTAACCGAGAACCAGAGAGAAATAGTCAGCCTCGGATTTCGTGTGCATCCCTAGGTAAAGCCCAAACCACTGAACATTTGTATACAAGGCCAAAGTCAGAGAGAGCTCTGGGCCAGTAAAACTTACCGCTCACTCGTAATTAGAGTGACTCTTGATTTCTGTTTTGCTACTGTGTGTATTTAGTGTCTTCCTCAGAATTGTCCCTCAATTGGTCACAGGGTGTGTGATGTCATGGAGATACTATGGACAGGCAGGGACATGGTCGGCCAAAAGTTAAAGCCATGAAACACATTAGCGTTCTACTGAGTAAGGAGGCTGATTCACATCTATTATGTTTTAAAAAGCTTCATTCACTTGGAAGACAGAGCAGCATGTTCTTTGTGCCCCTTTCTCTGTTTCCTCTCTGGACGCTCTTACTCGAGTGTCTAACTAGAACATTATTGTCCACTCAGACGGCTGGCCTCTTCCAGGATTCCTCTGAAGAGTGATTAGGTGCCGTACTTTATGAGCGCATCCCAGAGAATCTAAGTAGAATTGTAATAACATCTGCTTCATGGCAATTGAAACCATTAAGGACGGTAACTCCACTTCTCAGCTAAGGATCTAGGTGCAGGGAAGGCCAGACTCAAATGCGATTACAAAGTAAGTGGGTGGCAGGGATCAATGTGAGGTTGCAAATGCCACCCAAGAATGATGCCACTTAAGGGTTTACTCTCATTTTGGGATTGGTATTTTTTTTAAGTTTTAGTAAAGTTTTACAAGTATTTCTTAGAAAACAAGACATCTGAAGAGCTCACTTAACTTTCTAAAATATTATAGTCATTGCAAAAGAGAAAATACAGTCATTACTTTAGAGGACAATCCTCAGAACCCAAAATATTAATGAAAGAATTTATAAAAAGTGGATTTTTACACAGATTCTACATTCCCAGGATTACCCTAAAGGCAAAAGCTTAAATTCATAGTTAACATGTTATTGGAAAAAATAGCTCCTTTGCCTTTCTGTTTACAACTGGATGAGACATGCAATAGTTGTACCTTCAACAATATAAGAAATAAATTCTGAAATAAGTTCTCCAATCTGCAATTGGCTAGTCATCTTTCTTGTGGAAAATCCTCAGTACTCACTCCCTCTGCCTGGTTCTAACCCCATAGATCACAAGGTTGAGAGCTGGTGGAGCAGCCACATAGAAACCGGCCAAGAAAATGTGAATATATTGAGAAACATTATGGTCCAAACGGTGTATCAAGAAAGAGAAAAATGTTGATGTAAAAAAGGCTACGATAACTCCTATATGTAAGCCAGAGCTATTGAAATCCTTGTGCTCGCCCTTCAGGAGGGCGGGAGTGCACAGCACAGAGGATCCTGACACAGGAGAGTACGACGAGGATCACTCCACTAACAAGGGCGCAATGTCTCTAGCAGCATGGTTAACTATTGCTTGCGGCTCCCTCATCAGCACCATTCCAATCTGCCTATTGCAATGCTATAGGATAAGAAACCAATTAAAAAGTCACTTTCTTCCCACAGACCTCCCCCTCCCCAATCCTTGTCCTCTCCCTCCTGAGAGTTAGAAAATCGACAGATGGTAGGATTGGAACCCAACCCGTCTGGCTCCAAGACCAGCAAGCTGAGCTTTCCACCTTCACATCTCTGCACTGTGCGGCCTTCTTATACCGTTTAACTGCCAAGCCATAGCAGCTCGCCACTGCCCAGCACTGAGTTGGGATGAAAGTTATGACCATCTGTAAGGTGCTGGAGAAACTGATAAAAGCTGATGGGCCGTGAAGGCCGCGTGGATGTAAGGCTGTGTTCCAGGTTGCTGCAGCCCAGCGTACCTGACTGTCGCATGTCAGAATTGTCTGTGTGGACCGGTGACTGCCAAGCTGGGTGGTAGTCTCAACATAGCTACCCTGCGGGGGCTTGGAAGGCTCAAACAGACCCCTCTGGGGAGCCCTTTGTCTGTAGAGCGGGTACTTCCTGTTGTCTGTCATTTGGAATCAAAGTACAAGGATGAATAGGAGCCAGTCCTCTGCTTTGTCTACACTTGCTGGGTCCTGAGAAGGATGGAGACTAGAAGCAGCGCCTTGTGTGGTGGATGCTAAGGCTGATGTGGTTATGCTGAGATGACAGACATGGGGAAGGAGACAAGTGCTATGGTGCTTTGTTGGCTGGAGAGGAGCAAGCAATGTTTTGAGGGAGGACTTGGATTTTCAGTATGCTTTGTGCTTTAACATTTATTACTCTACTCATTGGACTTTTCACTGTTCTAGCCTGGAGTTAGGTATGGCATAGACAAGGAGAGTGGGTAATTCATCAACACTTGGGTCAGTTATAAATGGTGAGCTGTAGTGCTTCCTTGAAGCAAACATGGAATTTGGTCAGAAAGCACAGGGGAAGATACAATTTCCTGTATGAAGTGCCAGTGTTTTTATAAATTCTTTTCCTCAAAGGTCCTTTTTCCCCTCCATTTCTTCTTCCCTTTTCCTTTCCTCTCTTTTCTCTCCCTTTCCATTCCCTTTCCTTCCCTTTTTCCTTTTTTCCCCTTTTCTCTACCCTACTCCCCACCCAGCCCGCCCCTCTCCTTCCCTTCTTTTCCCTCACCTCATTTTGTTCCAATCAAACCTAAGGCTTTGTGCATATCTGGGCAAGCCTCCTCTCTCTGAACTGCATTCCCAGCCCTGGGATTTTTGTGTTGTGATAGCAGGTACATGGTCTATTCTTCAAGTTAAGTCCTGTACCCCCTGCTACCTAGAAACTTGTTCTTTCCAGAGAAGGGAGCTGCACTGTGCTGCCCTGGTTAACCAAGTCCCATTGATGCCCACAAACACGCAGCTCTCCATCATTGCTGCCACCACGAAGATATACAGAAAAAGATTTAAAAAATGTAATCTACTTTCCTATACAGCTTAGTGATGGTACCAAAAAATGGAGTAGGAAAAAAATCTATCCACAATCCTGCCATCTCAGAGAATCAAACATCAATTTTTTTTCATTTTTTATGTCATTATGTTCACAAACAAAATATAGTTTAGGTTTTTCTTGTGTTTTTTTCCCTGTTTTGTTTTCTATAATGGAATATATATCCAATTTTTTAGTATTTTTATTTTTTATTCAAGCATTCTCCAGATTTTCTGGGATAATATTTTATTTCTGATCTCTGGATTCTTTAAGCACACGGAAAAATGCAATTTAGTTACATGTCTTTGTAAGATGGTAGAAGTAAATCTATGAACCAGGAAGAAACTCTTTTCTACCTGCTTGTAATTTTAAATTCATTTTTCATATCTGTGCAACACCTTCATATTTATAAATCCAATGATTCTTCCAATTGTCCCGGAGGGGATATTTGCTGTGTCTGGAGATATTTCTGGTTATCATCATGACCAGTAACGCTTCACCAACATCTAATGGGTAGTGCCCACCACAGAGAATTGCCGATAGTATTGGGATTGTAGAACAGTTCAGTGTAAATGGGCAACTTCACAGTTTCATGGCAAATGCCTGTTTCGCTGAGAGGCCTTCTATTTGCCTTGGCAGACTCAGCCGTCTCCTGTGGTGTCCTGGTGTTGTGGTGAGGATCTGTGGCATGGAGTTTTGTCTTGCTTGAGAAGCTTAGCCCAGATTATCAAAGGCAGCTACGGCTGCCATGTGACTCCTCTGGGGGTGAGAACCAGACCAAGTACCATGGCTTTCCCACCAACAGCACAGGTTCCAGATACTGCAGCCTGACTAGGCTGCAGAGGAGCAGGCACAAAACAGGGAGGAGAGGCAAAGCTTTCTCTTGGGTGAGTCCACGTGGGACAGCTGCACTTGGCCACAGCCAGCCACGCTGCCCCACTCACACTTCTTTTAAAAATTATCTATTTGAAAGAGAGGAAGCAAGAGAAAGAGAGAATGTGCATGCAACGCCGCGGTGCAGGAGTGGAGGGCAGGGGACGACTTTCAGAAGTCAGTCCTCTCCTTCCACCATTTGGGTTCAGGAGATCAAATTCTGGTCTCCAGGTTTGCGAGCAGACACTTTGACCTCTGAACTGTCTTGTGGTCCCTCTGTTTGCACTTCTGATCCACCTTTTCAGTGTCACTTTTCTCTTGGGCATTTATTTGCTGTCTCGCATGCTATTTTCTTTTCTTATTTATCTGGTTTACTTCCGCCTTGCCTTCCAGGAGGAGGGGATCGGTGTGTGGCTTTTCTGTTTCCTCAGCAATGGCAGCAGTGCTCAGGCCATGATAGTCTCTCTACCTCCAGCTGAACAAAGGAATGGACATTTCACAACACCAGGGAGTCGTCATTCTAGGCAAGCTTTACCACACCCATTCACCCTCTGGGGAAAGAAGAGCAGGGAGCCCTGGGTGACAGCAGCCCTCCTCCCCCAGGGCAGGTGACAAAGGCTGTCTAAGGGAAAGAAAATGGGAACGGCTACTAGTTAGTAGCCATGTACCTGGGGCTTCCTTTCTTGGCCTCTTGGGGGGTGGGAAACGGACCCTCCTTGTGGCCTCATCATCAGGAAGATGGCAGCCTTGTTGGCTAGATGCCTTGATGCCAGCTCAAGGCTCTTTTTTCCCCCTCTGACTCTTTATGGACCCTCAAACCTTACATCAGTAACCTCAGCGGGTGGTGATACTTCCTCTGAGGACTCCTAGCAATGTTTCTGACAGCAATTTTTTTTCCCCTTCGCCTCACTGAAACCAAGACTTTCAACGAGCTCTGAGCGCATACAACTGCATCTTTATTAAAGCATCACCACTGTCAAGTGGGGCGATGGGGACAGGGGTGGGCAGAGGCCGTCTAGAACCCGAAGGGGATGGTGACAGCCCTGCCTCAGACCTCGGCAGCCCTGCAGTTGGCAGCTTTGGAGGGCAGCGGTGTGTCTCACGTCACCGAAGCGGGTGAGCCGTAGCTGTGTCTCTGCGGCTGCCCCTGCGGCTGCGTGGCTCGGATCAAGTGGCCCGGCCCGCCTCGCCCCGGCAGCTTGGCTTCTTGAAAGGTTGGTGACAGGGGCAATCATCTGCGCTTGGCAGCGTGAACCCAAGCACATACAGAAAGGCGCAGTGGGCCAAGCTCAGCAACTTTATTCATTAGCTACTTAATCTCGAACCTGTCAGCCTGGGCCACAAGGGCAGGCTCAGGCGGGGAAGCCTCGCTCACAATTCAATCCCTGGCCATGAATACTCTTGAGCCCAGGCTCCGCACGAGCGTTGGGGGTGTCTGCTGTGGAAGTGAAACTGAGAAAGTGACGGAGAGCTTGACTTCTCACTGCTCTGCGAGCCACTAGGAGAAAGCAAAGGACAGCAGGTGCTCAGAACCTCTTGAAAAGTCAGAATATGTCACTGAGGGGGTGTCCTGAAGCCAGGATAGTATCCTTTCTTCTCTCTCTATTCTTCCTTTCTCCTACCCATCCTTCCTTCCCTCTCCTTATTCTGTCTCCTTTCAGGGCGATAGAACAATCCCTCCTCATCCTGAAGTCCCTCCCCGGACTCTGGGATCATATGGCTTTAGGTAGAAAGATACTCTGCAGACTTGGTTCGGTAAAGGATGTGGAGATTGCCCCAAATCCACTCTGTGGGCCTGGTAATCGCAAGACAACAGGATGAGTGTGTGGGAATGGCTCAGCAGTGTAAGTGCTTTCTTGCACAAGTAAAAGAACTGGAATTCGGATCTGTGGATCCCACACATGCTGAGCAGGTGTGGCAGCCCGTGTGTAATAATTCTAGCTTTAGAAGAGGGAGTCTGTAAATCCCTAAACAAGATGACTGGTCCTATTGGTGAGCTTCTGGTTTGACTATCGACCCAGTTGCAAACGGATATGGTAGAAGAGTCATAAAAAATGGTTGCTGATATCAACCTGGGGCCTCTACACACATATACACACACCCGTGCACATGTGCACTTTCATACATGCAAACACATACTCACATATGCATGCACCCCTACATACATGGGCATATGAAAATGGAAAGAGACAAAAAAGAGTAAGAATTCCAGGCAGCTTTCAAAGCTGAAACCTCGTGGACTCCTGGCCCCAGAACTGTAAAATCATAACTGTGCTGTTGGCCGTATAAGACCGTGATCTGTTGCAGTAACTGGGAACAAATGCTCACTTCCTCCCTCCTCTCCTTCCTTTCCTCTTCTTTCATACTCTCCTCTTGATACTCTTTTCTCTTCTTCCTTTCTTTCGGTTCCCTTCTTTCTTTTCTTCCTCCAGTTACAAAATTAATGCAAACTCATTTTGCGAATTTTGAACAATATGCACAAAATCAGCAAGGAAGGGTCTCTTTCTTCAGTTCCCACCTGCCCCCTCCTTCCGCTCCTTGCAGCATCTTCTTCGTGAGAGGCACAGTGTCTCAGTGTTATCTACCTGAGCTCATGTCTTGGCTCTGTCACTTACGAACTTCATGATTCAAGGCAAGGTTTTGACCATTCTTTGCTTTGGTTTGCTCATCTTCCAAACAGGGAAAAGGTTGCCTGTTTCAGAGGATCGTCAGAGGATTGTGGCTGGAAGGGGACCTTGTAGCAGCCCTCACTGCATGCAGTGCTAATGACCGTCCTGTCCCGTGTCTTGGTCTATTTTATGCAAACACATGCAGATCTATGGAGACAAGCAATACAGATGGGTTGTTTTTACAAAAGTGATGTGATAGCAGACAGATGGCTCTGCTACCTAGTCCTCTGCCCAGGACTTTTACTAGTCCTCCCTTTTCCTTCCTTCCTGGGCATGTGGGAGCAGTCCTCTGTGCTTTGCAGGGTTATGAGCAGAGATGATCTCAGATCCTGTATGTGCAAAGACATTCTGATGGAAGTGTTCAGGAGACAGAGAGAGGAGATGAGAGAGAGAGAGAGAGAGAGAGAGAGAGAGAGAGAGAGAGAGAGAGAGAGAGAGAGGCATGGTTAGGAATAGATTATGAGAAGCCTTGATTGAAGTAGAGGGCAAGGATGCCCTAGAGTTTTCTGACCAAGGACCAAAGGATTAGAAGGAATGAACATCGCTCCTTAGGCCCTACAGAAGGAAAGCAGGGTTAGGCTGGAGTAGAAGATAGGCAAGGACACAATAGCAGCTGGAACTAAGAAAGTAAGGATGGCTTAAGAGATGATGTAAGAGAGAGGAAACCAACCCCCTCCCTCCCTCCCTTCTCCCTCCCTCCCTCCCTCCCTCCCTCCCCTCCCCCCCCCCTCCCTTCCTCCTCCCTCCCTCCCTCCCTCCCTTCTCCCCCCTCCCATCCCGTCTTCCCTCCCTTCCCTCCCTTATTCATCCCTCCATCTCTTTCTCCCCTCCCGCACTTACGTGTCTCCCTCCCTCCTTCTCCCTCCCTCCTTTCTTCTTTCTTTGTTTGTTGTTTGTTTGTTTGTTTCATTCACCTCCCTCCCTCCCTCGCCTCCCTACCTCCTCCCTCCCTCCCTCCCTCCCTCCCTTCCTTCCTTCCTTCCTTCCTTCCTTCCTTCCTTCCTTCCTTCCTTCCTTCCTCTAAACACTTTTCAATCCAATCAAGTTGATATCTGCCATCAACCATTCCTATGAGTGAGGAAAGTTTTCCTGTGGATTTGGGAGCTCATTTCTGGGTTTTATAAGCTGGGGAAGGAAAACCCAGAAAATATGAGATAAAAAGGACTGGGTGGTAGGTTGCAAAAGCCTCCCTGCTCCCACTCACCCAGAAAGGATGGAAAAAGGAGGACTTGCAAAAGCAACAGGACCTGAGGAAGCAGCTGGGCCTCGTTACCTGGTTAAGAGCTGAGTAGGAGTCTGAGGATTGGAGGTGGATTCCTGTGGAAGCCAAGGCGACGTCATTTGCCAGACAGAGCTCATCCTCACCAAGGCCCCCATCCTCAGGCAGTTATCAGAAAGGGAAGAAACCAGGGAGATTTGTCAGGAGTCAAACAGTGAAGTAGAAGCAAGGACTGAGTGTGCCAAGTGGGGATCTGGGGCAGGAAAGAGGTATCAGCAATTCCGAGTTCTTTAAGAAGGGACATGCATAGCGCATTGTGTCCCCACTTGACAGGCTCTAGTAAGAACTTGCTTTTTCCAGCCGTCAGCTGTGGAAAGAAGAGACAGGGTGAAGCGATGAGGCATGTCTTCAAGATAGCTGAGCTGCTTATCACTCAACCAAGATGCACCCACAGCAGTGGAAGATTAGTGAGGCAGAAAACTACAACTGTCTACAGTGCACAGTGCTGGCGACACTGGGCTGTTCAGCCTTTATCAGACCATCAAAATCTCTCCCCATCCCAAGACTCAAGGAAGCTTGTGGAAGAATGAGCAGTAAGACTGTAGGAGCCTAAAGGAGGCCAGCGTACTGCTGGCCAAGGCCCTCTACTCATGACAGGGCTCCTCGCAGTGCGATCTACTGCTGTCAGATCAACGCAATGGCTGACATATCAACATTGCCACATGCAACTATGAGAATCTCAGGAAAAAACAACTGTACCTGGAAAGAATCTCTAGGGCAGGTGCTTGGCAAAAGAAGGGGAGCCCCCCCACTTGTGATTTTGCCCACTGAAGGGCCACATATACCGTCACAGAGACCCAGTACCTTACTAGCACAGGTACCCCAAAGAGAACCTTGTGGTCCACACATGCGAGGGACAGGAGGGCGGGAGGGACATGGGGTAGAATGGTGAAGGAGTGAAGGGTGGGAGAGGAGGGGAATGGGGCAAGGACATAAACTCATTGTGTTTTATATGAAAATGTCTCAAGGTAACTGAGCTGCAGCCAGAATGAGGACAGGATACAGAAAAGACAGAGGGGAAGCCTCTCCTGTCCTCTCCTGTCCTCTCCTCCCCTCTCCTGTCCTCTCCTCCCTTTCCCTCCCCTCCCCTTTCTCCCTTCCTGTCCCCTACCTTTCCCATATTCTTTTCACTCCCTTTACTCTGCCTTGAACACTGTGCATCTGCTCATATGTAATTTGGGACAAATAATCTGCCCATAACTTTGCATAAAATGCCCCTTGTCCAGGCTGCAGGATGTATGTATTATATATATCGTATCGTATCGTATCGTATCGTATCGTATCGTATCGTATCGTATCGTATCGTATCGTATCATATCATATATTATGTCACTAAAACTTTGCTCATGAGCAGTCACAGGACAAGTCTGTGTGACCCAGGACATATCTTCTTTCCTATACCCTACCCCAGTTTTATGCAGTGATATTTAGCTATACCAATGCCTGATGGAAACTGCCTATTTTCTTCGCCTTATGCACATCCTTGAATCTTCGTGTTGGGATAGCATCTGAGGACTCTAAAGGCAGGTTCCATCCCTGCTGGATCTATGTGTGCCCACCCTTGTTGCAGCTGCGGTATTCTGAGCTTGTGGGTCTCTCTGTGGCTCATCTCATTGCCTGGGGTCCCTCTTCCCCTCACCACGTGCTATGGTGGTATGTGTCTGAGCATGGCACTGGCAAATTCAGAGAGCTGCCCCTCAAATACGGAATTGCTAGTCTGGGCGAGGCGAGAGGGGCAGCACTGAGGTCTGGGCACTGGAAAGGCAACGCACCCTTCCCATTGCTGACAAGGGCAGCCATGTCCTTTCAGAGGATTCATTATCAGGACATGTGGGGGGCTCCCAGAAACCTGCAAACGTCTGCTTCCAAGATGTGAGTCTGGTTGGAAGAAGGACCAGAGTGGAGGACCCAGGTTGTTGGCTTCTGATCATGAATGCCATCCACAGAGTAGCACCTGCAGTGACAAATGACCAGGCATGAAGGGCAGCCGGGCAGAAGCTCTCTGGCATTCTCCCTGCCCAGTGCCCTTGGTTCTCTAGCTCCCTTCTGCTCTGCTTTTTAATTTTTGCATTTTTTTCTCTGATGCTTTTTAATTGCTTTGGGCAGAGGCGAAGTCATAAATGCCAAAGCCTGGGTCATGTGTAGGAAGCTTTTGCTTAGTGAGCCCCTTTTAAAAGGTACGAGAAGAAAGAACATGGGCTCAGTGAGTTCTCAGTCTATGCCCTAGGGCTGAGGACCCTACATTCTTACCATCTGTATGGAGTCCTTGTTTCTTTTCCTCCCACAGTCTGGCCCCAATCTCCCCCCCTCCCCCGGCCTGCTGTTCATCCCTGACTGGTTCCTCACCTGAAGTGCGGACATGCATGGCTTTGAAAGCATAGTTCTAATTCAAAACTATGCTTCTTTCCCAGAGGAGAGATGATTCCAATAAAGTTTCTACCTATTAATTTTGCCTGTTCTCTTCTTTCCTATCGATTCTGTGCATTTCACAGAAGGGGCATATTTGATTTGGAGGTGGGTTAGGTAATTGCATTTTATCCAGGTAACGCAATCCAAGCAGAAGTGGGCTTTTGGTTATAAAGTCTGCTGTATCTGAACAGTGCCACTCATATTGCCTTGAAGAAGATGAGCGCCAGGGATGCATGCAGGGAGACACTCCTATCACCCCATACACACAGACCTGTCTTCTGAGAATCTTGCCGGGAAGGAGCTTGGAGAATGGGGCTCCCACTGCAGAACTCGTCTTTCCTTCAGCCTCAGCTGATCCATTTGTTACTTTGGATTATTTCCCTTATGCCCAGCACCATGAGGCAGCACCATCAATTGCAAGGATTCCCAGTGAGCTCTGTTGTGGCACTGAGCACAAATACTATTTCCTTTCAGCTCCTGCTCTCGCAGGGCCTGCCCGAATACATTTGTGCTGTCTCTAAACCTGGCACTTTAAAACAAATGAAAAGGCCCCTGAATGACAAACACAGCGCATATAGTGGGAGGGCCATTTGCAGGGAAATGGTTGCAAGGAGAATCGGTACTTTATGAATATTCACTGAAGTGTAAACCTGCACATTGCTCATACGCTTTTCTGCATTCTAATTTGCCCATGAATGCAAATGAGCCCTGTTTAAAATAGAGAGGGGGAGCGCAGGCTCTTTGCAGAACACCTAATTGAAAGATGTTTGTACATCGTGTTTGATATTTAGTAAACAGAGAGACAAATCTGATCGTTTTCTAAATGAGACCTCAGAAACAATAAAAAATAATGATCACAAAAACCTGGAGAGTTAGGAATGTGCAGAACTAACTGCTTTCCTAAAAAGGGGGACATAATTACTCTGTCTCAGGGTGCAATTAGTGTCCTAATTATACCAAGGTGTATTTTGCTTATCTCCTCAGAAAACTCTTTGTTAAGATTTAGCTGACTTTAGGAGCCACAGAACAGAGGGGCTGGGTCCTGTAACTCAGGGTTGAGGATGGATGGTCTGGGGGGTGGGTGGGGGGGAAGGGGCTAGATAGATGGTATTTTGGGAAATACCTTCATTTTTCTTTTAGACTGACAGATGGTGTTAGTCTGGGTTGGACTGCCTGCTGCTGCTTTCAATGCAGGAGTGTTACCTTTTTGGATTCATGAAAGCCACTCAATCAAAGATAAAAAGGCAGGCCAGTGTGGGGAATCAATAAAATCTCTACTTTCAGTTGGAGTGTCTAATAGTAATTCTTCTCGTGTCACTGCCTGGTTAAACAGTCATACTCCTGCTAAAAGCCCTATAAGACATAATAGATTCATGTGGTTTTACTCTATTGTGTTGTATGTGGCCTGGAAAAGGGAAGAGGGGTTTCTGTTTTGTTTTTTTTTTCCTGAGACAAACCAGACACTGAAGCATTGTGTATCAAAATGCATTCCTCCACTGTGGCTCGTCTCATTAGAGCAGAGAGGGTTTTTCCTTGCATGCCTTTTGTGGCACTATTTCCAGACATCTGATGCAGCGATCACAAACTTATCCAGATCTCCAGTCATTCTGCTTACATTGAAATGTTGGTTTTTTTTTTTTAGGGGGATGGGTAGGTGGTGGTTATTGGGGGGAAATTATAAGATTAATTAGTTTTTTTTTTTTAAATTTCAAACCAAACACTGAAATCTGTGTCTGAGAAGCTGGCAGCCAAGGTTACACATCTCAGGGCTGAGTCGCAGAATCTAAAGGACTTCCCAGTGGCAGAGTCACGGACTTGGTGATGGCTTCTCGTGAAGCAAATGGATTTGGGATTAGAAGGCAGGGTTTTTCCGAACGCCGGGGAGTGACTGCGTGGTCAGAATCCACATGGATTGCTCCCATCTTCCTTTGTTCCGTTCCTGGCACCTGAATAATCCTGTGGCCTGAAGCAGTGAATCACACCGGGGCCCACATACTTTTCCTTTCGATTTTCCCTCCTCCAGTCTCGCAGGAAAATAAATGAAGGATCTGTGGCAAGTGGAGAGCACTGACTGGCGTTGGCTGGGCCGCCACCCACACACCACCGTCCAGGGATTTTGAGTGAATGAGAATCACAGAGCTTGTTATCTCGCCATCTGGGGCGAGAAAAAAATGATGGGACAAGGAGCATTCTGTCGGTCATTCCAAGCAGACCCTTTGATCAGGAAGGTCCTTTGTCAAGGCTTCTGCCGGACCCCTCCTCTCCCACGTTCCTGCACATCAAGGCCGCTTCCCATCCTTTGCTCCCGTGCAAGATCGGTCTGCTGCTGCGGGGTCAAATCTGAGCCAATTCTCCCATACGGGGGAGGGGGAGGGCTGCAATAGACAGAAAAATATTGAGTGTCCTGCCCCTGGCTGACCTTCTTGTCCCTCCCCAGGAAAGCCTCAGCAGATGTAGACAAGATTTTAATAGCTTCATAAAGAGAAATGCATGACGGGCTCATTAGGGCAGTCATAAGGGCCCGCCAGAGGACCTTGGGGAGGACTATACATCAACGTCTAGTTTGCTGGGCATCCCCTAACCATGGCCATTTGCCCCACCTCATAATCGTCCATTCATCGACTGTTTGACCTGGTTCCCGATGATGCTTCACCCTCACTTGCCTCAGTCTCTCTTTGGAGCCACGTACAATTGTGGACACCACTCTTTAAGCGTGGCTAAATCAGAACTGGTAAGCGACAGTCATAAAGAAGCAGTTAGCGGGCCTGTCCGGACATGGCACATTAAGGCTCTTTTTTCTCCCTCTTCCTAGTAGCTCCAAGTTGCATTTCAATCCGAGCCCAACATCTGCAGGAGGTCAAGGCGGTGGGGCCACGGGGATTTCCAACCATCTGCCGAGGAAAAGGGGATGTTAGCACGCTGGAGGAGGGAAAAGGAAGAATGGATATATTCTGAAGCCCTTGGAGTTATCTTGGACGAGGAAAAGGGAATGGTTGGTTATTAACGGGTACCAGCCCATTGTCTTTCTTGCCTCTCTGAGAGCAATGCACATAATTAAAATCAGAGTCAAAGTCGAGTTCATTTCTTTTCCCCTTGGAGACTTAAATGGCCTGGAGTCATTTCCCATCTCTTCCTTCCCAGCAGTGCCAGTCTTCCCTGGCTGTTGAAAAATTCAACATTCCTATAAACTACAGTACTTTGTAAAGGTCATGCGCCAGTTAATCTGAACCCGGGGTCTGAAGCCTACGGTGCCTTAGCTGTGGCTGTAGCTGTCCACCCTGTGACGTGTCCTGCGGAGATCGCAGAGCGTCGTGAGGCAGGACGCAGAACTCTTTAAATATTGCCAAGCATTTC
This sequence comes from Typhlomys cinereus, assembly GCA_023101885.1. Lineage (NCBI taxonomy): Eukaryota > Metazoa > Chordata > Mammalia > Rodentia > Platacanthomyidae > Typhlomys > Typhlomys cinereus. Next base: position 2,656,895 of record JALPQD010000259.1, read on the forward strand.
CTGGATCAGCATGATATTTAAAGATTTTTGTTCCACCTGCCTGCAAAATATAGAGTCCAGCGGAGAGGCAAGAAAATGAATATGGATTTCTTGCCCTTTCAGTGTATTCACTCCAGAAAATAGCCATTTCTTTCAATTTTTTTTTCTTTTTTTGCCGAGCTGGGGACTGCAGGCTCCAGGCAGCCACGATTACAATCATGCATCATGAATGGAATGTGCCATTTGGAGAAAATCAGCCGCTCATTCCATTTCAAAACCCCACACAAATCAATAGTGCCAGTAGAGGTTTGGAGCTGTGCTGGATGTTGTGCTTGAACTAAAGTACTTTTTTCAGCACAGTTCTGATACTCAGAGCAGCAGCAGGGAGATGTAGGGGGGTTGAGAAGAGGGGTTTTGGGAAAAGTGGGAGTGCGGGAGTGGATTCCATGCCTGGGACTCCAACCAGAGGATTATCAGCCTCCAAAAGTTGGGCACAGTCTGTGCATGATGAACAAATGAGACTTTTTTTATGAGCAAGTGAGCGCGCGCGCGCGCACGAGAGAGAGAGAGAGAGAGAGAGAGAGAGAGAGAGAGAGAGAGAGAGAGAATCCGAGGGGACTGTGTGTCTTTGTGGAAGACTGACAGTGACTATGGGAATCATCCTGGGTTGCTTCTACCTCCTTCCTTTTTGCTTTTGCTCTGGGATTTCCCAGGCTTTGCCCACCAGGGCCACAACTGTTTCCCTGTAACCTGGGATCTGAACTCAGAACCTTCTGCTTGGGAGGCAGAGTCTTAATTCCTGAGCCATCTCTCCAGCCTGAGCAAGAGAGACTTAGTGCTCTTGGCAATCACATTGCCTCTGAATTTGAATTTTGCCTTAACTAGCTTGTTATTAATCCATGTATTCAATAAGATTTGGATGGAGTATTGTCTGGGTGTTATGCACTGTGCCCTGGAGATAGGAGGACATTTGAGATAGATGGAGGTCTTCAATTCATGCAGCTTTTAGCGATCAATGAGGAGGGAGACAAAAGCATTGCTGGGCAATTATAGTATGATAAGTCACAGGACTTTGAGGGAAATTTTCATGTCTTTCCCCCTTGTTTTCTTATGGAACAAATGAGGACATTTAAATAGATAAACTCTTAGGGCATTTCCTTCGTGTCTGGTCAGTGGAGCAACTAGACAAGCAACAATCCTGTCTTACTTTGTTCCCATTGCTTCATCCTCTTGTCTTCAAGATCATTTCTTAGCTGCAGTCACATGACTTGTTCTGAAGAAATGTGGTGAGGTTCCAGAGAAATGTTACAGACTTTGAAAAGTTGAGAGTTCCTTGGGAGTTCAGGGGGAAAGATGGTCAAGTGCCTTTATCCCTGCCAGATACATTTTTCTCTACATTGTCTTAACCATTCCCCTGGCTACCATTACTTACTTATGGACAAGACTCTTAAATCTACAGGTCCAGCATAGATGTTTCCCATGAGCTTTCCCCTTGGCCACCTCCAATTCCTTTTGCATCTGAGCATTTGCCTTAAAGGATTTCTTCATATCTTTGGGCATCCTCTGCTTTTCTTCATCTTGCTCATCACAGTTTTTCTTGCAAATACTTGTTTAGTCAACTCTCCCACATGACTGCAAAGTTCTCAAAGGTGAGACCATGTCTATTTAACTCTTATTTCTCTATGTTCACTACAATGTTTGCCTGGTAAACGATCTCCTCATGCACATCTGATAAATAATTTCTTCTATAAATGAATGATTGCTTGACTTTTCCAGAAAGCAAACATCTTCCTTTAAGGTATACATACAGACCATTTCACCCAAATTGTATCTCTCATCCCAGAACATCCCAGAAAGTGGTGATATGCCAATATTTTCTCAATAGAGTGTGGAGGCTTAGCAGAGTCTCCCAAGAATCAGGGCTTAAGATAAGACTTAGGTATCAGCATGTTATTTTGAAAGTACAACAAAAGTGAAAGAAGCAAGCAAGTAGTGAAAGATGGGGGACAAACTCTCAAAAAGACAAAAAACATAGCCAGTTGTTTAGCAGGCACGCTGCTCAGCCATGCAGGATGTTTCTAGACAGAAAAATCATGTCTCAGAGTAGTCCTTGGAAGAGGAAGAGACAGAGATTTGCTCCCATACTTTTACTTCCACGGGTGAAAGTTAATCCCCATAGGGAAAAGATTTCTTTTATATTATGGCCTGCTTTACTTGATCCCGTTTGTATATATGTAGTTGTGTGCATGCATATGTTCATGTGTATATGTGCATAGTGTATCTGAGTGTGTATGTATATATTTATATAATATGTTATATTGTGCGTATGTGTGGATGTGCATGTGTGAGTGTGTGTGCACATGTGTGAGGGCCAGAAGTTGACATTGATTATCTTCATCATTTGCTCTCCACCATACTTTTCGATACAGGATTGCTCATAGAGACCGGAAACAGCTAGATTCAGCTAGACTGGCTGGCTGGGAAGCCCCAGGGATCTTCCTGCTGCTATTTCCTCAATGCTGGGATTATAGGCACATGCTTCCATCTCCAGCCATTTTATGTGGGTTCTGAAAGCTACCCAGGATGCCCAAGGCCATGTCTATGAGGTGGTGTTGCATCTTAGGTTGCATGTATGTTGTAAAAAGTAAATAGGGCAGGTCTGAGAATACTCTTCTTTCCTTTATATTTGATAATTCCATACATGCATGTATTATGTTTTGATGATATTTGTCTACCTTTTAGTTTTTCTTGTCCTCCTTTTGTTCTCTGTAAAGGACTACCATGCCTTGCTCTTTGAAAAAATCCTTTTCCTACTTTCATGTTTCTTTTTACTATGACTAAGTTTAATTACATGGTCATGGGTGCTGGTTATTTATCAGAGCATGGACAACCTAGTAGTGGCTATACCATTGAAGATAAACGTCCCTTCTCCCCCAGTGGCTGTCAGCTGCCACTAGCTCCTCAGTTAGGGTTGGGATGAGCCCCTCCCTGATCCATGATGGAGGGCTGACAGGCTCAGTCTTATGCGGGTCCTGTGCAAGTACAACAGCTATGTGAGAGTATGTGTCCTGAAAAGGCCTGACTCCAGGTAGGCCATTGACTGGCATCTGGGGACTTCGATATGAGGAAGGTTTCTGTTATTCCCTAATAAGAATGATTGTAAGTCTACAATTTTCAGTGCAAACAATGTGATATATGTTGAGCATTTGATATCCTCTGGGAGTCTAGAATTTCAGTATGTGCAGGTAGAGAGACACCTATCTGGCCAGGTCCCAGTAAAACCTTCCATGGCAATGCATTTTGAATATACTTTCCCAATAGACACTATTTCCCATATATTGTCACACCCATTACCGGAGGAATTAGAGAGTCCTTATTATTCCACTAGCAGACTTTTGGAAGTTTGTGCTTGATTTCCTCCAGTCTTTGTTTCGTGGACCTTTTTCTTTGCTGATTTTGCTTTGCATCCAGTTGCTGTAATAAATCATAGCTGTATGACTATGTGCTGAGTCCTGTGAGTCTTCTAGTGAATCACAGAACCTGGGGGACCCCTAATATAGATTAGTATAGCTGGATGACCTCGCTCAGGTAGAAGCCCCAAGCTGACTTTGGGAATTGGTTAACCAAGACAGAGACTGAGGTGAAAAAAAGTTTGAGAGTCTGGGTGACAGATAAGGCTGAGGGGTGCAAAACTATATCTGATGTGCAGAAGATTCTGGATGGACATTGAGGGCTACCAGCTGCGCGAACTGCTGAGGGAGCTCATATCTCTATAGCTCATTTTCATCCTGGATAAAGTGATGAATATGCTATCTACCTTACAGTGTGGCAAAGATCGGTATAACATAGGACTTTCTTCAGTCCTGTCATATTTGGATGGAGTGGTGGTGGGGGGAGATGGAGAAAGTGGAGTGAGGTTGGGTGCTGCATGTAGGGGGGGAGTCATTGTTTCTATTTCACCAACTTTGCATAGGAACATTTCGGCAAGTGGTATTTACTTCTAGGGGATGCTGTGTCACTAGATCTTGCCAGATGTTGAATTATTCACAAGGGAGTCTCTGGCACTACTGATTCAGGGAGGCCCCAGCCCGGCTCCCAGCTACAGACAAGCCTGGGTGTGTACAGACATGCTCCAGACATGTCCCAACAGAGGACCATGCAGACAGAAGGATGAACAACCAATGGGAAGCGGCTATCTAACCTGCCCCTGCAAAGGACACCTAGTAAACAGTTAAATGACTGGTGGCTGTCCCCCGGAGCGGAGATGGCAACACCTGTTTGGACCCTGACCCTATATAAGCCCAAACGCCCTAATAAATTTGAATCAGCTGCAGCTCTTCTCTGTTTGCTTCTCACCTGATTCCCAGGGTCTGGTGGTGATCCAGTCGCTGTCTCGCCCATTTGCCTCGAGCCCCCCCCCCCCCGGGGGGTACGGCAACAGGAGTCCTTTTGGACTCCATCAGGTTATGACACTGCTCAGATACTATTTGTAGATAGTGGCTATTGCAGGATTTTTTCCAGAGGAGTCCACTTCTATTTACTTCAGAAGGAAAGGCCAATGGAAAGGATTCCACCCGAGCCTGGCTTGGTGAACCACCTTACAGGTGTTGAGGAGTAACATACAGGAGAATGGGTGTGGCCTAACTTACAGGAACATGGGTGCTGTTGGGTAGAGGCAGCACTGAGACCCTGTGCCAGCACAGGGTGACGATTCATGAAAGAGACCTCGCCAGAATCCCCCGCATGGCATGCAGGTGGTGGCGCCACTGGAAACTCTTTCCTCCAGTTCCAGCTGATATAACAGCCGGGAGGGACCTTGTGTGACTTATGAGTTTCACGAGACTCGTGAGATCTGAGTCTTTCTCATGAGCCTCAAGGGGCCTCTTTCCTTCCTGTCTCAGGAGAGAACCTGCTGTGGAGGAATCTGGAGAAACTGGCTTCATAATAGTGGTATCAGGAGCTTGACCCGCCCTAGATCATAATGAAATGTTCTTATTGACCACCATTTCTTCCACTGGTGAATAGTAGAATTATTTGGCTATAAATGACAGACCTAATTAATGTAAACAATTAATGTATTACTGGAAGCTTCCAGAGTGACTTTTGAGGAATGGTAATCGAACAACTAGGCTTCATGTAGGGCAGAACCAAGGTATGTCAGTACTACAGGATGACATCTGTCACTTCTAGGTTCCCTTGTTCTTTGAAGCTTAAGGTTCAGACTCCCCGGAGAGGGATGTGACTGGCAGCTCAGCAGAAACAAACCATGAAAGACAGAGTGCTCAAAAGGAAGGATATGCAGTTAGCTGAAGTAGGTAAGGCTTTGATACAGATCTGCTGTTCTGGATTGGACTTTGTCCTGTAGAGTTTCAATCTCTGGTCACTACCCTGTTTCAGGGTCTTCTGAAGCATGGTACAATGTAGTTGCTTTGGGACACAGTTTTTCCAGTCCTGGCATTGTCCAGTGACTTTACTGACTGTACAGCACTCTCTATTCATGCCTCCCTAAGTCTTTGAAGATGCTCTGTTGTCAGTTGGAGTAATTTTTACTGGTCTACAAATGCCTACTCACCTTCAAGCTCAAATGTCATTCCTTCTGTGAATCCCACCTTCCCTGAAGTCATGCAGTTAGTGGCAGAAGCTCATATACAGTTCAGATCCCCTGGCTGCCAATAGGGCCATTACAATAAAGAAGCTCCTAATTAGGGCCTTGGAGTCAAATAACCCTGGGTTTGAGTACCAGTTCTGCATTTATGCTTTAAGTAACCTTGAGAAAGGGCTTATCTTGGAGACTTGAGATTCTCTTCTTTAAAGGTCATTTTAATGGTAACCATCTTCATAGAAAAATAAAATAAAATAATACATGTAAAGAGACCCATGCAATGTTTGGTTCACAGTAAGTGCTCAATAAATGTTAACTATTATTGTTGTACTGTATTTCTGTCCTGGGAAGATTATGTAAATGAATGAAAGTGTAGAGAGCTTTAAAATCTCCAGGGGCAAGTAGAGTAACCATACAATGCAAAGACTTGAAAAGCCCCAGGGAAGAGTCAGCATCCAAGGTCTGAAACTGTAAAGTTGTAAACAAATCTGAAAATTCCAATTAGGCAAGTGCCTAGCTCACTATCCTAAATAATGAAATGTGTTTGGTGGTTGTTCATGGCTTGAAATAATAAATTCCAAATTAGTCACTCAGAGCATTATTAATAACTAAACACAGGCTACAAACAAAGGAAAGTTGTGTTTTTGATTCTTATGAATTTAGTAGTGAGAGAAAAAAATACCAAGATCAGACCCTTATGAGATTAATATGGATCAACAAAATAGTGTGCTTCTGTGTAGAGATCATTGGAGTTAGACTATGATCACCTGCGTTTGAGTCTTCTGGTTATTAGCTACATGATCCTGGGGACAACCCAGGTTTTGTGAACACTTCTTTACCTTTACAGTGAGACTACAATCTCCCCTAAGGCTACTACTTTAAGGCAGAGGATAGTCTACAGGAAAAAAGCCCAAATAGAGCAAAATGCTTTTTAGACTATAAAGTACAGCTTGAATCAAGAGTGTACTTATGAAAACAAAGCATTCATTCATTTCCTCCTGCCTCTGTTCCTTTCATTCATTGATGAGCACTTGTTAGACAACCAGCATGTACAAATGTTAGTGGGAATGGCAGTGTGACATCACTGTTCAAGACATCAGTGGTCTACTTGTGAAGGCAGTATTCACAGATCACATAATACATATTTCTACACACTTCCTGGGTCATGTTTTATTTTTTAATTTTATTTTTCTAGTTTTACAAGCACATTGAGTACTCATCCCTCCCTCCCTCCCATCACCCTGCCTTCCCTTCATCAATCCATTCCACTCCCTCCCACTCTCCTGCCTGTTTGCTTCTATGGACCCCAGGGTTCCTTCTAGCTTGCCTACTCTTGTGGGGGTTTAGGCCTCTTGTGGCATACAAAGTTGTCTTCCTTAGGGCCACCCCACTGATAGAAGTATTTCCCTCACTGATCCAACTTTAGTCACCAAGATTTCCACTTTATGTTCTTATCTCTCTTGAGTTCCTTGATAGTCTATGGGACATGTTGGTATGTCAGTCATTATGCAGGTCTGGTAAGGACAAGTCTCACTGTAGTGAGTTCCTAGATGAAGCAGTCCAGCCTTGAATGGAATGTGTTGTCCAACAGTGAACCTTCCCATCTTTAGGTTCTTACAATCTCACTGCCCCCTTTTCTGTGAAGGTCCCAAAGCCTTAGGATGGGGAGAGATTAGGTTGGCTTGATTCTGGTGAATCTTGCTAGATCACTGGTACACTGCATTGTGGCTGGCCATTACTGTACACTTCACTGCTCTTCTACTGCCCTAGTCTGTATCCTGTCAGGGTATTGAGATCCTCTACCTCTGCTGTAGAAGATTTCTAGGCTAAGTGCTAAGTATTTTTCCAATCTATGGGTATAATAGCAGCTATTTACAGAGCATTTTGGTGCTACTGTCTTTCTACCTAGGTTCATCGGCTGCTATTTCCTATTGGTCTATTTCCTTCCCTTTTTTCTTTAAGGTTCTAGTTAACAATAACAGGAACGTGTTCCATTCTGACAAACAGGTCTTGAGTTCAATCAGAAAATTGTTGTTTGTCTTCTTGATACTCATGCCACTATTACATTGGTGGTCACCTGTTGCCAATGGTGATTCTTATTGCAATTTGCAGATCTCATGAATGATAAGGCCTGTGATTATTTCTCTCCCCCAGTAGCTTCTACAGTATTCCTTGGTACTGTATAAGCTATCCAACAAGGAGGAAGTTCTCAGACCAGTTCGAGTCAATGTATTTTGCCCATATGTGATCCATATGTGCTGCATCTTCAGTAACAGGGTCTTACTGACAGTTTTTTTGGAGAGCAATCAAGAGCAATGGCAAAAGCCTATAATGTTTGGGGGTCTTTGAGACTTCTATGACCAACATTTTATGAGGAAGTGTCACATTCCTATTCCATTCTAGTATATTTTTGTCACTTGGTTCTAACTGGATCAGCTCAGGGCTCCTCCCTGAAGCTCCTCCCCCCTCCCCGTTTTCCTCATTCCGTGCTCTCTGCATAGGGACTGCTCACTCTTGTTCCTTCTCTAAAAGACATTTTTGACATATTACTAGCATAGAAGGCTCCTTTGGGGTTACATCCCTCAATCTTAGTGTTTTTTTTTTTAAATAAGTTCCTCTGTCCCTGCTGACTCCCATCCCCTCATTTCCTGCTGTGCATTTTTTCCCCAATACTTCCTGGATCTTAATCTAGGGAAAAGTATAGTAAGAAAATGATTAAGTATCACTCTGGGAAAGCTATCTTGGATGAGAACTTCGATAACTGTCCTATATGGCAAGACGGAAAAGGTGAGTTGAGTTTGGAGGGGGAGAACTATCTATATCTGAGGCCCAAAGAGGAAGACAATTGTGGAAACAACATAATCATGTGTTTAGTAACATTCAGTCAATAATCCCTCCATAGCAACCCACATTGCTATTAGGTTTTATATGAATCCATCATTATCCAAGGGTCCACGAGGCATTCAGGAGTAGAAGATGTAAATTCCTTATCCCAGGAGTTTTTAGCACTGGTCAGGTGAGACAGTTCTGGCAAAGGACCTGCCAGCTCTTTGCGAGTTAAGTGCTCTGTGTTGTTGAGCTGAAATGTTGAGTTGAATCATCTGGTAAACTCTGATGGATATTTTTCTAAATTGGAAGACTGTATCTTTAAGTCTGTAGCTCAAGAAACATGTCAGTTTGCCAAGTTTCTGCTAAGCATCCTGAAAAAAATATTCAACAGCTTTCATCAGCCAGAGGCCCCAATATCCAATCTCTGTCTCAAATGATAAATGACATTTGTCAATTGACAGAGAAAATGGCCTTGACCATTTGAGGACAGGGTCTTGCTCTGCATGGCTCTTCCTAATCAGTCAGGAGCACCATGAGGTGGGAAAAAGCCTTTCTATGCACCAGTCTTCCAGCGACAGCCTGGAGCATGCTGTCTTTGTGTTGCTGGAAGGGTAGTTCCTCCTCTGGGTCAGATACTCTGGAAGGAAATGCTTATCTGGGCAGCAGGGCTGGTTTACCAGGGCTGTGAGGCTGCATTGCCCAGGGTTGGCCTGGGACCTTTTTGGGAGGCATGTACTTTTTCTAAATTTTTGCTGGGGTCTTTTCTTGTTTCTAATATCACCTATCAGGATTTTGCTGCTGTAGAGAAGTCAACATGGTTGATACGAGTCAAAACCAGCAACGTTGACGCTGGTGGCAGAGTTGATGAAGGAGAAGAAAATAACTAATTTTTCAATTTTGAGTAGTGGCTCTCTCAAATTTCAGGGTACTTAACATCCTTAGGCATACTCACTGAGGGCTTTGGACACCTTCCCCTTGCCCCACATTTGTGACTGTTAAAGCCATCCTGTATTTCCAACTCTTCATTTCTAGGATTTATGGAGAGCCCCAAAGCACATGGATGAATCATTTTTTTGGGGGGGGGGGGTCTTGTCCCCTGCTTGGTCCTAGACTTCCTTATGGCTTTCCAGAGGCCTGGGGACAAAGCAGGACCTTTGTCTTTCTGAGAACTAGTCTCTAGGGACTCTATATCAACCACATAGAACTAGGCCAGCCTAATCTCTCCCCATCCTGAAGCTCAGGGACATTTGCGGAAGAGGGGGTGGTAAGATTGTAAGAGCACAAGGATGGGAGGAGCAATGATTTGAAGAGTCTCCACACTAGTTAGGGCCGAAGCAATCATAATAGGACTTTGCATGCCCTGTGCAATGTCCAACACACTATTGACCTCACAAAGTCTAGCATCAGCTAAAGGCACCAAGATCCTTGGAGGCAAGGGATTGACAGTCACAGTAGTGTTCCTATGCTTAAGGGGAACACAGGAAAGAGTTCAGGGAAATGCCACTGGGTCCTTGTACATCATCGGAGAGGAGGACCCAGAGGAGAGTTAGGCATACACAATAAAGGACTCTCTGGGAATTGGAGGGGAAGCACTGGGGGATGGGGAGGGAGGGGGAGCAGGGGGTTTGGGGGGAGGAGGAGGGAAGGAGGGAACTGGTCTACCTATTAAGTTTGTATGAGCGGAAATAATAAAAAATGTATTAAAAATAGTAGAGTAATTAAAACACCTATAAAATTTAATCTTGATGACCATGCATTGAGATTACTTTATTAAAGCTCTTTATTTTGAAAAAAAAAAGAACTAGTCTCTAGGGGCTCTGAGTGGTACAAGAAAGGGACAGACTGTAGGTCTGGAGTTGGCTTGTCTATTACATTGCTTTCTCAGCTAGACATTTACTACACTTTGGACTGTAGCTGAGGCACTGGCCTGGCGTTCTCTGAAGAGCTTGGAAAGGCTGACAGAGTCAGTTGGTCAGACAGAAGGACACTCCAATGGTTTCACCTCAACTAATTCCCAGAAAGGAGACTTTTCCAACCCAAGGATCAAGGATGAAGAAATCCCCGAAGTCAGATTGGTTTAACACCTATGTAGCATTTTCTAATATGTGCTACATTAATAATTTGCAGTCTATTGACCTAGGGTGCTTTATGGTCCCTAAGACCTTACAATGTCAGATTTTTCTGGATTTGGGGTTAGGAATGTGAATTTCCTAAAACTATCCTCTTGACTCTTCTTTAAGCGGAAATTTGAAAATATTAACGATCCAGCTAATGTGAGTCTTGTATTTAAGGATCACAGTTGCCAGATGTTTATCTGTGAATATCTTAAATGGAGGAAAAACCTCATTTATTTTGGAGGCAGCCCACCACCTCTCTGGATGGTCTTGCTTCCCAAGGTTCTCCCAGTAGGTAAATAAAATAGATTGGCACTAATGGAAAGAGCTCCTAAGTAGAATCTCCCCCCACCTCACTCTTTCCCTCCTTTTCTGTATCTAAATACATGTCAGCAGGTTTTGAGAAGACTTTTTGATAGACTTTAAATTTAAAGGTGGCTCTTTTGGAGAGGGAGGGCGAATGTGACATGCGGGGGTGGAGCTCTGTGAGAGCTTGAATTCTTTCTGTACCTGTCCTGTTTGAATTTTTCATTTGCAATGATGATATATTATTTGGACAATGAAAAGAAGCATAAGCCAAAGCAGTACCATGAATGATGCACTTTACATTGGGCCTAAATCCGCTTTGTTCTGGATTCTTGCTTGGCTATGGGGGATATGCACAGGGTCCCACAGAACAATTTGCTGTTTTCCCCATCTGTCAAAGAGTTCTGAAGGCTACTGGCTAATCTTTTCTGCAGCACCAGCTCTTTAGGCTATATGGCCCTGGTTCCTTGGCTCTTGTGTGGTGACCTGGAAAACTATCCCTATGCATGTGCCTAGTGATGCTGTCCCAGTTGACCGTATTCTGGGAATATTGTGCTCTGTGTTTTGTACCTAAAATACTATCACGAGTGAGCCTTGACCAGTATCAATGAGTAGATGCTCATTTCTACCTTCTAAGTACCATCCTTTATTGATAATATTTAAACCTTTTTGGCAACCATGACACACTAATCACTCTCATTGAGCAGAGAGTCCACTAAACCCCCTCCCCAAATTTCTTTCATTATGGCAACTACCACCCTGTACTGCTTTCCGTGGGTTTTCTGGACCCAAGTGGAAAAAACTTAAGCTAATTCTTCTTAAACTTCATCTTATTAGGCTTGGTTCATTGATCCAGAAGGCCGACACCTCTTTTCTTCTTGGATTTTGGTTTGGTTCTCAGAAGAAACCCTTTTCTGCAAAGTTTGATTTTATTTGACTGCAGGGGGAAAAAAACTCCTGTCTTTATTTTGAACTGGAGATTCTTCTAGAAAATCAACTTGAACTTGGTATTTCCTAATGCCCCGAACAAATGAAGAACTCATTGTCAGCCTCATTGGACAGGGCTCCACTTTAGGGTCTGCTACCTGCAGGCTCCTGATGCAGATCCCACGGCATATGCCACCAGGCTGGAAGTTGCTGTGCAGACAGATGGGGGTCTCTCCTCCTCTGAATCACCCCCTGGGAAGGTTTGATTGGGAGCATCTTCCTGAAATGGGATGCCTGTGTATTGTGAATGGCTTTATTGCTCAGAGCATCTGGATATGTTGTGATAAACAGCATGATAGATGATTTTAATGCTTCTAGAATGGGTTGCCCAGAGAGAAGGAACAGAACAGAGAACACTTTCCTCCCTATGGCTTGGAACGGAGCATGGTTGCTTGTGAAGATGCCACTGGATTTGCTCTTCTTGCAAATCCATGCTAGTGGTAATTTCAGCGCCATGGACCTCAGGGTAACTCAGAGAGGGAAAGATTTACTGGAAGAAGTGAGCTGGAGAGAGTGTTCATTTGGGTGCTTAGCCAGTTTTCTTTGAGGCTGAACAGAGCTCACTATGCTAAGCACCAGGGTGAGAACACCAGGCACAGGTCCTGGGCCCAGAAAACTTTCAGCTTAGTGAGAAAGGAATGTGTTGGACTGAGGAGATGGCCTGAGTTCCGATCTCCAGATCCCACATAAAATGTCAGGCAGAATGGTGATGACCTGCAATTCCAGCCTTCCTGGAAGTGGGGGGTGGGGTGGGGAGATGCATTGGGAAACCACAGAGCAGGGCAATAAGGGGGGAAAGCAATCCAATATGATTTCTGAAGTTACCACCCTTGGGCTTCCATAAGCACACACACTAAATGTCCTTTGGGACACACATACACACATACATGCACACACACACACACACACACACACACACACACATGCACACTCATATGCACATATGCGTGCATTCAAAAAAAGGCATATGTTAATAGATGATCTCTTGAATACAAGTATAATTACAGTAGCGATAAATGCAGTCAAGAGAACATGTTGCTATGACTACAGCTCTAATTTCAGTCTAGAAGGTCAGGGAAGGCTTCTCTGAAGTGGTGACACTTCTGCTGAAATCTGCAGGTTGAGTGGGAGGTAATTTGCTGAGGCAGAGAAGGTGTGACAGATACATGTGAGGCTCTATGCAAGTAGGCATGTAGCATGGTCAAAGATAAGAAAGAAGGCCAGCGCATTAGTTACTTGTTTTGGTGCAATGACAAAATACCCAGACAAAAGTAAGTGAAGGAAGGAAGGCTTTATTTTGCCTCACGATTCAGGAGTTCATCATGGCAGGGAAGTCATGGCGTCAGGAGCTTGCGGAAGCTGGCTGAAGTGCGGCAGGAGATGAATGCTTGTGCTCAGTTTGCTTTCTTATTTGTTTTGTAAGTGAAATCCAGCATGATGGGTCTTCCCACCTCAGTTAACATAGTCTAGATAACCCCTCACAGGCATGCCTAGAGGCTTGTCCCCTAGATGATGATTCTAGATTCTGTCCAACTGGAAAATTGATATTAACCACCACAGCCAATGTGTCTGAGAGCAAAAACAGAATATGTTACAAGGTTAGAAATGTCAACAACATTATATTACATATATAGATATATATGGTAATATTAAGTAATGCCTTTTGTTGAAGTTTGCTTTATTGTAGAGATCAAAGTGATTGCTTCATATTTATTAACTCATTTATTCTTTTTGATAAACCTACAAGATATTTGCTTACATAGGAATTAAACTTAATGTCTCATGTGCGTTAGGCAGCCATTAAATAAAGTCTAGTTTTTATTTTTTGTTTAATTTTTTTATCTTTTAAATTTTGTGTGTGTGTGTGTGTGTGTGTGTGTGTGTGTGTGTGTTGTGTGTATGTATCAGAGGGCACTGTGTGTCTCTGTGAATGACCAAGATGACTTTGGGAATCATCCTGGATTGATTCTACATTCTTCTTGACATTCTTCTTGCTTCTCTCTGGGATTTCCCAGGCTTTGCCCACCAGGACCGGAAGTGTGGGCAGCTGCCGTTTCTGCCTGGCATTTTTACATGGGACTCAGGATTGGAACTCAGGACCTTCTGCTTGGGAGACAGAGTCTTAATCCCTGAGCCAGCTCTCTAGCCCTAAAGTCTAGTTTTTTTTTTTTTTTAAGAAAGATGCTCATTGCTTCTGTTCAGATAAAGAGATTGTAACTCAAGCACAAAGGCAACCCACAGAATGGGAGAAAATCTTCACTAACCCACATATCTGATAGAGCTCTATTATCCAGAGTGCACAAAGAACTTAGAAAACTAAACACCAAGGAAACAAATGGGCCAATTAAAAAATGGGCCTTGGAACTTAAAAGAAATACCAGGGATGAAATTAAAATGTCTAACACATATCTTAGAAAATGCTCCACATCCTTAGCCATCAGGGAAATGCAGATCAAACTTCCCTGAGATATCATCTCATCCCGGTCAGGATGGCAAAAATCCACAATACAAACAACACCAAATGCTGGAGAGGATGTGGAGAGAGGGGAACTCTCCTACATTGCTGGCGGGAATGCAGGCTTATACAACCACTCTGGCGAGCCGTCTGGGGATTCTTAAAGAAGTTAAAGATTAAAATGCCATATAACCCTGCCATTCCACTTTTGGGAATAACCCCCTTTTGGGAATAACCCCCCATACAGCAAAAATTCACCTTGATAGCACGAGCACTGACCATGTTCATAGCAGCACTGTTTACAATAGCAAAGTCATGGAATCAACCCAAATGTCCAAGAGTTGACGAGTGGATAAGGAAAATGTGGTACATTTATACATTGGAATACTACATACTACTTAGCCATCAAAAATGATGAATTAAGAAATGTACCAGGAAATGGATGGAATTAGAAACAATTATATTGAGTGAAGTATCCCAGACACAGAAAATTAAGTGCTGTATGTACTCTCTAATAGGTGGATCCTAGTACCAAACCCACTTAGAGACACTCAAAGATAAATTTCTGTAATACCTACAGTAATTGCAAAGATTATAAACAGGAGGGATGGGGAAAGAGGGCACCACCAGAAACAAGGAGAGAGGGATCATGTTACAGCAGAGAAAATGGGCCACCATCAAGGACTGCAAGTAATGAGACATCTGGTTAAGTTCACAGACTTTCCTTCATGATCATTTGCAGCTGATGGGGTATGATCTCACCAGAAGGGAAGGGCATATAGTCTGGCAGATAGAAAGTAACCATTTTGCAATGGGAGACTGACCCCCCCCACTGCAGTCTCCTACTTTTATTCCATCTACCTTTGAATATACTTTTATAACAAGACTCTAATTTAACAGGTTTTTAATCTCTGGTCAGGGGGTGACATCCAATACCCATCAGGATGGAGCCAAGGGGATTGCAGGAGCAGCAAAACTGAAAAAAAAAATCAAAATCAACAAACCATATTTCAGAACATCAGAGACTATATCAACCATCTGGAATCAGGCCTGCCTAATCTCTCCCCATCCTGAAGCTCAGGGAAATTTGTGAAAGAGGGGGCGGTAAGATTGTAAGAGCCTAAGATGGGGAGGAACTATGATATGCAAGATACTCCATACAAGTTAGGGCTGAAGCAATCATAATAGGACTTTGCATGACCAACACATTCTTGACCCCTCAAAGTCTAGCATGGACTAAAGGCACTAGGATTCGTAGAAGCTGGGGATTAACAGCCACAGTAGTGTTCCTATGCTTAGGGGAACACAGGAAAGGGTTTTGGGAAATGCCGCTGGGTCCTTGCACCTCATCAAAGAGGAGGACCCAGAGGAAAGTTTGATATACACATTAAAGGATGCTCCAGGGATGGGGGGAGGAGGCACTGGGAGATAGGGAGGGAGGGGGGAAAGGAAGGGGAAAAAGGGGGAGGGAGCAAGGGGGCCCAGGAAGGGGTGGAGGGAGGGAGGGGACCAGGGTACCTATTAAGTTTGTATAAATAAAAAAGTAAAAAAAGAGAAAGATGCTCATTATCTTTATGTCCATCTTATAGAAGTTAAGAAGCTTCTACAAACTGGTAAAGGCAGCATTCTTCAGCATCTCAGAGCTCCTTTTAGGGAATTTGGTATTTACCTTGAGAATGATGGGAAGCTGCTGAAGACTTTAAGCAAGGAAGAAATATGGCCGCATTTATCTTTTGTGGAGTGATGGGTGGCAAAAGCAAAGGGAGCTAGCCGTGACAGAAGCCCAAGTGAGAGATGCCAAGAGTTTGTGTACAGAGGAGATAGCTATGGAAGGAAGCAGATTGATTTGAAAACAAACCAGCACTATTAGAGTAAATCAAGACCTGCCAATGACTTGGAATGAGAAAGAACAAATATCAAGAATGATTCCTAGATTTCTAGAAGTCAAATCCCACTGGATGGTTGTGGGAGATTGTAAGTTCTGTTTTGGATGTATTAAGTTTGATGAGTTCTCAGGAAGCCAATTAAGCAGCTCAAAGAAAAGGATTGGACCTGACTCTTATGCCCCTATGGACAGGTGGTAAGTCAAGGGGGTGGCTGGTGCCTGGATTAGATTGCTCAGGGAGAGACTAAACAGAAGATCAAGAGGATCTGGCGATGCACTCAATCTTAACAAATCCCAATGGTTAATGCCTGCAAAGAGAAAGGTCAATTTATCAAGGGGAGTGAGAAGGAGGTAATCAGGAGTGAAAGCCCAGAGAATGGGTAGACAGTTTCTGGAGAGAATGTGTTTATGGGAACAGACTATGTATGTGCTCCTGGGATGTTGAATAACACGAGGAATGAATATTGTTATGGGATTCAGTGGCACAGAGACTGGATTCATTTTCAGGACTGCCACAGCGAATTACCACTGCTGATTTGAAACAATAGAAACTTTTCTCTCTCATAATTTTATATGCAAGAAACCTGAAATCAAGCTGTTGGCAGGACCACGCTCTTCGAAGGCTCCATGAAGGAGCCTTCTTTGTCTCTTTTTATTTCCAATGGTTTGGTTTCTGGAGATCCTGGAGTATCTTGACTTGTAGTTGCATCATTCCTGTAATGGTTACTCTTAACTGTTGCTGTGAGAGAACATTCAAAGTCAGGCAACTTAAAGAAGAAAGGGAGATTTATTAAGCTTATAGTTCCAAAGGGGAGAAACAGTCTTTGATGGCAGAAACGATATGGCTGGTGACTGAAGCTGGAGGCAGGCTAAGTCACTGAAAACATCCTGGAGTTTCTCTTCAGAGTCTTCTATTGTATGGTTCCTTTTATTTGGTCGTTACTGGGAGGTTCCAATCAGATCTAGGACTGGTCTTTGTATTGTAAATGTATTCATCTGGATAATCTTTTCAGGTAGTCTGACAGCTGATCTTAATTAATGGTGTGGTCAAGTTGACACTCAAAATTAACTATCACAATTCCATTTTCTGCTTCGTCTTCACATGTCCTTATTTACTGTGTATCTGTGTGCCTTTATGTCCAGTTTTTCCTTATTTTATAAGGATATCAGTCACATTAGATAGGACTAACCCTAATTTATATTAAGGTGATTGTGTCCAACCAAAACCTATTTCCAAACAAGGCTACAAAGTAATAGGTACTGGGACTGACTCATATACATATTTTTGGAGGACACATATTTAACTCACAACAGAAATGACTGGTAATTTTGAGAGCTGTTTCGTGGCAAAACAAGAAAAGATGACCATCCTGCTAAAAAAAGATTGAGAGATTGAAAACTGTAGCTAGCAAAAGAAAAGAGTTTGCAAGAATTTTGGCTTCATGGGCCATTAGAATAGAGACCAAGGTTGGAAATGTCCACTGAAGCACCAGCTCCACCCTTCTGGTATGACCATGGGGAAGCAAATTGACCTCTTTTAGTCCTGGCTCCTCTTTGGAGGGATAACCAGGCTCCTTTAGCCCAGACTTAGATCTCTTGTGAAGTTCCTAGAAAATACGGCACAGAAAGGCTCTGCAGGCTACAAAAGTAATGAGTTGTCACTGACTGTCCCTCTGCGATTCTAGGGGACACGTCCTCACATTTGAATATATGTAGACATGGAAAATGGGATTCCAGGGGAACATCAGAGTTAAGGCTTCCTTTCTTCTCACCCACCCAGGCACCCTGAAGATCAGTCTGTGGGGTGGGCTTGGATTCCTCACTGAGCATTTGTCTAGGGGACCTGTATGCATGGCATGTGCCATGGGGTTCCTCTGCCCTCGCTCATAGGAGGTTTCATGACACTCCAATCTCTTACACCATCTTGGAACTTCTGATTCAGGCAGAGAAGTTGTAGCCCAGATTTCTTGGTTCTAGTGTGCCAGTCAGGGGTTTTGAAAACGGTACCTGCTTGGGTCTTGGGTCTAGCATCGGTCACTAGGCAAACCTGTGGAAGCCAAGTGCCAAGACCACCTGTGTATTGACAAAGAACGGGACACTTTCCCATAAGTAGGGAAACTGGCCCGTGGGTAGAAGCCGGTTGGAGGAATATAGCTGAACAAGCCAAAGGTGGGTGGGATCCAGGTGGCCGTGGTGCTTTACGTGTCAGTTATCACGGGTGGGCGTCAGGCAAGCGGACTGCTGTGGCGGACTTTGTGAGGAAGGGCAGACCGTCTCCCACGAGGAGGATCCGGTTGGCTGCAGGGGCTCAGATGCCAGCAATGATTAATTTACTCCTGGCTGGATTTGTCAGGTGTCAGCGCCCAAGTGCTGGTGGCTGAAGTAGCGGCTGGGGCTGAGAGGCTGTAGCAGGAGCGCTCAGAGGTTAAGATGCTGGGTGGGGCCCTTAATCGGGCAAGGATGGGTTCCAGGTCTAAACACAAGGAGAGATTCCCTCCAAAACAGCCACGTGTGTGCACAAGCCACCTTGAGAATCTTTAAAATGCAAATCTCCATGCGGTCGCTCTGGGTAGCAGGAAGGTCCGTGTCTCCAAGATGCTCCCCCGTGATGTCCATGATGCGGGTGCGTAAACCACGCTCTGGGTGAGGCTGGGCAGGTAGGATTGATCGTTGGCGTTGATGTGACTCTCAACTTCAAGCACAGGGGCTGAAGCTGCGGCTCCCAGGGTCCCAGAGCTGTGAGCAGTGACAGTTCCTGTCTCTGGAGCCCCACTCTGCACATCTGTTCCTCTCTCTCGACAGGCTTCTGCTACAAGCCATTTTGATGTACTCACCTTCGGTGTCCTTAGCACAGCAGGAATCTAATTCCAACTTAATAAATTCAGGGCCTGCCTGCTGGGGTCTTGCTATTTTTTTAAATTCTCTTTTTCTTTTTTCCGTTTTCATGTAGATGTGAATGCATGTGTGTATGCATATTCATATGTGTTTGTGTGGGTCCGTCCACATGCGTGTGTGTGGAGACATGAGGTTGATATTGGGAATCAACCTTGATTACTCTTCTACCTTATTCTTTTAAGATAGGATCTCTAATCAAACCCAGAGCTTACAGAGAGGTAGAGCTAGCCTGGCTAGCCAACTTTTTCTGGAGATTCCCAGTCTCTGCCTTACAAGGGTAGAATTACATCATATGCACAGATCCCCAGATCCCATGTAAAATGCTGCCACACCCACCCAGTAGCATTTGTGTCTGGGGATCCAAGTGAGGGTCCTTTTGCTTAAGTAGGAAATGCTTTAACAAACTGAGCCACATTTCTAACCCACATTTTTATTTTTTTCTCCTTTCCATGTTTTTTAATACATTTTTTATTATTTCCGCTCATACAAACTTAATAGGTAGACCAGTTCCCTCCCTCCCTCCTCCTCCCCCCGAACCCCCTGCTCTCCCTCCCCTTCCTCCCCATCCCCCAGTGCCTCCCCCCCAATTCCCAGAGAGTCCTTTATTGTGTATGCCTAACTCTCCTCTGGGTCCTCCTCTCCAATGACGTACAAGGACCCAGTGGCATTTCCCTGAACCCTTTCTCATGTTCCCCTTAAGCATAGGAACACTACTGTGGCTGTCAATCCCTTGCCTCCATGGATCTTGGTGCCTTTAGCTGATGCTAGACTTTGTGAGGTCAATAGTGTGTTGGACATTGCGTAGGGCATGCAAAGTCCTATTATGATTGCTTCGACCCTAACTAGTGTGGAGAATCTTGCAAGTCATTGCTCCTCCCATCCTTGTGCTCTTACAATCTTACCGCCCCCTCTTCTGCAAATGTCCCTGAGCTTCAGGATGGGGAGAGATTAGTCTGGCCTAGTTCTATGTGGTTGATATAGAGTCTCTGAAGTTCTGGATTGTGGTTTGTTGATTTTCTTTTGTAGTTTTGCTGCTCCTGCAATGCCCTTCACTCCATCCTGATGGGCACTGTATGTCACCCCCTGGCCAGAGACAAAAAGCTGTTAAACTGGAGTCTTGTTATAATAGCACATTCAAGGGTAGATGTAATAAAAGTAGGAAACCTCAGTGAGCTAACCCACATTTTTAATATTTTATTATTTAATTTTTATTTTGAGAGAGAGAGAAGGAGGGAGAGACAAAGACAGAGCCAGAAAGAAAACATGCCATAACATGCATATCAAGGTCAATTTTCAGAAATCAACTGTCCTACTGTGTGGGTTTCTAGGTTAGAACTCAGGACTCCAGGTTCGGTTGTAGGTATGTTTACCTGTGAAGCCATCCAGAAGGTCCTACTTTTTAAATTCTTAATTCAGATCTTTCCTCTCGCAAGATTTGGGTTGCTCAGCTCCACCAGGCATCTACATTTGGTGCAAGCAGCTGTGCTAAGAGACCAATAAGTAGGGCTTCAGGCCCATCTACAACAGGGTAATGGGTGCTCATTCCCTGGGAATGAAAGGGAGATGGCTAGAGAGACGTGGCTTTGGTGAACTGTTTCAAATAGGATTAGAAACTCCTAAAACAAAATTTGGAATTTTAGTATGTATTTCGGCTCCCTTCCAAAATGCAGATTTATTTTGGATCATTTATGGAACTAGATGGATGCACACTATAATCTTTCTCTCGTCTAAGGCCTTGGGAGGAACGGGGACTTGGTATGAGCCCCAGACAGGCCTCAAAGAGAAGTGATTAGGGGGATTGCTCCTCAAGGACAAGACCCTGTGGATTGAGACCACCCAGTGGGAAGAAAAGGAAAATGTGTGAGCTGGGCATATTGTTCCTTGGTTCATCTTCCTCTGAAAATGCTCTGTGAAGTCACTATAGCAATGCACAGCCCAGACACAATGATGCAACTGCCTGGTCCAGGTGTGAGCGGAGTGACAAGTCCAAGTGACACCAATGGCCATCGACCAGGGAAGGGTCATAAAGCATACACCTTGGATCCTTAGACCTAAGCGTTTACAGAGAAGGAAACAAAACGCTCAGATCCTGACCCACTCAAGGTTAAGCTGCCAAATGGAGGCTGAGCAGCCAAGAATGTTGGCATTCTGACACCTAGGACAAGGCGAGAATGAGCTTTTCTGAAAACGCAGGGGACTCTTAGGAATACATAATACTTCCAAGCTTTTTGTTCACACGGAAGGAAGTTTGCAAAGCTGCAGTGGAGGACTCTCTGAAGAAGGGCAAACAGTACCCAAGGGGGAGGAGCTGCTTGCCGCAGGAGCTCTGTTGCCAGCAATTATTAATTCACTCCTGCTGGATCTGTCCTGGGGGCCTCCCGCGCACAATAACATGAGGAGTGTTGGCAGCTGCGGCGGGAGAAACCCATGCTCCTCACAGAGGGAGGAAGATAAGACTCTCGCAAGGTTGCCACCGCACACCACAGCACACCCCACATCCCAGCTCCCACTCTGGGGAGAGACATCCAGCCATGGGCTCAGGCTGCCTGGGACACAGTGTTCCAGGGGTGGTGGCAAATCTTGGAGAAGGGACAGAAGCTGGACCTAGAGACGTAACTTACTGCAAATCAGGCCTGAGGGTGACTCAAGGAGAGGTGCAGACCCTATCGGGTGCCTCCTCCAACCCAGTGTAGCCAGAACCAGACACCTTGTGAAGAAGGAAAAAGACTGGTCAGGAGGGGCATCCTGTGTGCTAAGCTGGCTTATGGGGAGGTAGTGTGTGTGTGTGTGTGTGTGTGTGTGTGTGTGTGTGTGTGTGTGTGTGTGTGTGTGTGTGTGTGTGTAGGGAGGGCAGAGACCTCCCTGAGCCATTTCTTGCTAAAATAGTCCACAAGTTGAAATGCCCCTGGGGCAGAGAGGTTTAGTGGAAAGAAAAGTTGGTGGTTTAAGAAACAGAACTGGGTTAATGGTTGCATTAGGCTTAGACACAAGCCAAGCATTTCTTCTGGGGTCTGGAGGTCTCCAGAACTTTTTTGGACGAGTCAGGCTGCTTGTGGCTGCTGCATTCTGTAGTGCAGGCTGTGCTCAGAACAGTTCCAACAACAGTCATTCTCACTGTGAATATGAAGGTCCCAATAAGTATTATATGGAAATTAGTTGGCTAGGGGTGACCTAGGGTAAAGCTGAAATTCTGAGACAACAACTTCCATTCCTTTACCCACACCCCTCTTTTCCTTCTTGGCAGTTTATGCCCTGCAGGTACCAAAGCTAACTACCCCCCCTTAAAACTTTCTCTTCCTTTTTTCCTAGCAAGTTGCCCTCCCTGCGTGATTCCCTCAGCATAGCTGATTGTCACAGACGAAAGCAATCCCACACCTTGTGTTGAGGAAAACAGAGTGACAGAATTGGAGAGTTTGAGTGAGACCCAGGAAGCCATCTGTGATCACCGAGATTACGAACTCAACCAAGGAGTTGAGTTCGCTCTTAAATGTAAACATTCTTCAGTAGGGTTTGCACTTTCTATTTCTCCTCCAACCCCACTGTCTCCATGCTATTTCACAATATACCTGTATGGCTCTGTGCCTTTGGAGACACATGTCAACTCCCTTATTTTAAAAAATGGGAAAATTGGCTGGAGAGATGGCTCAGGGGTTGAAACCTTTGCTTTACAAAAGAACCTGAATTCAAGTCCCCAGATCCCACATAAAAATGGCAGGAGAATATGGCAGTAGCCTGCAGTTCTGGCCCTAGAAGCTAGAGCCTGAGAAATCCTAGAGCAAAGCAGTAAGGAAGTAGAGAAATCCAGAATGATTTCCAAAGTTACCCTTGGGCCTTCATAGGCACATATACACTCAAGTGCCCTCTTGCCCACCCACATAGCCACTCTCATGCAAAACATACACAGACATGCCAAAAAAATTGGGAAATTGAGTCTCAAAGAGATGGCTAGACTTGCTATTTTTCCTAATATGCTTTCTTTCCCAGAAATATTTTTTTTTTTTTAAAAGATGGGATCTGGAAAGGAAACCTGGAAAGTAAATCTCAAGTGAGGAGGAGCTTCCTTGGTCTCAGTTTGTCTGCAGGCTAGATTCCTTGAGCTGTCTGTTCTTGGTTTTTCCCAACTCTAAAGTGAAGCTCTTGGGTTATTTAACTTCAGATACTCTTACTAGCTATTTTTTTTATTAATACATTTTTATTATTATTTCAGCTCATACAAACTTAATAGGTACACCAGTTCCCTCCCTCCCTCCTCCTCCCCCTGAACCCCCTGCTCTCCCTCCTCTCACCCCTGCCGCCCCATCCCCCCATACCTCCCGCCCCAATTCCCAGAGTCCTTTCTTGTGCATGCCTGACTCTCCTCTGGGCCCTCCTCTCCGATGACGTACAAGGACCCAGTGGCATTTCCCTGAACCCTTTCCTGTGTTCCCCTTAAGCATAGGAACACTACTGTGGCTGTCAATCCCTTGCCTCCAAGGATCTTGGTGCCTTTAGCAGATGCTACACTTTGTGGGGTCAATAGTGTGCTGGACATTGCGCAGGGCATGCAAAGTCCTATTATGATTGCTTCAGCCCTAACTTGTGTGGAGTATCTTGCAAATCATTACTCCTCCCATCCTTTTGCTCTTACACTCTTACCGCCCCCTCTTCCGCAAATGTCCCTGAGCTTCAGGATGGGGAGAGATTAGTCTGGCCTAGTTCTAGGTGGTTGATATAGAGTCTCTGAAGTTCTGGATAGTGGTTCGTTGATTTTCTTTTGCAGTTTTGTTGCTCCTGTAATGCCCTTCACTCCATCGTGATGGGCACTGTATGTCACCCCCTGGCCAGAGACAGAAAGCTGTTAAACTGGAGTCTTATTATAAGAGCACATTCAAGGGTAGATGTAATACTTATACCCAAAAGTGGAATCGCAGGGTCATATGGCGTTAGGCAATGGGAGAGGTCAATCACCCATTTGCAAAATGGTTACTTTTTAATCTGCCGGACTATATGCCCTCCCCTTCTGGTGAGTTCATACCCCCTTAGTTGTAAATGATCAGGAACGAATGTCTGTGAACTTAACTAGGTGTCACATTACTTTCTTGCAGTCCTTGATAGAGGCCTATTTTCTCTACTCTAACATGGTCACTTCTCTCCTTGTTTCTGGTGTGGCCCTCCAACCCCATCCCTCCTGTTCATAATCCTTACAATTACTGTAGGTAATACATAGATTTACCTATGAGTGTCTCAAGATGGGCTGGGTGGGTTTGGTATTAGGAACCACCTATTAGGGAGTACATACGGCGCTTAATTTTCTGGGTCTGGGATACTTCACTTAATATAATTGTTTCTAATGACATCCATTTCCCGGCAAATTCCAGTACTTCATCATTTTTGATGGCTGAGTAGTACTCCATTGTATAGATGTACCACAGTTTCCTTATCCACTCGTCAACTGTTGGACATTTGGGGTGATTCCATGTCTTTGCTATTGTAAACAGTGCTTCTATGAACATGGTCGTGCTTGTGCTATCGAGGTGAACCTCTGCTGTATGGGGGGGTTATACCCAAAAGTGGAATCGCAGGGGCATATGGCATTTCAATCTTTAATTTCTTTAAGAATCTCCAGATGGCTCACCAGAGTAGCTGTATGAGCCTGCACTCCCACTAGCAATGTAGGAGAGTTCCCCTCTCTCCACATCCTCTCCAGCATTTGTTGTTGTTTGTGTTGTGGATTTTTGCCATCCTGACCGGGGTGAGATGATATCTCAGGGAAGTTTTGATCTGCATTTCCCTGATGGCTAAAGAAGTAGAGCATTTTTTAAGATATTTGTTAGACATTTTAATTTCATCCCTGGTAAAATTTCTTTTGAGTTCCAGGGCCCATTTTTTAATTGGGCCATGGGTTTTCTTGATGTTTAGTTTTTTAAGTTCTTTGTGCACTCTGGACAGTAGAGCTCTATCAGATATGTGGTTAGTGAAGATTTTCTCCCATTCTGTGGATTGCCTTTGAGCTCGTGTGACAATCTCTTTATCTGAACAGAAGCTCTTTAATTTCACAAGATCCCAACTGTTGAGAGTTGGTAGCAGTGACTGTGCCATTGGATGTCTGTTTAGGAAATGTTGGCCTAGCCCAATCAGCTCGAGGGAGTTCCCTATCCTTTCAACTATGGTTTTTATAGTCTCTGGCCTGATATCAAGGTCCTTGATCCATTTGGAATTAAGTCTTGTACATGGTGACAAGTACGGGTCCAGCTTTAATCTTCTGCATGTGGAGATCCAGTTTTGCCAGCATCATTTGTTGAAGATGCTGTTCTTTTTCCATTGGATTCTTTGGGCCCCTTTGTCAAAGACCAAATGGCTGTAATTTTGTGGGCTTATATCCGGGTCTTCAATCCTTATCCATTGATCTGTGTGTCTATTTTGGAGCCAGTACCAGGCTGTCTTTATAACTATGGATTTGTAATATAGACTAAGGTTCGGTATGGTAATACCTCCATCAGTGTTTTTGTTACTCAGGATTGTCTTTGCTATCCTGGGTCTTTTGTGCCTCCATATGAATTTTGAGATTGTTTGGTCAACTTCTTTAAAGAATTGCTTTGGGATTTTAATTGGTATAGCATTGAATTTGTATATTGCCTTTGGTAGGATGGTCATTTTTACGATGTTGATTCTGCCAATCCAGGAACAAGGGAGGTCTTTCCACCTTCTGGTGTCTTCTGCAATTTCTTTCTTTAGGGTTTTAAAGTTTTCATTGTAAAGGTCTTTTACCTCCTTGGTTAGGTTTATACCAAGGTATTTCATTTTTTTAGGGGCTATAGTGAATGGGATGGTTTCTCTCAAGGCTTTTTCACTTCTTTCATTCTGGGCATATAGGAAGGCCTCTGATTTTTGCACATTTATTTTGTATCCTGCCACCCTGCTGAACTTCTCAATTAGTTCCAGGAGCTTCCTGGTGGAGTTTTTGGGATCACTCAGGTATAAGATCATGTCATCTGCAAATAGGGATAGCTTGACTTCTTCCTTGCCGATTTGAATCCCTCTTATGTCCCTTTCTTATGGCTTCAGCTAAGACTTCAAGTACAATATTGAATAGAAGTGGTGAGAGTGGACAGCCTTTTCTAGTTCCTGATCGAAGTGGGAATGCTTCCAATTGTTCCCCATTGAGCATAATCCTTGCTGTGGGCTTGTTGTATACAGCTTTTATTATATTGATAAAGGTTCCTTCCATTCCTACTGTCTCTAGCGTTTTGATCATAAAAGGCTGTTGGATCTTGTCAAAAGCTTTTTCTGCATCTATCGAGAGTATCATGTGGTCTTGGGCTTTGGACTGGTTTACATGATGAATTACATTTATTGATTTGCGTATGTTGAACCAACCTTGTGTGCCGGGGATGAAGCCTACTTGGTCCCCGTGAATGATCTTTTTAATATGTTTTTGAATCCGATTTGCTAAAACTTTGTTGAGAATCTTTGCATCTGTGTTCATCAGAGGATCAGCCTATAGTTTTCTTTTTTAAGTGAGTCTTTATTAGGTTTTGGGATTAAAACGATATTAGCTTCATAGAAGGAATTTGGTAGTGTTCCTTCCTTTGCTATTTGATGGAACATTTTAAGGAGTATTGGTATTATTAACTCCTTAAATGTCTGGTAGAACTCTGTGCTGAATCCATCTGGTCCAGGACATTTTTTGGTGGGAAGATTAAAGATTACTTCCTCAATTTCCTTATATGTTATAGGGAAGATTCAAGATTACTTCCTCAATTTCCTTATATGTTATTTAAATAATTCACAACTTCCTGATTCAATTTAGGTAAGTTGTGTTTAGTTAGAAATTCATCCATCTCTTTTGTGTTGTCAAACTTCACAGATTATAAGTTTTTGAAATATGACATTATAATTCTCTGGATTTCGTGGGTATCAGTAGTGATAACTCCATGTTCATTTCTGATTTTGTTAATTTGGGTTTCCTCTCTCCTGCTTTTGGTTAATTTAGCTAGGGGTGTATCAATCTTATTGATTTTTTTCAAACCAGCTTTTTGACTGGTTGATTTTTTCCTATCGTTTTCTTAATCTCGATTTCAGATATTTCTCCCCTTATTTTGCTAATCTCCTCTCTTCTACTACTTTTGGGATCAGATTGCTCTAGTTTCTCTAAAGCTTTAAGCTGCATTGTTAAGTTGTTTATTTCTGATGTCTCCATTTTTTTGATGTAGGCATTAAGAGCTATGAACTTACCTCTTAGAACAGCTTTCATTGTGTCCCAGAGATTTTGGTAAGTTGTATTTTCGTTATCATTCACTTTCAGGAAATCTTGAATGTCCTTTTTAATTTCTTCCTGAATCCAGTTCTCATTCAGCATCATATTGTTAAGTTTCCAGGAGTTAGTGTATTTTCTCTTGTTTGATGTGTTGTGGATGTCCAGCTTTAGGCCGTGGTGGTCTGATAGGGCACATGTTAGAAATTCAACTTTCTTCTATATGGGTAGATTCGTTTTGTGGCCCAATATGTGATCTATTTTGGAGAAAGTTCCGTGTGCTGCTGAGAAAAATGTGTATTCTTTGGTGCGTGGGTGAAAAGTTCGATAGAGATCTGTAAGGTCCATTTCTTTCAGGGTTTGATTAAGTTCCCAAGTGTCTCTGTTAAGCTTTTGACCTGTTGATCTATCCCATGCTGAGAGGGTGGTGTTGAAGTCCCCAAGAATTATCGTTTGGGGGTTGATTTCTTGCTTTAGACGCTGTAGGGTTTTCTTAATGAATGTGGAGGGGCCCATATTGGGTGCATATATGTTCAGTATTGTGAAGTCTTCCTGGTGAATTGTACCTGTGACTAAAATGTAGTATCCATCCGTGTCTCTTATAATTTTCTTTGGTTTGAAATCCACTTTGTCTGATAGCATAATGCCTACCCCTGCCTGTTTTCTGCTTCCATTTGCTTGTAGAATTGTTGACCAGCCTTTTATTTTTAGAGCGTGCCTATCTTTTGTGGTGAGATGGGTTTTCTGCAGGCAGTAGATTGATGGATTGTGATTTTTAATCCAAGTTTGTAATCTGTGTCTCTTGATCGGTGACTTAATTCCATTAACATTTAGTGTTATAATGGAAAAACTATTTTTAATTCCAGACATTTATTATGTTTAGTCGTTTTTATAAGTATATTGCTTCACTTTTCATGGTGTTATATTTGCCTTCTGTTCTCCTGGATATGCCTGTTTTTTTCTTCAAGCTTGAGTATCATTTCTAGCATTTTTTGAAGGCCTGGTTTGGTGGACATGTATCCCATCAAGTTGTCTTTGCGATAGAAGATTTTTCTTTCTCCCTCGATCATGACTGATAGTTTTGCAGGGTAAATCAGCCTGGGTTGACATTTTTGCTCATTCAATACTTGAAGTATGTCTCTCCAAGCTCTTCTTGCTTTTACTGTTTCGACTGAGAAGTCATTTGTTATTTTAATAGGTTTACCTTTAAAAGTGACTTGTTTTTTCTCCCTTGAAGCTCTCAGCATCAGTTCTTTATCTTGAATTTGGAGTGTTTTAACTATTATTTGCCGTGGCGTGCTTCTGTTTTGGTCGTATCTGTTTGGGGTGCAGAATGCCTCTTGTATATGGATGGGCCTCTCTTTTTTTAGATGAGGAAAGTTTTCCTTAGATCGTTAAAATTTCCTCAGGGGTGGTATTTTGAGATTCTTGCTCCTGGTATTCCATGAATACGCATGTTAGGCTTCTTCAGGATGTCCCATACCTCTTGGATATTTCTCTCAAGTATCTTTTTGGCTTTAACCACCTCTTCCATTGAGCTGGTTAGTACTCCCACTTTATCTTCAAGGTCTGAAATTCTGATTTCTGGTTCATTAGTTCTGTTGATAAGACTCTCTGTGGAGTTCTGGATTGAAGATAACTTGTCTTGTAGCTCAGTTTTAAACTCTGCTTGAGTCTGTTTTAACTGCTCTATGCCACTTTTTGTTTCTTGCACTGTTTTTCTCAACTCCTCCAAATGTCTATTGTGTCCCTCTTCAAAGCGATTGATTCGATTATGTAATTCCTCCCGGATTTCCTCTTTCATAGTATTGAACATGGTAATGATATTTTGAAAGTCGTTATCCTGGGTGAGGCTTTCTTGGCCTTTTTCCGTGGGTTTGTTCTGGTTGGCGTCTAACATTATGGGATTAATTTCTTCAGTGGGAAATTTGTTTACTTGATTGTTGCTTCTCATGGATTTGCACTTTGACTTTGGCATTGTCATTTTAACTCTTAAGATCTTTCAATTTCACTAAACTGAATTATTTGGCCTAGGATTCTGGGGGTGGGCAGGGACAGAGCTTACCTAGGTCGCAGGTGAGGCCTGGCCCGACCGCACGCGTGTCCCCACCGGCGGAGCGGGGTGGGGAATAGGAGGATGGGGGCGTCAGCGTGGAGCTATTTAACCCGAGGGGAGCTGGGGCGGGGCCCGGGCGCAGGGGGAGGTCCTCCTCGTCCCTTGGCCCTGCGCACGGCTCTGGCTGGATGGTGGGTTCGGAACCGGTCCCTTTGGGCTGACCTGGGGTTCTGGTGGACGGGCGCGGGCGGAGCTTACCTAGGTCGTGGGTTGAGGCCCGGCTGGATCGCGCGCGCGTGGGCGTCCGGCGGAGCGGGGTGGGGTAAAGGCTCTTACTAGCTATTTCATCTTTTGATCTTTCTCCCCTGAAAAGTTGGAAGATTATACTGACAAAGCCTAATGGTTGGAATTTCTCAAGTTTTCTCAGGAATTCATGTCTCAGTAAAATATATGTACCCTCCCAAATAATGTGACAATTTTTTTCCTAGTTATCTGATGGTTAATATTTGTGAAAAACTGATGAGATTGTTATAGGACCTTTCTAATTTGAATAAAAGGGCATAAAAACTGGATTGACCTTTAGTAGGCTTCTCATTGTAGTTGCTTTCAGTATGTGATCACATCATTTGTAGAGAGATGTCTTTCTCTGTGGCCTATCTTACATGTGTATAATAGAGATTATAGCTAGTCTCTGTCTCTGATTCCTGAAAGTCTCTATACTGCTGGGATTTCCCAAGTGAGAGGAGTGTCTTTGTTATTCATGGTGGGCTCCCTGGATCATGGTAATCAGGAGACTCATGGAGGGTCACTAAAGAGATGATTCAGAGTATCTGCTGACCCTGAAAGAAAGACTAAGCCAGTGATTAGAAAATTGGAGTGTTGAGTCAGTAATGTCAACCTGGTTTTGGGAAAGAAGAGAAGGGTGGGAAAGACTAGGTCTCATCATATGGCCAGGATCCAATTTAGCACAACTATACAACAAAAACCCAATAAAAACTCTGTACATTAAAGTTTGTATGAGCTTACCTGCTGAGCAGTGTTCTTGCATGCACACACTACCACATGGTGATGTACTAGGGAGGTTATGCAGCACTGAAGATAGCACATGTTTCACATTGAAATCTTCCAGACCTCGCATATGACTCTTATTTGGTCATTTTGATTGTTATCTTTTTGCTATAGTGAATAAAATGCTTTCCCAAGCTTGTCAATTATTCCAAGAAACTACTGAAATTAAAAGGGGAGTAAGAATCCTCAGATTTGTAGCCAGAAGCGAGTCAGACTTATAGAGGACTGTGTCCTTGGCCTGCAGCCCTGTGCAGCAAGAAAAAGAAAAGGTAAGAAACAAGAGTTCACCTCTGCAGAAATTTCAAGAAGGCTCCAGGACTGCCCCTTCCAAATACGGAGAACACACTTTCTGTCATGTCTGTGAGCCCTTCTCTCTGCTCTCTCCATCTTCTCTGGTTCAAACGATCAATTCTGGAAAAGCTACAGTCTTTGGAGAGGCCAGTCATCGTTTGATTAGTGGTCCTCAGGGTGAGCAAAATATTGATCTACAGTGCAGACTCCAGAGCAGATGGCATAGGTTCAAATCTTGGCATCACCATTAACCATCCTTGGGACTCTGAACAAAGAAAATTATTTGGGCTCTCTGTTTGTTTTCTGATCTGGAAAATAGTGATAATGACAATTCTTGCCTCATTTATTAAATGAGTAATTACATACAAAGCACTTAAAAGTTGCCCAGAGCATGGGAAGATCTCCATCCATTATTATGATTATTATTCTCTATTTGGCTCTAGCGATTGGTGCAAGAACTTTGGAGATGGATGGATCTAGCTTCCAAGTTGTGCCTCTGCCCCTGCTTGGCTGCACAACTTTTGAGCAAGATGCTTACTTTTTCAATGCTCACATTTCTCACCAACAAAGTGGAGCCACTGATATTTGCGGCATTATTTCAAACCATAGAATTAACGTCATTTAAGCCCCTCACCTTCAGTAGGTGCTCCGTGAAGAGTAGCTGTATGTGTACCAGTTCTGCCAATAGGTGTTCATAACCTGCCCACAGTGTATGAAGTCAGAGGAGGGGGGGAGCCTTGCAGCGTGGTAAGACAAGTACAGCAGTTGTACATTAGTGAACCCCCAAACCTGAAGGGAGATGTCGAGTTTAGGTGAGATTGTTGAGTATACTGGTTAGTTTCTGTTGTTAACTTGACACTTGAAATGTGGATTTTGGACACAGCTATGAGGAGTTATTTAGTTAAGGTAGGGCTCTGGAAAACCTATAAGAGACTTTGTTAATTGCATGGTTGATATGGGAAGATGTAACCCAGAGTGGGTAGAACGATAGTTGTGGATAAAGGGGGAGATTTCTGGGTAGCATTTTTTGCAAAGATGGCAGGGAATATACAGCATGGGTCCTTTCTTGCTCTGCTCTTGTGCATGTGATGTGACCAGTTCCCTTGGTCCCTGCTGGTATGACTGCTCCTACCATGATGGTCTGCAACCCAAAATTGGGAGCATGTTCCTCTATATTGCTTGGGTCATATGTTAGTTTATAGCACAATGGTTATGAAAGTAAGAAACACTGAGGTACTGGAGGGAGGAGGGGGAAATCTAGTGTCTCTTTTGGAGGATGACTCCACAAAAGAGTTGGGGGAGCTTGCAGCACCAGAAGCTCAGGGTGTGTCATCAGAAAGGTGAAACTCATTGTTATTCTGGGCAACGGACTCTGCTATTTATATGTCACGCTGTTTGTTTATTGAATAGGTATTTGACAGAAGTATACTCAGCAGAGCGTATCAGCGGGGATGGTGTTTTAGCATCAAATAAATTAGAATCATGGAGTTAGCTAAGGCATAACTAAGTACATGGCATAAATATGTCACTTGGTCATTACGAATTCATTTATGTATAGGAATCTCTAATGCATCTCCATCAAATCTTTAAGTGAAATATTCTCTTTCTATCAGACTTGATTTTTTTAATTACAATTTTTATCCATTCATTCTTTTAGGAGCTGTGGACTCAGAGCTAGAGACCTCGGCACAAGTCTAGCCTAGTTCTGCTCAGGGTGGCCTGACTGACCCCGCCTTTTCCTTCTTCCTCCGGCCTATTTCAGCCTCAGTTGCAGCTGAAGGACAAGATGGCAGGCATTGTGAAGGAGGGGCAAACACGATAAGGCCTTGGGACAGGGCCAAGGCACGCGAGGGGAATGAGGTGCTGGGTTCAGCCAAACTCCCTCCCTGTGAGTCCAAGGCAAACATTTCCAAAGTGCTCTTGACTGGCACTTCAATTCCCCATTCCCTGCTGAGAAAGCGCTCTTTCTGAGTCTTGCATTTGAAAGGACAATCTTCCCCTCCTACTGCCCTTTGACTATTTTTTTTTCCCCTTGTGGGGAAGAAAGGAGGAAAAGAGTCGAAGAAAACACAGAAAGCGACTGTCACCAGACCCATTCCTCAACCATCAATCACTGGTGGGGGTTGAGTAGGTGAGTCCCGGAGGGGTGCAGGAAGGTCCCCGAGCTGCTTGTTGAAGTGCTGAACAGTTTCCATTTCTATTCAAATATTATTAATGTGATGGGAAAGAGCTATTTCCCAAGCCTCCTTATAAATAATTTGCTCTGTGAATGCAGCTTCCCAAGCAGAGTTCTGCCTCGCCTTCTCTGACCCACTGGTATCATACACATCTTGAATTGTGCAACTTGTGGATGGCACCCTAGTCATTATTTTTTTTTTCTTGGCTGATTTAGTCTGAGTCTATGGGCGGTTCACAGAAATGCTGGGTTTTTAGAAATCCCTATGCTGAATAGCGCATCTCTGATGTAGGCCTTCAAAGGCTTAAGGGTGGGAGATTCAACTTTGCTGTTTTGACTTCATGTTCTTTGGATCCATTCCCTTCTGCATTTCACTTCAAGACAATGTAAGAGCAGCTGAGGGCTCCCCAGAAAAGACATCAGCTCTCATCAATTTCCATTTCCCAACTCCTTCCTTTTGTGTGTGGGAAGAAAGAGCAAGTAAAGCAAAATGTCTCTCAGCAATTACTGGGGTTTGCCTGAAACTCAAGGTTTTAGTGGGCAGGTAGAAGGCAAAGGATTGGGGAAGTTATCATGACTTCAAAGCCCGCAGTATTCATTCTCAGATTCTTCTATCCCTAGCTCAGAGTTCTTTTCCCAGCAGAATGAGTGCATGCATTTTACTTTTGACATTGGTCATGGCAAATATATATATAGACAATAACATGATATTTACATGATATTTGGGAGGCCTTTTGAATCATTAAGTGAGAAAGTTTTAGAATGGAATTTGACCTTAGAAGCCATCTTATTCATCTGCCATTATTTGGAAGAGAAAGCTGAATTTGGAGAAAGCCATTAAATAAAAACCTCACTGAGTGGTGGGAAAGGGATTATGCTCAACAAAGAACAGTCCGGTGCTCAGTTGACTACTGTACATGATGTCACTGGTAAGTACTTGCCCATGAACTTGCCATATTCCATATTCCTTTTCATTAGTAAATAAAGTTTTGTGTTTCAAACCCTAGTGGGTGTCAGGATATACATGTGCAGAGGAGAAAAGGCAGCCACAATATAGTTCTAAAGACACCAAAAGATGGAGGTTTTAATGTTACCTATTTTGGGAAAAACCAAAGGCTGAAGTGTCTTTTTCAGGCATTCTACAGAATATAGAATGATTCTCCTATCTGGTGTCTTCAGGTTAGTCTGAAGTGCTAGTTTTAAGAACAATTCTAGAAGGCTGTCTAGTTTCCATTTTAGCAAAACCTTGTGGGTCAAGGAGCAGAGAATCTAGAGTCCCTCTGAGTGTCAGTCAGATATGGATGGGGAGTGGACAGTCTGCCAGTAGGCAAAAGGCTTATTGAGAACAGAGTCAACTCTTATTGATGCGTAGAAAGGGACCTGCCCATGGGGCTCTGATTGTCAAGCCAAGCACAATGGTGTGAGGAGACACTGCA
The DNA here is from genome assembly GCA_023101885.1 of Typhlomys cinereus. NCBI lineage: Eukaryota > Metazoa > Chordata > Mammalia > Rodentia > Platacanthomyidae > Typhlomys > Typhlomys cinereus. The sequence continues at coordinate 2,691,207 of JALPQD010000259.1, forward strand.
GGTAGGGGTTGGGTTGTGGAACTCTTTCTAATGTGTTTGAAGCCTGTATAGGTTAGAAGTGCTCTGCTTCTATACACCCACTCAGGTGGAAGGAAGAGAATGGAAAGAAAGAGTGGTGACTATCTGGTTGAGATGGAAATATTTTTTCCTTCACCTTTTCAAAAATATTTAACTCTGTGCTTTAATTACTTTTCTTGTTGCTATGACTAAATACTTGACAAGAAGTAAATTTAAGGAAGGATTCATTCAGCTCTGTACTGGTTACTCTTTTCTGTTGCACCCCACTCTTGGTACCAATTTCTGTACTTACTTTTGTGTGGCCATGAGAGAGAACACCCATAGTCAAGCAACTTGAGGGAGAAAGGGAGTTTTATCAGCTTATAGTTTCATAGGGAAGATAGTCTTTCATGGAGGAAATGACATGGCTGGTGGCAGAAGCTGGAGACAAGCTAAATCACATTCATGCCAGAAGCTGATAGCTGCAAGGATGTCAATTACACGAAAAGGTCTCTTCTAGAATTAGGGTGGGATTAATACACCTCAAGTCCCATCACCTGTGACTATCTTTGTCCCACAAGGCTCCACCTCCTAAACACATGAGTCTATGGGAGACATATTTCTGGCCATGATAGGCTCACAGTTTGAGGGTGTAGTCCATCATGGTAGTCCTCCAGACACATAGGCAGATAGTTATAATATGCCTTCAATCAGGAAGCAGAGAGAGACGAATGCTTAACTGGCTTTCTCCTTTTTACTCACCCCAGGACCCCAGCTATGAGATAGTGCTATCTGTATCTAGGATGGATTTTCCTACTTCAGTTAACTTCCTTGCAATATGACCAGAGGTTAGATGATTCCAGATCTTATCAGGTTGGCAATATTAATCACTGCATTGAGATCTAAATCTTGGAATGTCAAGGTTTCAATGATGATGGTTTGCATGCATTTATGCTATATAGTAATCACCTCCCCCAAGTTAACTAGCACATCCATCACCACACAGATTACATATTTAATTTCCAGAGCTTGCTTATTTGTAATCAAAAAAGTTTGTAGCTTCTGACCAACAGCTCCCCATTTTTTTCTACTTTTTGGTCTCTGGAAACCACCAGTCTACTTTCTTTTTATATATATATATATTTTTTTTTAATTACTTTATTCAATTGTGCATATGTGTGCGCGTGCGTGTGTGTGTACGCGCGCGCGCGCGCGCGTGTGTGTGTGTGTGTGTGTGTGTGTGTGTTTGTGTGTGTAGAACCATGGGCGAACTTGGGAACCACCATGGACCGCCTCCACCTCCTTATTTACTTTGCCCGGGGATTCACAGGCTCCGCCCTACCAGGACCAGAAACGCAGGCGGCCCCTGCTTCCACCCAGCATCTATACGTGGGGTCTAGGATCCGAACTCAGGACAATTCTGCCTACAAGGCAGAAGCTTAACCTCTGAGCCACCTCTCCAGCCCCCAGTCTACTTTCTATTGCTACGAATTTGACTTTTTCTTTTAGATTTCATGAATTTTGGATTTTGACTTTTTTAGCAAGACCATTTAAAAGTGGGGTTATGCAGAAATGAGACAATGAAGGATTCGTTTCCTTGTATTTGGTAGAATTTCTTCCTTTTTGAAGGCTAGAGGATCCTCCATTGTGCACACTTTTCTCTAGCTGCTTATCTATTGGTGAACACTTGGGCTGATTCTTCCCTTGGCTGTTACGAACAGTGCTATGGGGAGAATAGCAGTGCCAGTGTCTCTATCATATTGATTTCCTGCCCTTTGAGGGAATGTCCACTAGTGGGAATGCTGGTGATAGGGTAACTCTAATTTTAATTTTCAAATTTAATTTGCTCATTTAACTGTGTGTGCGTGTACCCTTGTGGGCATGCTCTGGTGCATATGTATTCACGTGCATGTAGAGGTCAGAAGTCAACCTTGGGTATTATTTCTTAGGAGCTGTCTCTCTTGTCTTTTGGAGACAGCATCTCTCACTAAGATGGGGCTTGGCAAGAAGGCTAAGTATGCTGGCTTGTGAGACCCAGGGATCTGCCTGTCTGCTCTTCCAGTTCTGGGACTGCAAGTGTATGCCAGGCTTACTTTTTCTTTTTCTTTTTAGCGTAGGCTCTTTGGAGTGAACTCAGGTCCTCATGCTTTGTGAAGCAAGCACTTTTCTGACTGTGTTATGTTCCCAGATTCCTATTTTCAGTTCTTTTTAAGGAACTGCCATAGTTTTCCACAATAGCTATGGGAGGGAGAACTTTACACATGTTTCATGCTCTTTGCCCTCAAACTTTAGAGTTCACCCAAGCCTTCTGGGTTTCACACCCTAGGTCTTAAAGGAGAAGGTTGAAGCATTTGAGGTATTGTAATATCACCACTTCAGTGTGTGTGTGTGAAGTATAATTTTTTTTGAGTGGCAGATGCTAGTTTGAAGAGAGAAAGTGGGTTTTTCTCTTTTCTCCCCTGAGTGATGGAGTTTTACTGTGGGTGTAGTAGTACCACCAACATGGTTAACAAATTGCCACAGATCCAGTTCTAGTACAAACTATTGAGCTGGGTTCCTTTTATCACTAGATCCAGTGGCACTGTGACATGTGAAGTGAGACTTGCACAAAAGTTGCAGATGCGGGTCCTGAGGATGGAGTCTCTGTGTGTACATGTCGGTGGATAGATGCACAAGGCGGGCAGAATGGAGCCAGGCTGGACTCTCTCATGATTTGCTGGCACTGAGTTTCTAAACTTCCTAAATCATCACAGCAAAGTCATGTGGAATCTGGAAGGAGAGTGGGTCGCAGATTGCCGAGAGAGGACACAAAACCCCATTTTGTCTCCACAATACCTGCAATGAACTGGAAGGACTGGGTGGAGCTGAAAAGCAGATTTCCTGTCATCACTAAAATCCCTTTTCATCCTAGTTTGCTGCAGTTTTACAATACGTTAGGATTTACATTCATGTGTTTGTTAACCATTCTTCTTTGTAATGACCTTGTTTTTTTATCTGTCTGACCTCGACCTTTGCCATATGGTGTCAGCGCACTGTGGAGCTGCAGAGAGTGGGGTAGGGAAGGGCGGGGAAGGGAGCCGGAGGATGGCATTCAGTCCAGGCCTCAGTGGGACTCGGAGGAGCTCTGTCCAGGTTCATGGGAGGTCGTTCCCACAAATCCTTTTGAAAGGGGGGAAAGACCCCGCTAAGTAGTTGTGGGTCATGATTGGTGCTAATTTTCATTAGAAATGTTAAAGGAATTTATGGGTCACTTGCTGCAGATGTTAGACCTTCTAATTGGACATTTTTCACCACCCAGAAGCTTTGGTGTCTGAACTCCCCAAGGATGGGAACCATGACTAGCATGGGGCTCAGTACAACACCTTCTGCTCTCTGGGGCTCAGTATATAGGAACTTTCTAGAACAATGAGAACAACTGTTTCAAGACAGGAGCCAGTCGGCTAGGTCTGTTTGGGAAGAAGATTCAAGAGGGTCAGCTTCTCAAAGACTAGCTCACACTTACTGTTCCTCATACAGGACAAATGCGGGAAGGGAAAATGAAATATTTCTTTGAGTGTGAACTACTCATGAGAAAAAGAGACAGAATTAATTATGCCACTATTTGAGGCCAAGGATGAAGTGGTTTTAGATGAGCTCTTAGTCTTATTGATTCATTACAAGGCCACAGGGATAGCTTGGAGAGAAACAGGCTAATGTCAGTGTGGAAGTCCTGTGACTGACACACCCAAGAGAGCCCTGAAGTCTCGGGCCATTATATACATTTCCTTTCTCCCCAGATTCCTCTGCCCCTCTACCAGAGCACATTCAAATTGTTACAGCAGATTTTATCTGCTTCCCAAAGATCTCCCAGGAGAAGCGAGAGACAGACACAGAGATTCCCACATAACGGATTGCTGTCTTGTCCCTCTGGACTGATATTTATTATTTTAAAGTATATTCAGCCCTTCACCACATTAGTTAGGAATGGGAGTTTAGGATAATCAAACCCTGCTTCCAGTGGTTTGATCAGAGTAGAAGCCATTTGGTATATTATAAACGTGTGCATCTTTCCTCGTTGTCTTCAGATACAGCTCATTAGTCATTTTAACAGCAAGTACATATGGTATACCTGCCGCACACATGGCCCCGTGATTTCAGAAGTATCTGGTTGTGTTATCTGTGCCAGATCTATAAAGATCAGCCGAGACATCCACTATCTCCTGTCCTCTGAGGACTGACATCTTTAGGAGAAAAAACTCCCTACATGACAGTGGATCCCAGAGGCCACCATGCAAACCCTCATCGATCTCCTAGACCCATGAGTTAGTGGAAACACCAGTCTTATTCCATCTTTCCCAGCACACTCTGTCCCTCTGGCTTGGCTGAAGCCAACATGACTTTCATGGCCTCAACTGGAATCCAACTTCTCATGGGGAACTTTCATTGGCTCCCAGCAGGACATTGCCTGTAGCTTTTTTTTTTTCTTTTCTTTTTTTTTTCAGTGTTTGCCTCTGCAAGCCTCTCTTTTCCTTAATTGATCAGTTTTCCTGTTCAGAAATAGACATAATCAGATATATTGCTTGGTAGCTTCTCTGAGACAGCATTAGCTCCGTCTGCTCAAGATAGGCATTAGGTTCCATACCCTGAGGGTTGCTTTTTTTTCTGAGAAAAATTAAAAGACCGAGTAAGAGGTCCTAAAACACACTTGCATTACTGCTTGGCATTTAATTGAGAAAGTCGCTAATGTGTCCTTTGAACTCTCTGCTTCCCCTTCCGGAAGGAATTGCTGATGCTTGGCTTTAATGGCAGCATAGAAATCTCGGTTTGACTCTGGGTGGCACGCTTTGGGCTTTCAGAATGCAAATTGTTGTTTTCACTGCATTCCTTGGTCTAGTGATTCCGACAGCCTCCCCATCCAAGTAACTGACTGTTAAGGAAAGTTTCTAATTTGGAGGATCTCTCAGCTCTGGGGATCTGCAAGTACCCTTTTGGAGGATGGTATTCACAGCGCCACCATTCCGCGAGGCTCTTCTGTCAAGGAGTCCAATGCTTCCAGACAACAGGTGGCAGACAGGTGAGGACATCTCTCCCTGCATGAAAAGTCAAGCAAGGGGCTGAGGAGCTCTAGAGACTTGCTGCTGACTCTGCCCCTCCTCAGTGTCTTGGGAAGTCTCTTGACAACTCCCCAAGCCTCAATGTTCGTTCGCACCTACAATATGTAAAAAGTAGATATAAATCCAGTTCATAAGGTGGTTTTTTGGGGGGGCGAGTTATGCCTGCCCATGTGTATGTGTTTGTATATGTATTCATGTGCACACAGAGATCAGAGGAGAACCTCAAGTGTTATTCCTCAGGCGTGTGCACCTTTAATTTGAGACATGGCTTCTTACTGGCCTGAAACTCCACAAGTACACTGGTGTTGCAGTCAGTCTGCATGGTTGCTGATAAATGACATCAAACGGCATAAGAGAACAAGGGGTTTATTTTCTCTTACGATTACTGGTTACAGTTCTTTGTTCAGCTTAACTGGAGAGCATGCACCAACACCAGGGAACTGGCCACACCATCACCACATAACAGCTGAGAGATGGACAATCCTTACTTGCCAGATCAGCATGTCTGGCCAAGTGAACAGAAGGATGCCAACTCTCTCAACCAGCTCTCTGTGATTTATTCCAGGGCCTAATCCCACCCACCATGGGCTGGGCCTTCCCCATCAGTTAGAAAATGTCCTTCAGGGTCGCTCTGGGCTCAAATCAACCACTAATTCTCCACAAATGTGCCCAGAGCTCAAACCCTCAACTGTCAAGTTGACAACTGTGCCTATTTATGACAACTGGATTGGACCTGCCTGTCTCAATTTCCCCAGTGATAGTAAGTACAAGTATGCATTACCATGCCCAATTTTATATTAAGCAGGGATTCTGCACTTGAATTCAGGTATTTCTTTCTTAAAATTTTATTTTATTACTTAATAACATTAGCAAGCACAATGAGTAGGTAAGCCTACCCCCATCTTTTCCCCCTCCCTATTTCCCTCCTTCCCTTCTTCCCCCTTCTTTCCCTTCCTCCCCTACCTTCGTGGATCCAACCTGTTCCCTCCTACCCTCCTGACCACTGGGGTCTATTAGTTCCAGATTTCCCTCTGGATCACCTGCTTCAGTGGGGGTTCAGGTGTTTGTGGCAGACCAAGTGGTCCTTCCTTGGGCACTGATATGGGCACTCTCCTTCACCAGTCTAACCCTGTCCCCTAAGGAGCCTACTGCTTGAAATTATTTCTCCTGAGATCCTTGCTAGTCTATGGGGGCATGCTGATATGTCAGCCATTGTGTGGTAAAGTCAAGTCTCATTGCAGTGAGATCCTGGCTGCAGCAACCCTGTCTTGAGTGAAGTGACTTGTCCTGCCGGGCACCTCATGTTTAGGCTCTTACATTCTTCCCAAACTCAGGTCTCGGTGCTTGAAAAATAATCTCCAAATTAAGTTGTCTTCCTACTCCTCAGTTCATACTTAAAGCGTATACAAACATACTGATGCAAACATTTCTGTAACTAAACTTAGTATAAGATTATTCTATTAAGATGTGAAATGAAACTTAAAATCAAACTAGTGACCCTTCTTATCCGTCTGTTTCTCCCAGTGTCCTTGTATGGGGAAAACTCATCTTCCCTTGCTATCACCTGTCCATCAAAAGCTATTACAGTTTCCGTGGACCCATCTGGATCTTGGCCGACTGTTTACCTTTGGCTCTCCATATGGTAGTACCAGGTTCCTTGGTTCTCTCTCCTACTTTCCTGGGATGCGTAAGGCTTCTGTAATAGATTTTTCCTTTTAGGTGACAGACACGAAGGCACAGAATTCTTTCCTGTTGTTAAGGTACCATTGTCTGAACTTCATACATTTCTCTCCAGAGGCCTCGTGCTTCTCTGGGTTCTGTTTGTCAATAGGCATATGATGCCCTTTCTGGGACCCAGGAGCATCCACTGTGTCATCCTTTGCCATGTCTTCCCTCTCCCTGACCATGAGGAGTTTTTGTAGTCTCTAGGGAGGTCTGCCCTTAAACTTCACATATACATTTAACCTAACTCCCAGTCCCTTTTGAGTTTTATTAGAACATTGAGTTTTTTTGCAATAGAGTGCCAGGATGTTCGCTCTTTTCCTTTTTCTACTTTCTGCCTGTTTTGTCTGCCTCCTAATGTGATGAGTATTGACTGGTCTAGATGCTTGATTGGGAGTGGTGACTAGGTAAAAAAAAAAGCAGACTCCCTAGTGCAAAACAGGAAATCAATGAATAATTCCTAACATTATCCTGTCACACAGGGATAATAACATCCTCCATGAAGCATTGTTGTGGATTTCAGATTGAATGTGAAATGCTTGTACCCACCTCAAAAAAGAGGCGGGTACCACTCTCCATGCTACCTCTACATCCCCTTGTTTCTAGGGACATGGGGTGGGGAAGGGCTGGCTTGCTGTCCCTTCTGCTCAGCCTCTTTCTCTGTTCATTTCCCTTTGTCACTCTTCTTTGTTTACTCATTTGTTTATGTCAGAAGCCAGGGACTTAACCTGAACAGTTCTCCCTTACCCTTTACTTCTCTTTTTCTAATCATTTTGCAAAGTTTAATCTATGTGTCCTCTCTCTTTCTTCCTCCCCTTTCTCTACATTTCCAATCTAGAGTTCTGTCAACTCTTTCTAGAACTATTAGCCTAGTTCCCCCAATGACGTCCCAACATTCATTGCATACCTTTAACTCTTTCCTTACACTGCAGCAAGAATCTCTCTCTCTCTTTTTCTCGTTATCCAATAAGAATGAAATGCTAACCCGCTGGCCTAGCCTACATAGCCATGGCCCTGGGGCTCCTTCAGCCTCTCTTCGTTGTGGTCTGGCACAGATGTAGGGCTTCCAGCGCTGGCTATCCTCAATGCTTCTTGGCTACTTCTTTGATCAGTTCCCCTTCGCCAAACATTTACCTCACACTGATCTTTGTCTTGCCCACTTTTTGCATGACGTGGTCTCTGTCTTTGAGAAAAGAGAAGGCTTGATCTCGAAGCTCTCTGAAATAGCTTTATGTTCCCCACTATGTCTCCTCTCCCTTTTCTTAGAGCAGATATGCCCATACACAGCTTCCTTAGTTTTCCTTTTTCCTAGGCCTCTTACCCTCCCATTACCTAAGACTGACTGAAAAATACAGGCTGCATGGTTAAATTAGAATTTCAGATAAACAGTGAGCAACTTTGTAATGTAAGTATATTCCAAATACTGCATAAGGCATACTTATGATAAGATTTTTATTTACATTTTATCCGAGATTCAAATGTACTTGGGCATTCCATACTCTTCCAAACTCCTGCCTTGAAAGTCTTCCCTTTCATTCATGTTTCCACTGGGTACTCCATTTAGCTTTTAAATTCCCCAAGTTCCTTCTATTGCAAAAACATGGACAAAGGCTACTTGTTCCTTTGATTCCATTCTCCTTCAAACTAGTACTGCAATGGTACAATCTACTTTTGGTATCAACGTTTTTATGTCTTTCATTCTTTGGGTGTTTGCAATGATTTCCAGTTCCACTGCTCAACTTTTTTCTTCTTAAACATCACAAGGATCTTCCATAGTTCTTCTCCAGCAGTCTTTAGATCCAATTAGACTTTTCACCTGAGAGTCCTACAGGTACTTCCTCTAGCACTCTGCACTCCCAAATGTCCAGCAGTTAACTTTAATTGCTCTCTTGCAATTCCTCACTCTTTCTGCTCTAATTACTATGATTTAAAAGCACAGAGCTCATTGCCCAGGCAAGAACCCACAGAGTCAGATTCAACTCTTTCCCCTCATCCATCATCTGTAGCATAAATAGTTATTAGGTTGCTGGCATCTGCATGTGAAATAGACATTTCTTGGCACTGACATCTTTGTCTTACCACCACCACATTAGGTTGGGCTTCTACCATTTCTACTTGGACAAGTACCATTGTTGGGTCAAAGGTGATACAATATTTTCTGTTTGATGTGCGTGGCAAATAAGTCCCAGAGATTTTGAAAAATTACATTCTTGTCAGCAAGGGATAGTGTTAATTTTTAATGAACCATTGCCCAAACTGGGTATTTTCTTTAAAAACAAATTTGGCAATCTGTTAAGTTTAAAAACTGATATATTGTTTTTTATGTATTAGTATGTGGTATGTGTGTGTGTGTGTGTGTGTGTGTGTGTGTGTGTGTGTGTATGCCTGTGGAGGCCCAAGGGTGACAGTAGAAATCACCTTGGATTGTTCTACATCCCTTCTTCTCCCCTGTTAAACTTCCTCCTATTTTCATGTCCTTTTGTATGTGTGACCATCTGGGTTTCATCTGTTTCATGTGTCTTGGTGCTTGCCTGCCCATATCTTAATGTTTTAATTGTATTACTAATGAGGTTGACTTTTTTTTCTTTAAAGAAGTCTTCATAGCTTCTGGATATCCAAAGCTGGACTGAAATTTCAAGCTTAAAATCCTTTATTGTTTCTGGTAATTGCCATGGGAAGCAATCCAAGCTCCCTGGTATTTACTGCTTTGAATTATCTGGCCTCAAACATTTTCCCAGATTTTCTTTTCCTTCTCTCTTCCCTGTCTTTGTTGAGTGATGGAAGGCACAGAAGAGAGTCAGATAGTGAATTTTTTGAGGTCAAGACCTGTGCTTTTCCCCTGCTGAGATAATAGCACATAGTAGGTACTCAGCACACGGGAAAGCTGAATGGAATGAAGACTTCTCTGGAGAAGACACAAGACATCAGGGGAAGAAATAACATGGGGTTGGTAGATGGTGTGCCAAAACATCCTAGGGTTTAAGATTCCACAGTGTCTGCCTTCTGTGATATTGCCCATTCGTATGAGCTCTGCTTTGAAAGCAATTAAATATGCACTGACAGGTGTACCTGTTGATAATATCTTCAGTAGCATTCCTGGCAAACCAGCCCCTGTACCAATCCCTTCATCAGCAATCTCAGGACAGGTAGTTGGCTAGACCACCCACACCTACTCTTGGGACCTCTTGTCTGCTCCCTTGGTCTCCAAACCTGGGTTTCTCTGCAGTGACCGGATGACTATTCTCCATATTCACGCAGGCACTCTGCGGCCTCGCTCAAACTCCGTCTTCCACTCTCCTGGAGTTGTACGTTTCTCTTTAGGAGGGTCCAGGTTCCTGGTTTCACACCACCCACATAGGGCAGCTCCTAGCATTGGCCCCGCTGCGCCCTCTAGTGGCTGTTAGGACGTTGCACAACTGACAAAGAAGAGTATTCCAGCATTGAAAGCCCAGCACATGCGCCATCCTGCTGTATCGCAAATCATTAACTCTGCTCATCTGCTCTCCCCTGGGCAAGGCTCTTACTCTTTGGGGTCCTGACCCATTGCGGAGGGGGCTTGTCAGTAGCACCAAATTTCCCTCTTCCTGTTTTAGAGCACAAAGATTCATCTCAATTCTCAGCAACAGTCTACATATGATTCCATAAAGAAGACATGTGAATTCAGTGCTCATAATGACCCCGAGTTCCATGGACGGCTTAGAGCATGTGTGACAAGACGGCCAGTTAGCATTGTAGTTCACATCTGCATTAGTTGCAGGAGAGGGGAACACACAGAAATTCACAATGGTGGGGTTGCAGTTCATAGCCATGATTTCATGAAAATGAAGAGCAGTGTGTAGCATGTAACTGGTAACTTTTGTTTTCTGAGCTATTCCCATTTTTAGGCCAACACTCTCGCAGTTCATGCTCCTTTTATTTAGAGGGCAGGGGTGGAACAAGCCCAAATCCTGAAGAGTCTTTTCTTAAACACCCAGCCTTGCTGCAGCTCGTCCCATGCACAAATTGTCACTCTGATGCCTGAGTTGTCATTTCCTTCCAGATACCTCCTTCCCCAGAGCTTGATAGAGTCTCCTTGAGACCGCTGAAAGAGTGACAGCTAGATGTGTTGTGGAGTGGGGCTGTTTGAGGCAGCCACACGAGGCGTGGAAAACGTGATTTATAAGTATTTCTTTTCCCCAGGGGAAAATGGATTTCATTATTTCCCACCTCAGGTAAAGGGTAAACCTCTGCACTTGACCTTGGAAGGTTGTACAGCTATAATAATGCTGGCTGAAGTGCTGATATAGAGTAAAACCTCATTAAATCAATATTGGTTATTCAAAATCATGCTTGATTGGAGGCAACTGCTTTTCCACGGCTGCCTGATGCCTCACTCTTCCTTGGCAAAAATAATACGAAGCATTCCACAGTGAGTTAAGCTGTGGAAGTTTTTCTAGGCCTTAGAGTTTTAAATTAATAAGGTTTTATTATTTTCCAAATTGAAGACTGCACTAAAACACCTAGTTTAATATCAGGTATGATCTACCACCATCATGTGTATGTTTATTAATAAAAAAATCCTGTCTGTTTCAGCGAAAAAGTCATTCATTTCCTTTTCCCATTTATACAGGTGTACACTGCTTATTGGGATAAATAAGCTTATGGGTCCCTAGGCAAATAGAAGTTATGTAAATAAATAGCCAGTGACTAATTATCCATGGCAACGGCCAACTGGGATGGCAGATGGATACGCTTCATCATCCGTCTTCAGGCTTCTCTTAGCCAGCATGACAATGGACTGAAAAAACTGGGAAAAGATGGAGGATCCCAGGTGATCTTGGGTAATTCCATTCTCCATCCCACCAGAGGTAGGGAGAGATTAGTGTTGGTCTTCTGGGATTCAGTAGAGTGTATCAAAGTGCCGCAGAGAGATTATGGTTCATGACAAATAAACAACAGGTGTAGGTCAATCTTCATCATCGTCTGAATGTTCTAATGGTATCTGCAGCCTGCAGATCGCCAGGGACCTGGGCACTCTGGTTTTCAGAGTCAGCTCTGTATATTTTGCGCATATCACCCATTAACTAAAGAGTTGCTGGGATTCAGCAGAAATAGGTTTTAGATTGAACACATCTTCTACATCAACACTTTTCTTCCCTCTTTTCCTGACTGAAGCCAGGAACACACCTGTTGTTTATGTCTTTCCCATACCTCCTTCTTCCTTCTTCTCTCATCCTACCAAAGCCTTCTGAATTCCAAGATCTCCATTGTAAACAATGAGAGTGGACCTAGTAAAGCTGAGAGACTGGAAATTAAATCGAACTTTAGGAGAAACTGAGGAATGGCCTTCTGGCTGCTCTTGGGCTTTGGAAAGGGTTTGTTACTGTCAGCCAGTTGGCAGGATGGGGCTGTCCACAGCTTGTGGATCAAATCCTTAAGTTCCTTTTACCTTAGGGACAGTTCTATTACCATGACATGGAGTGACAAGAGTTGGCATTTTTGCTGGGAAATGCAATTGTTTGATCACATTATATAACCATGGTGGCACTTGTCCCTTTATACCAGCCAGGACCCTGAGCAACGAGGCTCCTACTGTCTGCTTGGGGAGGCTGCTCATTACCCATGTGGATGTGGCCTTAGAGGGGAGCAGGGCAAGCCTGTTTTAGGGAAAATCCAATATAGGAAAAGAAGAATTTATGAAGCCAGGAAACAAGTGCATGGCCAGCCCTGCCACACAAGGCCTCCTTGAGGATTCATGTAGACTGGATGTTAGATGTTAGGCATGTTGATCACAAAATGGCTCAAGCTGCCCCCCTTCCCCTAGTGCATGTGTTCAAGACAAGGGACCCTTCACAGTTCCCAGCCTGCCTAGAGAAGGCAGCTCCACTCTCCCGAGGACAGCCTCACAGTCCCCAGCCTGTCTGCAACTTCTCCACAGCCTTTAGGCCACTTGCAATTAAGATAGACTGGCGCATTCATCCAAGAACTTCATTCACCCACTCTGGGGCAAGCATCCCTTCTCATCCCAGTACTTTTCTAGTTATACGCTCCTGCCCTATAGTCAAATGTCCACCATGTGCTATAAAGGACCCCCAAAGTGAGATCTAGGGACCGCCTCTTTATCTGATACAGAGACAGCCACACAGCGTGCTGTTGGCCCGCTTGCCATCCCACTTGTCCTCCTGCTTGCTTGTCAGTAACTCTTCTCTGCACATTATGTGCTGGTTTCGGTGTGACTTTGCGTCCCTGATCAGTCCGAGGCAGGGGGAACTTTCCCTAGAGAGCCCCACAACGGACTTTCCAAGGAAGCTCTAAGTGTCCTTCTGTTTGCTCACCACAGTCTTCTGATGGAGAGCTGGGAGGGGAGAATGAGTGGCCAGGAAGCTCACAGTCCATGGTAGCTGAATGGGAAGAGCAACTGAAGATACTTAGCAAATTAAAGGCATCTCTCTTTTATCCGCCCCTTGCCCTCATTAATTTTCTCCACCGCATTGTTTTCCCAGGGCTGCAATGAAATGAACCTTGCTCATGATTTGTCTAGTCATAATTAGAGTCTTCCTTTCTCTCGTTAGACAGCGCTGCCAATAATGACTGCAAACATTTCGTCTCGCTTTAGAAAGGCAAGGAGCCAGCATCATTGTATCTGTGCGCTGATGTCAGCTTCACAATGCAGAGATGCGGCTTCACATGTTATGTGCCTGCCAAATTTCCATCAAGCCTCTGGAAGGCTTAAATGGTGCATTAAGAAGAGATTGTGTTTTTTTTTCTGATGATTTCTTTTTGTCCTATTTATTTGCACTGAACAACCAGAGATTTCTGTTTACCATGACTCATTTCAGAGGAGGTGAGTGGGAGGAAAGAGAGAGAGAGAGGGAAGAGGAATGAGGGTAAGGGAAGCCAAGAGGAAAGGGTGGGGGTTGGGAAATGAGAAAGGAAGGGAGGGAGATATTAAAGGAGAAAGGAGTAGAGATCAAGAAACAAGGACAGGAGTTGTATATTCATGTGTATGTGTGTGTGTGCGTGTGTGTGTGTGCGTGTGTGTTTGCATGTATGAGTGCATTGCACATGCATATGTGTGTGTGAGTGAATGTGTGCATATGCATGTGTGTATGAGTGAGTGTTTGTGTGCACATGCCTTGAAAGTGGTGTATATGCACAGATTGCAAATTTAAAAAGTGCTTAAGAAGAAGCTGACAAAACAGGAAAAGTTAAGTTGATTGACTGGCTTTGGCTGGTTCTCCTCACCTGGGCGCGCACTCAGACACGCTAGAGAGGATAGCTTAAAAATAGACTGAAGTTATCACATGTGGTTGAACAGATTGCTCCCGAGGGGGTGTTTCCCTGGGCCCAAATGTTAGGATCCCAACCATTTTGCACTGCAGAAGAGGTAATTTACTTCACACAGTGAACACTTGGCTCCCTGTGAGAGCATTTCTTCCTTTCGGCCTCACGACAGAATGGGGTCTGCTATTCCCAGCCTCGTTGGTGGGAATTACAAACCCATCAAGCAAGGATGAGAGATAATGAATGGTTTGTGATATTGTTTGGATGAGGGAAAGGCAACAGATCTTCCCCAATTCCTGACTTGTGTCCCTAGGCCATTCCAGCATAGTAACTCAAGCATGTTTTAGGGAGAAAAAAAAAAAAGATGCTTGGAAACTAGAGAACACTAGAGATCAACACGCACTTCTTTCTTTAGTGTTGGTGACGATGATTGTTTAGGTGCTTAATTTCCCTAGTGTTTGGCCCAAAGTGCAAATGTCTCTGCTCACCCCTCAGGCACAGGGAAAATAGTTTTGGAGTCTGATGAACTGCTTGCTGCTGGCCACTCCGTTTGCTGGTATCAAGGTTTCTCTGTAGTGGACTCACAGTTGCATTTTTCACCTACAAAAGAATTGCTATCAGAAAACCAGACAGCGGATAATTGTATTTTGTGAATTGACGGTGAAGCTACTCGGTTTCAGCCAAGGTCTAAAGGCTGATAATGTCCAACCAGGAGAAATGGTTTGTGTGAGAGAATTCATTTTGGGGTGCTCATTTTTACTGCTTGGATTTCTTTCTATTCTTCTCCAACATGCAGTCAGAGGTTCAGAATCCTTAATAGCTCCGGTGACCACTGCTGAATTAGTGGGGACACAAAACTCCCAGGAACACTATGGGCTCTGACTATGGGGGCGGGGAAGGAGGAATTCTTGACCTTCATCCATCTCCTCAAACCTACTAGGAAAGAAAATAAAAATATGTGCCCATAAATATCTTCCCGGACAGCAGCAAATGGGCTGGCACCTCGCCACCTGGTCGTATTGGATAAGGGAACGCAGAGTGGATATGTCACTCTCCGAGTCTACTTCGGGTTGCCCTGCCTCTGTCTGGACCAGAATGAAGATGCTTCCTCAGAACTATGCCAATTACCCATAGGGGCTTGTCAAAGCACCAAGAAAAATCTCAGTACAGGGCCCACCAGGGTGATTCTGTGGCTTTCTGGGACTTCAGTTCTGATTCTTTTTCTTTGGAAGCTGAACAAGGTAGAAGGGAGAGCTCTATGCGCTTCTCCATGCCCTGGAAAGCATGCTAAGGAGTATGAGAACAAGCCTGTAGATCTGTTTCATGCGCACATTGGACTTGTTCCCACCTCTGCATGCTGCTCAGCCCACTTGGAACCCCTCCTCTCTCCCATCAGCACCCATTTACCCAAATTTTATGCATTCTTCAAGACTCATTAAATCCCATCTGTTTCATGAAGATTTTTCCATCCATGTGTTCTCTCCCTCCACTGGTCTCCTACTGTACCTACAATCTGTGCTAGAATTTAACATGAATATAGACCATGCCTTGTGTTTCGTCTCCTCCCTGCCTCCTTTCTGGACCTTGTGCAATGTTGGTCCATAACAAGCCTCGGGCAATGTTTGTTGCTCCACATGCCATGGAGATGAATTTACCTTTGTTCTACTCTCTATAGCAGGGGACAGATTGGCCCGTGTCTTACATGCAGATTTTCCCAGTGTAGACTCTCCTCATAGGATAAGTGAAGACAAAAGAATATTTCTGCATTCCTATTTATCCTCTCTACTCTTATTTGATCAGACCAGGCTAACATAGAATCATTGTGATATGGGAAGGGCAGAGCCCCAGGCAGGAGACGGGTCACCAAATGTGAGGATTGACACACGTGTGTACTGTACATCTTAAGTTTCCTAATGGTTTCCTGGGATCGAGCTCTAACATGCCTTTGTTTAACCTCCTTGGAGACTCCTAAATAAGTAGTGATAAGAACCTGAATTGAATACCAGGAAAACACAGAGCACAGGGGTGGGTGGGGGGTTATTCGCTATTGCTGGTAATGGTGGACCGGTCATGGAAGGTTTCACAGAGCAGGTGGCCTTGGAATTGGGCCTCAGGCTTCTGTCAAGGTAATGGTCTTTCAGTTTGCCTTAGTAAGGAAGTACCACAGAGGGTTGTCCCATGCAGGGACACTTGCGGCACAAATGGTTTTTTTTTTTTTTTTTTTTTTTTCCCTAGTCTGTCACAGGCAGAGCAGCTCAAAGCAAGCACCTCCATGTTTTAGGGATTCTGCCATTCTGATCCCCAGGCACATGAAGAATCTTCCAGCTGCCAGGTGATGGGACTCCAGAGGGAAGGATGGCTGGTAGTGACAGAGTCAGCCACACAGTGTTCCTTGATTGAGGGAAAGAGGAAATCTAGTGTGAGGATTGACCTTGAATCACAAGAGGTAGAGACCCAAGGCTCCATCCCAGAGCGTGTCTGGCAGGGATGTCTGTCAGAACAGCATCCAAGTAGGCCACCCCATTCCTGAGTCATCACAAGAATGCCCATCAAGCCCACTATAGGGACGGCCTGTTGCTGACTGGCCCTGGCAGCTTGCTAAGCATTTTGTGCATCACCATTAATTAAGAAGAAAACAACAATAGAAATGTGGCTATGGTTCAGACGTTTGCTAGCCTGGTGGTTTTTTTTTTTTTTTTTTTTAATGCTGCCTCCAGGATTTGCGGAGAACTTGTTTGCTTTGGCAGCCCTGCCTAGCAGTTTGGCTTTGGAAAGCTTTGTTTAAAATGAGCAGATCTGAAGTGAAACCAGAGAAGTGATTTGCTGAGGTGTGAACGCAGGCTGCTTTTTGTCTTTGGGCACCGTTCAGTGAGGGTCCCAGAGGAGGACAGCTCAGGGGCTAGAGCTGAGCTACAGCATACTGTGACCTGGTCGTTGAGGTGGAAGGGGGGGGTGGTTCCATGAGCCTGGAACAAGCATCGTGAAATTTTGGGCTTTGCTCTGTGATGCTGTTCTGAACAGTTTGGAAGCCATTGTTGACTTATTTATCATTTCTTTGAAAAAAAATTGTGTATTGTGCATGCTGGATGGGTAAGACACAAGTCTGCAAATTCATTTCGTGTCCTTCTGGGGTTCACGGGGCTCTGCCCTTCCCATAGCACAATGATTCTATGTTAGCTTGGTCTGATCAAATAAGAGTAGAGAGGATATAACCACTGCTCGCTGAGTAATGGGTTGGATTGCTGGTGTAGAGAATGAACAAAGTAATCAGTCCAACAATTCAGTCATTCATTCTTTTGAATCATTCTTTCATTGATCAGACTTAATGTGTATTCATTAAGTGATTTCTAGGTGTGGAGGATCTTGGAGACTTTGGCATAAAGAGATCAGCCCTTTCTGCAGTGGTCAGATGGGTCCCTAAGAAAGTAGTGTGATGCTGATGGAAATATATTCTGAATGTAGGCCACCAACTAGGCTGTCAGTGTTGGTGGTGGTCAGCTGGGTTATGGAGGTCTCAGAGCAGGCGACATTTGAATTGGGTGTTGAGAGAAGTAAAATGTCAAAAAAGGAAGAGGAATGAGAGAGTAAGCTAAAGGTAAAGTGGTCCAGGTAGTAGTAAACTTTAGTACAATGTATGGTCAGAGCCCATGAGGGCAGAGGGCCTGCACTTTTTTTCCCCCTTGGGACTCTGTTTTTAAGTGTTGATAAGTATGTCACCGAGATGAAATCTTAGAAGATTCAAAATTACACATTTTGACTTTGAACTGGAGCAGGAAAAATTTAGGCAAGCAAGACACATTCAAAACCTTCCAAATGCAAATTCTTTTTTATACATCAAACTGAAAGCCTAAATTAATGTTGTTTGTTTTTCTGAATCCTCTACTTGTTATTGAGAAAAGCCTCCAAATTTCATGAAGAGATGATCATAGCAAAAATGCTATGGATATACTTTAAAACATCTGCTTCATCCTTCATTGAGTTACCAGGATGAGAGCAATTTTCCTATAGACTGGGATTCAGGGACAAAGATGGCTGAATTGGCTGGTAACTTGTGTTGAAAATTCAAATTCTGGAAAGGAGGTGTGTGTGTGTGTGTGTGTGTGTGTGTGTGTGTGTTTACAAGTGCATGTGCACATGTGTGGTATGTACTTATATACACATTCTTGTGTCAGGCATGCATGCATGTGTATGTGTGGAAACCAGAGAAGGTCAATATCAGGTGTTTTTTCTATTGCTCTCTACTATATTATTTTAAAGACAGGGTCTTTCACTGAACTAGAGTTCATTAATTCAATTAGTGGACTGATCAGTGAGTTCCAGAGATCTGATTGTCCAGTGTTAGGATTATAGACACACATCCCAGCATCCAGTATTTTTTTTTTTTAACGTGAGTGCTGGGGAATCTGTACCCATATCCTCGTGCTTGCATGACAAGCACTTTACCAACTGAGTCATCAAGTGATTTCTTCAGTTCAGGAAAAGGATTATTTTGTGTGAAAATTATTGCTGTTCTGAACTTTCAGAAAGTACAGTTTCAGGGACAGTCTCTATATTTTAACACATGCTTCTTTGGACAAAGCTGGAATTACTTCTAATCATTACACAAGGAACATTTTAAAATTTGCACACAGTTTTGTATTTTGTCAGTGTGGAAAAGACCCACTTATACTTTCCAGCTATATTAATTTTTAATTTAAATTTAATGAAATTAATTCAAATTAAGAAGGTGACCATTATCAACTTCCTCTCCGATTAGTTCCTTAATGCTTTGGCAAATTGCATTCTAAACTTCTCCTTCAATGAGCTGGATACATATTCATGGGATTCCTAAGAAAAGATGAATTTGATCTTGATATGCTAATCCCATAGCTGTGGCAGCAATCAAGGAGCTGCTAGGGAGAGAAGTGCATTCTAGTATTAATTATGAATCAGGCATTAAGAACTGGTAAATAATTAAAGTTTCATGTGTCACAATACAAGTTAAGATCAGTGTGTTTTTCCATGATGAAATGCATTTGGGGGGCTATTTCTGTTTGCATTTTGATATTGCCTGAACATCAGCTGGGGTGCAAATAGGTAACTCTCATTCACAGGAAATTCATCGAACAAAACTTTGAATGTATTGAACTGTTGATGTAAGAACACATTAGAATTCAGATGCTAAAGCTTGGCATTTCTAGGAGCTTCTGATTCATTGACCTAAACCCTTTCTCCAAGGGTTATTCAGTTGTTGGGAAGCCTGTGCAGGATAATTGTGCACTGGGACAAAAGATTGGAGTAGATCTCCTCAAGGGTCTTGCTAACTCAAAGCACGTTCCCCTCCCCACAAGCCAGCAGCCCTTGTGTTATCCTCAAGATGGTTCAATCCAGAACCTTAGACCGAATGTATTTGAACACAATCCCCAGATAATTACATAATGTGATGGTTTGAGAAGCCCTGATAAGGTAATAAGCAGTATATATTTTTTCAATTTCTTTAGGTTCTTCCTCTGTAATGAGAAGAAAACTAGGTTCTCCTTAACCCTCCCAGTGTTCTAAAATGTCACCCCATACCCATTAGAGAATGAGGGGTCATTGCCTCAAGGTCCGTCTTTGACTATGGTGTTAGAAGCAATGCTCTTGGGGTGGAATCTTGACTGTTTGCCCTGTGACATGAAACTGTTCCTCACTTCCTGCAGTGTCAACAATGGCAGTCAATAGTGCTTCCCGCCGCAGAGTCCTGTGTGAGGAATGAGAGAATGGATGTATGCAGGAAGTGTTCGTGAGTACAACACTCTGCACCGTAGCCATGATAACACGGTGGTGGTGGGACCATTACATTGAGGAAAAAGTAACTTTTGCAAGAATCAAAAAATGGCTAGGAAAGAGGCACTTCACAAAGCGATCAATGGAAGGATGCTTAGTAGAGCTTTGGGTTGTGATGTTGACTGCCTGACAGATTCCTGGAGTGGAATGTAAAGGACAGAGTCTGTTATGGATTTCGGGAGAATAGTAAGAGTGTTTTCAGAAAACTGAACAGAAGAAAGAACAGGAGAGTAGTGTAGTGGTGTGTGTGTGTGTGTGTGTGTGTGTGTGTGTGTGTATGTACATGAACACTCTTGTGTGCACATATGACAGTCAACCTAGGCGTCCTTCCTTAAGTTATCCACTGTTTTTTTCTTGAGACAGGATCTCTCATTGGTCTAGAACCTACCAAGTAAGGCTAGGCTGTCTGGCCAGTGAGCGCCAAAGATCTGCCTGTCTCTGGCTCCCCAGCATTATGTCCACAAGAACATACAGCCACAAGCAGCTCTTTCTTGTGGGTTTTGGGGATCTAACTCAGGTTCTCTGCGTTTCAAGGCAAGTACTTTATTGAGTGAGCCATCTCCCCAACTTCACGAGAGTATTTAAGGGGAAGTCCTTGTGTGGTCTCTGCTTCCACCTCGTCATGCTCTTTGTCCACATCAAAGGGCTGTAGCAACTCTACCAACTAAATGTTTATCTGTTCATGACGATATGTTAACTTTTCTGTGAGTGAAAATAGAAACCCTTCTGGTATTTTCTGAAATTTAAATTCAAGATGAAAGAGAAGCAAATGTTTGAAGGAGTGAAGTTTAAAAACCTTAAGATTTTTTCCTGTTTTAGAAAGATTATTTAAAATGATTGCTGTCACTGACATTTTGCATGGTGTACCTTACTTGAGGATACATGGCGGGTGGACGTGCCATGTCTTATACCCCAAGCACAATGATTGTTGATACTATCATTTGACCTCTGTCTTATCTATCATCCTAGAGAACCCCTTTTTGCAGTTGACTTCAGCTACTGCTGCTCCCCAGAAGTATGAAAATAATGTTTATTTTAATAATAAATCTTGACCTCTTTGAGTTGGAATGAGGTGTGATCAGGCTGGGGTTATGGAAACCAGATGCCTAGGAACACTTTTATTGTCCTCTGAAAATATCGGGGAAGCCTGCCTGACATTAAGAACAAGATGGAGAAGGGATTGACTTTTCTCATTAGCCACTTACAAGTCACAAGGTCAGCGCTCTGGCCCCCAGGAACATATGAACACCAAATGTGAAGGGTGCCTTTTTCCTTATTCTCTAGAGGGCCAAAATTATGGCCATGAATTGCCACTTTATTTTCAAAGCAGTGAAAGACAAGAAAAGCCAAACATTTAAAAAAAATTCTCATCTTAACCCTTTTCAAATTTTAAGCCAATAAATAAAGGAGTCAGGACAAGAGTCCTTTCTTTTAAAAAATATTTTATGTCAGGTTGTGCCATATATAATATTTAGCAAGTTTATTTTCCCTCATCTGGGAGGTAAAGAATTTTTACCAGCTCCACAAACAGCACAATTTATGACTCAGTGTTGAAATTTATTAGAACCAGGTCCTCGATTTTTTTTTTTGATTGGGTGTCAATTAGTTTTTGAAGCTTTGAACTTGGCTCCAAAATTGGTTGTTTGGAGAATCTATGAGGAGTGGAAAGGAGAGAGAAGGGGAGGTGATGGGGGAAGGGACATGTGGGTGTGGCTAAGGTCTGACTTCTGACATTTCCTCCACTGGAATTGATCCTTCCCTCCTCTCTGCTTGTGCATTGTGTACCTCACTAGAGGATATGTGGTGGGTAGACGCCATATGTACCATATATGGTCCTTCCTATGGGAACCTAATGGAATAGCGCAGCAGCAAAGTGGACAGGTAGTGTGACAGTTAATTTCAGCTGTCAACCTGACATAGGTAGGGTCAGCATCCGGACACACCTGTGAGGAATCATTTAGTTAAGTCAGTCTCTGAGCAAGCCTGTCTTAGCAGCACAATTATGTGGGAAGCCCACCTGTGGGTGCCACTACCCCCTGGGCAGGTGGATAAAACGAAGAGAGCTGATCAGCATGGGCAAGCTGGTGAGCTCGTAAGCAAGTGTTGGTGCTTGTCTTTCACCCCGCTCTGGTATTGACTTTGGATGTGGAATGGCCACTTCCTTTGGCACCTGTTGGTAACTCCCCTGGCATGATAGGGTGTACTCAAGAACTATGAGCTGTGATAAAACCCTCTTCATCCCTACATTGGTTGGTCAGGTACTTACTACCTCAGTGGAATATGAAACTAAAGCAGAGATTGATGCCAGGGAGGTGGGGGTGTTACTGTGAGCCAAAATCAGAGTTCACTGACATGGGCTCAGGAGCCAACTGCCTGTGTTTCCGCCACTTCCTAGCTGTGGCAACTGAGACATTCCGTGCCTTAGTTCCTTTATTTGCAAGGTGATGCTACCTACCTTATGGGGTGATAGTGAGAATTAAGATGGTGAGTTAATTGCAATGCAATTAAAACTGTGCCTGTTATAAATTACTTAGCATTGCTTGCTGTTTCCCATCCTGGCTCTCTGACCTTGAGAATAGAGAGTAAAAAGCTATTTTTTTATGTTTTCATAGTGCCAGGTATATTCTCATTCCATACTACACATTCATTTTACAGAAATTTATTACAGGCCGACACTGGGCTGGGCTCTTGATGAGAGACACACTGACTGCCCTTCTGAAATGTTGGAAAGATGGGCAAGTGTTGCAATGCTTCTAATCACCAAGTGTGGGCTGCTGTGGTTCATTGTTAACCTGTGGGGTGTAGTTCCTGGGACAAAGTAGGGCCTCACTAAGGCAAGAGCACAGAATATTCTGGAGAGAGAAATGTGCCCATGAGAAGATGTCCTATGAATATTGCTGGCTGAATGAAAGAACCAAAGAGAAGATGAGGAAAACTGCTTTCTTGCATAGATTTGAATGCCCTCCCTCTGAATCGTGTAGTGTCTCTAACTACTTGCCCCACGGTATATATTGACAGGTATCTCAATCACTATACACAAACATTCTTCTGTGAAGAGAGAGGACTAAGCTCCCCTGTTTGTCTGGTTAGAACCCAACATTCTGAAAACTGCCATGGCTGGAGTTCTGCTTTTCTTTGGGTGGCTGTGATGTTCATCACTTCCGGACCACAGGGTCTTGCCTTTGCCCTTTCCTGTGTTTCTTACCATAGAAGGCCTAAGTCGACCTTCAAACTGGAAGACAGAGGGGTTAAACAACAACCAAAAATACGTTTGGCCATTCATTTAAAAGCTGTGAAGAGCAGGATATAAAACTCTCTGCCTCTCTGCTAGAGTTTTGCTAGAGTCCCACCCTGGGAGACTTTGGCACCAGGAAGGGATGAGTCTCTGTCTTTCTTTCCTTAGAGTCCTTGTCAACATACAGCCCGTTTCTCCGAAGAGAAGCACTTGATTGAGTTGGAAGCTTGGCTGCTTTCCTTCCCCTTGATAGCTGGGTCCCCTTGACTCTCCGTAACCTTTTCAGCATTTCACTCAACAAGATCAATAGCTTTCCATTAATCCTTCTGGGCCTGCAGGAAGCAGAATAGATGAGAGCCGGCGAGTGCAGTGATAGATACTTCAGAATCACCCAAAGGTAAATGGTTATTTCATATATCGAATCCAGGAGAGGGATTCTCTCTTAAGACAGGTGAGTGACTGCATTACTGTCTGGGGCAGCAACTGGATCGGTTGACTCACTTGGCAGTTCAGGCCGACCTGGGGCATGCAACATAGCCCAGGCTGGCGGTCGACTTTCGATTTTCCTGGCTTCTGTTCCTGCTGTGCTGACACTAGCCAAGTGCCGCTACCTTATCTGAAATGTTGAGACTTAACTAATTTTTACTTTTCTTTCCGTGAAAATGAAAATGCTTTCAGCATAAATCCCTTCCCAAAAAAATTTCTAGAATGACTGAACATGGTCAGTGACTTTCTCTGAGAAAAAAAAGAGTGCCCATCTTGTGTTTATGGGGAGTTGATTGCTCTGTGGATATGGGAGCTGGAACTGGATTCTTTGATAATTTCTCATGAGAAGACAAGCAGTGAGGGAAATGGCAGTTTTATAGAGTAGCCCTCTGTGATTCCTGCTTGTGTTTTTCATGTTTATAGGAAATACCCTAAGTGGACACATAATTAGAGCAATGCAGCACAGGGCCCATGCCAAGACCTTTGTGCCTGTGGAAATCCTATCAGGAGAGAAACCAGACTGGACTAGTAAGGTAGAGAGAGCTTGGGTCTGGAAATTTCCCACAAATCCATTTGTTAGAGGATTGGTCCCAGTCCACGGAGCTCATGAGAGGTGGTAGAACCTTTAAGAGCTGAGGCTTACTGGGAAGTGTCAGGTTATTGGAAACCTGTCCTTGAAGGGGATTAAGGGACTGTGGTCCTTTTCTCCTCCTTCCAGTGAGGTGATTGGCTGGCTCCACCACGTGTCCCCGCACAAGTCCCAGAGCATCAGGGATAATTCAGTCATGGACTAAAATCTCCAGGAGTCCAAATAAACCTTTCCTCTTTATCACTTGTCTTGGGTGTTTTGTTATAACACTAGAGAGCTGACTAAGAGATGATTCTGTGAAATGGCAACATTATAACTGGACCTGCATTGGCTTGGTCCTAGATCAGTTTCCAAATAGTTTTTTTTTGGGGGGGGTCTATGCTTTCTTCCTGTTTGTGTTGTCTCCAAAATAAAACCATTATCACTTATTTACTTATGAGATTACATAGATTTTGTATTTTTTTATTTATTTTTGTGTGTGTGGATGTGTGTATGCATGTGTGTTTGCGCGTGCGTGCATGTACGTTTGCGCGTGCGTGCGTACGTGTGTGTGAGTGTGTGTATCCGAGGGCACTGTGTGTCTCTATGGAGAACCAAAGGTGACTTTGGGAATCATCCTGCATTGCTTCTACCTCCTTTTTGCTTCGCTCTGGAATTTCCCAGGCTCTACATACCTGTACAGGCTACTGCTTCTGCCTGGCATTTTTTTTTTTACTTGGGACCTGGGATCTG
The DNA here is from genome assembly GCA_023101885.1 of Typhlomys cinereus. Classification (NCBI taxonomy): domain Eukaryota; kingdom Metazoa; phylum Chordata; class Mammalia; order Rodentia; family Platacanthomyidae; genus Typhlomys; species Typhlomys cinereus. Next base: position 2,716,129 of record JALPQD010000259.1, read on the forward strand.
AACTCGGGAACTTTTGCTTGTGAGGCAGAGTCTTCACCTCTGAACCGTCTCTCCAGCCTAGATCTTGTATTTTAATAGTCATTTTTAAAAACAACTTCTGTTTCAAAATGCTCAAAATAATCTGTGAGTACAGTGGAAAGGGCTGCATGGGGCTTAGAGTAGGCGGAAGCAGAAGCTGCACTCTCAGCCCTCAGAGACCAGCATCTGAACTTGTCACTCTCTCTCTGTAAACTCTTTGTTTTCAGGTTTATCAGCTTTCTGCATTAAGTATTCTCTTTCTAGTCTGATCACTGACCTCTCCCGCTCTTCTCTCCACCTTTGACCCTCTGTCCTGCAAAGTGAGTTGTTCCTTAGCTACAGAAATGATGAGACTATCATATTCTGTCTACTGTGTACTTTAGATCCAGTGGATCTCCATGGTTACATGCTCTTTCTTCAACTGCTGTTGATTTCCCTTATGTTTCCTATTTTCTTTCTTGTTCTGTACATTTTTTAAATGTTTCACAAGCAGATTTTTTAAATTATTCATAGTAACAGATTTATCATGACATTTACAGGCATACACACACACACACACACACACACACACACACACACACACACACACACACTTGCATTCACCTTCCATTAACCTCTCTTGTTTTCCTCCTTTTCATGCTGAAAGGAAATGTCAGGATCCCACCATCTCTCAGGTGTATTCCATGTGACTGTCCCTTGTTAATTCACCACAAAGCATTGGGTTCGTTGAGGAGAAATCCATATCTCTCCATCTGTGTTTACTATTTACCTCTTTGGCGCATACTGGATGGATGTTCATTAAATATTTGATGAGTTGCGTGAATGACTCCATTTCCACAGACTGTTGAACAAATGAGTTTAGGCTTTATATGCTTGAATGAGTTTACTTTCAGATGTTAAATATGGTAATATAATATTTTGAATCCATCAGTTTCCTTTCTCCTTGTCTTTATATTATGCTCTTGAGTTCACCATGTAAATATTCATATGTTTCTAAGTATAACCTGAACTGAAACCAGCAAGTGGGTAGTACAAGAACTATCAATCACACAAGAAGATTAGTTATGAATGCTGGGAACCTAGATAAGTAATAGAAGCTATTTATTCAATAATTTAGCATACTGTTTACGCACCTAAGCAAACTATTGTATGCTTATTATTATTACCTTGTATTTCTCCTTTGTGTGAGTACTGACTGTAAGCCACATGTAGAATCCGTGCTTTTGCATTCTGTGGCCCTTCTGCCTGGAATTTTCCTCCAATTGCCTCTCAATGTGACTTCATCACAATACACAAGCCTAACTCATGTCTTCTTTTTATCTTCATGGCCCAAATCAGTAGTATTTGATCAGAACATTTCTCTCTATTTTAAATTCTTATACCATCATGCAGCACTTATGAACACCAAAACTGAATTTTGCTCTGAGTGGTATTTTGATGAGTGACTACAGCCTATGAGATGGTAAGCTTCCTTGGAGTGGAATCTTGTTTGTCTTGGGTTCTATTTCATATCTAGCATTTTGTAGGTGCTCAGTCATACCCGTTAAACCTTCCTTCAAGGGCTGCAGGTGTAACTCAATAGTAGAGAACTTGCCTGGCATGCCTGAATCTCTGGGTTTCATTTCCTGCACTGTAAAACCACCACCACAACAAAACAAGCTCCCCAAACCCAACAGTCAAAAGTTTTATTTGCTTGTTTGCTTGCTTGCTTATTTATTTAGAAAAAGGGTTTTATAACTTAAAGCTTCTTGAAATTTTCTTTCTGGACATATTTGTCCCAAGCTTTCCCCTGACCAGATGAAGGACTGGGAGGAGTGAGTAGAATTGGGAAATCTACATTAATGAGTATTTGTGAGATTCAGGTACTTTCAGTACAGTATTTTTGAGATTAGTTTCCTCTAAAATGGAGATGTTTTCCATTAGGCCTGGAAAGAAAGTATGAGAAATTCTATTCCTAAGGAGTTTATTTTAAATATAGTTCAACACTTCATCTGTCACATGAATATTCAAGTCTTGCCACATCCCTGAATTTTCTAAATAAATAATTCTTATCTTGTTTAGTACCAAAGCATTTTAGGAGGTATACTATTTTAAACAAAATATTGTCAATGTATACAGAGATTTTTCTGCTTCTTCGAGAGACTATAATGATCTTACATCTTTTACTGGGGACTCATTTTTAGGGACATTAGGAAGTAAAATAGTCTTATTGATTTTCACCAGGTCATACACAGTATAGATAGAGACACTGCTTAGATATGAAGACCTTGATTTTCTTTAGTGTAAGTAATAAAACATAGAGTCACTACTTAAAAATATTTGCAAAATATGTGTAGAGTAAAAAGAATAATAAGGCAATAATTCTATGTGTGCCTTCAACTCCATTTTTAAAATGGAGCATTTTAATGACGTCTAAATCTGCAGGTGTTGCTTCCTGAGCCTTCTCTTTGTTCCTAACCTCATTCTGAATTTTGTCTTCATAATTATCTTTTACTGTTACAGCATCCAAAATGTACCTTTGAATTCTAAGCATCATAATGTTTAATTTTGCATATTTGTGATTGTTTACAAATGGAGACATAATGTAAGTATTTGGAAACTCACTTTTATTTTTCTTAATGTTATATTCATGAGGGATGTCCTTGTTAGTGAGTATGGCTGTAGTTCATTTAATTTACCGATGTATAGTGTTTGATTCTGAGGCTCCCTGACATTCCTCTCTCTCCATCCTGGTGAGTTGTTTCTTGGCTTTGTGCTTATGAACTGCTGCTGTGAACATGCTTTCTCTGTGTTCCTCATGTATGTGTCCAAGAGCTTATCTCAAGTCTGAATCTGAGACTGGAATTGCTGAGTCCTAGGTTGTATATGTTTTAGCCTAGATAAAGCCAAAACGTTCACTATAGTAATTGCACAAATTTACACTCCCAGAAGCAAAATTTGAGCATTTTAGTTCAACATTCTATCACTTTGTGTTGTCAACCCTCTAATTTTTACCAAGCTGGCAAGTGTGAAGCAGTATTTCATTATACTTTGAATTTGCATTTCTCTGATTACTAATGAGGCTGAGCCTTTTCTCCACATATTTGTAGGCTATTCAAGTACTCTTTTCTGTGAAGTGCCTGTTCAAATATCTTGCCCATTTTGATTGGGTTTTGTTTGCCTTTTTTTAGTGTGTTGATCTGTAGTTCTTTATAATATATTTCATTGAATTTTTGAGCTCTCTTATGAGAGGTATTGCTATTTTATTTATCGCTAAGAAAAAATATTAGAAGATTCTGTTAGATTGATTGTAAAATGCATCTTGATTAAAGAGGTGTTAAAAAAAGCAAAGAAATTTGCATGTTATAATGATAAAATGTTGTATATTTTTGATTTTAATCCTTTGTCAATTAAATGTTTTTTAAAATATAGTCTCTCAATTTGTACTTTCTTTCATTATCTTCTTTATATTGTCCCTTGATGCAAACTGGTTCTTAATTTAATGTAGCACAGTTTGAAAATCTTTTACTTTACTTTTTTTTTTTACATTTTGCATCTTCACAAATTGTCTTTACCTTGAGGTAATAAAGATACATTTAAAAATATTTTCCTTTATGTGTTTTATAGATTTACCTCCTACATTAAAGTTTTTTAATTAACTTGAAATTGATTTTGGATTATGATGTGAGGAAACCTCCAAAGTAATATATTAATTATTCCAGCATTTAGAAGACTATCCTTTTTCAGTCAATCTGAAAATCTAACTTAATTCCAAATCAAATATCCAAATATGCATATATACACACATACACACATATCTGTATCTATACATATATAAATGGGTCTATTTTGGGGTCTCTTAAATCTGTTCCATTGGTATGTATCTATTCACTTCAACACCACCATGCACTTGGATGCAGAGTATCCATGGTTCTTCTTATGGTTTCAGTGTGTAATGACTCCTCCAAAATTGGTGTAAAAACCTAGGTCCTTAGCTGACAAGGTATTTTGGGAAATTCTGGAAGCTTGTAGGAGGTGGGGTCCACTTGGAGAAAGTAGATCACCCATACATGTTCTCAGTAGTTAGGTGCCTTGTCCTTGGCCCCTTGCTGTCCCCTCTGTGTTTAATGCCCATCATGAAGGACATAGTTTTGTCCAATATACACTCCCACTTTATGATATTCTGCTAAAGCACATGGCACCAAGGGACTGTGGATAAAACCTGCTGAAATCATGAGCCAAAACAAATACTTTCTGTTTTTAAGTTGTTTTGTCATGCATTTGTCATGAACTAATTTGGAACTGAGGAAGTTTAAACTTTAGTGCTCCTTAGTTCAACATCACTAATTTGCATAGATTCTTAATGTAGTATTTATATTTTTGTGTTTTCTATTGGAAGATAGCCAATTACAAAATCTTAATCCCTTGTATATCGTAGATCTATCCTAGTAGTATCATTAGCCCTTCTGTTTCCTGTTTGGGGGATTGAACCCAGAACCTTGAACATATACATGTTGCTCTAAATTCCCCAGTCTGTTTTTGTTGAATATTTTGCTTACTTTTGCGTGTGTGTGTGTTATATGTAGAGGCCAGAGGACAACTTGACTATTATTCCTCAGGTGCTATTTGCTCTTTTTTGGGGGAACAAGGTCTCTCACTGGCCTAGAATTCGCCCAGTACACCAGGCTGTCTGGTCAGTGAGCCCCAGAATCTGCCTACCCTAACCTTCCTAGGGGTAGCTGCACTGCCGTGACCATCTTTTTTCACGTAATTCCAGGAAATGAATCAGGTTCTTAGGCACTTTGTCAATGCAGCCACTTCCCCAGCCCTTATTCTCTTGACCTTTGTTTTCCCACGTGTCCTGTAGAATCATCTTGCCAGGTTCCATAAATAAACCCCAAAGTTTTATGAAATTATTTGATATCTATACATCAGTTTTGAAAACACCGATTCTTTAGCAATATTGAGTTCTCCAACCTATGAATTTAATCTCTCTCTTTCTTTTAACTTTTCTTCAGTGTTTCAAAAATAGTTTTATGACTGTTTCATATGTATTTTGCATGCCTTTTATTAGACTAATTTCTAGCACCTTATGTCTTGGTGGGTTTTTACTAATTAGTATCTTTTAAAAATTCTATTTTTAAGTGTTACTGATAGTATATAGAAAATAATAGGTATTTGAATGTTGATTTTAAGTTTAGCAGCATTGCTTAAATTTATTATTAAATCAAATAACTTAGTTTCCTTGAGATAAGCTTGCAATATTAACATTGTCAATACTTTCTTTTGCAATGCCTATTCCTTCTATTCCTCACTCCCTATATCTCTTAATCCTGCCTTTCTTACCTTTCTTTCCTAATTATTTCACCATTCTGTGCAGAATTTGCAGTACAATGTTGGATAGACTGTAGGTCTCTTGCTTTTTTTTTTTTATAAAAAAACAACTTTATGAAGACATAATTCACATGCTATACAATTCACCATTTAGAGTATATGATTCAATGTTTATTTATAATCATAAAATGATTCAACCATCACTACAATTTAATTTTAGAATTTTTTTATTAACCTCACAAAAACTATGAATGTCTTTCCTTCCCCATCCTAACACTATTCCCCTTTCCAGGTTCTGGACAGCCAATAATCTATTTTTTGTCTCTACAGATTTGCCCATTTGGACATTATATACAAAATAGAATATATGGCATTCTGTGATTGGTTTCTTTTCAAGATTCATCTATCGTATCAATGCTCTACATTCCTTTTTATTGACAAATAATTCTACATTCTGTGGCTACATTATATTTTATTCATCCACCCATCCATCAGTTGGTAGACACTTTGGTTATTTCCATGCCTTAGATATTATGGATAATGCTATGAATTTCCAGGACAGTGTTTTCAGTTCTCCCGAGCATATACTTAAGAAAGGGATTCTGGGTCATGTGGATAACACTATGTTGACCTTTAGAGGAACTGGTGTATTGTTTTCTGGGTGACTACACTACTTTATATTTCCATGAAACTCCTATTTCTCCACATTATTTCCAACAATTCTTATAGTCCATGTTTTGAATGCTCTACTAAAGGGTACATCACTGAGGCTTAGCAAGCAGTGATTGCTAATGATCTGAGCACTTTTTACTTTTATTTTTATGTTTAGCAATCTAAATGTTCTTTAATAGGTAAATGGTTAAATAGATTACAATTATAGAATACTATTTGGCAATAAAAACCAAACTATTAGCAAACTCTGGATACATATACCAAGAAATATACTGTGTCAACCATAAAAGCTAACCCACTACATGATTATATTGATATTATATTCTTTTTTTATTATTGTTTATTCAATTGTGCACGTGTATGTGTGTGTGTGCATGTATGTGTGTATGTGTGTGTAGAACCACGGACGAATTCGGGAACCACTATGGACCGCCTCCTCCTTGTTTACTCTGCCCTGGGATTCACAGGCTCCGCCCTACCAGGACCGGAAACGCAGGCCGCCCCCGCTTCCACCTGGCGTCTATACGTGGGATCTAGGATCCGAACTCAGGAGCGTCTGCCTGCAAGGCAGAGGCTTGACCCCTGAGCCACCTCTCCAGCCCCTGATATTATATTCTTGAGATGAATAAATGTATAACATTAATCGTTGTCAGAAACTAGGAAATGGTATGGAGTGAGTATGTATGTAAAAGGACTTCAGGAACTATATTTGGATCTGGACTCTGTTGATGGTGATATTCTGGTTTTGATGTTATGCTACATTTTACAAGCTATTATTGTGGGAAAGTAAGTAAAAGATATACAGGGGTTTGTTCAATATTTCTTACAATTGCATGTGAACCTGCCATTATTTCAAAAGAAAAAAAATGACCTTAAAATGAAAGCAAACATAATAGTTGAAAATTTTATGTCTTCTTTGCCTTCTGCATAATTTCTTTGAAGAAATGTGTATCAGATTCTCTATTTTAAAGTTGTGTTGTTTGTCTTTGTTATGACTATTGCTTGTGCAGCCTAGATACAAGTCTTTCATCAGGTAGTTTATTTTTAAATTTTGTCTCCCACTTGTGTTGCTTTTTTGCTTTTTTGTAGGCTTATTTCTCTCCCCCAGGTTTTACATCTACTAACCAAGTGCCCTGCCTGAACTATATCACAGTCCAACAGTGTTCTAAAAAGTCTTTAGCTTTGGTAACATTTATGTTATTTTTATTTTTGTCATGTTTGTCCTTGGTGTTATATCTAAGGAGTGGCAATTAGAATTTGCCCAAATCAGTGGCAATTAGAATTTAAGGCTTTTCTGTAAATATTCTTTGTCAGGTTAAGGGATTTTGATTATTCTCTGAGAATATTTGAAATTCTATCAAATGTATATTTTACACTTATTGGTTTATATCTATATTCATGAATAAGACTGAGTACATAATTTTCTTTTCTGTAACTGTCCTTGCTGGGCTTTAGAACTGAGGTTATGCTGTCAAATTCTATACTGAATCGAATTAAGGAATGTTCTTTCATTTATTGTTTCCTAGGATAGATTTCTATAAGATTCAAATTATTTATGCCTTTAATGTTTTGTATAGTTCAATGAATAGCCCATTGTATTTTCTACATGGGAAGATTTTTTAATTACTGATTTCATGTTTTTAAGCTGTAAGGTTATTCACTTTCTCTTTCTAGGTGTTCTTCTAGAAAATTATCTGCTTTCTCTAAGTTTTCAACTCTATTGACTTATAATAGTTCATAATTTTCTTATTCTCCCAAAAGATCTGTTGTTTACAGCTATATCTTTTATTATTCCAAGAGCACACTTTTGTGTTTTGTTTACTGTTACTAGACATTTGTCCACATTGCTTTTTAAAATAAAAAAAATCTAACTTTTGGTTTTGTCAATAATATCTATTGTATTAGTTCTCCCAGCAAAAGAACCCCTCATTGTTCTAACTCTCTATTTTATATAGCAGTGCTACAATGTGTATTCTAGGACACATCTCCTTATGGACCTGTGGACAGATATACACAAGAGTGGATTTTGTTGGCCAAAGGTTTGCATGTCTCCAGTTTGAGTAAGTACGGCTGATTTCTGTCCCTGCTCTACGTCCTCACTAGCAGCAGAGGTTTTTTTTTTCCCTATGTCTGCATTCCCGCCTCTCATTTGGATTCTTCAACCTCCTTTTAGTAGCTTTATCGGTTAGTTTTTGTGCTGCTGTGAGACATCACTAAGGCTCAAACAACTTAAGGGTAGAGAAGGGAGATTTAATTTTCATATGGTTCCAGAAGAGAGACACAGTCCATTATGGCAGGAAAGACAAAGCTGGCAGAGAAGCTAGAGGTAGCCTAAGCCATATCCATCAAGGGGGCTGAGAGATGCAAAACTGCCCACTGCTAGAGCAGACCAAACTTCTCCAGAAGTAGAGTGGGGCTAATCAACTTCAAGCCCCATCTCCTGTGACTGCCTTACTCCAGCAAGGCTCCATCTCTTAAAGGAGCCACAACCTTCCTAAACAACTGAAGATTCAAATACATGAGCCTGTGGGAAGCAACTCACATCTCAAACCATGACAGCAGTCAAATAAATAAGTTAACGTGATGTGTTTCTATTTTTATTTGTGTTCTCTGATGATCTGTGTTTGGGGGAATCTTTTCTCAATGCTAGTTGCCCTTCAGAGACATTCTTTTGTCTAATTCTTGCTCATACATTTCCCCCAGTTTGAACAGAGAATATTTTATTGTAGTTTTTAATCTTTTATTCATTGACTTATAGGCATTTCTTGAATTACTAGTCTTTTGTCTTCTTTAGACATTGTAAATATATTTTCTGCTTTTGTTAGGTATTTATTAATCATTTTCCATGATGAAATATGTAAGTTTGATACCTTCAATTTCATCAATTGTTTTGGCTAATGGTTTATACTGCTGAAGTTTTGTAAAAAATCCTTTTCAAAGAAAAGAAATTGCAAAGAAAATATATGTTTGTTTCTAGAAACATTCTCTCATCCTTTACATTTATGGTCTTAATTCCTTCAAAGTTCATCTTTGCATGTAATGTTAGAAAGAAGTCTGGTTTATGTTCCTTTATGTTGCAAGACAGTTTTCCTAACAATATTTACGAAACCATCTGTTCTTGTTCATTGATTTTTGATGCTACATTTATTGCATAATAGATTCATATATATCTATGAATCTGTCTCTGAGTTTCTCAAACAAAATCATATTATTATATGAAGAATTCATATATATCTATGAATCTGTCTCTGAGTTTCTCAAACAGAAATCATATTATTATATGAAGAATGTATTAAGTCTGGCAGGCCAAATGTTCCATCTCTTCCTCAAGGTCAAGCTAACTATGCATAAACATTTATTTCTTTACATAAATTTTAGATTGAGTTTGTTGAATGTCTCAGGAAAATCCAATCAAAGTTTGTTTGGGAATACATTCAGCTTGTAGGTTAATTTGTGCAAAAAATGAGTACTAAAATAATATACTTTAATTTATTCATTTATTTATTTAAATTGGCTGTATCTGAGGAAACATCCATCTTCAGAATATACAAAGAACTCCTACAAGTCAACAATACAGAAGGAGATGACACAATGGAAATGGATTAAAAAACTTGAAACAGACATTTCAAAAAATGGGAGACTGGGGGCTGAAGAGGTGGCTCAGGGGTTAAGCCTCTGCCTTGCAGGTGGAAGTTTCTGAGTTCGGATCCTAGACCCCACATAAAGACGCTGGACGGAAGCTGGGGCGGCCTGCGCTTCTGGTCCTAGCAGGGCGGAGTCTGTGAATCCCAGGGCAGAGTAAATGAGGAGGAGATGGAGGCGGTCCATGATGGTTCCCAAATTCGCCTGTGGTTCTACACACACACACACACACACACACACACACACACACACACACACATGCACAATTGAATAAATAATAAAAAAATAAAAAAATGGGAGACTGACCCCCCCCTTACTGCAGTCTCCTACTCCTATTCCATCTTCCTTTGAATCTACTCTTACAGTAAGATTTCATTTAAACAGCCTTTTATCTTTGGATAGGAGGTAACCTCCAATACCAATCAAGATGGAGCCAAGGGTGGTGCAGGAACAGGAAAACTGAAAACTACAACAAACCATAATTCAGAACATCAGAAACCCTACATTAATCACCTGGAACCACACTAGCCAAATTTCTCCCCATCCTAAAGCTCAAGGAAATTTGCAGAAGAGGGGGCGGTAAGATTGTAAGAGCCTAAAGATGGAGAGGAGCAATGATACACAACATACTGCACACAAGTTAGTAGCCATATTCGGACTTTGCAAGACCTGAGCAATGACTGACATATCAATGATCCCCCAAAGTCTAGCATGGATCACAGGAGAGAAGGCTTCAGGCAGTAGGATCTTTAGAGGCAAGGGATTAACAGTCATAATAGTGTTCCCATACTAAAGGAGATCCTGAAAAGGGGCTCTTGGCAATGCCACCAAGTCCTTACACTTCATTAGAGTGGAGGACTCAGAGGGAAGTTTGGCATTCACACTAAAGGATGCTCCAGGGAATGGGAGGGGAGAAGGGGGGTTACTGGGAGAAGAAGAGTGAAAGGAAGGGGAAAAGGGGGGAGGGTGCAAGGGGAACTGGGAAGGGGGTATGATTGGGAATAAATAAATAAATATAATTTAAAAAATCTATACTAACAACAACAACAACAAAAAAGACATGCAAACAGATAGTAAGCATGTGAAAATATTCTTTATATCATTAGTAACTAAGGGGATATGAATAACCCAGTGGAAAAGCCAAAGTAAGCAGAGCTGATAATGTCAAGTATTAGAGTAGAAGGAATGTTGCTTAGTACAAATGTCAGGTGTAATCACTTTGGAAAAACATTGGCAGTTAAATACTCATATTTTCATATATACTAAACAAACCAAAAATTCCACTGGTATATATTTACTTGAGACTTAAAAATATGTATCTCGAAAAATGTTGCATAACAATGTTCACAGTGATCTTATTTATAACAGTGTCAAGCTAGAAATAAACTAAATGTCTGCACAGGAAAACCAAGTTATTTTGTATTTATATAATGTGATGTTACTCAGCAATGAAATTGCCAGTCCATTGATATGTCACATAGATGAATCTCAAAAAAAAACACCCCACATTATGTTGAGCAACTGGAATCCAAATGCCAGCGAATAGTTCATAAAATTCAGTTTCTATGAAGTTGAGGGACAGCCAAAATGAATATAACATAGAAATCAGAACAGTGGTTATCTCTAGGGCAGGCATGTTACAAGAAAGAGACATGAGGGAACTGTGTGAAGAAAATATTCTATACCTAGTTTAGGTGGTACTTACAAGATTACAGACAATTGTCAAAACTCATTCCATTGAATATTTAAAGTTGTGTGCACTAATTATTTATTAACCTCTCACTCTCTTTACTGATATTATTTTGGAAAAAAAAATTAAGTCAAAACAGGTGATCAGGTAAAGATGAGTCCAGTAGTACCAGAGTGCTTGCTCATGCACAGGCCTGGGTTAATCCTTAACATAATAGAGGTGATGAGACTGAAGACTTAAAAATAGATGGAATAGACTCTTTCTTTTTGCTACCCCACATAGCAGATAGTGTGTGTTTTTAAATTTTTATTATTATTATTTATTCAACTGTGTGCACATGCGTGTGTCTGTGTGTGTGTGTGTGTATGTGTAGGACCACAGATGAATTCGCGAACCACCATGGACGCCTCCACCTCCTTCTGCCCCAGGATTCACAGGCTCCGCCCTACCAGGACCAGAAGCGCAGGTCGCCCCCGCTTCCGCCTGGCGTCTATACGTGGGATCTGGGATCCGAACTCAGGACCTTCCGCCTGCAAGGCGGAGGCTTAACCCCTGAGCCACCTCTCCAGCCAGGGTAGTGTGTGTTTTTAAGTGTTTTATTTTGTACCCTTTTGAGTCACAGATAACTGCCATACAACGTCTAATTAGGACGTTTGTTTATTTGTTGGTGGTTCAGAGAAGGCTTATGCCAGAAAGAACTCTAGACTCTAGAAAGAAATCAGGAAATTGCTTATACGGATTAAGATCACAATTACATCTATCAAAAACAAATCGCTTTGACAAGAATTTCATGAAAGCCTAAAATATTAATTCCACAGCATTGTGAACATGTTATGCTTCCTTGAACTGCTGGGTTAGGTTTCTTAGGAGTGGTTAGAAAGGAAAAATGAATTCTGGGAACAGTACAGAACAAACAAATTGAGCAAACTGTAGTTACTTCAGCATTTCAATATATTACATGGTATGTGTATGTTTAGAATTAGTGCTATATTTACTATTTCCTTTCTTCATAATTTTCTTTTTTTTGTAAGATACTTTGAGAAGATTTTTTTTCTAAGTTAAAGCACATCCTTCATTCTTTAGAGTTCATGGTGGATATGTATTTTTTTCCTAAAAATTCACTTTTGCCCTGAGAGATATTTTTGCTGGACATACAATTCTCAGTTACTCGTGTCCTTCTAGTGTACTGCAATATTATCCTATTATCTTATAGTTTTTCTGTGAGAGTTCAGTTATCTGTATAGTTGTTTCTTTGTGGGCTACATATCTATTCTTTCATTTCTTTATTTTATGGTGTTATGTGTCTATAAGAGGGATTTTCTTTTTCATATTCCCTTACTTAGGGTTCTTTATGGGTCTTGAAACTAAGGTTGTCTTTCTGAAGTTTGGGAATTTTTTTTCTGTTTTTTTTTCTCCCATATTTTATTTTTTATCGCAATCATACAAGCTCAATAGGTACCCCCATCCTCTCCCTCTCTCCTCCCCTCCCCAGTTCTCCCTTGCATTCCCCCCCATTTTCCCCTGCCTTTCACTTTCCTCCCTCCCTCCCCTTTGCCCAGTGCCTCCCCCTTCCTCCCTCACATCCCCTGGAGCATCCTTTTGTGAGTGTGTGTGTGTGTGTGTGTGTGTGTGTGAATGTCAAACCTCCCTCTGAGTTCTCCACCCTACTGAGGGGTAAGGACTGAGTGGCATAGCCCAGAGCGCTTTCTTGGGCTCCGGTTAGTATGGGAACACTATTATGTCTGCTAATCCCTTGCCTCTAAGGATCCTACTGCCTGAAGCCTTCTCCCCTGGATCCATGCTAGACTTTGGGGGGTTGTTGACATGTCAGTCATAGCACAGGTCATGCAAAGTCCAATTATGGCTACTGTAGCCCTAACTCGTGTGGAGTATCTTGCATATCGTTGGTCCTCCCCCTCTTTAGGCTCTTAAAATCTTGCTGTCCCTCTTCCTCAAGGTTCTCTGAGCTTAAGGATGAGTAGAGATTTGGCTCGTCTGGTTCCAAGTGATTAACGTAGGGTCTTTGGTGTTCTGAATTATGGTTTGTCGTTGTTTTTAGTTTTGCTTTTCTTGCACTGCCCTTGGTTCCATCCTGATAAGTATGGAAGGTCATCTCCTGAAGAGCAAGGAGTCTGCCCTGTTCCAGGTCCCCGGCAGAAATGCTGCTTTGTTTTAATGATTATCTCCTCCTGCTTTTTTCTGTCTCTTCTTTTATGGGGAAGACTTTACTCTTCCTTCCTTGACCCCTCATGTATCTTTTTTTTTTTTTAACATTTTTTATTATTATTTCCACTCATACAAACTTAATAGGTACACCAGTTCCCTTCCTCCCTCCTCCTCCTCCCAAACCCCCTGCTCCCCCTCCCCTTACCCCTCCCTCCCCATCCCCCAGTGCCTCCCCCCCAATTCCCAGAGAGTCCTTTAATGTGCATGCCAGACTCTCCTCTGGGCCCTCCTCTCCGATGACGTACAAGGACCCAGTGGCATTTCCCTGAACCCTTTCCCGTGTTCCCCTTAAGCATAGGAACACTACTGTGGCTGTCAATCCCTTGCCTCCAAGGATCTTGGTGCCTTTAGCAGATGCTACACTTTGTGGGGTCAATAGTGTGTTGGACATTGCGTGGGGCATGCAAAGTCCAATTATGATTGCTTTGGCCCTAACTTGAGTGGAGTATCTTGCAAATCATTGCTCCTCTCATCCTTTTGCTCTTACAATCTTACCACCCCCTCTTCTGCAAATTTCCCTGAGCTTCAGGATGGGGAGAGATTAGTCTAGCCTAGTTCTAGATGGTTGATATAGAGTCTCTGAAGTTCTGGATTGTGGTTTGTTGATTTTCTTTTGCAGTTTTGCTGCTCCTGCAATGCCCTTCACTCCATCCTGATGGGTATTGTATGTTACCCCCTGGCCAGAGACAAAAAGCTGTTAAACTGGAGTCTTGTTATAAGAGCCCATTCAAAGGTAGATGTAATAAAAGTAGGAAACCTCAGTGAGGGAGGGGTCAATCACCCATTTGCAAAATGGCTACTTTCTATCTGCCAGACTGTATGTCCTCCCCTTCTGGTGAGATCATACCCCCTCAGTTGTAAATGATCAGGAACGAACGTCTGTGAACTTAACCAGTTGTCTCATTACTTACTTGCAGTCCTTGATGGAGGCCTATTTTCTCTGCTGTAACATGGTCCCCTCTCTCCTTGTGTCTGGGGAAGACTTTTCCTTCCCTGACCCCTCACATATCTTTTTTTTTTTTTTTTACATTTTTTATTATTATTTCTGCTCATACGAACTTCCAACCCCATCCCTCCTGTTCATAATCCTTGCAATTACTGTAGGTATTACATAGATTTATCTTTGAGTGTCTCAAGGTGGGCTGGGTGGGTTTGGTACTAGGAGCCACCTATTAGGGAGTACATACAGCGCTTAATTTTCTGGATTTGGGATACTTCACTTAATATAATTGTTTCTAATGACATCCATTTCCCAGCATATTCCAGTAATTCATCATTTTTGATGGCTGAGTAGTACTCCATTGTATAGATGTACCACTGTTTCCTTATCCACTTGTCAATTGTTGGACATTTCGGTTGATTCCATGACTTTGCTATTGTAAACAATGCTGCTATGAACATGGTCATGCTTGTGCTATCGAGGTGAACCTCTGCTGCATGGAGGGGGTATTCCTAAAAGTGGAATAGCAGGGTCATATGGCATTTCAATCTTTAATTTCTTTAAGAATCTCCAGATGGCTCGCCAGAGTGGCTGTATGAGCCTGCATTCCCACCAGCAATGTAGGAGAGTTCCCCTCTCTCCACATCCTTTTCAGCATTTGTTGTTGTTTGTATTGTGGATTTTTGCCATGCTGACTGGGGTGAGATGATGTCTCAGGGAAGTTTTGATTGAATTTCCCTGATGGCTAAAGAAGTGGAGCATTTTCTAAGATATGTGTTAGACATTTTAATTTCATACCTGGTAAAGTTTCTTTTAAGTTCCAGGGCCCATTTTTTAATTGGGCCATTGGTTTCCCTGGTGTTTAGTTTTCTAAGTTCTTTGTGCACTCTGGATAGTAGAGCTCTATCAGATATGTGGTTAGTGAAGATTTTCTCCCATTCTGTGGGTTGCCTTTGAGCTCATGTTACAATCTCTTTATCTGAACAGAAGTTCTTTAATTTCACAAGATCCCAACTGTTAAGAGTTGGTAGCAGTGACTGTGCCATTGGATGTCTGTTTAGGAACTGTTGGCCTAGCCCAATCACCTTGGGGGAGTTCCTTATCCTTTCAACTATGGTTTTTATAGTCTCTGGCCTTATATCAAGGTCCTTGATCCATTTGGAATTAAGTCTTGTACATGGTGACAAGTACGGGTCCAGCTGCATGTGGAGATCCAGTTTTGCCAGCACCATTTGTTGAAGATGCTGTTCTTTGTCCATTGGATTCTTTGGGCCCCTTTGTCAAAAACCAAATGGCTGTAATTTTGTGGGCTTATATCTGGGTCTTCAATCCTTACCCATTGATCTGTGTGTCTATTTTGGAGCCAGTACCAGGCTGTTTTTATAACTATGGATTTGTAGTATAGACTAAGGTTTGGTATGGTGATACCTCCAGCAGTGTTTTTGTTACTCAGGATTGTCTTTGCTATCCTGGGTCTTTTGTGCCTCCATATGAATTTTGAGATTGTTTGATCAACCTCTTTAAAGAATTGCTTTGGGATTTTAATTGGTATAGCATTGAATTTGTATATTGCCTTTGGTAGGATGGTCATTTTTACGATGTTGATTCTGCCAATCCAGGAACATGGGAGGTCTTTCCACCTTCTGGTGTCTTCTGCAATTTCTTTCTTTAGGGTTTTAAAGTTTTCATTGTAAAGGTCTTTTACCTCCTTGGTTAGGTTTATACCAAGGTATTTCATTTTTTTAGGGGCTATAGTGAATGGGATGGTTTCTCTCAAGGCTTTTTCACTTCTTTCATTCTGGGCATATAGGAAGGCCTCTGATTTTTGCACATTTATTTTGTATCCTGCCACCCTGCTGAACTTCTCAATTAGTTCCAGGAGCTTCCTGGTGGAGTTTTTGGGTTCACTCAGGTATAAGATCATGTCATCTGCAAATAGGGATAGCTTGACTTCTTCCTTGCCGATTTGAATCCCTCTTATGTCCCTTTCTTATCTTATGGCTTCAGCTAAGACTTCAAGTACAATATTGAATAGAAGTGGTGAGAGTGGACAGCCTTGTCTAGTTCCTGATCAAAGTGGGAATGCTTCCAATTGTTCCCCATTGAGCATAATCCTTGCTGTGGGCTTGTTGTATACAGCTTTTATTATATTGATAAAGGTTCCTTCTATTCCTACTGTCTCTAGCGTTTTGATCATAAAAGGCTGTTGGATCTTGTCAAAAGCTTTTTCTGCATCTATCGAGAGTATCATGTGGTCTTGGACTTTGGACTGGTTTATATGATGAATTACATCTATTGATTTGCGTATGTTGAATCAACCTTGTGTGCTGGGGATGAAGCCTACTTGGTCCCTGTGAATGATCTTTTTGATATGTTTTTGAATCCGATTTGCTAAGACTTTGTTGAGAATCTTTGCGTCTGTGTTCATCAGAGAGATCAGCCTATAGTTTTCTTTTTGAAGTGAATCTTTATTAGGTTTTGGGATTAAAACGATATTAGCTTCATAGAAAGAATTTGGTAGTGTTCCTTCCTTTGCTATTTGATGGAACAGTTTAAGGAGTATTGATGTTATTAACTCCTTAAATGTCTGGTAGAACTCTGTGCTGAATCCATCTGGTCCAGGACATTTTTTGGTGGGAAGATTTGAGATTACTTCTTCAATTTCCTTATATGTTATAGGACTATTTAAATAATTCACAACTTCCTGATTCAATTTAGGTAGGTTGTGTTTACTTAGAAATTCATCTATCTCTTTTGTGTTGTTAAACTTCACAGAGTACAAGTTTTTGAAATATGACATTATAATTCTCTGGATTTCTTGGGTATCAATAGTGATAACTCCATGCTCATTTCTAATTTTGTTAATTTGGGTTTTCTCTCTCTTGCTTTTGGTTAGTTTAGCTAGGGGTGTATCAATCTTACTGATTTTTTCAAAGAACCAGCTTTTTGACTGATTGATTTTTTCCTATCGTTTTCTTAATCTCGATTTCAGATATTTCTCCCCTTATTTTGCTAATCTCCTCTCTTCTACTACTTTTGGGATCAGATTGCTCTAGTTTCTCTAAAGCTTTAAGGTGCATTGTTAAGTTATTTATTTCTGATGTTTCCATTTTTTTGATGTAGGCATTGAGAGCTATGAACTTATCTCTTAGGACAGCTTTCATTGTGTCCAGAGATTTTGGTAAGTTGTATTTTCATTATCATTCACTTTCAGGAAATCTTGAATTTCCTTTTTAATTTCTTCCTGAATCCAGTTTTCATTCAGCATCATATTGTTAAGTTTCCAGGAGTTAGTGTATTTTTTCTTGTTTGTTGTGTTGTGGATGTCCAGCTTTAGGCCATGGTGGTCTGATAGGGGACAGGTTAGAATTTCAACTTTCTTGTATATGTGTAGATTTATTTTGTGGCCCAATATGTGATCTATTTTGGAGAAAGTTCCGTGTGCTGCTGAGAAAAATGTGTATTCTTTGGTGCGTGGGTGAAAAGTTCGATAGAGATCTGTAAGGTCCATTTCTTTCAGGGTTTGATTAAGTTCCAAAGTGTCTCTGTTAAGCTTTTGACCTGTTGATCTATCCCATGTTGAGAGGGTGGTGTTGAAGTCCCCAAGAATTATCGTTTGGGGGTTGATTTCTTGCTTTAGACAATGTAGGGTTTTCTTAATGAATGTGGAGGGGCCCGTATTGGGTGCGTATATGTTCAGTATTGTGAAGTCTTCCTGGTGAATTGTACCTGTGACTAAAATGTAGTATCCATTTGTGTCTCTTATGATTTTCTTTGATTTGAAGTCCACTTTGTCTGAAAGCATAATTGCTACCCCTGCCTGTTTCCTGGTTCCATTAGCTTGCAAGATTTTGGACCAGCCTTTCATTCTTAGGATGTGCCTATCTTTTGTGGTGGGATGAGTTTCCTGAAGGCAGCAGATTGTTGGATTGTGGTTTTTAATCCAAGTTTGTAATCTGTGTCTCTTAATCAGTGAGTTAATACCATTGACATTTAATGTTATAATGGAGAAATTATTTTTAATTCTGGACATTTTTTATGTTTAGTAGATTTTGTAAGCGTGTTGTTTGATATTTATGTTTTGGTGCTATTATACTTCCCTTCTGTCCTCCTGGATATGCTTGTTCTTTTCTTCAAGCTTTAGTATAATTTCTAGCATTTTTTGAAGGCCTGGTTTGGTAGACATGTATCCCTTCAAGTTGTCTTTGTGCTGGAAAACTTTTCTTTCTCCCTCAATCATGACAGATAATTTTGCTGGGTATATCAGTCTGGGTTGGCATTTTTGCTCATTTAATACTTGAAGTATGTCTCTCCAAGCTCTTCTTGCTTTTACTGTTTCCCTTGAGTAGTCATTTGTTATTCTAATATGTTTACCTTTAAAAGTGACTTACTTTTTTTCTCTTGAAGCTCTCAGCACCTTTTCTTTGTCTTTAATGTGGAGTGTTTTGACTATTATTTGCCGTGGCGATTTTCTATTTTGGTCATATCTGTTTGGAGTGCGAAATGCCTCTTGTATTTGGATAGGCCTCTCATTCTTTAGTTGTGGGAAGTTTTCATTTATGATGAATTGAAATATTTCCTCACGTGTGGTATTTTGGGATTCTTGTTCTGGTATTCCAAGAATGCGCATGTTAGGCTTCTTCAGGGTGTCCCATATCTCTTGAATGTTCCTGTCTAGTATCTTTTTGGCTTTAACAATCTCTTCCATTGAGCTGGTTAATTCTCTCACTTTGTCTTCAAGATCTGAAATTCTATTTTCTGCCTCATTTGTTCTGCTGATAAGACTCTCTGTTGAGTTTTGGGTTGAAGATAACTTGTCTTTTAGTTCAATTTTAAACTCTGCCTGAGACTGTTTTAAAAATATGCCTATTTTTGTTTCTTGAACTGTTTTTCTGAACTCCTCGAAGTACCTGTTGTGTTCCTGTTCAAAGTGGTTGATACGGTTGTTTAACTCCTCTTGGATTTCCTCTTTCATAATATTAATCATGGTAATGATCATACTCTGAAAGTCGTTATGTTGGGTCTGGCTTTCATGGCTATTTTCTGTGAATTTGTTTTGGTCGGAATCCATCATTCCCTCACATATCTTAAGCAGGCAACTATTTGTCATTCTAGGTCCGAGGTTCTCAAAATTCTTGAAGACTTCTTCACTAAAAATGATGCTATTAGCTATTATTAAATCTACTTACTAAGTATTGATTTCAAAATATGTTTCTTTTGTAGAAATTCTACCTGAATTTTGTTCCTTTAAGTGTGTTTGGTGGCTTAGTTACCTGTTCTTTACATATACTTTTTATCCTCTTTATTATTTTTAATTTTATTTATTTTGCATGTGTACATGTGTGTGTGTGTGTGTGTGTGCGTGTGTGTGTGTGTGTGTGTGTGTGTGTGTGTGTGTGTGTATCAGAGGGCACTGCAAGTCCCTATGGAAGATCAGGGTGATTTCAGGAATCATCCTGGATTGCTTCTATCTGCTTCTTGTTTCATTCTGGGATTTCCCAGGCTCCACCCTCAGGGCCCGAAGTAAAGGCTGCCACCATTTCTACCTGGCATTTTTACATGGGACCTGGGATCTGAACTTAGGACCTTCTGCTTGCAAGGCAGAGTCTTAATCCCTGATCTATCTTTCCAGCTCCTTTTTTATTTTTTAAAACTCTCTTTCTCTCTCTTTCTCTCTCTCTCACCCCCCACATATATGGGTTAAAATTATATTTTTAAAAATTCATATACATATTATGCTGATTACATTCCTCCTCACATTCCTTTTCTCGCTCATCTCCCTTCTGTTTATCCCTTTCATTCCTCTGGACAGTTTTTCTTCTAATTTCATGTCATAATGATTTAATATATCTATTTAAAATCTAGGACCCACAAATGAGAAAAAACATGTTATTTATTTTTATGAGATCAACTTAACTTATTTAATATGACTATTTCCACTTACATCCATTTCCCTTCAAATGACATATTTGTTCTGCTTTATAGATAAAAAAACCACATACTATACATATGCATATATATTTAAAATTCTTCCATTCATCTGCTATTGCATACTTAGGCTGGTTCCATAACTTAGCTATTGTGAATAGTGCTGCAATAAACATTGATGTGCAAGTATCTGTGTGACATGTTGACTTGGATTCCTTTGGATAAATAGCCAGGAGTGGTATTGCCAGGTCACTTTTTGAAACACCTCCATACTGATGTGCAGAGTGGCTGATCTAGTTTACATTTCTGTCAGCAGTATATAAAGATTTTCTTCTACCCACATACTCACTAGCATTTGCTATTATATGTTTTTGTAGTGACTACCATTCTGTTTGGGGTAAGATGGAATCTAAGTATAGTTTTGATTTGCAGTTCTCTGTCATTGTATAGTTGCCTTTGTAATTTGTGTCTGATTTTGTTAGTATTCTGTGTTTTTCTAGGACTGATCCAGCCAATAATTGTTCCTCTGAGCCCTGACTCAGAGCCCTTGCTTCTTTATACATTTCATGATCTTATCTTCTATTTCTATTTTCCCCCTCTTCTCTTCTCTTCCCCTTTCCTTTTTTATTTTTCTATTTTGGCCACAAGATGCTATTTCTTGGAGTTTGGTATCTATTTGAGTTCTGGAAGGCTTGAATCAAAGGGTACTCTAGAGAACTTCTGTATTTGTTTCTGTTGGAATTCTATCTGCTTGGAGACTACTGCAAACTACAGTCTTGGCATAAGGCATAGCAAATGTGGCTGAGAAGCTATTTGAGGGTAAACTGTGGCTTCCAAATTCTGAAGAGACTGCTTTT
The DNA here is from genome assembly GCA_023101885.1 of Typhlomys cinereus. Taxonomy (NCBI): domain Eukaryota; kingdom Metazoa; phylum Chordata; class Mammalia; order Rodentia; family Platacanthomyidae; genus Typhlomys; species Typhlomys cinereus. The sequence continues at coordinate 2,737,415 of JALPQD010000259.1, forward strand.
CTGTAGTTAAGATGTGAAACAGACTAATTTTTGGCTGTTATCTAAGGGGAGGGATGAATTTGCTTCTATTTTGTCTTGCATGCAATGTGTAGCTTCCCAGCTGGGCTCTCAGATCAGACTCTCCATTCAGAGGTGCCATGGTGCTTATTCCTGTTCCCTTGGGCCTTAGGCTGAAGCTTAAATCCATCAGATTAAGCAAATGCCCTTAAGTTGTCTCCATGCTCTATTGAACCTTACTGGGATCAATCTTTCATTTAGTTCTTAGTTGAAAATTCATTACTTTCTTGCCGGTTCATTCTCACATGTATACAGATTCAAAAAAAAAAAATCGGTCTTGCTATCATCTTTGTTTTCATCCAGAAGGGTTGGTTGAGATAGTCTAATCTTGAAAAATAGGAAAATTGTTATCATCTTTATAAATATGTTTTGTGTATAAGCTTAAATTTATTCCTTAGTAAAGTAAAAATGTGTATGACAATTAATATAGCTGTATATGCATATAATTTCAAAATGAAAACAGTGAACATATCAGGTATCACGTCTCTAAGTTACTGAATGATCCTTCTCTAAACAAAATTGCAATTGAGAGGCACAAACACAACTTGCAAGTCCTCAAACCTTCTGGGACCTCCAAGCTTCTTTCTTATTCTGGAGTGGAGTCTAGAAACATTATGCAAATGCAGATGGTTATTTTTAACCTCCTGGTTCTTGAAAGCTTCCTGGGAGGTGTGCCTACTTCTTGAAGGTGATAACTGGTTGTTAAATTTTCCTCTGGGTATCCAGTAGCTGGCTACTGATGATCCCCGCTGCTTGATACCAAGACCTTATACAAAGCAACCCAAATAGCGGTGCCCTGTCACTGTTCTGATGTGCTGCCCAAGAAGGTTTTTATATTGAAGGTGAGAATTGTGATAGAGAAAGACTTGCTTTGGTTAGATTGATAGGACCATGGCAGAGGAACCCATTCTGCCAGTTGCTGGCTAATGTCCTGGTTGGGAAGAGTAATAACCTCATTAATGAGTTATCTCTTACTTACAAGACAAATTTGACTCATTTCTTCCTTAAAAGATGGTGTCATTGATTAAAGGTGGCCATTAGAGACCATGAATAAATGCATCTGTTTTCCCTTTGAAGATATTTGATGTTTGCATTTTGTGCTAGGAAGCAAAATAGTTTCTCTGGATAACCTGGATGTCTTCAGGTTATCTTAAGGGTAATCTTACAGCTCTAAAGAACAGGGATCAAGAAAAGAAATGATTTCAACAACCTTGAGTTTGACACATGATGTGGAGATACATATGACTAACCCTTAAACTGGGGAACCTTGCTAACTCTGGCCTTAATTATATGCAGAATCTGTGGACAGTGGTTTGTGCTATTGAGGATGCAACTCACAGGCCTGGTGAGAGCCACCAGGCTGTAATGAATCTCACTGCAGCTACACACTTAACTAAAGCTCCAAAGCCGAAACGGAATTCATCACACCAATTTAGTAACTTAAAACCAAAGTCAGATGCTAATTTTTACAAAAAGGCATCAAAGTTTCCTTTTTGCAAAGTCGACTGAACTAGTTCAGATTAAAACCCAAGCCAATGTATTATTAAAATAATTGAATTGGGCTAGCAAAGCATCAGAGTGAAGTCAAACTCGAATTCCACATGTTCTTGATTATAGATAACAGGCTCCTCCTTTATGGGCTAAATTGGGCTGGGTGAGAGGGAAAGGCGCTTGGCTATCAATGAAATGATGGTACTCACCCGATTAGCCTTCAGAGGGAAGGTACAGGTGTGCCTAGAATGCCAATGTCCTCTGTAACCCTTCTCTGGAGACTCTGGGCTGTGAGGCCTTCTTTAGCATGCCCTGTATGTGTCCCCGCAATCATTCTCCAAGACCCATTTGGCTGCATTCAGAATTGGTCATTGTAGCCCGAATGGGACTGACCATCCAAGGGACCAAATGGGCAGGACTGGCCTTGTCACTGGCCACTTCTTCGGGGGGGCGCAGAGAGTCATATCTTGCTTAGCTGTGCTTTTCATGAACGGCTGAGGAAATATTTGCAAAGGACACAATTCCAGACCCCCCCACCCCCCACCAGCTGTGCTGTCTTTTCTGGGTGAGGCTGATTGCTTTTGGCTCCACGAGTGCAGTGTATTCCATCAAATCAGTCTCTCCTCCGCGGGGGTATTTATTATGTGCCATTTTCAAAATAAAAGGGACGCGGAGCAATCATCCAGCCAAACCATAAAACATTTTATTATCCGAGACGGTGAGGGGACAGGTTTGACATACAACACGGGGAGCGGCAATGGCCGAACAATGTGGTACTAAAGCGTGATTTAATGAGGCTTGGAGGATTTAGTTCGGTCAGAAAAGCTCCACTCTGTCTTGGGCACAGGCGAAGCTGAGCTGGCGTGGGTACCTGCCCAAGCAGCATCTCACCAGGTAGGCCTCAGCCAGCAACTGCTATTTGTCCTGCCGTTGTCGCAGACAACCATTGTCGGGGAGACTTTAGAGCTGGAAACTTCTGACTGATTTAGTGGACCCCAAACTTGGCGCCGCTTCCCAGCGGCTTCCGTTTTACAAGGCCAGCAGTTAATCCAACAAAAGCCTGAATTCATTTCCCTCTATGCCCATTGATTGCCAGCTGAGAGCTGGATGCTGTCAACTTGCTCCCCCCCCCCCTGCCCCCAGAATTCCATTCCAGTAGAATTGAGGTCCTTTGCCCTCTGATCAAAGGCAATGTGCCATCTTGGGCAACATTTTTAATTTCTCCTTTTTTTTTCCCCCAGGGGAAAAAAGCTCATTAGCAGATGGTTGTTGGTCATCAAGTGTGTCTCTGTCTCTCTCTTTTTTTTTTTTTTTTAATTTAATCAAACATGTTCCTGATCCAGCTGCATTGCATCTACCTATTATACCTTTTACTGGGCTGGCACAACCTCCGACTTGGAATCATGTACAGAAGACATTCCTGAACCAGTTCAAGAATCGCTTTACTGTCTTCTTTACTGAAATAGATATGTCATTGAAGATTTATCTTATACCATGTAAGGTACCATGGGAGGAGGTAGATGGGAGATATAAAAGCCCCGTTTTCGTCCTGAAGAGGCTGATATTTTGAAGGGTATGATTGCACACACACAGGAGAGAGTAATTGATGTTGGGTTCCAACATAAGCTAAGAGCTTCCATAGGCTAAAACAGTGGCTCTTAAATGCTATTTAGTCAGTTTTAGAGCAGCCATGCTGGGAGGTTTGAAGGTCTTTGAAGGTCATCCCCACTGCAGGGTCTATCATAAAGGAACACACCCTATCAGTCTGAAGGTATTGGTTCTAATCCTTACAGAGTTAAAGTCACCACCTTCCCCCAATCCTGTTTATGAAAGGATATGGAGATTAGCTCTCCATTGCAGATAAGCGCCACCATGAGCTGCTTCACAAGCTGAACCGGGTTGGGCTCCAATAAGAACAGATCAATGAGATGTAAAGGACCAAAAGCTCCAATCAGGTTTCCAGAAATGAGCTAACCAATGAGGAGAAACCACTTTTTTCCTGGGCTTGCCTAACCTGTAAATACCCCTGATCCTTGCAGCCATCTTTGGCTCATTTGTCTCTCACAGACTTTTCAGGCTCCCTTCTTCTTCATTGACTCCAAGTCTGGAATCTGTAAGTTCCTTTCTGGCTGCCTTGCCCCTCATGGACTGGATGTCTGTGAGTTCTGTTCTTTCTCTCCTCTAATAAAATCCGCCTTAATACACTTGCACTGCTTTCCCACTTCAATTCCCAGACACAAGAATGCCAATTTTGGCACAGTACATCAGACTTCTTATTCATCTCAGAAACCATGCCCATGAGTTCAGTTCTTTCTCTCCTCTAATAAACTCTGCCTTAATCCTCTACAAGTGTTCTGGTTTCACTCTTTGACTTCTGAACACAAGAACCAGGACATAAAACCCCAGTCCTGCAACACTATTGCATAACAGAATTACTTGGAAGCATTTAAGAAGGCAGCTACTTCAGGTCTCACATCAGAGACCCTGGTTCACTGATTGGTGGAAAGGTGTTTGCAGTAGGACTTGGGAAAGCTCCCGAGTGACTCCAATGATGTATAGTCACAGCTGAGGAATAGTGGCCTGAGAGAGACACGACTACCTTTTTGGTTTGCTTGTTCTGCTTTATGATTTAGGTTCTCCTCTGGATTTTGCTTCTCTCCTGGTAAAGGGGAAATTTCTTCTCTCCATTCCAAATTGCCTTTTGTATGTATCTCAATTATACACAGTCCTACCACTTTTCTGTAATAATCTCTTTACAAGTCTAGTCATCCCAACAGACTGGAACCTTTCTGAGGGCACGGGTTCAGGTTTCAGTCATTCTTTTATTCTCAGAAGATTGGTTACCATTTGTTGACTGAAGACCCAAAAGAATGAGCTGGGTGACCTTGAGCAAATGCATATTCATAGACATGGAGAAGGAGGAACTATTACCTTATAAGTGTTGTGTATAATGCCACTAAATGTAGATGCTCTTCCCTGGTGACTCTGGAATCCTTTTAAGATAAAGGTGCCCTGCATATTCTAGGCATTCTCATGAGCAGTTGATGCTAGAATAACACCTTTTTCTAGTTTGTGCTGAAGCACAGGTGAATTTTGATGAGCTTACAGCAGAACTGCTGTTGGTGGCTGAGTCTATGAATGTCATCAAAATAAGATGGTTGACTTCAAAAATATTTGCAATGTGTTTAGGGTCTAGAACCTTAGCAGGATATAGCAGTCCAAGAGTCTGTTAGTGACCCAGAGGCCAATGGTCTCCCACAGTTCTTGTATCTTACTGGCATCATCGATCTCTAAGTTACTCTTTCATTAAAACACTCTTTTCAAACCTTGTTTGCAGGTGCATCCATTTGGTTTGGGAGGAAGGAGTGAGGAGATTAGTATTTCTAAGAGATCTGTGGTTAGGGCTCATCTACAGTGACAAATTAACTATTGATGTCTTTCTCTTTTCTGTGAATTAGTTTAACTGCATTTGCAAGCATCTCCCTCCCTTTTTCATACTGCAGTTCTAAGCCGTGCAGTCCAGATTACAGGAAGGTTTTTGTAATGATAGACATTTAGGTGCTGGAAATTTTGGGCAGCAAGGGTCTGGAATGTAGGTTCATTTGTTCATATGGGGTCTTGAGCCCAGAAACATCCTGGGGCCATCACCTCCATCCTTCTGAGCTCTCTGCAGGCCAGGTTGAGGACTTACCTCCTTCCTTTGGTCTCTGTTGCTGACAAGAAGCTGGCCTTCTGCCTTCTGTTTAATTAGCAGATTTTCTCTTTTGAGATGAAAATGTCTTTTAAAGAATTTCAATTGGGAGAGCGAAGGCCTGAGGACATCGAAGGTCATAGTTTGTGCTGTTTTGTCTCCATAGAGAAGGCTTTTCCCATAGTGTCTCTTGCCTATTTATTCTGGAAAAATCAAGCAAGCAAGCAAACAAGCAAGGAAGCAAATCAGGAGATCAGACTGTCTATAGGGAAACCTGTGTCATTTAAAGGTGAATGAAATATTCCCCTGTTCTAAATTGCTCAGGGGCAAGAACAAAGGAAGCATCACACGGTTGTTAACATTAAAGATGTATTTTTTTTTCCAGTTATGTGCTATGACAAGGCAGGGTTTGTCAAGACAGAAGGGCATAGGCAGGGACAGTAATTTGTAGGACTTTGAAGGGACCTGTGTGGTGAGAACGAAGTCGGTCTCGTAAGCATCAAGTTATAGTCATTTCTTAACGTCAGGGTGTTTCTACTTGCTTCTACCTTGAGAGCCCAGCGATCCTGCATGTCAAATCCTGAATTTAAATGAATGTGAAGCTCTGCTGGAGAAACCTCTTTGCAGCCACAGCTGGGCAGCCACCAGAGAGTTTTCAGGCTAGACATGTTTTTCCCCAACATCTGTCAGCTTAGTTAAATCAGAGCTCCAAATGAACAGTGCAATACCCAAGATCATTATCTGGATTTGTGACACTCCCTCCCACTTCTCCCTGGAGGATTCAGGATTCGAAATGAAAAACAACATTTGTAAGGGATCAGGAGAGGGAGGATTTTCATCTTTATTATTATTGCCACTAATAATGCATTTTCATTAACATGGTTTTAATAGCACGGAACAAGAAAAATGAAACATGCCCCCACCACATCGACATGCTCGCCAGCGCCTTTTGCATAAGGTACTGTATCTGCAACTCACTCAATCCAATATAAGCCTGTTAATTAAGCTCGTGTCTACAGGTGCGGTCTACACAGCTGTAATTTTCCAGGCTGAGCTATCTGGAAACTTGCAGATGCTCTCTGGGTTTGTCACAACATCAAACAAGATAGGGTCTGTGCTCCAGGTAAAGGAGAGAGTTAATCCACGAGTCAAGTCAACAAATATTTATTGAGTGCCTATTTGATGCTCAACTAGTGCTGTAGGGGATGTAAAATGAGGAGAGATTTCACCTTCAATGAGAAAACATGACTCACATTCCTAAGCTCGTGGCAGAAGCATGGCATTTGAAATGAGGTCGACATGGTTTAGAAATCCAGTCAGTGCCACAGCTCACAAAGCAGTGTGACCTTGGAAGTTTTTATATCATATATACCTGGCTTCTTCATGTTCAAATAGGGATATTAGCTCCCTAGGATTTGTTTGGCTTGAATATCAAATGCCTCTTACGGAGTCATGTATTATACATTTTGTTCCCACCTGATGCTATTATTGGGAGAGTCTGGAAACTTTTGGAGGAAGGTCACTGGGGGCTAATCTTTCATATATTTTGTTCCTTCCTCCTCTCTTATCTTATCTGCCTCTTGTTTGCTGTGAAAGGAAGAGTCTCTTTCATGTATTTCTGCTGCTGTGATGTCTTGCCTCATCGTAGGCCCAGAAACACAGAGCCAAGTGACCATAGACTGTATCATCTGAAACCATGAGCTAAAACACATCTTTTTCCCCATTAAATTGTTATGCCAGATATTCTGTCATAGCAGTGAGGGAGTCTAATGAATATAGAATTGCTGCAAGCACTACCAGTTACATTTGTAGAGCACCTGCCACATTGGAGACATGCCAAACCCACTGTTTTAAGATTGTATACTACATAATATATCATAATTTAGCTCTTAATAATAGTCATACAAATGCTTGGAGGCTGGAGAGAGCAGTGCCAGCTGGAATAGAGGAGTAAATGCTGAGTATAATGATGGTGGCACATAGAAATAACAGACTCAAATTGCTAGGAAAGAACAGAGAGGGGAATTGGTACAACCAACTCCTCCTACCAACAAAGAAACAGAGGCTTAAATAAGCCACTCTGTAAAGTGGGAGCATATCTCATGCCAGATTGGTCAATGCACATGATCTTGTTTGTGGCATGGTGGCATGGAATATGGAGGTTCCCAAACTGCTGGTGTATCAGGATCTATTGGAAGAACTTTGGAAGGTAGAATTTGAAGAGGTTCTGATTCAGGAGGTTTGAAGTGAGTCCCAGAAATGTAATTTTTTAAAGTATGTTTTTGGTTTGTAGGTCAGTCCTTTGGTATAGTATAAACAACCCCAAATTTGAAGTCTCAGTCCCAGAAATTTCTCTGTCCCATTATGGGACTTGGGGGAGTCAACTTATCTATTCTTGATCATCTCACCTGTCTCCCGAAGGGGTGTGTTTGAGATTCTAGTCACCCAATCCTCTTGTAATCACTCAACCCATCATTTCAGTTCAAGCTGGTGTATTACTTTTCTCATTTCTGTGACCAAATTACCAACAAGAAGCAATTCAGGGGAGGAAAGGTTTATTCTGTTTCATTTTGAGGGAATCACTCCATCATGATGGGGAAGGCATGGAAACAGGAACAGGCAGTCAGCTGGTCACGATGTGTATTCAGTCAGGATCTAGATAGCGAACAGGAAGCAGGGCCAGCAATTAAGCCTCAAAAATCCACCTTCAATCACCTCAGTGAGGCTTTGCCACATGGTTCCACAGCTTTCTCATCAGCACCACCACCTTGCAACCAAGTGTTCAAACATGTGAACCCTTGGATGTGGGGCATTTACATTTAAACTGCCACAGTTAGGATTGGAGTCTGAAAATGATCAGGCCGTTGGGTGAAGGCAGGGGCCAGCATGAGATGGGGAGGGAAGCTCAGACCATGACAGGTAGCCTGATAAGGTGTCTGGAGGGAAGGAGGGAGGATCCGGTCACATGATCGAAGACTTTCAAGATGGAAAGTCCTAGGGGAGTGAGCATACATCTTATCTTACAACAGTTCTCAAATCGTGTTCCTTTAACATTAGTCCTTGTACATGCTCTGAAAGAGATATCTGTGCTAAGTTTGGGAGATGCTGTGTGCAGAATAATGGTCTGGGAGATTAATCGTGCATATCATCCAGGGCTTTGAGAGTCTGATTGACCTTATTTAGTCTGGAATGTGTCACATTTATTTGGTCTTAGAGCACTTAAAAACAATGAATATCAATTAATGTTCCATGGAAGATGTTTGGAAAGCACTATTATAGAAAATAGGGAGTCATTATGAATTCTGTATTCAGTTTTAGAGACTTTTAAGGGAACTTGGAGAAGTGATCATTAGAAAGAATATTTAAGGAAAACAGGAAATGAACTGGAATCTCTCAGTTTAGAGAAGAGAAGCCTTACGCAATCCATTTTTAGTTGTGTGAATTGGTATAATGAGGGATGTGATTGATCGTTCTTCATATTCACTGAGCAAAAAGGCAGAAGGAATGGGCTTAAGAGTTAGGCCTAGAGATTTAGAAGGAAGAAACAAAAATCTTTCTGATCAGGGATATAAACCAGAAAAGCTTATCTAGGGAAATAATGTAATTTCCCAAGTCTCATCCATTTCATGTAATAAAATGAAGAGTATAGAGTAGACAACGAGTCAAGTTTTCTCTGCTTGTACGCCTGTCTTTTGATGTTCAGGGGCCTGTGTGCTTATGAAGCAGCCACAGAGGGCGTCAGCCAACCAAACACTATCTGATGGCCTACAGAACTTTATATTTGGAAAGAACCCAACATTGAGGCCAACTTCCCACCAAAGTACAAGTATTTTCTGTGATACTTCTGTCTTGAGGCCTCCAGGAATATCCTGGGAACAATTCCAGTACTTGGGAAGTCATTACTTTTCTAGGCAGCTCATTTCATTTATGGATTGCTTTAATTGTTAAGAAGCTCTGCCGTACCAAGAACTGAAATCTATTTCACTCCCTCATACATTTAAAATCTAGTTATTTGTATTGGAGCCCCACGAAAAATGTTTACTCCTTTTCCTATGGGGTAACCACTTAGATCTTTGAAGACAAATGCCACGTCTGCACTAATCTTTCTTCAGGATAAAGTAGCCCAAGTCCCTCCCGTAGATATTCCTCTTTGAGAATGTACTTATAATGTTGTGTCCAGAGACTACTGGATGTCTGTGGTGAACTATATCTGGGTTGTAGTCTGTGATGGTTAATCTAAATTGTCAACTTTATGTGTTGATGGTATTTCCATGGCTCAATCACTGGATGGATTCCAAATATGATGAGATTATTGGGGGAGATGGCAAAAGACAGGAAGTGGGGCCTTGCATATTTCTATGGCTTTGTGTGCCCTAAATCTTCCATATGTTCCTATATCTCTGCTTCCTTGATGCTGTGATGTGAATTTCTCTGTTCTGTCATGGCCTTCTCACCATGATGGACTATAATCTCTGAAACCATGATGAAAATAAGTCCTCCCTCCCTTTAAGTCAGTCTTGCCAGATATTCCGTGACAGTGATGATAAAACTAGCATATGGTCTCTTCTGACCCGGAGAGAATCCTAATGCAGAGGTCATATGTGAGGCCATGCTGAGAGTTTGTATCCTGAGCATTCAGACAAAGTCAGCCAGGAGGTCTGAGTTGGCCAATCTACTTGGTCTGATTGCAGGTATGACCTTAAGAATAATCTTTCCAACTGTAAGACTGTAAGAACCTAAAGATGGAGAGATTCACCGCTGGAAGAGACATTCTACTCAAGGCAGGGCTGCTGTATCTAGGAACTCACTGCAGTGAGACTTGTCCTTAGCAGACTTGCACAATGACTGACATACAAACATGGCCCCCATAGACTATTGAGGATCTCAGGAGAAATAATTATAGGCAGTGGGAACCTTAGGGGCTAGGGGCTAGACAGTTAAAGGGGAATGTCCCTATCAGTGGATCTGCCCAAAGAAGGACCACTTGGTCTGCCACAGAGGCCTGAACTCCCACTAGAGCAGATGATCCAGAGGGAACCCTGGGACTCATAGAAGCATATGGACAGGAAGGTGAAGGGAGTGGGATGGATTGATGAAGAAAGGGAGGGGAGGGGAGGTAGAGGGGGCAGGGGTAATTACTCTGTGGCTGTAAAATTAGGAAACAATAAAAAAATAAAGAATGAGAACTGAAAAAAAAATCTGCCCAAGTATAAAACCTGCTAATGATCACAGTTTGGCAGAATAATGGGGTTCTCAAAGATGGCATTGTGGGAGAGTGTTAGGAGTCAGAAAGGTCAGATCTAAATTTCTCTAAATCACAGAGTGCTACAACTAAACTATTAATGGGACGAAAGATAATGATTCAGATGTCCCAGCAGCCCTGTGACACGTCTTCCCAGGACCAATATAACCATCGTTAGAAGCAGAAGGAGATATGAGGCAGCCCAGTGCAGGTGAGCAGGGTGGCTTGGTGATTTAAAGAAATGCCTCACAATTCTTTCTGGGATTGCCCATCTGATTTCACCAGCTTGGAAACAGAAGTCAGATTTTATTCATTTGTTTAATTCCTTTCTATTACTAATAAAGAATTGCTTCAGTCAGCTTTAGTTTAGCAATCATGTCATGCAGTAACAAAAAAAGCCTTTTTTTTCACTCTCACCACTATCAATTAAGTTGTTCCACATGTAGTGAATTCTCTGAGCTTCAATGAAGTATTTTGCATTTGTTCATGCCACGTCTAATTTTACTTTTGTGCTTTTATGCTGGTAAGCTTGTTCTTTCTGCAGTGATTGGCCACATTCCTCTCTGGAGTGATTTTCACTTTGGATAAATAAGCCTTCCTTCAAACCTTTGAACATATCCATCAGAAAAGACTGAGGGAGATGTTCTCTGGCTTGGGACTAGAAACTTCTGCTTGAGTAAGACATCAGCCATTCAGTTTGCTCTTTGAATAAACGTCCAGCCAACCGTGCATTCATTCACAGACTAGGATTATTCTCCCTCTCATTTTGCCATCTTGTTTACAGGAAAATAAAAAAGGACCATCAAAGTGGCTTTCTGAAAATCAAGATTAATTATGTGATGACTGGATTAGTTTTTGGGGTACGCATATGAATTTGGGTTTGATGGTACTGTACATGACCAGGACTTTGCCCTTTCTGGGTTCTATCCATCTTGCTTTTCTACTCATAGGCACATCTACCGATGGTTCATTGAGTAACAAGGAACAGGTATCTCTGACAACATGGAGTTCATATACTTCATGGAGTCTATAGAGCCTCAGTTAGCAGACTTAAGCTTCTTAGCTTTATTTTTCCCTCTGATGTTTTCATGCTTCGTGCTCTGATTTTTCTTAATAGGCCACACTCGCTAAGTCTGCTGTTCTTATCACCCTGTTTACACTCCTTAGATAGTCTCCCTCAGTCACGCTGCCTACCACTTGAGCTTCCCCACCGGCACCTGTCACTTAGGTGACCTTGTCTGTGGATCCTTTTCTCTCCACTTGGTTCATAAACTCCTCAAGAGCAGAGGCTCTGCCAAGCACATACCAGGTTTCAGTAAGTTGATTCAAGAACCACAGACAGAGGGCTCATAGGATACCACGGTACCTGAGGAGATTCGGAAAGATCACAAAGTCCTCTTTTACTAACTGGAGTATGGCTTGGAGCAAGTCATTGTGTTTTGAGCTTCAGTCTTCTCTGTAAAGATGACTCTAAAGCTCTAGGCTAATACAAAGAACAGCGAAACTAGAAAGAAGTAGCCCTGGCCTAGATCTTCCACTAGCCTTGGGCAGTGGGTTTATCCAGCCCACTCACTTCTCTGAGTCTTGCCTTCTTTGCTAGATAGGGGTGGAACTGTTTACTGCAAATGAAATCAAACGTAATTGGCTGCAGAACAAATCACTTCCTGCCTGTTCCTTATTGGTGAGTTTCCTGTTACCTGACAGCATTGGAGTGGATTGGGCTAACTAATCTCAGTACAAGGGGGAAAGATAATGATATTTTGAATATCAACTGTATGCTAAGTCATTCACAATGTTATAGCACTCCTTATAACTTACTTAATAGGATTTTTCAAATCTCCATTGTATAGAGGGAGAAAAGGGCTCTTGTCACACTGTCAGTGGTAGAACCAGCTCACAACAGCACTGTGAGCCCATGCATGCCCTTCTGTTTTGCCCTGAAGCCCCTCCTTTGCTCAATGCCCTGCACCTCTCCAGGGCTGGGTGTGATGCCAGAATGTCCTCACCCCTGGACAAGAGCTGGGGTTCATGGGAGGCTCTCTGGTGTGCAGGTGGAGAGAGGTCTGGCTGGGACAGGCGGGCACTGCCAAATGGCGCTTGTGAAGCCCTGTTCGTGTCTTCTCTTTGGAGCAGGAAGAGCAGGCATGAGGCATCCCGGTAGCGTGCATGGTTTATAAAAAGCCATCGGCAGCACCATCCTGGGACTGCAATCATTTATCTGCACTTTTTCCTTGTAAAATGTTACTGACTGTTTTACACCAAGGGCGGTTTATCCTGAATGGGATGTGCAGGCATTCAATTCACCTCTACTTTTTGCCAACTCTGCTTTTTCTCTCCCTTGCTTCTGAAGTTATATATGGTTTGGAGAGAGGAAGCCATTTTCTATCTGAAAAAGGTGTGTGCAGGGGGCGGGGGGTAAAGAGCTGATGGCTTTAAAGAGAAACCTTCCATCACAGGAAAGAACATTTGGTTGAGGAGATAGTGTCTTTGTTTTTAAAAATGGAATCCTGCTTCAGTGGTCTCATGGTCCTCTGAAACTGACCCGGTTTCCAGTCAGAACCTTACAGAGATGATCTTTATCAGTGTACCTTGTGAGGGTAAATGGAAGACAGATATGATCAACTCCATATTTCTAATGGGAAAATTGAAGCTCAAAGAGGTTAAATCACTTGTTTAAGACCACAATGGAAGGCTGTGGGAACAAGCGATTGAACAGGCTAATAATGGGAGGACAGAGACAGGTGGGGGGGGGGGAGAGAGAACTTTCTTTCAGCCAGGTACCCTTTTCTCTCTCCTCTAGCTCTTCCACAGGCTTCCTCCCTGTGTGTGGGACAGTTTGTGTGACTGGCCTATGCCACTTGATCTGTGATGAGTCTGAGTTTCTGTGACATTAAATCATGGGCTGAAAGTCATATGAAGTTATTACAAAGTAGGTCTGCAACCCAAGCCTTGGGAGTCCCAGCTTGTTCTCCCCAGACCCTCCAGCTGCCTTCATTAGTATCCGCCACTCGCCTGCCCTGGCGTTTGGAGAGAATCTAAATATAATGGATTGCTGCTGCAGAATGCCAGGGTATTTTAATTTATAGAAAAGAATAATGGGGTTCAGGTGAATGCCCTCTTCGGTATATTCTCTTCGGAACGAGGCTGAGCTTTATTGTCCTTTCACTTCCCGTTAGTTCTAGCTAAAGTGATTCCATAATGACATATAAACCCAAACATGAGTAATTGATGGCAGCCCTAGGAGCTGAGCAGGATAAAACCAGGCCGACTAGAATCTCCAGGGTGAAGAATTAACATTTATTGGTTTAGTGAAATGAATTTATGTCCCAATAAAGCCAGTTACGGACTAGACAGTGATTTAATGAGGTGCCTTTTGTAAAAAGAACAAATATGAACTTCTGGGCCTGGGTTAGATTGTAACTAATATGTCATTTACTAAACCATTTTACAGATACATTCGGGAAAATCCGTGACATTTCCTTAATCCATGAAATTTGCGTGTAACCCATTTTGGCTACAGCATTGAAAGTCGAAGGAGAACAAAATCCACATCTCTGAAGCCCTGAGCCATTCATTTGTTCTTTGGGGGCTCTGAGGGTGTCTGGAAGCTTGAAGAATAAAGACCAAAAAAAAAAGCGCTATTAGAAATGGAGAAGAAATACTGAATCCAGGGGTACCTGGCACCCTTTAGTCTAGTGTGGGTCTGCAGAAGAAGGTGAAGAAGGCAAGGGGCAGGCGGGAAGAGCCACAGCGCCTTCTCTGTGGTGAGGCTGTGGGAGGAAGACGATGCTCTGGCTCCTATTGCTTGGACAGCCTGTAGCGGTTGCTCTTTCCTGTTGCTGTGAGACAAGACTCCAACTGAAGTAACTTAATGGGAGGAAGGAGAGTTATTTAACTTATGGTTCCAGAGGGGAATCTAGTCCATTATGTTGGGAATGGTGGTCTAAGTCACATTCTTATGGAGGCAGAAAACTGCTGCATGCAAACTCAAGAGCATATTCACTAACCCAAGCAGGGTGGGGTCAACCAATTTAAGTCCACCCCCAGTGACTGCCTTCCTGCACCAAGACTCCGCCTCCTAAAGGTGCCAAGATTTTCCCAAACAACTAAAGATTCAAACACATGAGCTTATGGGGAAAAAATCATATTCAAACATGACCCCCCCTCCTGCCACTGTACATGAAAGCTATTCTCTACCTTTAGTCATTTATTCAGGGAACTGAGGAACTGGTTGTCTTGGTAACACAATATGCAGGTCCCGAACCCAAGATTTACCTGGACCCTTTTTTCTTTTTCTTTTTTTTTTTTTTTTTTTTTAGCATGCATCAAGTTTAATTCCTCAATGATTGGAGACAAAGTATATGCTTACAAATCTTTTAAAATTTGCTTTTTGTTTTGAAAGTTTGTTCGGAAGTACAATTCAAAGAACTTTTTTCCTGTGAGCTGTCGCAGAGTAAGTTGCTTACTTGATGACCTCAGAATACTTCAATTATTTTCTATGCACGAGGACATCCATAGCATAGTTATTAAAACCAGGAAGTTGATTGTACTTCTCAAGTTTCGTTCAGATTTGGCCAATTATTTCAGTAGGATCTGTGCCAGTTAGAAGTGTCAACTTGACAAATGAGAGCTGAGCCTTTGAGCACATCTAACAAGTGAAAATGTTTATCCCTCTCTGTGTAGTGTCTGTGGTTATGATGTGATTAATTTCATAAGTTCCTGGTGTTGGTGAACTCTCCTTCCTTGTGCATGAAGTGTAATCAAGAATCAATCCCTCATTCCCCTGAATTGTTTGGGTCCAGTATTTGTTGAGCATGGGGAAGATGAAACTAACACGGGGCTCTTTACGGAAATCCACTTCTTACCCATGTATCACTTTCACGTGTCAAAACTTAGTCTTCAACATGGAAATATTTCTCAGTCTTTTTTTTTTTTTTTTTAACTTGGAAGTGTTCGGAATTTATTTCTTTTATTTTTTTATTAATACATTTTTTATTATTTCAGCTCATACAAACTTAATAGGTACACCAGTTCCCTCCCTCCCTCCTCCTCCCCCCGTACCCCCTGCTCCTCCTCCCCGCCCCCTTCCTTCCCATCCCCCAGTGCCTCCATCCCAATTCCCAGAGAGTCCTTTCTTGTGCATGCCTGATTTTCCTTTGGGCCCTCCTCTCCGATGACGTACAAGAACCCAGTGGCCTTTCCCTGAACCCTTTCCCGTGTTCCCCCTAGGTATAGGAACACTGCTGTGGCTGCCAATCCCTTGCCTCCAAAGATCTTGGTGCCTTTAGCAGATGCTAGACTTTGTGGGGTCAATAGTGTGTTGGACAATGCACAGGGCATGTAAAGTCCAATTATGATTGCTTCAGCCCTAACTTGTATGGAGTATCTTACATATCATTGCTCCTCCCATCCTTTTGCTCTTACACTCTTACCGCCCCCTCTTCCGCAAATTTCCCTGAGCTTCAGGATGGGGAGAGACTAAGCTGGCCTAGTTCTAGGTGGTTGATATAGAGTCTCTGAAGTTCTGGATTGTGGTTTGTTGGTTTTCTTTTGCAGTTTTGCTGCTCCTGCAATGCCCTTCACTCCATCCTGGTGGGCATTGTATGTTACCCCCGGCCAGAGACAAAAAGCTGTTAAACTAGAGTCTTGTGATAAAAGCACATTCAAAGGTAGATGTAATAAAAGTGGGAAACCACAGTGAGGGAGGGGTCTATCACCAATTTGCACAACGGTTACTTTTTATCTGCCAGACTATGTGCCCTCCTCTTCTGGTGAGATCATTGGACCCTTTTTTCTTACATTGCAGACCTAACCCATCAGGAAATCCAACAGATTCTACTTTCAAAATGATCTCCAGAGACTGGCGCATCCCATCATCTCCACAGCTACCTTTCTAGTTCAGCCACTCTCCGCTTTTTTTCCTGAGCGAGTTCAATAGCATCTTAATTTCGTGCTTCCTTTGTTTCTTACTCTGCCCTGAACTCTCCCTCCCCCCCACACATACGATTTGATCGTCACGTAACATTCAGGAAAGTAAGACTCTGCTTTGTGGTGGTAGTCTGTTATCATTGTGACCAAATACTCAGGCAAAGTTACTGAAAGGAAGAGAATTTTATTTTGGCTCACAGACTCAGAAGTCTAAGCTCATCATAGTAGGGGATATATATATAGAACACAGCAGCTCCTTGCATAGAAGGAAAAAAAAAAGGAGGACAGGGAGAGAGAGAGAGAGAAAGAGAGAGAGAGAGAGAGAGAGAGAGAGAGAGAGAGAGAGAGAGAGAAACAGATAGGTTAGTATTTTCTTTTCTCCTCTTTTATTCCATCTAGGCCTGAGCCTCTGGATGGTAATCTCTACGTTCAGGATGGGTCTTCTTTCCTTAGGTAATACCTCCTGCAGGCCCTCAGACATAGCCAGAGGGGTCCTTTGCTGGTCTTCTAGGTAATTCTTTTATTATTATTATTTATTTATTCATTCAATTGTGCATGCGTGTATGTGTGTGTGTGTGCGTGTGTGTGTGTGTGTGTGTGTAGAATCACAGGCGAATTCGGGAACCACCATGGACGCCTCCACCTCCACCTTGTTTATTATGCCCAGGGATTCACAAGCTCTGCCCTACCAGGACCAGAAACGCAGGCCCCCCCCTCCCCCCCCCGCTTCCGCCCGGCATCTATACGTGGGGTCTAGGATCCAAACTCAGGACTTTCCGCCTGCAAGGTAGAGGCTTAACCCCTGAGCACCTCTCCAGCCCCATTCCAGGTAATTCTTAATCCACTCATCTTGATGATCAGATTGATCACCCTCGTATTGATTCCAATCTGATATAGGCTTTCCATCTTCTACACAGGAAAACAAGCACTTACTAGTCCTGCATGGCCAGTCCCCTCCCAATCCCCCTCCCCCAGCTTCTGCTCTCACCCTGCACTACCACATCCCTAGTCCATTCGTTCTGCCTTATAGTTGCCCAAAGGCAGTGGAACGAGTGCTCTTCTTTATCTTGCCATGCATTCCTCTTTCTCTGACCTCCCTGTGGCCGTCTCCTGTGCATATGTCCCAGTTTTGCTCATTCCCACCTTCTCAGTGAAGTCCTTTCTGACGATCTTACATGAAACAGGGATCTTCCTGACCTCCTTATTCTGCTCTGCTTTACGCAGAGCACTTCCTGCTTTATTTAACATGCTATCAATGCATTTGTTATTATTTTTTCTATATGTGTTATTATTTTCATCTCTTCTTTCCTTGTGGGTATGTAAGTTCTTCAAGGCATTTGCCTGTAATTTATTTTTAATAAATGCAGCCCAAGAGTCTAGGATGGTGTCTGCCACAAAAAGAAGTCTTGAGAAATGTTTATTGAATGAATAAATAAACAAATAAAAGGCGAGTCAGCTGAAAACCATCTTAAATAGATTTAATACTTAGGTGAAAAGTAGGACTAATTTGTGATCTTGTGATATAGTTTTTTTTTTTCCTGTAGGCTGATTTTGCTCATATATTTTGTTTTATCTTCAATTTGAAAGTTTTACCAAATTAGGTTGAAGCTGTGTTTTCTATATGTAGGAAGTTGGGGGAATCTCCGAAAAAGATTTTCAATAAGATGAAGAGGATTGTTATTTAAATAATCATCGTTGAATCCTCTTACAGGGTCATATTGTGCATTTTTAATTTGGAAGGAAGAATAACAACTTAGGGAAAACATACCATCTTATGATGTCACTATTGATGCTGACAAAATATTTGAGTACCCACAGTGGGCAGAGTACTGGGAAAAATCCCCCAAACATTTTGAATGCATAGTATACCCATCTGTGCTGCTGTGAGACCAGATGTTCTAGTTGTGGGAGTTTTATGTTCCCAGTGTTCCCAAGGAAGGATGTCAGATTCATGCATTTAAATGAACTTGTGAGGAGCGGCTGGTAAGTATAAAATGTGGTCACCGGCAAGTAAAGCAAAAAGCAGATTGGTTCAAGTAGAAATATCCTGTAGCACCTGAGATGGTTTTATTTCTTTAAATGTACCTTATCAGGCACAGCGTAGACCACAGTTGTCATCCTGATTCATCGTTTCACTGCACTGTGCAGCTTACAAAGCATTCGCTTGAAATAGATCATGTCAAGTGTCTGGTTTCTGGGAAAAGATTTGCCAAAACCATTGTCTCTCTGGTGTAGTGAGTATGTGGGATTCAGAATTGCTTGGGCGATGAGGGGCCAGCAGGAGGAGCCATAAGTCATGGATCCCCAGGCCCAAGAGGGTCACAAGCATTGTGCTGTGATCTAGAACACAGTCGCTCCTGCCTGGTTTCCAATCAGCGCTTGGATTTGCTATCTTGGCTTCTGTAAAATGGGCTGAGTAATGGTAGGTCTTACTGGTCCTTAGGATGTAAATTAAGTTTAAAATGGAGAGTGTTTAAAGCAATTCCCGGGATCCGGGACTGCTCCCAAGCATATCAGTTCATTGTTAAGAGAGGGTTTGTCCTTTACCACTCTAATTTTCTGATCAGATTGTTGGAAAATTCTTTGGACTCACTATTTACGAGGGGCAGAGCCATGTGTAAGCCTGATGAAAATACTGAACCCTTTAATTATGCACATGTTCATACAATTCTATCCATACTTAAAGGGTTGCTGTATTCCTGGAGTCCCCATCAAGAATCTCTGGGTGTAGATATTTGAGCTAGAAAGCCCCATTTAAATTGCTCCTTGTTGGATCATTACATGGAGCCTCAGATGCCTTTGACCACACTGGGATGAGTTATTTGATCCGTCAAGTCCAGAATGTAGTGCACTAGAGCACTGGAAAGGCAATCTCAAGGCAAGCCCGTATCCCTTGAGTGACACTCGTGAAGCAACTCGATTTAGCCAGAAGAGAGGCGCGCGGTGGAACAGGTGTCTTTAGACTCCAGCTTTCAGGTGGAATAGACCTTGTGGAGCACCCGCCCTCCTCATCTCCCTGATTCTCGCTCCCTGTCTGCCTCCCACGCACAGCATTATTTCTCCCTGGGGATCAGGAGCTGCTGAGAAGCCCTGCGTGGAAGAGAGACTTCCCAGGGAAAAAAACGAAGCAGCTCTGAGCAGATCACAGCCGGGACTGGAGAGTGCTCTGACAAAAGAGAGGCGCACGGCAGCAGAGCTGCGTAATTGGTTGTCAATATATGTATTTCAAAACACAGTCTCCAGGTATCCTACTTCCCAGGGAGATAAAAAAGAATCTTTCAGTGTGAAAGCTTGTTACATCTCAAAGAAAGCATGCTGGTACTCGGCAAGGACAGAGCAAGATGGCAGCGTCCCCAGAGCTAAGCAAAGTAGGATTTCTTTGACACCTTATCCCATCCAAGCTCGAGGGGTCTTTAGATTTCTGTTTTCTGTTCTTTCCTCTTCTGCCATTTCCCAGGACAATGCAAGCAGGTCCTATGGTCAGGATTTTCTTGTAGAGGTGGCAGTCTTGTAGTATGGACCAGAGGAAAACATTGATTTTTGTATGTTTTGTTTGCTACTGAAAGAGGACAATAAAAAAGTACCTTTTTCCCTTTTCAGGGTTTGTAGGCGATGAATTAGAGATGGCCTTTGAAGAGTTTTAAGCCTTAGCTTATCTTACCTGCAGAATGGAGCTCTTCATTTGTTCTTGGGATCCAAGCAGGACATCTGCCATTCATTAAAGAAAAATAGTCGCAGAGCTTGCTGGATGATTCGATGACAGAAGCAGCTACTAATTTAGTTGACTCACCTTGTGAAGACATTGGAGGGAGAGAAGATGCTGATCTGATCAAAGCAGGCAGGGCTTCCTCTTCGCCTCTTGTCTTAGGAGTAGGTGACAGCAGACAGGAACATCATGACTGAGGCCCAGACAGCAGGGACCAAGACAAAAGTTTTCACGCGGCATCAAGATAGATGAAGACCCTTGGCTCAGAAAGACCAACTTGCCGTCTTGCTCTGCTTTTGCACTTCAGAAGTGGGTGAAACATCTGTGCCCCAGATCTCCTGTGGGTGGTGAAGACAAGGCAGGAGAGGCTTCCTTCTGACTTACTCCTTGGGAGGTCATCATTCTTCCTGAGCAGAGAGCACTCAGAAATTCATTCTGAGAAGAGCACCAAGTGACCGTGACTCAAGAAACTCTCTTTCATGTATCTAATGACTGTCGATTGGGCATCAACAATTAGCCATAGTTCTAAGGACCAAGTACAACTGGGATCAAGTTTTTTTAATATACTCTTTTATTTTTAATTTTGCACACATGAATATTTATTATATTTCCATTCCTTAATCCCTAATCTGATCACCTTTTCTCCTTAGAACAGTTCATTTCCCCTGCTTAGATTCCCTCCATTTTCGAAGTCGTCTCACTTGTGTGGCCCACTGTGTTTCATCTAGTTTGTCTTTGATGACATATGCCTGACCTGATTCATGCTCCAGGAAGTAACATATATATCGTTGAAGAAGGCATCTTCCTTTACTTCCCCGTCAGCATTGGTCCTCATCAGTTTTTCAGAGTGGTGTGGAATTTCTTGATATCTTTTTGCTTTAATGGTGAGGTGTTGATAAGACAGTTCTCATGCAATTCTTGTGAAAGTATGCACATCTGTCATAGTATCATATATCACAGCCCTATCATGTCCAGAAGATAGTGCATGACCTGCCACTGTCCCGCTTCAGTCTCTTGCAATCTTATTGCCCCCTCTTCCATAATGTTTCTTGAGCCTTGAAGTAGGGGTGGGTGAAGCTTATATTTTCTGTTTGCAGTCTGCAGTCATTTATTTTCTGCATTTTGGCGAGTTGTGCTTTTCAGTATTAATCATCTTCTGTTGCAGAAGAAGACTTCTAGGTCGAGTGCTGAACGCTCTTCCAATCTATGGATATAATAGCAGGTATTTACAAAGCAGTTTGGTATACTATCTTCCTAGCTCTTCCCCTGGGACCTAGGTCCTTCCCTTTCATAGAAACCCTGAGGTTTTCAATGGGTTGTGTCTTGACAACCTGAACATTTTGGCTAGACTTGTGCAGGCGTCTGCACATGAGAGAAGTGGGTAAGAATGCAAGACTTTTTGGATTTAGATTGTAAAAGCTCTCAACCTAGAAATATTGAGACCATAGTTTTAATTACTCTGTCCTACTTTTAAGAAACAAGGACTATTCTCTTTAATTGAAACCTTATCAAAAGCTCAAAACATGAGCTGATTCAATTGTTCTGACAAGCCCAGATGTTCTGTATTTGGCTGCCTTTTTCATGCACATCCAGGTGTTGCAGCAGCAACAAAGATATCATCCTCCCACTCACTGCTGGATTGATGTTAGAAATTCCGTGGGTGGAGATTCATTCTTTTCACTTAAAATAATCTCATTCTCTTAAAAACACAGAACTCACAGGAACAAGCATGGAAGGATATTATTAAACCCTCTCTGTCCTTTAAGATTTTAGTGGAACCAAGTATGCTAGTCGGATCTGGATGTTAACCTGACAGTTGAAGGCTATGCTCTGGGCATACCTTAAAGGATTAGGAGTTTAGGCAAGTCCTAAACAAGACTGCAGGAGAATACCTAATTGATGTGGGAAGACCCAGCTCATGGTGGGTGGGACTGTTCTCTGGACAGCAGGTGGATAAGATGGAGGGAGTTGGGTCAGTAGGGTGGCATACTTCAGTATACACTGGCAGACTTGCCTCTCTCTCCACAATCCTTGCTGATACATTGTGGCCAGTGCGCTCAGCTCTCCTGACCAGATGAACTATGAAGTGTAACAGAGAATTGTAAGTCGGAATAAAATCCTTGTTCCTCTACACTGTTTAGTTGTGAATGTATCAGCAACATGCAGGCAAACTGCTATACAGGTTTAGCTCCTTCCTTTATAGGCATCTTCGGTTAGTTGAGAGAAGGCAGTTGGATCACAAAGTTTCTAAATATGAGGACTAGGACAAAGTTTAGTCTGGGGAACAGAGGAGATGGTGCATTATGGTGGCCACATTGAGATTTAATTGAGCTTGTTGTATGAGGTCATTCTTGACTTCTAGATTAGCCCCGCCATCTCATACTCAGGAAGTTCCCAGTGCCTTAACCATTGGTTTTGACAAATTTTGCCTGAGGCACTGTATCCTGTTCCTACATATCTGGGTAATGGTTCATACTGCTGTTAGTGACAGATAACTTTAGAAAGGACTTCTGTTTCCTTCTTTTCCATTGCCAGTAACCTAGTTGCAGAGAGCACATGGAAAGATTCTGGCAGGGATTGGCTGATTCTCTTACTTGTTTGGTTTTAAACCCCCAGGACTCTCTCAGGCACTGTAGGAAGTTTTGTCCATTGTGGGAAGGAGAAAGAGCTTCGGGAAAGAACAGCCAACCAGGTGGTCTTTCCATGCTGCTCTTCCAGCTCTAAGGGACAGATGGCAGTCACAGGCATTTACCCACACAAGAAGGCATGCAAGGGGCTGTGGACCTCTGGAAATCCTGCCTCTGCCAAGGACCTTTCATGCTGTTGCCTAGTTCAGTGACTTCTAGGGGAGCCAGGACCCCAGCATCCATCATCAACATGGAGGCAATCACTGGAGATTGACACTCACCTGAACTAAAAACCCCACTAAACAGGTCAACATCCAAAAACCAGGTGAAAGGAAACAATGAATAAAAAGAAGAGTCATTTACCTCTTCTCTGAGCTTTAGATTGTTCACTTGCAAAATGGGGGATGACAGCTCACTGTTCCACTCTCAGTGGCTTTACCAGCATCGGATCACTCATCAAATTGTTTATTATTAGTCTTGAATCAAAAACCTCAATGTGCCTGGGGGTAGGAGTTGGGAAATGACACCATTTTGCTGACTGAGGACAGATGTGAGGTAAGAGAGAATAGTAAGGTCTGTGGCAAACATGTTGGGAATTAGGTAAGATCCATCTCTAGTTCCCCTAGTGACTCTAGACTATAGTCTCATCTGGAAAGCACTTCCTGTGGACTTTTCTTCCCTTAAGTTAATTCAGGTTGGCCTGTCAATCACCTGGATAGGAAGGAACTTATAGAGTCTTGCTTAAAGAGATGGGAGGATCCTATACTTTCTTCTTCACAGAAGCTCTTACCTCAGTCTTCTTAGCAAGAGGTGGGCAGAAGCCAGACCTACAGAGGTTCCACCATGTAGACTGTGAGTCGCCTGCTTTTTAAAGCTCTAAGCACAGAGAGCAAATATTTCCCTTTCCTCTCTTTCCTATTCTTTTGTTTACAAGGTCTAAACACTTTCTTTGCTTATCTCCCTCTTCCCGGACGTCTGGGATATACAGCTTGCATCCCCAGAATTCCTTGCTTGGTTCGGTTATTTTTTGTTTGAAAAAATAAATGTTGGTTTGTATATGTTCTCAACTCTTTCTTGCCTTTTAATTTTTTAACTGACAGAGAAAATAAACCCATATCCCAAGATGGCATTAAATTGGAACATACATTTTGTAAAATTCAAATTTTATGAAACAACATGGGGGCCATAGAAAACATCTGTGGCTTAAAGAATTGCTTTGGTTTGTAAGTTTTACAGTCCTGGACATGGTAAAACAGGCTAGTCTACCAGCTTATTGCACAGTGGATCCAGGTGGGATGAGTCTTTTTTGTTTATATTTAGTGTTGCCTGGAGAAGATGGATCTGAGCGTAGCGTGACTTTTAGGGAGGCACTGTCTTCAAATGTTTCCCTTTTGGACTTCAGAAACTGAAATCCTACCCCTGAGGACTTGGGGGGGGGGAGTAGGGTTAGACAATGAGTTTTATGAGATTAATAGCTTTCATTAAGATGGAAATTTATTATCTACAATGGAAACCTATTGATTCTTTCCTGGCTGTGAATGCCTAAGCACTTAAAGACAACAATAAGAAGTCCCTGAAGCTGTGATTTTGTACCCCTTAGCTTTAATATTGTGACTGTATATAAGGAACCCTACTAGGAATCGGAATTTCAGACACTACAACTTGGGCCCTGCCCTCCAAAACATTTGCAACCCAGTAGGAAACTGGAAAGGTCAGTATGGTGCCTGTTTGCTCACCAATTTACACCTGGCACCCCGCAGTGCCCATGACACAATGGAAACTTACCGAATGGGTGGCGGTAGACAGTGCCACGATTTTCTGCATTGCAGAAGTGCAGAAAGTGAAGTGCAGTAGGGATTGTGAATTTATATTAGCGTCACTCTGGAAGCTAGAAGAGATGGGGAAAATGGACACCTGGGAGGGAGGACAGTGAGGGATGGGGACTGATGAGAAAAGAAGGGGAGCGTGCTACCTTCGCAGGTCTGGGAGATGTGGGGTTGTGGAGTCGCCAGGATGCTTAAGGAGTAGGGAGCTTTGCAGAGAGCTAGAACTGGGAGAACTAGTTGGAGCAGAGCTGGTTGGGGTGGTGGGACATCTTTAAGGCAGGTGGTCCTGGCCTACAAGGCATTCACATGGGTTTTACAAGGCTGGTGGAAGGCCAGAATCCCAGGTAGCAGATTTCCTGGTGCTTGACTGTTAATTACAGCTCTTATCAATAGCCGTTAGAGAAAACAAGGCTTCCCACCTGGACTTACAGGCCAAATGCTCTTTGAATCTGGAAATGAGAACTTAGCTTGGCTCTTCTTTCCTAGTTCCCATAGGCTGGCCTAATCACAATTCAGACTCACCTGCTGTCATGCCAGTGCTCAGTACACAGGGCCCGATTGTTCCAAGGCGCTGAGAATGCCTCATGGCTTCACACCCTGGATTTCTGAGTCCTGTGCTCCTCCTTTAATCTATGCCGACCTTCACCTGCTCATTTTAAAAATGGGAACAGCCGCACCTGACCCTTGAGATTTCCATGAAGAAGTGTGGGGGGTTGAAAGCATATGGGTGTGGATATCAAGGGCCACTTTAAGTTTCTTCTTTCTTACCAATATACTGTGTGGTCTTGGATTACTGGGAGTCTCAGTTTTCTTAGCTGTAAGTTGCATACAATCAGTGAAAGACCCCCGGTCTTTCATTCAGGAATGAGACCACTGAGAGAAACTCCAAGACCGCGAACTTGATGCAAAAGCAAGAGGATTTTATTTCGGTGCTCCGGGCAGCTCCAGCAACCTCTCACGCAGGAGAGACTGAAGTGGCCCCTAGCGACTGAAGCAAGTGGTTTATAAAGGGGTTTTGGGTGGGGGTCTCGTTGGTGAAGAATTTTTGCAATCGCTGGTCAGCAAGAGTCCAGGCCTCCGTGATTAATGCAGTCTACCTGCTCAACCTCAGGAAGTTTGTTCCGGATGGCAATTATGCTATTAACAGAATTTTCTTGCAAGACTTGTTTTCCCTGGGGCTGGTCATTCCCATCACCAAGGGTTACAGCTCCTTTTCCCATCACCAGGGGTTTCAGGGCAGGGAGGGAAGTAGCAAAGTGCATAGTTTTGGACAATGCCTAGCCGTACTATGTTTGAATAGCTATGAGCAATAGCTAACTATAGCTATGCCTGATCAAGTATGAGCAAATATCTACACTGTGGGCCTGGACTGGCCCGTTCTGTGAATTTTCTTTTAGGGCAAGGGTCTTTCAATCAGGAGTGTTATTTAGTCATGGAAGACAATCTTAGGTGGTCATTTCCTTCTGCTCTTCCTTATAGACCCAGCTCAGCCTTAAAGTTAAGCTTCCTTGAGGATATTTAACGTGGAGTTTAATATGGAATCTTTTATTTGGGGGTTACTTAATTCAAGTTTGAAAATTTATTTTGCATCTGAAACCTAAAAATGTATATGATTATGGGATGTCTTGTGATGTTTATATATATATATATATATTTATATGTATATATACTTTGTATAATTTTAATTTAATTTTTTTATTCTTTGGTACTGTCATATATAAATACAATGAATTTATGTTTTCACCCCTTACTACCCATCCCGTACATTTCCTGTCCCACTTCATATGTTCTCCTTTACAAGCCAGTTTCCCTCCTACTTTCATGTATTTTTGCATGTGTGCCTGAACACTTTCTGGGACATGGATGATTTATCAGCTCTTCTCTTGTCTAGCATTAATCTTAAACATCTCTCAGAGAGGTGTAGTGTTTCCCACCCTCAGGCTCTTACATTTTTATCAACCCGCCCCTCTTCCTCAAGGTTCCCCGAATCTTAGAATGAGGTGTGATTTTGATTCCTGTTTAAAGTTGAGCACTCCACATCCACTTAATTTCTGTACTTTGGTCAGTTGTAGTTCTCTGCATTAAGCACCTTCCATTGCAAAAGGCTGCTTCTTGGCCGAGTGCTGAGAGCTTCTCTAATATATGGGTATAATGATAAGTGCTTAGATTGTTATTCATTATTAAGTACTTGTAGATAACACTAAGAAGTTTGTTCCTATCTAAGGCCTATGGTCTTTCCTTCCATGTATATGTGGCTAGATTATATAGTACCATGTATGTGCTCTCTACTGAAAAATAGACTGTAAATCTAATCAGAAGGCAGGTGGTTACCCCCTTCCTTTACATGTCACTATTGATAACATTTCTATCATCTTAAACATGTCTCTATCTATTCAAACTTTTATTTTTTCTTTATAGAAAAAAATTCAAGATCTGGTTTTCTAGTATTTTAAGATACATAGTGCATAGTTGATGTCACATTAGAACTTTGTCCTAACTGTAACTTAGTAACCATTCACCAGACTGACACCAATCTTTTCTCCCTGGCCTCTGGAAACCATACCTCTACTTTTTCTGTGGTGTTGAGCTCTGTAAGAGTTTTTAAAAAAATATATTCTACAAATGAGTGATATTATGCAGTGTTATTTCAATTAATACAGCGTACTCCATGTTTTTGCACATAACAGAATTTCATTAATGTAATGGTTAAATAGTATTGCACTGGGTATATGTACATTTTTTAACTGTCTTTCTAGATTTATCAACTGATGGGCACCTTATAGAGTCTTATGTTATTACATTTTACCTGCATTGGGACACTCCCAGGTGTCTCTACCTGCTCTTATCTTTTTCTGAAAACCCTCTTCTCTCTCTGCCTAGTTCCTCAAAGATATATCTTCAATGAGATGCTGGCAGGAAAGCAATTGGATTGAAGAGACTCATATCTAGATACCAATGTGACTTTCACCTTCTCAGGAACACTGGCATTCTCTAATGGAATTCTGAATCAATGGTAGAGTCATCCTGCTGAAACTCTGTCCAGAGGACAAAGAACAAAGGAAAGCAATGGCATTAAAGTTGGAGAAACTGGATACTGTTCAGTTGACCCATATGCCTGGCTACCTCCAGTACGTAAAATTCCCCAGCCAGTGTATGAACCAAGACTCCTTTTAGGTCCAAGTGCAGAGGAAGCTGGTAACACACAGCACCCAAAAGCCATTCCCTCAGAGACCTGAAGGGTTACCATCTGGCCTGTTGTTAAAATTATTATGTAGAATTTGCATGGCCCATTGTATTTTCAGAGTTCTTTCTATTCATTAATTAGTTATTCATTTATTTAATGCAGTTTTTAATTGTGTACTTATTCCATCTCTTAAAGGTGGAATTATTCAGATGAACATTTAAAAGAAATTAACAGTATGACAGAGTTTATAATTGTGCTTAATCTTAAATTAATATCCCTCCTGTTTTCACGTTACTGGGACAATTATCCCGAATGGTACCAGAAGCAGGAAATTATGTATTGCCCTATATATGGCATTCCCTCCCAGAGAGCATGCCATTTATCACGCGTTTTTAATCTCTTCTGTGCACAAGGGAAGATAAAACATCTCAATATTTCAGTGTTTGGAGAAGATTAAAGCTCCAGCAAACATTTGTGTTTGCTTTGTCCAGTCGCTGTGTTGCGTCTAACTGGGTCAGAGTTGGGTGATTGGGGGCACCTTTGGGAACATGGCTGTTGAATTCGGGTTTCTGGAATCTCTGAGAAAGCTTCACAAGTACCCCTAGTCCTTCCCCCCTTTTCAGATGGGAGTTTGCTAGCATGTGGCAGACATGGGTGAACTGAGATTAGAGAGGATGAAGCTAAGCACTGAGAGCGCAGGATCGCCATGGACCTCTTTCTCGTAGGAAAAAACAAAACAAAACAAAACAAATCCTGACTCTAGACTTCAACCTCCAAACTGATGTGCTGCCTCTTCAGTGTCTGTCGTCAGTCGTCAGGGGAGGCCTGAGAAACGTTCCCCAGGATCCGGGAATACAGTCTACTGGACACTGCCATGCAAGGTTCACCAGCAAGAGAGCAACAATAGGAGAATAGGAGATATATATATATATATATATATATATATATATATATATATATGCATACATCTCCCATTGATCTACACATATGCATTTATGTGATCATTTGAATTAAATATATATACTATATAATACTGTATATATATATATATATATACATTTAATATGCACTTTTTAGATGGATCTTCACGTGGCCAAGACAGCTTGAATTTCTGATCCTTCTACCTCTCTTCTGAGTGCTAAGAATACAGGCTTTTGTCACTATGGCTTGCTGTATCTATGTGTCTATATGTATATTTGACATCTATCTCTTTTATCAATTGACCTATCATCTGTCATCCATCTCCCTATCACTTATTAATCATCTGTCATATATCTGCCTATCATCTATCTATTATCTATCTATCTATCTATCTATCTATCTATCTATCATCTACCTCCCATCTATATATCTACCTTCATTTAACATAGTTGAAGGAATTGGTTACTATGATTGTGGGGATGAACACAGTCTTGATTGTGAAGCTAGCAATGCTGGTCATTTGATACTGTAGTCTTGAATCCAAAGGTTGGAAATTTGGCAAAACTTTTATTTTGTAGTCTGGAGGTAGAACTTCTTTTTTGGGAATGTGTGCAGGGAACCTCAGGTTTTGATCTTAATGCCTTCAATTGGGGGATAAGGTCCACCCACATTATAAAAAGCAATCTGTTTTATTTCAAATGACCTGGTTACGAATGTTAATGTACCTTACCAGCAACACCTAGGATTGCATTTGACCAAGCAAATGGGCATAGTATAGCCATACTGACATACAAGGATCTGTATATTTTGTTCAGATGGAAAGCAATGAACTTAGATGCATGCTTCTCACTGACAGGATGCCTGAAGAGGCTGACTACCTGGCAATTTCCTCTGTCAGTTGATTTCCCACTTTGGAGAAAAGCTGAGTGTGACCCTTACAGAATAGACCCTCACTTCCTTCTTATATCTCTGTAGCATTGTGTGTGTGTGGGGGAGAGTGTGTGTGGGGCCATGCAGGTGTGTATGTCTGCGGGTGCACATGTATCTGCTGTGTATGTATCCTATAGTCCAACCCTGGGTGCAGTCTCCAGGTGCCATACACTTTTATTTTTGAGACAGGGTCTCTCACTGGTTAGACTGATGGCCAGCAAACTTCAGAGATCCTCCTGTTTGTCTCCCTAGTAATAAGATCACAGTTATTTTCCACCATGACTGCTTTATTATTATTATTTTGACATGCATTCTGGGGATTGAATTCAGGTCTTTGTGCTTGCAGGGAAAGTAGTTTAACACCTAACTATTTTTCCAGCCTCCTTAGGAACATTTCTAAATGGAACTAGAAGACCCTTGCAAAAAATACACACAGCCATCAGTGCACCTTGACACACTTTCAGCAAATCTATAATGAGCCTCCTGGTGTAACCAGCCTAAATCTTGAGGCAGCACCCTGACTTTCAGCACCAGACATTATATTTGACCTTTAAATTAAAAGAAAAAATACATAATGGCACACAGCACAACATGTTTTCTTTCACCACAGTATAATTCTGTGCAGAGAAAGATCAGGCTGGGAACTTCTCTAGCAGCGCGTGCTTCCTTCTGTATATCTTTGCAAGCAATAGGCAGGGCTGCTCTGTTACACATGGGACATTGTGCCAGAGACTGTGGACATACCCAGTTGCACAAGAGATGTTGCATCTCTGCAGCTGAGGCTCTGTAAGGAAATTGGGAAGGGGCCCCACACAGTCCTGTGGCTGAGGTCCTGTAGGGGGACAGCTGTGGCTCTGATCCAGTTGGCTTCACAGTCCTCTTGGGAGCTTGTCTGATAACGGACAGTATAACTCTTGATTTTCTGGCAGAAAAGCATGCCAGCGGCTTCGCTTGAACTCCCCCTCCTTGGCAGAGCTACAGACCGCGATGGCCTGCCACCTGGCCCACCTGTCACAGTGTCTCAGGGGCCTCCTTGTTCTCAGGGAGCTATGGGGTTTGATAATCTATTAGTTGATAAGAGCAATAAGCGATAAGTCCCCATACTCCAACCCCACCTAGAGGTGCAGGATATTGATGCCACACACCACCGAGTAGCTGCTCAAGGGTCTTACTGGTCTGTGGCTCTTTCAGTGCCTACTTCTCTCCCCAGACTCCAAGCAGGATGTTCTCCTAGGTGCTGGCCTCAGTATTCCTGTCCTGGGTTACATTACTCCTAGTGACAGATATTAGTTTCCTGCAGATCTTTAGCCCCAGACACTGTCTCAAGCCGGTCTGTGTTTCTACAATCAGCTGGACCGTTTCCCACCAGGAGTCGGCCGCTGCCTGTCTCCTGCTCTTGCCACCGCAGGCCTCTCTTTGTCCCGTGTTGCCAATTCTGTTGCCAGCTCTCCGTGCTTTGCCTGCAAATGTCTGTGTTTTGCTCTCTTCTCTTGCCCTGGAATGTAACCCTCACTCCCTCCATTTACCTGTCTGCCATGTTGAAAGCACTCTCTCCTCACTCTGTCATTCCTATCCCCCCTTTCACTCATAGATCCCAGACCACCATCTGATGCATTTTTGAGTGCATCTTCAGGATTACTCAGGGGCAGGGGACAAAGACTGTGTTGGTATCCTATACACATCACAGTCCACTGTTCTACCCAGCTTCTCCAATGACCCCAGCAGGAAGTAACATTTCTTTCTCAATTCTTTGGCACCCTTCATCCAAGTAGCTCTTAAGTTAGAGTCAACTTTGTATCTGAATGTTTAACTTTTCTGTGTTAGACTAGTAATCCCATCCCTTATCAACATTAAGAACATGTTCTATTACCTGTAAAAGGAAATGAAGGGTGTAGGTGGAATCGAGTGCTAAGGCCTTGACTCTAAGATGAGGAGATGGTCTTGGCTTGTCTATGTATTCAGTATAATCACAAGAGTTCCCGAGAGGAGCAAGAGCGTGGGTGACTCCCTGCGAGCGAGTTCCCACCAGATAGTTTAGCCTTGAAGATGAAGGAGGAGGCACAAGCCAAAGAATGCAGGCAGCCTCCAGAAGTTTGAAAAAGTCAGGAAACAGATTGGAGACTCCACAAGGGAAAGCAGCTGAGGCCACACCTTGGTTTTAACTTAGTGAGAGCAGTGTGGGACATCTGACTTCCAGATCAATATAATAAGTTGATTTCAACCTCTGATCTTGTGCCGCTTTGTTACTGCAGCAATGGAAAACTAATTCCAAGTGGAACGAAGCATCGGGAGATTCCATTTGTTCACCTTTGTGTGTCGCAGTGCCTGGTTTGCGTTAGGGACTCAGTAAATGTTTGCTGTGATCTCAGGCCTGGTTGCAGGAAGCTCAGTGAGAAGGGCAAGACTGGCTTTTCTGTGTTTTTCTTCCTCAGGGCCCTCTGGGGGAGAGGGGACTCTCTCAAGTCCTTGGTCATCAGTGTTATCTGTGACCCATTCCTGTGACTGGATGATATGTCAAGGTTGGAGTCTCCTAGTCAGCTGCATTTAAGAAGAGATCTATGGAGTTATACTCTCAAAGGGTGTTGGTATCAGAGAGGAACCTCTGTTAAAGCTGTTGGCCAACACAAAGCCAACAGTGAGCAGGAGCCCAAGAACATGTGGTCTAACCTTGGCTTCTCCTGATCCAAGGTAAAATCATGTTCTTCCTTGGTCTGCCTCACAGGTGGCTGAGCTGAGCACCTGGATCTCTTATCTGTCCCCAGTGGACTAAGGAAGGTGAAATTCATGTAATAAATATGGTCTGCTTTCTACTTGTGTCCAGCTAAATAGCACTTTCATGTCAAAACAAGTGTACCATCCAAACTCCTTGCCATACTTATTGAGTTTCTAGGCAAGACAAGCCCATCCTTACTGAGGATTATAGCAAAGGCGACGGGTTTCATCCACTCTTACACTTTCTTTCCTACCATGGCGGGGACTTCACTATCTATCCCCACTTGGACTCAGGCAGGTGAGCAACCCAACGCTGGCTACCCAGCTTTCTGCACACACCTGTGTTCTGCCTGGTGAGCAAAGGAAAGACCTGGTTGGGATCAGAGTCATGATCATAGTTCTTCCTTTGCTTTCAGTGGGGAGAAAACTCTAAGGCAGCTTCCTATACACAGACTCTTCCTTCTCACTTAAACAGAGGGGCTTAGAAAACAGGGCACTAAAGCCCCCCCCCCTGCTCTAAGTTCCTTAAGAAACCTCAAGAGGAGATGCCTCCTCCTCAGTATGGTTCACAAAGCCCTTTGGGGCCTGACCTTTTTACTTGAAGGTCTTAGTTTTCACTCTTTTCTTTAGCCCCATGCAACAGCAATAATGACCAATGCAGAACTCACAGAACGCAGCATATTTTCTTATTCCCAGGATCTTGCAGACACTACTTCTTTGTTCTCATCCCTTTTCTGCCCCTTCTTTCTACCTCTAAGTCTCTTTGCCTGCTACTTACTTGGGTGTCTGTGGGGGGGTGGGGGTGGGAGAAACTCAGCTAAGACATCATATCCTCAGGAGTTTTTTCACCTCTCAGATTTGATAGATGTTACTTTTTTGGTATGTCACTAGCAAGTTGCTTTTAATCCTGTTTGGCCCAATTCTAATGGCCTGTTTTCTTATCTGAGTCCTCTTTACCAACAAGAGACTGCAAGCTTCTTGCTTTGTGGCTAAGATATGTGATTTGGAATGTCAGTGCCTGGAGCTACACGGCCCACTGAAGTGGCTAATGAATCCTTGAAATGCCGCTGCTCTGGATGGAAGTATACTGGAAACAAAAACCCACCCTGGATTTCAAGGATTTGGCAGGAAATATGAACTAGTGAACATTCTCATTCATAGTTTTTTATTTTGCTTGAGGGCCTGTTAGCATAATCTTGGGATATTAATTCCACTTGTTTATTGAACTTGTTACTCTTTGTGTTGCTGTGAGACAATACCCAAAGTCAAGCAATTTAAGGGAGAAAAGGAGATTTATTCAGCTTATGGTTCTAGAGGGGGGATACGGTCTTTCATGGCGGAAGCAGCATGGCTGGCAGCAGAAGTTGGAAGTGGGCTATGTCACACCCGTCCAGAAGACTGAGAGCTGCTAGACTGCCAACTGCCAGCGCAGACCTCTGCTGGAAGTAGGGTGGGACTATACACCTCAAAGCCCACCCTCTGTGACTTCCTTCTTCCTGCAGGGCTCTACCTCTCAAAGGTGTCATGACTTTCCCAAACACATGAGCCTGTGGAGGACATATTTTAAACTATGACACTTGTCATAGTTGGGCACAGGTGTCAACTTGACAGTTGAGGGTTTGAGCTCTGGGTACATTTGTAGAGAGTTAGAGGTTGAGTTAGGCCCAGAGCAAACCTGCAGGAGTTTGTCTAGCTGATGGGGAAGACCCAGCCCATGGTGGGTGGGACTAGGCCCTGGAATAAAATACAGACAGCTGGTTGAGAGAGTTGGCATACTTTTGTACACTTGACCAGACATGCTGGTCTGACAAGTAAGGATTGTCCCTCTCTTAGCCGTTATGTGGTGATGGCGTGGTCAGTTTCCTCGGCCCTGATTTGTGCATGCTCTCCTGTCAAGCTGGCCAGACTGTAACTGAACTATCAATACGAAAATAAACCCCTTGTTCCCTTAAGCCATTTGATGATCATCTGTCAGGAACCATGAAGGTGAACTACTACAACACTCCACCCCTGGCCCCCCACAGTCTCATTGCCATCTCATTATGCAAACCATACTCGGTCCAACTTTAAAGTTTCAATACAGACCGCATCAGTGGTCCCAACACAATCCAAATGTCATACTTCCAGAATACAGTGGCACAAAATAAACATTCCCATTCCAAAAGAGAGGCAAGCTCTCAGGACAACGGCAAAACTTCACTAAATTCTCTGCCAACACATGGCTCCATTGGCCACTTGTCCAGTTCCAAACACAGTCTTTGTTCCCCTCTGGACCATCACAAGCTGGCCTTCCACTACCTGCATCTCTCACAACATTGTTCTCTTCCAAGCTCTCACAAGAAAGGCCCATTGTGTCTTCAAGGTTTTCCCAGAACAAAGTCCCAAATTTTTCCGTATTTCTCCCAACAAACAGTTCCAAAGTGTCATGGTTTGAAATGTGTCCCTCACACTCTCATGTGTTTGTGAAGGCCATAGCACCTTTGAGAGGTGGAGCCTTGTTGGGGTGGCCTTGAGGTGGATTAGTCCCACCCTATTTCCTGGAGAAGTCTGCTTTCTCAACAAGAGTCTAGCAGCTCTCAGCCTCCAAGATGTTTGCAGTAACTTAGCCCCTCTGCAGCTTCTGCCAGCCATGCCTTTTCTGCCATGAAAAGACTGTTTCTCCCCTTTAGAACCATAAGCTGAATAAACTTCCCTTTCCTCCTTAAATTGCTTGACTTTGGGTGTTCTCTCACAGCAACAGATAAGAGTAACTAGTACATAAAGGTACACTCTCACATTATAGCATTGACTATACTGTTGGGTGCCAATTTCTCTCAGTTTCACAAACAACAACTTTACTATTTGGTAGCAGATTCTCCTACTCTCACATGGCAACACTCTACTTCTCTGGTACCAGTTTCTTTGTGTTGTTGAGAGACAATATCAAGTCAAACAACTTAAGGGAGAAAGAGATTAATTCAGTTTATGATTCCAGAGGGGTTACAGTCTTTCATGGCAGAAGCTGTATGGTGGCGGCAGAAGCTGTGGACAGGCTAATTCACACCCATTCACACCCACTGACAGCCGCAAGACATGCCGACTACCAGAGCCGACCTCTGCTGGAAGTAGGGTGGGACTGATCCATCTCAAGACCCACCCCTGTGACTTTCTTTCCCCCTGCGAGGCTCCACATCCTAAAGGTACCATGACCTTCCCAAACACACGAGACTAGGAGGACACATTTCAAACCATGATATTTATGTCGCCACTTGTAAAATTCAGGCCACCATTTGTGGCACTTGTGGCTCACATGGTATTTCTCTAGGTCTGGTCTAGGTCTAGTTACCTACTGCATTTGTTGAATGAATGGATAAGTGGATGGATCTGTGGTTGTGTCCTACTTCAGCGTCAGACCCTGTTCTTTGCTCTAGATGCACCTCACAGCCCTCAGGCTCAGCATTGTCAGTTGGACAGCTTGGCTGTCAGGAGTCTGTGGACCCCTAGAAGATAGAAGACTGTGATAGAACACCCTGCTTGAAGTCTGTGGATTCTATCTTAAAGACACATTGCATACTTGTGTTCATATTTTCTGGGATGCAATTTAACATGCTATCTTGAGTTGAAAAGAGCAAATGCTCATTGTGAACAATTTCAACAGCCCATGATGATGTCAGGGGCATCCATTTTAACAAGTAGTGGGTGAGGACATTTTTCTTACTGGAAATTTCTTGTGTTTGAACATGAAATCAAACAAGATGTACTGATTAGCTTGAGAGTTTTCTGAAGAAGTCTCTGTAACCTGCAAGAACAAAGGACCCTTTTTATTTTGTATGAGTAACTGTACTTTTCCTTTGTGTATAGGTCCTTTATTTTTTTCTTTGCCCTGCCCTTTGTGGACTGATTGTGTAACATGTAACCAACTTGATGGAGTAGCTTAGACCCTACCTGCTACCATCAGAGGTCTGATTTCTTGAGGATTTGGTGGTTGCTTATAGTACACATGGATATCATAAAGACATGGTCTTTGAAGGGTAATGAAGCTAGAGATGGACACAAAAATTCTTTAGCCTTGCTGATATTGTGAAAGCCATATTTTCAATGCACAACAGGTTTTACTTCTTTAGCGATGCTCAGCATTTCTTTTTTTTAAGCATTTTTTATTATTATTTCTGCTCATACAAACTTAATAGATACACAGGTTCCCTCCCTCCCTCCTCCTCCCCCCAAATCCCCTACTCCCCCTCCCCTCACCTTTCCCTCCCCATCCCCCAGTGCCTCCCGCGCCAATTCCCAGAGAGTCCTTTAATATGCATCCCTGACTCTCCTCTGGGCCCTCTTCTCCGATGACATATAAGGACCCAGTGGCATTTCCCTGAACCTTTCCCGTGTTCCCCTTAAGCATAGGAGCACTACTGTGGCTGCCAATCCCTTGCCTCCAAGGATCTTGGTGCCTTTCATGCTCAGTATTTCTATAGTGTTTTTAACATTCTAAGTTTTTTTAAAACCATCTCACTCGATCTATTAAATAAAATCTTCTCAGAATTGCCTATCCTTGAGATCCATGACTTCTTTCTCTTCACTCTTAATTAGCCCTCTTGTTTTATTTCTAGCCTAACACGACTGGGATGGAACACATGAAGGTCACTGTGACTCTGCCAAACAACACCTTCAGGTGTCAATTTTCACTCTTTCTTTTCACTTGACCCACCGGAATCATTTGCCACAGTTGATTGCTCTCTCCTTCTTGATATTCTTTCTTCATTTGGCTCCAAGGACGTCACACCCATCTGGCTTTCCTCTGACCTCACGGGCAACTCCTTGTCTCCTTGGCAGCTGGCTCCACGGGCCGGCATTTCACTCTTAGAGCCTCCCGGGCCTTAGATCTCAGGTGGCTTTTCCTTTTCTATTGGCGTTCACTGACAATTTCATCGACTCTCGTGATTTTAAATATCACCAATATGCTGACAATTCTTAAATCTTTATCACTAGTCTAGGTGAGGCTGTCCTGTTAATTTCAGACTCACATCCAACCAGTTCAACATCATTTGCATTTTGATGCTTAAAAAAAAACGATCTCCAACATTACATTCCCAAACTGAACCTTTGGGACTTCCCCTCTGAGCATGCTCCTTTTGTAGTTTCCATTTCAATTAACACCAACTTCCTCTTTCCCTTGGCCAAGAACAAAGACTTCAGAGTCCTCCTTGAATCTTGTCTTTCTCTCATAGCTAATTTTTAAAATTTTTTTTAATCTATTGCCATCTAGAATGTGGCCAAGTCTTACATCTGTCATTTGGTTTGAAATTCCACCATTTCCTGCCCGATTAGCACAGAGGTCCCTAACCGAGTCTCTCACTTTGACTTTTTCTTATCATGCTCCATTCTCAATAAAACAGTCAGAGGGATCCTGCTAAACCATTAACCAGGCTTGCTTGCTTCTCTACTCAAATGACCCCACACACCCAGAACAAGAACCGAAATGTTTCTAGTGGTATTAAAAGTGGTCCCTGATCTCAGGCTACACTTTCTCACTTCTTTGTATGACTGCCATGCTGGTATCCTTCCGGGTCATTCAGTCAGAATGTGCGTTTCTCAAGATTTAAGTGTTTTTCTGAGGGATGCTTTCTCACTAGACAAGTCTGTGTCTTTTTCCTTTTCTTTGTTCCCACTCGCCCTAGTGTTTTCTTTCTGATGAGGCCTTCCCTGACCACTCTACTTTAACATGCAACTGTGGCTTGCTACATTCCCCTACTATGTCTCCTATGACATTTATTTTACATACTTAAAATGCCAATCAGATCCACAAGGGCAGGTATCTTTATAGTTCTATCATTATGTCCCTTAGCACCTTGAATGGCCCATGACCTATAGGATACTCATCAACTAGTTATTTGTATCAATGAAGGAACAGTGATATTAAACACACATATTATTATTCCTTTCTATACTCTATGAGTAAAGGAAGTAGGTACTCAACAAGACCCAAAACAAAAGCAAGTATTCATATATATACACAGACACATATGCATGTAAGACATATCTAAGCTCACACATAGCAAAACTGAAGAAAGAGGGGGAATGGAGCTAAGATATGGTGTAGCATATTTATATCTAGTAATGGTTGGTCTAATCATCAGAGTGCTGTATGTAATTAAGCAATAAATTTAAAATATTCAAGTTAGAGTTTTTCAAATATATTTATTTAAAAGTAATCTTATAAAATCATGAAATACTAATTTTCATGATGACATCAAAGCCATAGACATTCTAAATACTGTGGTAAGATTTGTACTGTGTAATGAAATATAAAGTGGTGTAATATTATTACATAGCAACCCGAACTGCAAATTTGCCTTCCTTTTTTATTATTTTAGTTTTTCATTCACGAATATACTGATTTTATCATATTGCCATGCCTTAATTCCCAATCCTGTCCCCTGCTCTTCCCATTGCAACTTGACGCTCCTATTTTCTTGTCTTTCTGTATGTATGATCCACTAAGTTTCATCTGGGTTGCCTTTGATAGCCTAAGCACTTGCTGGAGCGAGTGGGTATACCAATGAGAAAAGCATCTTTCCTGCCCCCAACACCCCCCATCAGCATTAACCCTCATTGGTCTCTTAGGCAGATGAGGGATGGCTTGAGATTTTTCCTCTTCTACAGTGAAATGTTTATAGGTCAAATCCTGTGCAATATACATAGTTCTGAACTGTGAATTTCTTAACGGTGTGATTAAATTAGAGGATTGTCAGGCTTGCCCACTGTAGTATTTCTTAGGTGTTGAGGTTTCAGCAGTGGGTTGTAAACTACTGCCTGGTTGGCACAAATGACAACTCCAAGAGGACCCCCCCCACACACACACTTGATTAGAAAATTAGATTAGAGTAGAAAATAATGTTTCAAGTCTCATTCAAGAACTGTCCTCCTGTAGGAACTTTTTTAACCCTCCTACAACCGTTTAGATGCCCCTTGGTATAATTACAGTAAAGTTTCATGGGCATGTAGCCTCTAAGTCACATGAGACCCTGAATCTAGAAGGTTCTCATGCTTGGCTTGGTTTAACGCTTGACTGTCAACATCCTGACATTCTTAATCATTTGAGCAAGGGCTCCACATTTTCATTTTGCTTTGTGCCCCACAGGTGCCAAGTCATCTCAGTAAGTGATAGCTGGGCAAGCTGACACGTGCTAATGAGGACCAGGATAGACAAGCCAATAGCCCCTTCAATTAAGTCCATACAATTATAGATGAGGTTGAGTTATTTGGTAGTTTTGTAAAATTTACTTGTATAAATTTCCTGCACATGTTTGGACATTGCTTCGTTTAATGATTCATTAACTTTAGTTCCATTTAAATAGTAGTTTTTAAACTTGTTTACTCACAAATTTAGAAATTTGGTGTATAACATGTTATCCTTGGAAATACATTTTCACGTTATGCTCTCCAGATAAAAGAGGGGGAGGTGCAATGTCCAAAGTATATTCTTTTTTTTTTTAAATAATTTTTTAATTATTTATTCAATTGTGCGTGTGTGTGTGTGTGTGTGTGTGTGTGTGTGTGTGTGTGTGTGTAGAACCAGGACGAATTCAGGAACCACCATGAACCGCCTCCATCTCCTTGTTTACTCTGCCCTGGAATTCACAGGCTCCGCCCTACCAGGACCAGAAACGCAGGCCACCCCCATTTCCGCCTGGCGTCTATACGTGGGGTCTAGGATCCGAACTCAGGACCTTCCACCTGCAAGGCGGAGGCTTAGCTCCTGAGCCACCTCTCCTGCCCCCAAAGTATATTCTTTTAAAGTAAATTTTAATTTATCCCTTGACAATTTTGTACATACATATAGTGTATCTTGGTCATATGCAACCCCTACGCCCCTCCCAATTACTCTGACCACCCCAGACACATTTCATTCTCACCTCCCTGTCCGCTTTTGTTTTATTTTCTGACTACCCACTGAGTCCTGTTAGTGCCGCCTGCACGAACATTGTGGGGTCATCCAGTGAAGAATGGGCAACCTCCTAGGAGCTTCCCAAAAGAAAAACTACTCTTCTCTACCAGCCATCAACTGCAATAGCTCTTCAGAGGTAGTTTCTCATGAGCCCCTACTCCTACACATGCTGAAATGCTAACTGGCTTGGTTTTGTACAAGTAGCCACAGCTACTGGGAGTTCATGAATACAGCATCATGACCAGAAGACAGAATTTCACAGAGCTTTTCCCCAGGTTCTGACTCTTAGATTTTTTTCTATCTCTTCTTCCATAATGTTGTTCCCTGAGCCTTGGGGGAAGGATTCAAATTTTTAAAAGAAATCTTTGTTTGCTTCAAATTAAAAAAAAAAACAACTAAAAAAAAACCCCTTGTATTTCACAGGTCACTATATGAAGGGAAGAAACTGGTGTGGATGGTGAGTATATGCTTCTTGTGGGGGAAGGGAGGGTGTGTTTGATCTTGAGAGGCTGATGCCACCCAGCTCCAGCTTGTTGCAACCATGGTGAATGGGGAGTGTTAGGTCTGGACTCATGAGACCTTTTTGTTTTCAACAAAGAAGCCTGAAGCATAGAAATGTGTGTGTGAAATCTCTTCATCTTTAAGAATGTGTGCTCCAATAAATCACCATGTGATTGCTTTTTGGAGAGATCCTTTTTGACACAATTTGACACTTGGTTCCAAATAGAATTGATATGTTCTTCATTTTTCTTTCAGGATAAACTTTTTGAGACCAAAGAAAAATTCTCTCTAATTTCATCTTGAGGCTCTTTAGAAAGAATTTCTGTAACATTTAACACTTCTGAAGCAATGCTAAGTTTGAAATCTGGTGACAACACTTGATTAGCTAACTCCTGTGAGCTGAGACATTGGGTACAGCTTCCAGTCTTCTGCTTTCTCCAGGACCCTCTCTTTGATAGCTAGTCATTCAGTTTGCTGTCACGCACCATTGCGATGGAGATAAACCATAAGCCATGAATGCAATAAAAAGTTTTTGGTAACTGACTAAAATAAAGGATAAATAAAGTTAATTTTAATGAAACATTTTATTCTATTCAATACATCTTTGAAATATTGTCATTTCAATGTGTGATCAGTGTAATATTATTAATGAGAATTTTTAATTTTTATTCTTTTAATTCTTATCTTTCAGACTGAATTTTTGAAGTTCAATATAATTTTTTTGCTTAAAGTATATCTCAGTTCAACAGTCATGTATGGCTAATGGTTACCATATTATAAAGCTCATGTCTGAGGTGGTATGTTATTTTTTTTTATATCCAAAGTCATTTACTTAAAATGACCCAGTATATTTAATCAGTATTGTGGACTGTTTTGCCCTTTTCACCTCATTTTGACTTGCCCCTAAGTAATTAAGTACCAAAATTGGACCTCTTGATTGGGTTTATTATTTGTAGGCTATTTTAGTTTGAGCTGCTTTACCAACTGTCTTAGTCACCATTCTTTCAGTTGGTGTGAGGCAACACGCATACAACTTAAGGAAGAAAAGTAGATTTATTTGGCATGTGGTTCCGAAGAGAAGATCTAGCCCATCATGGTGGGAATCTCATGGCAGAAGGCGTGATTTGGAGGCACAGGTAGGAGGTGGTTGATGTCATAGCCACCGTCACAGAGGCAGGGAGAGCAAACACAAACTGCAAGTAGGGCAGGGCTACCCAACCTCAGGGTCAAGCCCTGTGCCTTCCTCTAGTAAGGCTCCACTTTCTTGAAGTGCCATCACCTTCCCAAATATTAACGTCAGCAAGGATTCAAACACATGAACCTGTGGGGGACAGCTCACATTCAAACCATGGCACCAAGGGACCACATGGTTGGTGGCTTATTAACAAAAAGAGTTTATACTTATAACTCTGGAGAATGGTAATCCAATATGAAGGTGTCCATCTGGTCATATACTGGAGAGGATCTATTTTGGGTTTCTCAAGGTTTTGTTTCATCTTTATACAGGGGTGTCTCAAGAGATCTCATAAAACTATTAATCCTAAGATCTTATCTCCTAATAGCATTATATTAGGCACTAGGATTTGAACATAAAGAATGTTGGGAACATAAACATTCAGTCCATAACAGAAGTTTTGAGAAGAATTGGATAGGAAATCATAGAGACAGAAAAGAAAAATGCACCTGTTATGGTTTGGATCTGAATGTCCGTTGGAAGGTGGTGGAAATTTTAAGAGCTGAGGCTAATGGGAGCTTAGGTTATCGACGATGTGCCTTCAAAAGGGACCATAGTACATCACACTATTGATCTTCCTCTTTTATGCTTTCTGGCTGTCATGAGGAAGCTTGTTGTTCTACCATGTGCTCCATGCCTCTCAACAGGCCCCAAAGCAATAGAGCCAAATGACTGTGGTGGACTCAACTGTCTGAAACCTTTCTTCTTTTTTAATTTGATCTCCTTGAGCATCCTGTTACAGCAACACAAATCTGATTAATACAGCATAGCTAAATTTGAAGATACTAAAGGGATTAAACTTTGTATTTCTAGGTGACAACATCTCATAATGCAAGAAGAAAATGCATTTTTCTCACAGTGAGGGGCGGGTACAGTTGTGCATGTGCAACCAACTGTGGAGAAAACAGCTCTTGCTAAGAACTCAGAAAGTATTGCTTTGTGGTTTGGAGGTGAGGTAAGCAGAAGTTTGGCAACAGGATAGGATACATAAGCAAGAATAACAAGTATTTCACCTCTAGGAGAAGCCAATGTATCCATCCCTGAAGGGGAAATGGGTGGATTACAATATCCGAGAAGTATGTACAACTTTGGCTTATAGTAAAAGCGAAGTGAAAAAGTGTCTCAATGCATTGTCAGGAAATGGTGAATGGAATATAGGGGTCTTGATTTTAGAATTCTGGGCAGATTCCATCTCTGAGAGTGAAGAGATAAGCCTGAGGTATGCTGTGCCCTTATACCCCTGGAGGAAATAGTGGGTGTTTGTTGACAGACAGGGAGTCTTCTGGGATCCTCATGACTCATTTCTCTGAACTTCTCCAATAAAGGATATAAACTTTTTTCCCCCCAAAAATTAGCACATCACCTTTCAACATTCTTGTTTCTCCCTTTCAGCATCTGCATAGAAGTTTTCTGTGCTTTTCATTTGTTGCCCTTGTACTTGTTTGGTTCTGTGTTTCATCAGCATAGACAATTTTACTGCATATTGAAAACCTAAGTACTTGGTTGAAGATGCTGTATTGGATTTGAATACCCTACATCACAGTGGGATGGCTAAGTCAAAGCAGGGACTGATCAAAGGAAATGCCTAGGGATGCAGATTTGGGGTCCGAGTAAGCTCAAG
Source organism: Typhlomys cinereus (assembly GCA_023101885.1). Taxonomy (NCBI): domain Eukaryota; kingdom Metazoa; phylum Chordata; class Mammalia; order Rodentia; family Platacanthomyidae; genus Typhlomys; species Typhlomys cinereus. Next base: position 2,781,013 of record JALPQD010000259.1, read on the forward strand.
AACAATAATAGTATGGGGTCTGTAACAGTTCCTTTTAACTATGCTGTGAGAGAATACCCAAAGTCAAATAACTTAAGGGAGAAAAGAAAATTTATTCACCTTATGTATGGTTCTAAAGGGGAGATACAGTCTTTCACGGAGGAGGAGTAACCTGGCTGGTGGCTGAAGCTAGCAGGCTAAGTCATGGTAGACATCCAGTAGGCTAGTGATGATGAAGGCTGGATGATTCTTGGAGAGTGTCTCTTCTCATCTTCTGTTCTGTGGTTCCTTTCATCTGGTTCACTACTTGGAGGTTTTAATGAGATCTAGAGAGATTCTGGTCAGATCTAGGGCTGGTCTTTGTATTACAAAAGTATTAATCTCTTCAGGTGATGTTACAGTTTGCCTGCATGGTTGCTGATAGATGGCCATCAAATAGCTTAAGGGAACAAGGGGTTTATTTTCTTATTGGTAGTCCGGTTACAGTCTGTAGTACAGCTTGATGGGAAAGCATGCACCAACACCAAAGTCGAGGGAACTGGCCACACTATCTCTACGTAATGTCTGCGAGAAGGAGGATCCTTACTTGCCAGAGCAGCATGTCTAGCCAAGTATACACAAGAATGCCAACTTTCTCAATCAGCTCTCTGTATTTTATTCCAGGGTCTAATCCCACCTATCATAGGCTAGACCTTTCCCATCAGCTAGAGAATCTCTTGCAGGTTTGCTCTGAGCGTCACTCAACCATTAATTCTGTACAGAGGCCAAACCCTCAACTGTCAAGTTAATACCTGTGCCTAACTATGCTAGGTGGTCTCAGCTGATTTTGGTAATGCCAGGTGTGTCAAGTTGATACTCAGGATTAACTATCACAGGGTCTAACTGCATTCAGACTACAAGTGCCTCACCCTGGAGAGGACTCATTTCTAGGCATGTGATTCTTTTCACTTGGACTCGCTCCTTTTTTCCCCCTAATCCTTAGCTTTATTTCCCAATAGCTATTTATGAATTTCATTGCAGTCCTTGCTAAATCAACTTCATCCATTCACTCGCTCATTTATCCACTCATTCAATATAGTCCTCAGTGTGTAAACAGTGATTTGTTCTTAGGTGCCCAGACTCTGGGGTAAGTGCTAGAGATACACCGCAGATGAAGTTGTAGTCTCTATCCTTTCGACACTCACCATGTGGGGAATTCTTCCCAGTTAACCCCCTGGGCTGGATCACCATGGTCTACTCTGTAATTCTTCAGGATTTATGCAATTGGTGTTTGTTAAACTTGTTCATTTTAACTCTAACTTGGTCCTGGTAGTGACTTGTCATTTGTAAGAAACTAGAATGCTTTCTTCTTTCTTGCTAACTCATCCTCATGAGGCCTGTAGGCATCTAATATGCACTTTGCACAAAAGGCTGCTTTCCAGAACGAATGAATGGTGCCTATTGATTTCTGTTTTCACACGTGATTGCTGGTGTGGCTGACAAAGATCGGAGGGTTACAGAGAATGTAACCAACTGATATGAAGAGGGTCACCTCAGCAGAGCCTCCCTGTCAATCTGTACACTGCTCCTGCTCTCTATTGTTCTTGAATGCGTCTGATATCCTTCAGGTGTTCTCTTCTAAAAACGCCAGTGTATGTTTGGCCTTAGTTTTTAATGACGGGAGGATTAAGTTAAGCTGATATCTATGTGGATCCCTTCCCTGTGCGTTACATCTGTTCAGAAAGTGCCAGCTTCGGGGAGTTCCATAAGAAATACATAAATAGCAACTTGCAAGCTGTTGGTGAGAAATGCTGTATTAGTCAAGTGAATCCCCGTGACCCCTTACTCTAAAGGGAGCCCAGGGCTGGAATACATTTTTATAAATAAAACAATGTTTGCTTTGCAGCCCTGTTAATTTTCTCCTAGCTCCGAGGCTGTCAAATAACAAGAGGCTTGTTGTTTCTTTGAACAAAGGTGTTTGCAGAGGAACTGATCAAACTATTATTATTAATAATCTCATTATGGAGGCATTGCTGATGCTTTTGTGCTTTTGAGGCTACCAAATAGATTAAAGTTTTATTTTGAAAATCATGAAGGCAGAACAGGAGCAAAGCAGATCGGGAACTCAGTGGGGTGTTGGTTCTCCTGGATAAGTCACCTTTGTGTTGGGCAGAACTGCTGCCTCATTTCTGCAGGTTACAAGTCCTCTAGTAAGGGGTCCTCTCGAAGAATTGCCACGGACCCTCAAAGGTAGTCATGACGACAGGCAGCCATTGTTAATGAGATTTTTTTTTCTGACAAGGAAAACAACATGCTTTTCCAAAATAAAAAAGGGACAAAGAAGGCTTGTTAGGCACACAGACAGAGGCTGACAGCAAATGAAAACAGATTTTGCCCTTTGCTTTGGTGGGAATCAGGAAGGAGAAGTGAAAGGATATGGGAGGTAGAGCTGTTTTCTGATCTATGTCCATATTCAGTCTTAGAACAGATGGAGTCGATGTGTCAGTTTTCATTCTCACACACACCCTTTGCTTTCCTGGTCTTTGAAGAGATTAGAATATTTCGGCAAAGAGGCTGAGGCCAAATTGCTTCTTACAGTGAAGAGCTTCACAGTCTACATCTTGCTTCAGTAGTGGAGTTCTAGGGTGAAGGTGCAGGATGACCAGTTCAATTTGAATGTTAATTGGATAGCATAGAGTTTAATGTAAAGAGATCCCACTGTGCATGGGACATACTTAAACTGGATTTGTTATTTATTAGACATTGCAGTTGAAACTGGACTCCTGTTTTTGTTTGCAAAATCTGGCAATACTACCAAGGGAACAACAGTAGCAATGCGGGCGTAGAAAGCGTTTCTTCTCCCCTCACAGCTGCTCACGGATTGTCTGTCTCTGACCTTGATCTTCATCACAGATTGCCTTGGGAGCAGATAATGGCATTTGGATGCTGCTTTTTCCATAAAGCTTCGGGATCTCGTGTCTATCCTTCTTGGGTCTCCTCTAGCTGCTTCTAATCTCATATCCCATGGCACAGGCATAAAATTGTCCTGATTTGACACCCCCATGTGAGCCAACAGGTGTATTTCAATGTAGGGAGTGGATGGAGGCAGCGACATCAACCTGAGGGTAGAGCAATATAGACCATGAAGCTGAAGGAGATGGGTCTGAGCCCATCAGGGAAGTGTGGAGCTCTGGACTCAGGGGTTCTTGGGGGATTGAGGATAGGTACTCAAAAGAAATAGACTTTCTTTTTATTCTGTCCCCTTTCCCAGTATCTTCTCCTTCCTTACATCCCATTCATTCACTTTTTTCTGCCTGGCCCCTCCCCTGTGCATCTGAAGAGTGTACCAAGGATTTAAGACTTTCTCATACTAGCACCATGTTCATCCCAAGTTTGTGGAATCCATGAGATTAAACTGTGAAAGAACCTTGCAAACCAAGTCTTCTGAATGCTCCTGCAAAGGAGCGAGGACGGAGTGGGCTCTGAGCCTGCCTTTTATTGCTTTGGACTTGATAACCTCATGCAGTAATCCAGGCTTTTTGAAATTAGCCACAAAACAAAACAAAAAACAAAATTGAAAAACAAAACAAAGCAAATACCCCATAGTCAAAAACTCAAAGCTGATATATAGCACTTGAAAATATATAAACTACTTTCCATGAACTATTTCACAGAGTTCTAATAAATTAAGAATTCTTATAACCCTAGAGTAGCTAAGTAACCTGCCCAGAACTACTGACTTCTGAGTGACAGCTGGGTTTTAGTATTCAAGTCAATTTCTTTGTCATGCTGCAGGGAGGGAAGCAGAGGTCACGAAGGAGCTTGCAGTGTTGGAGAGATGCAAGAAAGGAACCTGAAGCTCAAGGCCAGGGCTATAATAGCAAAGGCATCCTTGAAATTCTTACTTGCATGAAGAATAGTCTTGATTCTTGAATACCTGGTCAGCTCACTGAGAGCAGGGGACAGTGGAGGTCAGGCACACTGCTGGAGAGAAACTGTTTCCCTTGGCCCTCTTTGGTGAGTTAGAGAGCAGAACTCTCTGCCAGGAGGAGAAGGCAGTAAGTCACCTGGGCCCCTTATTTCCTGGGGTTCTGTAGTAACATAGAGCGCAGAGTCCTCTTTCAATTTCCTTGTTGATCTGGTCTTTAGAATGGAGCTGTTGAGAGAATATGATCTGGAAAGAGATACTGTAAGATACTGCAAATAGTCCAGAGATGACTTGGGCAGCAGGTTCTAAACAGGAAGACTTCAGACTTTCCCAGGGGAGAATCACAGTAAAGTGAGCCCCCAATTCCTTCCAGAAAACAGCATTCAGTACAAAGTCACTTCTCGGCAAAAAACTAAAGGTCGCTTATCTTCCTGGAGCCTGCAAACTTTGCATCATCCACTAAGACTACTTTGATCCCATCCCTTTCAAGAAAGTACCAAATTGGAAACCAGATATTGCTTGAGTTAATATTTGGCAGGGAGAAAATATGGATCTAAGGGCAGGTCAGGGAGTTAGGGCTCACTGGCCTGGTGTAAATGGGAATCAGGTTGTGGGTATTCTGAATTTCCTGGGGTGGGTCACATTGTTCCCTGGTTGCTTCCTCTTTGTAACCTGCCACTGAGGGTGGGGAAATCCCCACTGGGTGCTATAAGAAGCCCCTGGGTTCTGCTGCAGAAGTCAGCAGCTCAGCCAAGAGGGCAGGATGAGGTGCCACCTTGCCTTCCTGCTGGTGCTTCTATGCCTCCTGGGCCCTGCGGAAGGAAGTTTGGCGACTCTGGTCCCTGTCACTTCCCCGGCTGTCTCCAGAGCTGCCCCAAGTAGGGTTGCAGATCTTACAGCTCCCTGGGTGGCTTCATCAACAGCATCTTGGGCAGACGGTGGTGCTGAGTCCCAGGTGAGGGGGCTACAGGTTCTGAATGAGCTGTGCTAATTCCCTTCCTCTTGCTTTTTGGGGACCTGAATACAATTTCATGGATGGCTAGACCCGGGCACTCTAAAAGATTTACGACTCTTTCTGTTCACTGTAGGTGCTCTGGAAATGAATTAAAACCTGAATAAAATAATTAAATTGTTAGCAAGAGAGGCAACATTCCAGCTCTCTAGCTGGAGCACTTAAAGCTGGAGCATATTAGGATCAGGCAAGGGGGATTCTACCCTGCACAGATGTTTAAAAATCAGACATTAATGAAAAGGTCTCCCAGCTGATTCTAATATGGAATCTGGGATGGGAAGTTTTAGGAAAGAGTGAAGTTTTCCCAACTAATTTTCTTCCCAGAAGGATTCTCTGGGTGGTGGGAGATAGACCCCCATGCAGAGAAGATTTACCATAGCCAGATGGAGTCTTGGAATTTTCAAAGGTGAGTACATGGTTTGGGGAGATGGCTGGGGAGCATGAGTTAGTCCTCATGCCCAAGTGTGAAGGCCTGAGTTCAGTTCCTGAGCACTAATGTAAAGAACTGGGTATATTGTAACCCTGGTATTGGGTTGGGTAAAGACAGAAGATCCCCAGTGCTTGCTTAGCCAGTTAGTGTAGTTAACTGGAGAGTTCTAGGTTCAGTGAGAGACCCTACCTTGAAAAATAAGGCGGAGGAATGGGGAGATGATTCAGGGGTTAAACCTTTCTCTTGTGAGCATAAGCAAAAGGACATGAGTTTGGATCTGCAGATCCCATGTAAAAATATCAAGTGGATATGGCGGTGGCCTACCTACAGTTCCAGCCCTTAAAAATGGAGCCTGGGAAACACAAAGCAATAGAGAGGGAGGTAGAGCAATTCAGGGTGATTCTTGAAGTCACTTTTGAGCCGCCATAGGCACACACTTTCTAGTGCCCTCTTGTGCGCACATGTGTGAGGACACTCATGTATACACACCAAAAAAATAAGGGGGAGAACCAGAAAGGAAGATACCAGATGTTGACTTCTGATCTCCACATGCACACATGTGTACACACATACCTGTATACGCATGAGCATGTTCTCACACATATATACACACAATAGAAAGTTGGTAACAAGTAAGGTAAATTATTTTTACTTGTTTTGTCCTGTGTTGATTGTATAGTAAGTTTCCTTATGGCATTTTATTGTATTTGTATAATTTGTATATTTGTATAATTTTTTTGCATCTATCACTCTCTCTCTTTCCTCTTCTGTTCTTGCTAGCCAACACCCTTTCTCTTTCCACCTAATCGCGCTTCTACTTTCACGCCTTATTTATTTATTTTTTGATGATCCAATGAGTGTCACTAGGCTTGAGTACAAGGTCTTGGGTGAAGGGTTATTTGTAGGAACATGCACTCCTTATCAGTTGCTACATCACTGAAGAAAATCTCTCTCTCTGTCTGCCCCAGTGACCATTATATGAAAAGGGGGAGGAATTTTTGTCCTAGGAAAGTAATTTTCAGACAGTCTTCTTTGTGTGGAACCTCTAGGGATGTGTCCAGTATCAAATGAAATAAATCAGCGAAGAAAGGTACCCTGTGCTATGTAGAAGGCCCAGAAAGCCCTTAGGGGGTGAGAACTCTTTGGCTCTGCTTTAAAGAAGAGGCATGGAGGGGCCGCCAGATGAGGGTTAAGGAGCAGTGGCCCATTATACCCTAGATTTACTGTGGAGTCTTGCTTTGTAAAACCTCATGGACTGGCCTTGCCTACTCTGTTACTTGGGATAGAAGATTTCTACCCTTCATCAAAGCTGCCCTCTTTCAGCCCTTCTATGGACTTCAGTCATGGTTCAGGTAGCTACTTCAATGAGCTTGTTTAAGTGGAAGAGGGGAAGAATAAAAGGGAGGGGAGGTTTCTGTCTGAGGATTCACATTTGTACTTTTAGGAACATGCTTGACAGTGAAACTCTATATTGACCACTGCTCTGGACAAGGCGTAGAGGAAAACAGCAGCAATAGCAACTGTGTGCATACTGAAAGCCTTGACTCGATTGAGTTTGTAATACATCTTATTTAACCCTAAGATCTGACAGAGTTAATGGTGTTTTAGAGATGTTAAAACTGAAGCTTTCTAAAGTGGAATCATTGGCATAAAGTCACTAAACAAGCAAGGTATATAGCTAATATAAATTTAGCTATGATATCCAAGTTTTAATCCATTCTCAGGGACCCCTGTGTTTCTAGGATAAACAGATGAGTATTTCCTAGAAGGGAGAAAGCAAATCATTACTGCTCACAAGAGTTCTTAGTAGCTGATGCAGTTCGCCTGCATGGTTACTGATAAATGACCATCAAACAGCTTAAGGGAACAAGGGGTTTATTTCTTTATGACAGTCCGGTTACAGTTCTTAGTCCAGCTTGAAGGGAGAGCACGCACCAACACCAGGGCCAAGGAAACTGGCCATACTATCACCACATAATGGCTGAGAGATGGACAATATTTACTTGCCAGACCAGCATGTCTGGCCAAGTGTACAGAAGGATGCCAACTTCCTCGACCAACTCTTAGTATTTTATTCACCTGTTCAGGGCCTAATCCCACCCACAATAGGCTGGACCTTCCCCATCAGCTAGACAATCTCATTCAGATTCGCTCTGGGCTCAGCTCAACTACTAATTCTCCATAAATGTGCCCAGAGCTCAAACCTGCAACCGTCAAGTTGACACCTGTGCCCAACTATGACAGTAGCCATATATCACGTGTACAATCACTATGCCATGACACTGAGCAGTTTCTGGGGACAGATGGAGTTGGTTTATCCTTCTATTTTTTTGAGGTGAGGTGACCAATAATAATCAGTTAAAAAGTTTCACCATCAATGCATACCCAGCATTTAGGCCAGATTATTAGCTAAAATGATAGAAAAATTCTGGCCTAGGAACAGAGGAATTCAAAGTGTCCATTGTCTGGTAAGAAGACAAATACTTAAAAGTAGATAAGAAATGGTAGTTAAATTGTACCTAGAGATTTCAATGTCCTTTTTAGTTTACTTATCTTCCCTGTGGTGAGTCAGTATCACAACTCAAACCTCCTTTTTAGAGTGGACCAGGTGTCAATTCTACCATAAACCTAATTTTCTGGGGCTGACTGTCAGCTTGATGAGCTCGTTGGAAAGCAGTAGAAAATCCTTTTATAACTGTCATTGAGCAAGTTCCAAACGTATCATTTTCTGTACTTTCCAAATGCTGAGTACCATTATTTTATGTCGTGAATCTTTCTGGGCACTTAGACTTGGCTGCTAATTAGAGCCAATTGGGACCTTAAATCACAAATGGGAGTTGCACCTTCTGCTAGAGGGCTCAGAGCGCTGTGTGTGCCTTTGGAGAAGGGTTTGCTTCTGGTTCTCCTGTTAGGGATATGGAAAGGGTTCTTCATGGTCACTAATGGGGTTGAAGCCACAATGAGTTTTGTGCTTTGTTATCAGGCTGTGAGGCTGGTTGAAAAAAGGCCATTTGTGCTGTGGGCTTGATTCAGCGGTGCAAGAATTGGTCTTAATCTCATGCCAGAGTGAAGCATGTTGCAGACATCAGTATTCCTTAATTGAATACATATCAAGAGTGAATTCATCAGGATGTTATGCTTCATGGGGGGGGGACATACACAGAATTCTGTTTGTCCTCCATGAGTAGGGGGGAGGAGTTACACACCCTTCAAAAGGCCATAGGGACACGCACTTGTCTCTGTGTCCCATTCCCCAAGTTTCACTCCTGTAGTTTAAGCATTCACTGCAGGGACAGACTCATCACCATTAGCTTCATTGTCTTTGAATTCCAGGAGCAGAAATATCTCTAATGGGAAACACTGATCAAACTTATGGACCATTTTGATGTCAGCTGAGCATGCTGGGCTGATGATAAGCAGGATGGAAGCTGGGAGTCCACAGCACTGGGACAGAGATGTTCAATAGAAGCCAGTGGAACGGTTGTCAGCAGGGCTTGTAATTATTTGCCTGTCTTTCAGGTGAACTTCAGGACTCAAAGTTGTTAGCTAGAGGTTCCTAGTTGATTGTCTAGAGACTGCTTGATGATATCCGCTGTTTCCTGAGTTGACAGAGCTTTTCAGAGAACTTTAAGAATGATCCAACCTTGTCTTGTGAAGCTAATTAACCTCCCCCTGCCAATTGCAATGCACATTTTTTTCTTTTTTTCTTTGCTAGACAGTTTTTATAATAAGCCGTTTCTTCAAAATCCTTGGTGCATTGGTCCTTCCTATAAAGATTTGGCATGCTCCTACCGGAGTCTTTCTATCTTTAAATTGAGCTGGGTATAGAGGTCAGTCTCTCTGACAGGCTCCTGGTGTATATTGTCCAGTTTTTATTTGTTCTTTACTATGGCTATTTGCCCCTCTCTCCTATCTCCTTTGCCCTATACACAGTATAAATCTACTGCCCCTCTTTTTATTCCCTGATTCCTATAGGTAGATAAATGTGACTGGACAAGAAATGCCAAGTCTAAAACTTCCTTGGCATAGAAGGATGGGGAGATAGGGCTTTACAGGCACACGTGGTATGTGCTTGTAATCTTAGTGATGGGAAAGCAGAGATAGGCTGGGTCATGGGGCTCATTGACCAAACATCTTATCTTACTTGGAGAGTTTCAAGCCAGTGAGAGACCCTGCCTCAAAACCAAACCAATCAAGGGCAGATGGCACTTGAGGAATAATACCTGGGGTTGTCCACTGACTTGCACATATATGAGCAGAGAGGCATATGCACACATGTGAATAGTGTATTCACGTATACACAAACATATTTTATTCTGAGCATCTTAAAAAGCTTGGGCTCAATTGAAAATAAAACAACAACTTAGCTGCAAGAGCTTTAATTGACTTAGAGGTCACCTAGTGGGCCACATCTTGATTACAGGAGCTTCTAGGCCAAGCTTGTTCAGAGATCCTGGAGATGCGTAGTTGTTAAATGTGTAGAGCGTGCAACCTCAGCTACAGCCAGCTGATGTGAATTTTGAGTTTTTCCAGACTCTGAAACCACTGCTGTCTCTTATTTTGCTTCCTAAAGACTTCCTTCAGGTGGAGGCTCCACAGGTGAGCACTGGGCCTTCAGATGACAGCATTAAAAAGCACAGCCGGTCAGCTGCCAAGAGTCACTCTTTAGGCAATAGTAGCAATAAAAAAATATTAATTGTGCCTGGATTCCCTTGGGGTAGTTCAAAGGGGACAAGTAAAACAGGATCTTTCAAACCTGTCACATTTTAAAATATACAGCCGCACTGAACTGTGATCCTGAATATCTTAAAGAAACATCAAATATTTCCTTTGCAAGGGGTAAGCTGGAGAACTGCTATTTAAGAAATTTGCATAAAACCTCCAAACTCATACGCTGTCCAGTTTTGCACAGATAGCTTGTTTCCATTTGGAAAAAAAGGTGAATTTTGTAACTTCCCAGCTGAAAGAGGATCTATCCTTTTATCATGGCCCATACATAGTTTCCTCATTCAAATTGGGGGTGAGGGGATTGGATTAGAATTGGGATAAAGATGGGGTGAAAAAGTAATAGAAAGAAAGAAAAAGTGACAGGAAGTGGTCACCTACCATGTGCCAGAGACTCTGCTGATGTCTCCTGGTTGCTCTGAAGATTCCCTCTCCAACCAGCTAATTTCATTTACAGAAGAGGAAATGGGTTTTAGGAAGTGTGGCGTCCAGTATGTGGCAGGACTAATGCTCAAACTTAGGATCCTCCACCTCTTTGTTTCCCTTTCTTGGCACAGAGACAACTGCGATTTCCTGAAAACTCCTCAGGAACCGGACTCTTCCTTTAGCTGCAGGCTGCTGCCTCAGCAACGCGTGGAGATGGGGTTCCGCTTGTCTACGGGGTGCTGCTGGTCCATGTGTCGGACTCCACGCACTTCTCCGAGCACTCTTTCCACAAGCCGACTTCGGGCAATCCTGTTGCTAAAAGCCTGGCCTGGTAGCTCATGACTGATGCTCACCTTACTGTTTCTTGCAGCCTTTTTCCAACTTCACGGGCTCCGTGGATGGCCGCGGGATCTGCCAGTGCTCCGTTTCTCTGCCAGACACCACCTTTCCTGCCGACAGGGTGGAGCGCTTGGAGTTCACCGCTCATGTCCTTTCTCAGAAGTTTCACACCGAGCTTTCCAAAGTAAGTGTTTTCTTTTCAAGCACTAAACCTGATTACAACCAATCTGCGTAGTTCCTGGCAACAGCGCAGGAAGAAAGTGGGGTTGAGGCGCTGCACACCTTGGAGAAACTTGCTTAGGCAAAGGGTCTCCTGTAGCAGACAGAGGCCTCCGGTCTTGCAGCTTGTACCTTGTGCTGTTTCTTCTTCCCATTGGCTTTGGACTCTTTCTGACGGCGTTGGTTTATCTTTGCTTTCCTCACCTTTTTAGTTTTCTCTTCTTTTGTACCTTTTCTTCAATTCCCATACCATTCTCATATCCTTTAGCTTCTCATTCTCTGTGCCTCAATCTTTCCTCTCCTCATTGTTTCTATTTTTTAACCTTTCTTCTTGATTATTCCTTTTTTCACTCTTTTAATCTTCTCTTGCTTTAAGGTGGTCATGTTTTCTTCTCTTCTCCTTTCTCGTCCTTCTAGTTTTCTCACTTCCCCCTCCCTCCCTCCCCTCCCTCCCTCCCTCCCTCCCTTCCTCCCTCCCTCCTTTCCTCCCTCCCTCTTTTCTCTTTCTTTCTTTCTTTCTTTCTTTCTTTCTTTCTTTCTTTCTTTCTTTCTTTCTTTCTTTCTTTCTTTCTTTCTTTCTTTCTTTCTTCTTTCTTTCCTTCCTTCCTTCCTTCCTTCCTTCCTTCCTTCCTTCCTTCCTTCCTTCCTTTCTCCTTCCTCTTTTCCTCTTTCCATCCTCTTTTCACTCACTGTTTTCTTTCCTTCTTTTGTAGTACATGTATTTAAACCTACGCAATTTGTTTCTTTCTCTTTCTCATTATTTTCTATTGTCACAAGAGGAACATTTCATTCCAAGTGTCCTGTTTTAGACCAAAATTGAAGGCCTCTTGGGAAATTTGATCAGGATTAACAGGTCTCCTGGTCTTGGAACCTGCTGATTCCTGTTTCTGTGTACCCAGAGGAAGCTTTTCTAAAGGGTGGCCTTTTCCTGAGCTTGCTGAACAATGTAACTTGCCATTCCAGTTTTGACCCCTTCCAGCTTTCTAGCCACATTGCAAATCAATTAGAAAGGCTTTTTTCTTTTCTGCTCAGGTGAAGTCTAGGCTAGAATATAATCACATTATGCATTATTTAATGCAACCCCATTAATTTACAAGGAACTCTGGCTTTACTGCAGACTTCTAAATAAGTTTTCCTGAGCAATTTAAGCTTAGCCACTTCACCATCCAACATACTTATCTTTTAAGACAAAAATTATGGCGAGACTGAGACCTTACTTTCAACCTGAATTGGTAGGTAAATATTCTAAGTTAAAATGAGTGTCCAGGAAAATGCGTTTGACTACTTCAGGAACCCAGCTTCTAAAGAAATAAAATGTCCTTGAATTAATCAGCAGAAAAGGCACAGCACTAAATTATAAATTCCAACCATTAATATTCATAGCCTTATTCCAGCATAATCAAGTAGAGATAAGAAGTTATGCATAAAAACATAACAAGTAGAGGAAAATCCTAGGTAAAAAATCTTTCCGGTTGGAGTCATTTGCTTTGAAATGGTGGAAGGCATTGATTTGCATGTCATCTTTGCTGGTGGGAGTGTGCAGGGCAGTTTGAACCCTTTTTCTGCTAGGAGGGGGGTCAATGTGGGAAATTTAATTCCGCTGATGTAAAGAAGGTCAGGGCAAGTGGCTTCTGCTTTGCTTTTCTAATAATTGTAAGGAAAAGGGATAGAATAGGTAGGAAAACTTATAGTTCTGATGTGTCTTTTAAAAAAATGTACTTGAGACCTAAGTAAGCGAGGAGTTTGCCTGTCAGCTGAGATATGTATGAACCATCAGCTTTGGCAGGTGACAATAGCAATGATAATGGTAGCAGCTTGCATTTGTTATTTCCCAAATGCTTTTCCTTCTAGTTTTCTCTCAAGTAATCCTTTAAAGGAGATAAGCCAGCTGTCCTCCTTCATTCCTCTTCATTTGACATGCTAGAAACCCCAAGGTTCATGAGGTAAAGGACTTGCCCAAGGTCATTTTTTTCTTGGCTGCTATTATGCTATTACCAGCTCACAAGTCTGAGCCTTTGGAATCATCCCAGCCCTCTTTCCTCAGGCCAGGCTGTTACTCTGCTATGCAGACTCAAGAAGAGATGTAGTAGGTCAGTAATGCCTTCAAATCCCAAGCTATCTCTTTCGCAGAGGGCTTCTGCGTTTCCAGGTGAATTATTGTGGCTATTCGTAGATTGTCATGGAAATCACCATTTATCTAGGAGCCTGGGGGAAATGACCATTTTGAGCGGGCCAGGAGAAAGACTTTTGCCTGCCTTTCATTGATTCACTGTCTGTCAGTACACTGAGAAGTCAGGGATTCAAGCTGCAGAAGTTGTTGCAAGCATTTTAGACTTTTCCATTGCTTACGCTGTGTCCTGAGCGGTCATACTTAGTAAGGCAACTCAGGGCGTTTTTCTTTCTCAGGAAGCTTCTGGTCTTGGGGTGAGTCATTTAATATGACACATTTGCTAATAGATCCTTATATGGAGAAGATCATAACACTCTGGGAGACCTTTGGGCAGCCCCCAAGCATTGATTGAGCAATGCTTTGTGCAGTGAAATAAAGTAAATTAAAAGGTCAGATCAGAAAACACAGGAGTCACCATTTTTCTATTAGTTTCTAGAATTTACAGGGCATCCATTAACTAGGCCTTAATGTACATTATTTCTAGTCTTCACAATAATCTTGCAAGCTTACTGTCATTACCTCCAGTTTTGGAAGGGAACTAAGGCTTGGAGAAATTAAGTGATTTGCCCACTAGGTACTGAAGTTAGATAAGAACTCAGGCGAGTCTTGCACCAAATACTCCACATTTTGATGGTATTTTCAAGCTCAATTAACTTAACTACATTTGCTTTTAAGGATTTGTAGAAAGAACATTATGTTTAAAGTGCATTTACTTATTTCAAGAAATCTGGCCAGAGTTATGATCACAGACTTCAAGGAACTATAGCTGAGTAGCCAGCTCTACTATCTCCTTATTTGTTACGAGACCGCATTGTTTGTAAGAAACAACAGCAACCACTCCAAAATAAACCTCCAAACAAACTCATTCTTCAACAATGACATGGTCAAGTACAAAACAAACAAAACAAAATAGAAGCTCTGAATGTCAGCCTGGTAATTTGAAGGCAAACATATCCGAGTCCTCTAATGCTCATGTGTGTTCATGACGAAAGCAAGGAAAAGATGCTAGGGTGTTTTGCAGCATCCTGGATTCTCAATGCCAAAAGCACCCATCCAACCATCCAGCTGTGACAATGAGAAATGACTCCAGGCATTGCTGAATATGTCCTGCAGACAAAATCACTACCAGTGCCACCTCCCTCTGTTTACAACTAATGCTCTAAATCCAAGTACTTTCTAGAAGAGAGAAATATGCTGAGTATATGCAGGGTCAGTGATATGAGACTGGACTTAGCCCTGGGTGTATTTACTTGCCTCGACTCGGTCTGCACTATCCAGGACTAGCAGGCAAGGTCTCCACACACACTGCTTGCATGGGAAATACTCACATGTGAAATCTTCCTGATGTCTTTCGACTACTACAATGGTGAATTATTCTAGTTTTCCTGAGTGCAATTGAACTTTCTTCTAAATACCAGCTGAAAGAACTGCCTCTTCAAATTCCCCCTGCCCCTCTGCTTAGAGAGATCCTTCATCGTATTGCTGACCTCAGGCAGGCCCAGCACATTCTCATAGGTCAAAAACTCCAGACCATGCTTGGTTTTCTGTGAGAGTCAGGGAGAGCCACATTTTATTTAGCAGAAATGACACTTACATCACTCATTTGTGCAGAGCAGCAGCTGCAACGTGCCACCAAAATGTTCCAGGAGAGCTCAGGGCATTTCATTTGTTCCAAGAGCTGGCAAGGCCAAATGCCAGCAAGCATGTTCATTTCTCAAACTTCCATTTCTGCAATGGATTGGCACTTTGTTATTATTTTTTCATCATAGGCGAGCTTTTATGGCCAGTTTTTGTAGAAATTGAAACCTGTCTCTTCCTCCTTCCCCTCCCTGTGTATTTGAGGGGGACACGTTTATTTTTATGTACCTCCCCTTCACTTTTTAAAGCCTCCCTCACTACCAAAATACAGTGAACTCTGTCAGTCTCCTAAGAATGGCACAGCCGATGGCAGCGGGCATTGCTTGCCCAAGGAGATAAGCCAGAGGCGCCAGGGGCTGTGTTTTCCACTTTCATTAGAATTCTCTTCTCCTGAAGCCTCAGTCCTTTCTTTCTGTGGCTTATGCGCCACTGCAATTTGCACAGTGGGGTTAAGTGGAAGGGCTACAATGACAGGAACTGGGGCTGCATTTGCCATTAGAAGGACTAGAGGTCAACATCTGGCTCTGAATTCATCCAGGCACCGCAGAGCAGCTACTTGACATTAGCTCAGTTTAGGGAGAAGCGTTCCTTATACTCACATTTATAAAAAAAGCAAGTGGAACCAGCAACTTTTAATGAATCCTTGAAAAAGCCAGGACATTTCTTTTTAGTGATCAGATACAGAAAATGTCACCTATTGTTTATTGAAATATCCATTTGGAGATACCAATTATACACTAACCCACCAAGGGAATTTTTGCAATTATTTTAGCTTAATGATCAGACATTCAAATATATGCAACACATGTGTAGTTTAAAGGTCTGATTGCAATAATCAGTTCTAGGAATGAGTGTGAACACACTTAATGAAATGTGCACAGTACAGTTGTGTCTACACTCACATATTGTGTAGTAAGTAGGATCATTATGCCATTTTGTGAAAGGCAAAAGGGCTCAAAGCTCATTGCACATGGTCCTCAGAGAAGGAATTCTACTTAGTACATTTCTCCTTCTTCTAGACTTAGATTTACAGCCATAGTTTTAAACAAAGGGAGGATGGGGTGGCATTTGGTTCCCAGAAAACATTTAATAATATCTGGTGACATTTTTGGTTGTCACAGCTGCGGAGCAGCTGAATATCCTACAATACACTGCATAGCTATGCACAAGAAAGACTTCTCTGTAAAATGCCAATAGTGCTGATGTTGCAAAACCCTGATTTAAGAACAAATGAACTGAGAGGAGAGGTGGCAAACAAGGCTGATTCCATCCAGTTTAGTCTGGGGAGTTAATGTCTTCAGATACTAAAATGGAGATTAAAATTTGCATGCAAATTATTTTCAGTGTTTAATGTACCCCCCAACCATTATGTTCTGTTTTAGTTTGCTTTTGGATTAATAAACAATCTAGCTGAATGTATACATTTTCTTAAACCATTCTTTTACAATGATTGACACAGGATCAAAAAGTCTTCAAAGATTTTGTGGCAGAGGAGAACTACTTGATGTTATTCTAGGAACTGACTTCAACTTCTTGATTCCCTTTCAGGTGAAAGAATATGCTGAGCTAATCACCATATATGAAAAGAAACTTGTAAACCTGACTGTCCGAGTAGAGGTCATGGAGAAGGATAGTATTTCTTACACTGAACTGGACTTTGAGCTTATCAGACTGGAAGTGCAGGAAATGCACAAACTGGTCATACAGTTGAAGGAGAATTTTGTTGGAAGCAAGGAAATTATTGGTCTTCTGGAAGTGGAGGTAAGGAGTGAATCATTTCCCTTTAGTGACTGTGAAGAGATGCTAGGATCAGGATGTGAAGCTCTCTCTCCTCAATTCCAATTAAGCTACTCAGGACTGTGTGGTATGTCCTATGTTTCTGTTTTGGATGAATATCTGTTTTCATATAAGTCAAGCATTTTGGGAACATGGTGACTGAGAACAGATGTCAAATGGTTAGAATTCTCTCCAGGACCTTCCAACTTCTTTAGAAAGGAGATGACAAACATCTGAACAATTGCCTTTAATCACCTTTAAGTTAGGTGTCTGCTCTGGATTTATTCTCAGAAGACTAGAATATAACAATTTACCTGATCGTGGACATATTAAGTTTCTTTCTCCTTTTGGATAGAACCCTCTTGGAATTCTCTACATACTGATAATTCCTTTTTAGAAATGCATATAGAGAAGTCTTTTTAAGATTGTGGATAGAGACCATCCTATGAATGTTATAGTTGGGTAATTTACATCAACCAGAATTTGTGAGTACAGCCATGACACAAGCTATAATTGAGAATTCTAGTTACGTATTTTAGAGTTTAAGTTTTCTCTGGCTCTCACCATTCATTAGAATCTTAATTATAATACAACATGAGTAAACACGGGTTTATAGGAGAAGGTTATTATAAATGAACTTTAATGGACATTTGTGAATGCCTAGAATGAGTCTGTGCTCTATTATTAAAGCTGTTAAAATCTTTGCCATTTTCTTCTTGTCACACACACACTGCCTGAAATGTGACAGGCGTTCACGCTAAACCGTAAAATGTATTCTTCCAAATGAAACCATTCAGAAGAATCTCTGGTGTATTCCTTAGCGATGTTTCACTAAGTGACAAATTCAGCCCTGAAATGTTTATGAAAGAAATGGCGTAATAATATAAAGTCACTTTGAATTTTTATTTCCTTAGATAAGAAATATGACTCTGCTGGTGGAGAAGCTGGAGACCCTTGACAAAAACAACGTCCTTAGCATTCGCCGGCAAATCTCAACTCTGAAGGCCAAGCTGAAGGAATGTGAGATCTCCAAAAGTGAGCTTGTTCCTGCCACCCCACCTCCTCCCGCTCCTGGTAAGTCTGCCCCCTGACCAAGATCTCTGAGAGGAATAGAGAAGGGACTGGGGACAGCAGTCGTGGAAGAAGAATGAAATATTTACAGTTTTGAATTTGCTCTTGTGTATCTGAAATCCTCCTACCTCCCAAATAGTTCCACTATTTTATTTTGGGATTCAGTGAGGGAGATCATGATGATTTGTCTTAAAGCAAAAATGCACGAGTTGCACCTATGGGTTTGGAGTTTACTAACAGGAAAACCATGTGGGTTAGAAGAACTCTGGGGGTGGAGCCTCTGGAATCTGTGTGGCATTGCTTTCCCATGGATGGTAAGGACTGATGGGCTTAGGTGATGAGTCAGATGTGTACCACGTTTCTCTTGACAATCCTTTCACTCTTCTTATCTTATGTCTTTATGGAAGTGTATGTTGACTACCTGCCACGTTCTAGGATCCTGTAAAGATTAAAGGGATGGTGGCCCACGTGCTGTTGGCGTGCCTTGCCATCTATTCAGAAGAGAGGATGGGATCTCATTGCTCCTCATGCTCAACACAGCATGGTGTCGGAAGAGGGAAATCTCTAAAAACATCTAGGAGTGGAGACAGAGGGTCAAAGGGCTCAAGAACATAGCTTTAGAGCCCCAAAGTCCCAAGTTTATCAGCTATATGGCTTCAGGGAAAGATCCTCCGGCTCCTCATTTTTAAAATGGGAGCATAATCATACCCACTGCATAGGGTTGCTATGGGGATTAATGAGACAGAACTTGGGAAGCTCAGGGCACTGTAATCAGCACCCATACACTGGCAATGGATATTATTAGTAATCATGATAATTGAAGTGAAAGTCTTGCTGTGAATAGGGGCAAGGCTGGATCCTCGTTCCCGGAAGTACCTCATTCCAGTCCCTAAGCCCTACCTTTTAGAGACACCATGCCAGAGGAACTTGTCTTAGGTCACGAACATCCCAGCCTCAATGGGGTTGTATCTTTTCATCAAATCATGCAACCTTTGCTATTTTTATGAATACCGGTGCTCACAAACCTTTTCCTTTTAGGTTGTGTATTTCTAGATCCTTGTCAATGTGGCTGATTTCTTTAAGGTTTCAATTAACTATGACAATAGTTCTAAGCCTCTTGGTATTGTTGAGGGCACGCTCTTTCCTCCACCTGCAGTTAGAGGTCTGTCCTGGTCTGAATTACTGAGGATGTTTGGGGCAAAGACCAAGGTCTGTCTTTTGTAACAAACAAGCTGAATTCAGACTGAGAGTGTTGTAAAACACTGGACAACAACTGGAGTGTTGTAAACATGTGTTGGAAATAAAAGCTGGTTCTACTGGATCATGGGGGTTCATTGAGGCAGGGGTTGAAGCAATGTGTGACAACCTTTGAGAAAGATGAGCAACTGTGCCCTTCCCCCCAAATATTTTTCATGGAATAGACTTTCTGGTGTGGTTTTCTATGTACTAATTAGAAGAAGGGCATTTTATAGCAAGTAGGAACATTCAGTGCTATTTAACATAAGCCCCTGATGTCTCAGAGGAGGGGATGCTGTGTTTCCTGCAGCCACACAGATAGTGACAGACCTGGTCATCCCTGGACTTTCTGAAACCTGAGTGTCAGGTGTCAGTCATGTGAGGATGGCGGGAGTGTATGTGGGAGGGAGGGTGGGTAAGACTCTACTGCTTAGTACTTAGGGAATAAAGCAAATGAGTTTGTGGGATCATATTTTCATTAGAACTTGTTTTTTCCAGAGCTTTCCCTTGGGCCCTCACACTTAGACTTTTGTCTTAGCCTAGCTGTGTTGTTTAAACAGATTGAACCCAGATTTCCTTTCACTTCCCCACAACCTTGGCTGTACCTGGATCCCTGCCAAGCCACTTTGGCCCTCTTCCAGCTTTGTTCATATTATATTTATGATGTTTATATTAAACTGACTTTTTGTCATGTTTTTAAATCAATTTCTTTCACTTGCTCTCTTTATGTTTGGATTGGTTGATAATGCAGAATTGGAAAATCCCTAGGCACCACGAAGTTGTGAGCCTGTGGAGACTTTAATTAAAGTTACTCACTATTATGGGACTTTCAAATCTGGCCTGTCTGCTTTTTTTTTTTTTCACTGCAGAGTTGCACAGAACAAAAACAGGCTGCATGCAAGTCTCAGCTCTAAAGTAATTCTGCCCTCTCTGGGCTCCTCCCTTGTAGCTGCAGCTTGCGAACCTTGGGGTCAGCTTGAAGTTAGACCCAATACATGTACTTTAGGTTCAGTAATATATATATGTGTGTGTGCATATATATATATATATATATAATTTGCTGCACACGACATTTGTTTCTGCTTCATTGCATAGAACTTTTTAATTTAACATAATTGTCCTGCCATTTATTAACATTTCCCCCCTTCAAACAACTAACCTTACTGTTTTTCCTCTGAATCTAAACGACAGAGCGCTGGCAAAATGTAATGAGAATTCTTATGAGTCACCAGTGTGTGGTGGTCTTAGGCTCTCTGATACAAAGCAGGTTCTCAGTTGATAAGTGGTGATGATAGGAAAGAATATGAAGGACATGGAGTGACCAGAAGCATACAGTGTAGATGGCACAGCCAACAAGTCAGAATCAATTTAGTTTCAATGATTTGTACGATCACGTCCATTTGAATTGCCTAGCTTTTTAAGAAGATGAGACTGTGTCTCATTCTGTAGCCCAGGTTGGCCTGGAATATATAATGTATCTTCTGCTGTCTTGAAACTTCTGACAATCCTATTAATTCAACCTCCCCAGTGCTGGGATTACAAGCATAAGACACTATACTTGACTTAGTTGCCTGATTCTTAAAAAGTTAACCATATCCTCTCTTCTTAGTTCATATGAAATTAATTTGTCCAAGGAAGACTTTTCAAAAAATTGTAAGAAAATCCAAGATTTCCTCCTGCAGACATTCCACATTTGGTTTGAAACAACAACAACCCCACTCTGTTAACCATGATGGTTTTAAAAATCCAAAGGAAATATTTAAGACTCATGATCGTGGCAACCTTTTATACCAGGGCGATAGCTGCTGAACTGTGTTATGGAGAGGTTGCCAGCTAAAGCTACGGTTGTATAGAGGGGTTCCTTGCGTCGTGTTCTGTGGAGTAAATACCAAGCTTTTTGAAAAGTCGTATGTGTAGTGGGGTATAGGGGTAATGTTTTATGAATGAAAGCAGGTTGAATTAGGTGATTTGAGTAGTTCATTCTTCTTTATTCTGTCTGCTGGCCTTCTTCTGGGATCTTCTGACAAGATTTTTTTAAACTTTATTTATTTATTGAGTGAGTTTGTGTGTGTGTGTGTGTGTGCATGCGTGTATGTACGTGTGTGTGTGTGTGTGTGTGTGTGTGTGTGTGTGTAACAAAGAGCACTGTGTGTCCCTTGTAGGACCAAGAATGACTTCAGGAATCATCCTCGATTGCTTCTACTTCCTTTTTGCTTCACTCTGGGATTCCCTAGGCTCTGCTCACCAGGGGCAGAAGTGCTTGGTATTTTTTAACCTGGGACCCTGGATTTGCACCCAGGACCTTTTGCTTATGAGGCAGTGTCTTAACTACTGAACCATCTCTACAGTCCACACAATATTTTTTTTTTAGTGAAAAGAATCATTCTCTGAATCTGAATATAGTCAGAACACAGATTAATTATAGTTAATTATTTCTCATAAGCCACGTGGATCAGGAAGATTTCCCATCCCATGATCTTATAATAGTCAAAGTATATTGTCAGTTAGGCACAAGTGAAAAGCATATAAAAACATGGAAAATACTATGATAACAAGGTAATGTTAAAGAGGGGGAGCAAGCTGCTTAAACACCTATTATAAAAGGTGATATCCACTGACTTAGAGAAATTGATGAATTTTCATCATTTTTACATTTGATAAGGCCAGCTAACTAACAGTTAACTTTAGGTATCTACACAGTACAATCAACTAAAAAAAATGGAACGCTTCATAAATTTGCATGTCATCCTTGTGCAGGGACCATGCTAATCATCTCTGTGTCATTCCAATTTTAGTATATGTGCTGCCAAAGTGAGCACACGAGATTTTTTTTTAATTTTGAAATGCTTTCTCGTCCTGGAGGCCGTCTTTGGAATTAGTCGACTATTACTCTCATCATGTTTGTCATCCTGATTCCAAGCCTGATCTTCTTTTTGTCCAGACCCTCAGATTTTAAAAATAGGTTCAAATTGGGGAAAGGTCAGTTTTTAATAGTTCAGTTCTCTGAAAAACTTCCACCTCTCACTGAAAATCATAGTGCAGGAGTGAATCAATCACAGGCTAGAACTTCAGGGCCAACTGAAAAAGTCATTATGAACACTCGCATTGGTCAATCTTATTTATCCCTCAACCCTGAAAATGCATAATCCTGAGAAAGGCAGCCTCTCTGTGCACACGTAAAATCTTTAAAAAAGAGAAGGTATGAAGGGGCCAAAGTCTGATTACCAAAAATCAGCACAATGAAACAATTGGAAATGAATATTGAACACTAGAAATCAAATGCCCAAAATGTTTTATGAGATGGAGTGCCAGTATTCAATTTTCATTTTGAACACCGCATTATAAAATAACTATTTTTTTAATCAAGAGAATTGAGGAAAAAGAGAAAAAAAGAATATCTAAATCATTAGATGACCCCCTGTTTGTTCCTGATAAGCTTCAATCACATATTCATCCTCCATTCCCAGTTCTTTTGCAGTATGATTATTAGCAGTTCTGTGACCTTCAAAGAGAAATCATTGAAACTCTCTGCTTTGACAGTATGATACTTAAAGTTTCTTGAGATGTGTTGTCATTTTTCACTTTGAAGTGACTCTCACTGCTATCCTGTCTGAAGACTTTGAGTTTAATGTATTCTCCTTCCTTCTTCTCCTCTAAGCCTCAGTTGAAGGTGTTGTCTCTTGATCAGATCTGTGGATGGTGGTTTCCAATTGGACATCTCCGTAGAGCAGCGGGCTCAGGTTGGCAGAACCTTGTTCCAGGGTTTACAAATCTGTTCCTCAGAACATTGTGGCTGTCATTCCACTTTATTTTATTATTTTTTAATCATTCCATTTTGATTTATTACAGGAACAAATGAAATTTTCTGGTCAACTGAGGAAATAATTATAATCATCATTATCATTAATAATAACACAACAACTACTGTCTTCAATACTTTTAATAATAAGACTATTATTATAAATAGTAGCAGTGATAGTATTTTTTTGAGACATTTATTTTGTTTCCTTCATATCTAAAGGTTTCCATATCTGAGTCAGAATGGTTTATCTTTAATTGCTGTTAATGCTTGGATAAGTTATATGCATCATAGATTTTTTTTGTGAGATATTTTGTTACTGTTGGCTTGGGATATTTTCTTTCCAGGAAGGTAAGGTTCAATGAAACACAACTCTTAAGTCTTCCAGCCTGAAAGAAAAGAAGTGACTTTCATTTCCTCACAGTGAAAGATAGTCAAATAAATAAGTTCCCTGGAAGATATTTTAACTAGAAAATCCAGTTTGCAGCATATGGAATTGGGAGCAGTTTTTGTTATCATTAAACGCAACACACTGCTAACTTTATTTTAATAATTCATGCATTGTTTCATAAACAAAAGCAAACAAGCATTCATCTGAGAGATCACTTTTAGGAGAAGAAATAATAATTTATAATTTTATTTATTATTTCTTTAGTGGAGAATAGTCTCTTGGCTGAACACACGTTGCTTTTTTATTTATGAAATGGTGCATGCATTATTAAAATAAACCTGTGACTGTGTTCTGCTTAATGATATGCAAAATTATTTGAAGTTGGGTACAGTGTGGTTTTATTTCTCTACCTGTTGTATGGTTGGCTGGCTTTCCCACCAACTGTGGATTTATGAGAACATTTAAGGAGCATGTATTTAATTCTGGGATGGAAAAGTCCCAGCAGACTGGAGAAATAAAGGCAGGGTTTCTAATAATGGTTTCACCTCTGAGCAGTCCTTGAAAGGAAAACAGAGAGAGAGAGAGAGGCATTTGGCAAGGAGAGGAGTAGATCTTTCTATTTTGGACTGAGGCAGACGCTTTCTCTCATGGTCCATAGAGCTAATCTCGGGCAATTCTTTGGACCTCTGCTTTTGGCTTCAGTTCTTCTTGGGCTCTTCATGACTCCTTGATTCTCTCCATGCACTTACAACTAGATCTAGGGTTCATGTTCAGCTCCTTTCTTCCTTCACTTGCTGTGATCTGAGCAGAAGGTTGAGGAAAAATGATTTCAAATGTACTTCATGGTGCATTTTCTTCATTATCCAATAAAGTAGCTCACCATTAAAATAAAAAGAATATTTCTTAAGCTCCTTTGTTCAGCCCTTTGGATAGATGTTATTAAAATGCTGGAGGAATTTTATTTCTTCTTTTTTTATAGCTCATGAACACTTTGGATTGGCAGGCATTTCAAGAGTGCAATGCAAGTGGCCAGTTGCCCAGGCTGAGTCGTTTATCCAAGAGTTACATGGGATGTTGATTCAATGGACCATTGCATCTGGTCCCACTTGATTGTACACATTGTGACAATGACCCTGTCAAGATATGGGAAGGATGAAATACTTGCCTGCCATTCAATAGCACAGTAACATATGGGTTACAAACAGCAGGACTTACCTCGTAACTCTGAAGCAAATGGACACCATGTGATTTATGTGATAGGCTTTATGCTGGCATAGAATAGAAAACTTCGTGGCTTCAATAATTTTATAATTCAATCATTTCAGCCTTCTTAAGGCTGAAATCCCACTGTATCTTTCTAATCTGTGAAATGGTACGTATAAAGCTTCCTCTTCTGAGGTTTGCTTGGAGCAGCTGTAGATGTACTTGGCTTCCAAGTCAAGACAGGGAGACTCACCAGGACACTTTTCCTTTGTCACTATTCTCCCTGGGACTGACTCTTTTGTCTGACACCTTTTGACTTTGATTCTAGGGTGATGCTTCTGGATTTTTTTCAGAGAAAAATGAGGTAGAATATTATTTGTGAAGTGTTTTCTGGTAGAAGAAAATATATGAAGGCGATTGCATCTCCTTTCTCTTTATGGGCCCTAACTCTTCAATGTGGATCTTCGTGGTTCTATTTTATCCTTGTCTGAAGGACAATTGGGGGAACTGAAGGGAGTTCTCTGTAGATCTGATATAGGCTCATTTTGCAACTAAAACCAAGAAGAGTTTTGGTTCTTCTCTAGCAGAGACCCCATTAAACCATGACAGGAAAAAAAAAAGATGTTGACAGTTACCTTTGGTTCTTAGGATACTGTGCTGCTTGTCATTGATTTTCTCTAATAATGCCCTTTTAATGTCTTTTGTTTTATAGGGAGCTGTAGTCACGGTGGTGTGATAAACATCAGCAGTCCATCTGTGGTCCGGCTTAATTGGAGAGGGTTTGCTTTTAAATATGGTGCCTGGGGTCGGGATTACTCTCCTCAGTATCCAGAGAAAACACTGTACTGGGTAGCACCTTTAGAGACTAATGAGAGGAACTTTGAATATTACAGAACCTACAACACACTGGATGATTTGCTACTCTATAAATATGTTCGAGAATATCGGATTACATATGCCCAAGGGAGTGGTGCAGTAGCCTACAACAGCAACCTATATGTCAATTGGTACAACTCTCGGAACATTGCTAAAGTTAACCTGACCACCAACACAGTCATTGTGAATCAACCACTCCCTGGAGCTGTCTACAATAATCGTTTCTCATATGCTAATGTAGCTTGGCAAGATATTGACATTGCTGTGGATGAGCAGGGACTGTGGGTAATTTACGCAACGGAAGCCAGTACTGGTAACATCGTGATTAGTAAACTCAATGACACCTCTCTTGAGGTGCTAAACACTTGGGTTACCAAGCAGTACAAACCATCTGTTTCCAATGCCTTCATGGTATGTGGGGTTCTCTATGCTACCCGCACTATGAACACCAGAACAGAAGAGATTTTTTACTACTATGATACAAACACAGGAAGGGAAGGCAATCTGGCCATCACGATGCAAAAAATGCAGGAAAGAATTCAAAGCATTAACTATCACCCCTTTGACCAAAAACTGTATGTTTACAATGATGGCTATCTTTTGAATTATAATCTTGTCTTCCTTCAGCAGTCCTAACAAACGGTCTAGGTGTTAGGGTGAGGGAGAAATAAAATTTAAAAAATATACTTAGCTATTTGTAGGGGAATCTAGGAATGGGTTTCCTTTGAAGTGATATTTAATAGAGATAGATAGGCCCTGAGTATTTGCCTCAATTTGATATTCTTTCGGAAACATCTGCCTCTTCAGATGTATTTGCCACCTGAAACAAAGTTCTTTTAGGATGGGAGTTTTAGAGATTAAGGTGTACATGTATTTGCCACCTGAAACAAAGTTTTTTAGGATGGGATTTTTAGAGATTAAGGTGTACTAGTCTAGTAAATTCTACATGAAGTAACACTTGTAAATTCAGGAGCTAAAGACCTCAGTATGGAACCTGAGAATTCTTTGCACAGGAAAATTTGCATTATGATCAGTCCTTGACTTTGTAGTCCCATTAATTCATCTGTATCTGAAAGAAACCTGGAGCTTAATTAGTAGATTATTATATATTATGTCTGTTAAGTGTTCCAGGTTTTCTGGAGAAAGGACCTTTTATGCCTTAAATTGTACATGGAAATCAACCCTGGAAGAGAGCTCAGATGTTGAACTTGTCTTTTCTTTTCTCTAATTGTCCATGTATGTAAGTCAGTAGAACCCCCTACCTCAAAATTCAATTCCCAAGGCAGCTCAAAAGATTAGAACCACACTTACCATCCAATTTACTTTCTATGCTGCTTGCTTTTTTCTTTCTTGTGTTTAAACATAAAATAGTTTTCTATGGGACAGATATAAGATGATGCAATTAGTTGCCTTGTATCTCATCATAAATTTTTATTTATATAACTCCATGAAAATCAGATGATCATGATAAAATGAACAGTTGCAATTATTACCATGAAGACTTCGAAATATGTTTGACTTATCTTATACTTCATATAATTTTTATCCTTAAGTCTGAAGTTTGTAAGAAGGTAAATATGGATTTATTTTGTTTTAAGAAGAAATCTAGAGAAAGTACCTTAATGTATTTGATAAATCAGATCCATTGTTGAGAACTTGGCAGGCTGGGTGCTTGTGTAGTTTTGGATGGTTTTATCATCTGGTTTTGGTTATTTTCTATTGATATTCAGTCCTGATTTTTAAATGTTATACTTCTCTTTTTTAAATAAATGAATTAAGTGTGCTTGAAAAAATTGTCTTTGGTTTTATTTACTGTTTTTGATTAAAACAATGTCACTCAAACTCAATATAGTGTCCACTTCTTGCTGTGAGGGATGGGCAGTGTCTACCTTCTAAACACCAGTGGTCAGGGGATAAAACATGCCCCACAGGAAATGGCAAAAATTTTTAGAAGAGCCTCAAGTTGGATTAGCTCTTTAGTTTTCATTTCCCTTTAAAGCTCATTCTTTCTGAAAGCTTTTGTCATCCATGTCTTGCCTTATTACCTTTGGGGATATGACCTTATATGCTAATTAATTTGCATGGCTGACCTGATTCTTTTTAATGCTAGGTAATATTTGTGGGACTTATGTTCCTTTTCCAATTGAGCTACTAACATGGCTCAGAAAGCCTGCAGATCATCCTGAAGCAAACAAAGGGACTAGCAGGCTGCATCAGGAAAAGAGGTTTCTGTACTCAAAAGAATGTCTAAGTGGACAAATGACCTGAGCTAGGAGGACAGACAGATTTTTAAAAATTTTTATTGAAATGCTGCTTTTAAATCCATGCCAAGCTTTTTCAGGCAGTTTAATAAAAATAATGAGATAAAATACCAGATTTGGTATTTTTAGCAAGTATTTAGTATTTTCCTCCGTCTTTTCAGCACTCAGTATAGAGACAGTTATAGCCTTCAAAACACAACATGATTTGAAGATAAAGACACGTATGCCATGCGAAACATAGGTTAAAACTGTGATGCTATATTAATCTGGCTTAAGACAATTTTCCTGAAGAGTATTTCTGGAAAGCACATGGTATGACCTCTGAAGTTTTTGGCACGGAGGCTGGAAGCCAAGGCAACCCTGGCAATCAGTTTCTCATTTGAATTGCTGCAGAAGTGTTTGCTAGAAAATTCCCCATCTGAACCTCCTTCTTTCTGGTTGTGATGTATATGGCTACAGTGGTTGCCTGTGGAAAAATCTCCCCACTGGGAAGGTTGAATGTTGGAAGGGTTCAGGCTCATGAGTTTACTGCAATGCTATTATACAATGGAAATTCAAGCCCAAGATTTATCGACCAGTATTTGTTTGAAATTAACTCTGTGTGTGTGTGTGTGTGTGTGTGTGTGTGTGTGTGTGTGTGTGTGTATCCTTTACATTTAAAAATTTTTTTGTGTGCAAGAAAGAGTTTTAGGAAATTCTACTGAGTCCTTACACCTCATCAGAGAGGAAGACCCAGAGGAAAGTTTAACATACACATTAAAGAATGCTCCAAGGATTGGGGGGGGGAGGCACTGGGAGAGAGGGAGGGAAGGGGAAAAAAAGGGGGAAAAGAGGGGAGGGAGCAAGGGGATCCAGAAAGGGGTGCAGGGAGGGAGGGGACTGGGGTACCTATTAAGTTTGTATGAGCAGAAATAAATTTTAAAAAAGAAAGAAAAAGAAAAAAAAGAAAAATTTTTATGCATATGCATATAGCCTTAAAATTATTTTTTTTGTGTGTATCCAACTGCTTGTGTGTATACATGTATGTGGAAGTCAGAAATCACCCATGAGTGTCATTCTCCAGCAGCTATCTCTCTTGGGATTTGAGACAGGGTCTCTTGATGGGACCAGAGGCTTCCTGATTAGGCTGTCTGTCTCTCCAGTGCCAGCATTACAAGTGGATACCCCAACACCCAAGTTTTCATGTGGTCCAGTGGATGGAACTGAGGTCCTCATGTTCATGTGCCAAATACATAAAAGACAGTTATCTTCCTAGTCTCCTTTATACACACATACTTTTAAATAAAGTTTATTGAAGTATAATTAACATGTGGAAAAATTTACCAATTTTAACATAGAATTTAATGTTTTGATTAATAGCATATAATTAATAGCAATGTAATTAATAGCAATGTAAGTCTACCTTAGTTAAATGAAACATTTCCATCACACCTGAAAATGTCATTCAAATCCTTTTTCAGTTAATTTTTACCCCTCTTTCAGCCTCCATAGCATTAATGTTTGTTCTGTACTTGCATGTAACTTTTATTTTCTAGAATGTCATGGACATAGAATCACATAACATATTTTGTGAATCTGTTTTTGTTAGCTTTTTTCCCCCAAGGAGAATCAATAGATTGAAATTACCCTAGGGTGTCACTGGGCACTACTAGAGTTCTTTGGGCTTTCTGAATTTTCCATTATTGTCTTGGAGCTGGCTTCATAAGGGATTGTGGATGGCTATGGTGACCATAAGTGTTTCTCTGTGACCTGGGGTTGCCATGAAGTAGGGGCATCTAGCTCTTGGCAGCACTTCCAAAGCATGCAATTTTCCTTGCTCCTGACTTTGCTCAAGATTTTACTCCAAGTCTCTGTGCGTTGAGTCTCCCCGAGCATGTCAGTCCTGATACCAACTCATGTTGTGTGGAGTGGGTATGAGCACAAGATTCAGAGTCAAGCAAAGCTTATTTGATTCTTCTGCTTGTAAGTAGTATGGCCTTAGGCCGACATCCTTTACTTTTGTGAGACTCAATGTCATTTTCTCTATGATGGAATGAGACCACCTAGCTCAGAGTCTGACTTGATAAAATGAATGATGCTAAGCATAGAAAGTCACTTCGTAAAGATTAGCTCTATTTCTCTCTTCAGATTTTAGGCTATGAGCAGGCACTGGGTGGACCAGACGGAATGATAACTGTTACATGATAACTGCTTACATGTAACAGTTGTTGCAAGTAGTTTCTCTTTCAAGCAAGTACATTTTGACCTGAAAGAGTTCCCTTTCTTTCTCCTCATCTCTGAGACTAGACCTTAGATTTGATGCTTTCTGTGCTTTGACTCCAAACCTTGGAGCCACATGAGTGGAAGCAGCAGCCTATTGCCAGTTTTTTCTGCTTAGCTGAAGGCTGGCTTCTGTCAAGCTCTCTGAGTAAGTCTGAAATGGATGGAGATGCTTCCCCACTCGCTTTGCTGTAGCAAACAGAAATGTAAGGAGGGATTCTTACTTCATATGCCACTTCGAGAAAAACCTGTTTGCCTTTTAGATTTGTTCACATCACTAATGTACTATCAGTGTGACTTGTCAACCAGTAAAAGGAAAGCCTCATG
Organism: Typhlomys cinereus; assembly: GCA_023101885.1. NCBI lineage: Eukaryota > Metazoa > Chordata > Mammalia > Rodentia > Platacanthomyidae > Typhlomys > Typhlomys cinereus. The sequence continues at coordinate 2,811,057 of JALPQD010000259.1, forward strand.
CAGGAAGGGTAAGAGACCGTGACTGCTTCATGGTGACGTGTGGAGGCTCTGGGTCTGAGATTCCCCTCTCTGCAAACAGATGCCTCACCACGAAGGGCGATTAGCCCCCCTGTGCTTCTGAATGTTCTGTAGCAACAAGAGGGTGAACTGTAACACATCAGAAAACAAAAAGCAGGCACATTACTGAGGCGCAGTCTCAGCCAGTGGAACCGACCAGCTGGCTGGGCTCTCGGATGAGACAATGCGTATTTGAGTTGTCAGTTGGCTTGCCAGGCCCCACATCTGGAGCATGGGATGCACCCACTTGTTTCTGAGATCTGCATCTGTTGCTGGAGCTCATTTGGGGGCCGGGCAAGGGAGAGGAACAGCCCTTGGCATAGAGACCTGTGGTGGATAAACACAGCCTTAATTCATCTGAAGACACGTTTTGCCTTTGGGTGCCTTCCCCAGATCTCTTAGTGTCAGGATTCTTGTGAGTACAGTCATCCAGACTTCTACCTCTCAGGAGATTGCTAAAGGAGGAAGACATGTGATGTGAGTGTGAGGCCATTCAGGTGACTTGGTGGATGTGCAGGTGGCGGAGGAGGGTGGAGATGGACAGAGCCAAAGAGTATGTGCTGTTGGAGGAGTTTGATTCCTGTATTTTCAGAGTAAAGTTTTAGTGCCTTTGAGTGTCCCAAATAGCCTCTCTTTTTTCTCTCTGGCTGTTTTGAAATAGCAAAACTGGTTATGCAACTTTGATTTAAGGTACATCATAAAATGATTGACATAATTGAGTTAATACATGCATAAGAACCACATAAGAACCAAATCTCTCTGTTTCTCCCCCTTGTTAGATTCTGTCAACAGACTCATATATGTTTTTGAGTTGTGGTCAATGAGTGTGTGTGTATGTGTGTGTGTGTGTCATTGATTAAACTCCAGGCCTTGCACATGCTAGGCAAATGTTCTCCAACCGAGCTACACTGCCAGCCTTGATGTTTTCATAGTCAGCATTACCAGTGACTTATTCTGATTCTCTCCTTGATGGCTTTTCTCAGTTAGGTTTTGGTATGTGAAGAGAAACCACTTCTTTTAACTGGGATGCTGTTCACTGCTCTGCTACACAGACCTGAATTCCTTTTCTCTTTGCTGTGATCAACTACATCCAAGAAACCACTGAAGAGAGAAATTTAAATGGCTCGTGGTTTGAGGAGACACAGTCTATCATGACTGGGAAGGCACAGCTCTGTGGTAGTGAGAACACGTGACAGCTGCTTGATCACATTTCAATAGACCAGGAAGTAGAGGGATGTCTACAGAAGGTGGAGCCCAAGGCCTGTCCTCCAGTGACCCACTTTGTCTGCTAGACCCCACTTCCTAAACCCCACTTCCACAACCTCTCTAGATGGCATGAGGAACTGAGCATCAAGTGCAAACACAGGGGCCTGTGGGGGACATTTTCCATTTGAACCATGACCAGTGGCTTATTTGTCCTTATTGTTGCTTCTTTTTTTTCTCCTCATTCCCAATACCTTTCTTCCATCCTTTGTGGCCCAGGCATGGCTTCGTCTGATGCATCTGGGTCTTCAGCCCATGGTGACTCTCTTCCGAGGAGTGATTTAGGGGCCACAGCTGTTTCTATCCTGCATCTCTACCCTTTACACCTCTAACTTACAAGGTCACTGTGGTTGTCTTTGTTGCAGTTACTCTGCATGTTGCCGATAAATTCCCTTAAGGGAACGAGGGGTTTAGTTTTACTTACAGTTGTCTGGTTACAGTTCCTTATCTAGTTTGGCAGAAGAGCCCACACCAACACCAGGGGCTGAGGGAAACTGACCACACCATATTTACGTAGTGGCTAAGAGAGGGACGATCCTTACTTGCCAGACCAGCATTTCTGGCCGATAGAGAGAAGGATGTGCTTTCTCAACCAATTCCCTCCATCTTATTCATCTTCCCAGGGACTAGTCCCACCCACCATGGCTGGACTTCCCCACCAATAGACAATCTCCTGCAGGCTTGCTGCTAGGGACTTAATTTCCTATAACTACACCCAGAGATCAGAACCTCACCATCAAGTTGACACCTGTATCTAACCATGAAGCAGCTGGAAGGGAAAAAGAACTCATAAGGATTGCTATTATAGCATGTTACATGGATGGCTTGAACTTAGCTCCCATCTTTCCACATCCATTGGCACAGGGCCACCACTTGCTGCCACACAATGAAGTCTACAGTCTATTGGGTCTGCAGTAGGGAAGACAACAGGGTGTTGTGTCATCAGACAGTCTGCCTCGCCACTGTAGGAACTGCAAGGAAAACAAAACAAGGACTTTCTCACAAGGTTATAGGAAAGACCAGAAGTGCAATGATCAGAGGCTGCCATCTAATATGTGGCTTTGAGGTCATACCACTACCTGAAGTCCAGTGGTCAGAAACCTATATCTTGGGTTGGCAAGATAGCTCAAGGGGTAAGGTACCTGTTTGTAAATGTAGGGAACTGAGTTTGATCCCCAGAAACCCATATGGTTGAAGGAGAGAACTGAGTTCTGAAAGTTATTCTTTGACCTTCACGCATGTGCTCCAGCATGCATATGCATTCTCCTCTCTCTCTCTCTCTCTCTCTCTCTCAAAGAAATAAAAGATTAAAAAGGAACTTACATCTTCTACTATCATTGGCTTTACTTCTATACTCTTTAAACTGGCATTAGACAATGAAACCCAGAGTTGACTCCTAACCCTGTGGTGCCCACTTATATCCCCCATTCTGTAGAAAATTTTCCAACTTCCGGACTCACAATAGATTTTGTTGGCTGAATCTAAAATATACCTAGAATTGTATCTTTGATAAAGACTTGGAAGTGGGTCTTTCTTTCCTTGTGACAGAGTGAAGATGGCATGTGGATTGGAGGCTGGCATTGGTATCAACAGGCAGAATCTGGCATCACAATGTCAGGTATCTACCACCGCCTCACTCTGGTCACTCCACATGCTTTCTGTTTTCTTTGGTGACTCTTGGTTCAGCATCTCCTGCTGATTGCTTCTCAATGTGTGAAGAGACTAGACTCAGGTGAACTTAATGTTTAAGTGTAAACTATCGAGTCAAAAGTGAATTGACCCTATCTACCTTACCCACCGCCACACCTCAGCAACAGGACACACTGTGGATTATCAGTCGTATCCACTCAGTGTGGCTGACTTGGAGCTGCAGAATGCTGCACTGCCCAGGATCTCGAGAGTATTGTACTGAATATAGCTAGCCTGGGAAAAGATCCAAATCCAAAATGTGGAGCATGATTTCTGCTGAATTCATATTGCTTTTGCACCAGCATAAAATTGAATCATCTTAACACAGGGCCATCTGTGTGTATAGATGCATATTTAAATACATGTGTCATATATAAATATATGTTCTTATATATTTGATGGTCACACCTCAGTGGTAAGTTTGTTTGATATCAGCATAGTTGGGGAGAGTTTCTCCTCTGAGAGTGGTGAGGTTTTCAAGGGGAGCTGGCTCTTGAAGCTTAATAACCCCTCTGTTAGGCTCCCTCTGAGACAAACTGTGCTATGTGGTAAATCACTCTCACACTACCAACCTGTGTGCTGGGAGGTGCTCAGGTGCCTTAGTAAGTTTTGCCCTCTGTGTAAGATTATTTAATGTTTATGAAACCATCTAGAACATTCCAGAATGTGGGGTATCCTATATCCTTTATGTTTTACCTGTTCATTATTTCTGACCCTGCTGGGGGCAATGGGGTCATCAAGGTGTCAAGCTGCTGCTCTAGAGCGTTCTTCCCCAGAATCTCCATTGCAGTTGGGGAACATTCCAGGGTCTTCAGCAGGCTATACCTCCACCAGAAGCAGTCAAGCAGTCAAGGCAGTCGTGGAAGTATCAAATGCTTTTCAAAGAAGCCCACAGAGTTTTCTGCCTTTCTCACCACTTACAAGCCCATCATTGAAGCCCAGGTGGTAGGTTTCCCTAGGTGGAGCAGAGAAGTCAATGAGTAAATGTAAAACTGTCCCGGAGAGGAGAAATTCTGGCAGCATACGCTCAGGGAATTAGTTTGGGAAGAAGGCTTGTAATAACAGTGTTCTAGTTCCTGCTGAATAAAACATTCTGAGAGCTTTTCTTCTCCCAGCAGAAAAATAAAGTATAGTTCTCCAGGGGCCACAGCATGGGTTGTTCTCCTTAAATGCTGTTTATATAATATCAGATGGTTGCAGTCATCTGGCCTTACCACCATCGTCCCTTCTGATCCTGCACAGGACATCCCATGTGTGCTCAAGACACGACAGGGTCCTGGGCTTTCTGCATTTCTCTCACTTAAGCAGATTGGAAAACAGCCATTTGAACCAATAGGATATGAACCCCGAGAAGGTACAACCAGCTGCAAACAGACCAGTAAATACGGTTGTTACACATCTGGTGGATAGTTCCACAGCGAAGTGGCTAATGGTGCTGGTATCTAAGCATCCATTAGTAGACTCTAGAGTCCCTGCACCCTATTAAGAAGCACCCTAGAAGCCTTCTCCTTGTGTTGTCTGCTGTCATTTGGCTGTACTCCGAGCCAGCAGTAGACCTCGTGTCTGCATGGCTGTTGCTGCCTACAGGGGAAGAAACTTCTGGTTGGGTAACAGGAGATGAGGATTCTAGAGCAGGCCCCTATATTTGTGAGGTACTGCAGGGTGCATGCCCAGCATGCTGAAATAAGCCTCTCATTAACCTTGTATGGACAAAGCCCAAAGTCACTGAATCCTGGGGATTCAATGAGCATGAGGGCCAGGTTAATCTCCTTCTACCCTTTGGCTGAGTTAAGAAGGAGGTGGTGTTCCTCAGAAGGAAGAGCCCCTACAGGAGAATGGAGTGGTTTCTGTCTACCTGGCTTGGATGGAGGCCACTCCTCAGCCTTAGGGACCTGTTAGCATTTAAAATGCAATGTCTTCGGCAAAGGTAAGCTATTCAGAATGATTTGGTTATCAAATTCTTGCGTGAAAATCTTAAATCAGGGAAGGCAGAGAGACTTTGAAGCAGGTTGGAGCTAAGTGTGGATGAGAGGCATCAGGATGTCTTAAGGGGGCAAGAAAGGACAGATGTAGCACCGGAACACTGTACCACCCAATTCCTTCTCCCCCAATTCCTTCCCTGGGGAAAGAAACCTCTTTTCTTTCCTATTCTTCATAGTTGCTACCACTTCCTTCTAACATACTATATGTTGCACAGACAAGAGCAGCCATACAGATCTTCTCTCTAGGCGACATCCTGCTTAGGAGGGTTAGACAGTTTGTCTTTCATCGATAGTCTAATTTTTATTAAACAAGTTCTCACTATGTAATCCAAGTTGGCTTCAAACTCAGAATTTCCTATCTTAGTTTCCTGCACACTGGGTTGACAGGCATCGCAGGAAACAAAACTGATGTGAACTTTGGCTCTCAGAAGGTTCCTATGTGAGTGACTTTGTCACTCTAAGTGTAGCTAGTGTTACTTCTTTGTCTCTCTTGTTTATCTGTTTGTTCTTTCTACTCTTGCTATGTTCAAGCTGCCAGGAGACATGTGGCTTCTTTTGCATAGCTGTTTAGGGAGGAGCAGAGACACAAGATAATTAGAAAAAAAGTAAAGACAGACCTTAGAGAAACCAGGCTGTCCCAGAAATGCAGACTGGAATAGAACACCCCATCCCCAGGCCCATGATTTCTCCTCAGGCCCATGATTTCTCCTCAGGCCCTGGATGCTGACAGAGACCTCTACCTACACTAAAGGTACAGTACTTTGGTGTTGAAAAAAATGACCCAGTGGCTGAGCGGAACTTTTTGGAGGGTGCCTATGCTGAAGATGTGGATAATGTGGTTGGGGCGTCACAGGGCAGAGGTACCCAGCGTGTCTGCTTTCAGTTCCACAGGCACCGAAGGAAGACTGATAACACACCTAGGATGCTTCACTAGGAGAGGGGATCTTTGCCCTGGTGAACTGACATGTACTCAGATCAGAGGATGTCCATGTGCAGAGTCACTTGATACAATGGGCAGACACCAAACATATGAATGTGACAGGATAGGATGACCTCATGGAAACGGATCAGGTTTTAGGGGCAATTAGAGCATTTGAACCTGAGTTTAAATATTTTATTATTTATTCAACTGTGCGCATGTGTGTGTGTGTGTGTGTGTGTGTGTGTGTGTGTGTGTGTGTGTGTGTATGTGTGTGTGTAGAACCACGGACGAATTTGCGAGCCACCATGGACGCCTCCACCTCCTTCTGCCCCGGGATTCACAGGCTCCGCCCTACCAGGACCAGAAGCGCAGGCCGCCCCCGCTTCCACCTGGCGTCTATACGTGGGATCTGGGATCCGAACTCGGGACCTTCCGCCTGCAAGGCGGAGGCTTAACCCCTGAGCCACCTCTCCAGCCCCTTGAACCTGAGTTTAAATCTTCCCCTCCACAATTGACTAGTAGTACTTTCCTGGTCAGATTTTCAAAACACAGAGCCTCGATTTTGTTTTGCTATGAAACACAGTTAGGAAGATTATCTGACAAAATATTTTCCATTTTTTTGAGGTGGGGTGATGGCTCAGTGGTTAGCCTTTACCTTGAAAGCAAACGGACATGAGTTCAGATCCCCAGATTCTATGTAAAAAGTGCCAGTTAGATATGGCTGTGGCCTGTAATTCCGACCTTGGAAAGTGGAGCCTGGGAAACCCTAGAGAAAAGTAGTAAGGTAGAAGAGCACTTAAGATGATTCCTGATTTCACCTTTGGGTCTCCGCAGGCACCCACACAAAGTGCTTTCTTGTTTGTACACTTAAACACACATATACACCCACATGCAAACACACACGCACACACACACCCCCACAGTAAATATATAAAAATACTTTGCAATTTTTGGCAGTATGGGTGATCTATGAGGTGAGTCACAGTTGCTCTTCATCTTGTCTAGCTGTCGTATTTAAGAACCTGTATGTGAGGCTGGAGATATGGCTCAGGAGTTAAGAATTGTGTCTTGCAAGCAAAAAGACCTGATTTCAGATCCTAGATCCCGTGTAAAAAATCCCAGGTGGAAATGGTGGCCTAAACCTCTGACTTTGGAAGGCAGAGCTTGGGAAATCCCAGAGTGAAGTAAAAAAGGAGGTAGAGCAATCCAGGATGATGCCTGAAGTCACCCTTGGGCCTCCACAGAGACACACAGTACACACTCAGATACACACAGCCACAGTGACACACCAACAAAAAGAACCTGTCCATAAAAACAATACTAAGTGACAACCACATGATAGAAAGCAAAAATAGAAATAAAAAGGAAAATAAATAGCCTTAAAAACCAAATTCCTACTCCAATGAACGGCTTGGCACAAACAATCACTTTAAATTTCATATTTATTTGATATAAAATTGTTTTTTGTATTAGACACAAAATATTTCACACTATTTAACAATACTAGCATATAAATATAGACATTTGGGGCTGGTCTCAATGGTAGAGCACATGTCAGTGCGTGTGACGCCTTGGCTTTGATTCCAGCATTGTTGAAGAGAAACAGCCCGTCTCTTTTTTGTTTCTTCATGTGCTTGACAGTCGGCATGCACATCTGAACCACCTTCACTCTCGTGCTCACAATGTCTAGCATGTGCTGGTTCATAGAACAGCCGATTCCTTACTGTTGCACCGTGGCTGTATGAAGGAATGTAGCAGGCCAAGGCAGAGGGTGGGTATGTGGAGTAGTATCAGAGACCCTGCAGCTCGGGGTTGTTCTGGTTCTTTGCAGTTCTTACAGGTAAATCCTGTTGACGTTCAAAGAGTCTTGGTCCTGCTTATCTCTCAGCTTTTTGCTGTCCCCAAACAATAAGAAGGTAGCAGGACCTGTCCCCCAGGATACAGCCTGCTCTTGCTCTCGGTTTGTTTCTGTTGTGCTCATCTGTGTTTGGCCTTGACTCTCCTGTGTGCTGCGCTGTGCGCAGAATATCAATCTGTGTGGAGGAGAAATCATCCGGGCACCGCCAGGGAGGGTCGGTGACTCTCTAAGCTCTCATACAGCATACAGCCTGGTGAGTCCAAGAGCCCAAGTGCGCACCCCATTCTGCTCCCTTACTTTCTCTCTCAAAGATAGAGGCTTGGGTCTCCCAGGGGGGAAATGGGCAGACTTTTCTCATTTCATTCTATTCCCAAATAAAAAAGCATGTTCTTATTTGTTCTTAATCTACTTGTAAACTCTAATGACTGGTTCTTGTGTTAACTACTTAGCCTAATTTATTTAATTAGCTAGTTGCTAACAATGGAAAGTAGTTTTCTTTGACCTTTGATAATCCATATTCTTTCTACTGCAAAGAAGTTCCTATTATTGGCATTGCAGAGAAATGGTAAACAAAAGGTGAATTACTTGCCAGAAAACCAGTCTACTTCTGAAGGCCACACTTTCTCTACAGAATAGCTCCTTGAGAGTAAACTTAGAAGGAGTAGAAAGCATTTTTGAATTAAAAGCATCACATGCATATATACTTACAGTAAGGGAAAAGTGAAAATAGTAATTGAGTACAGAGAGATGTTTGAATTTCAGCTTTGATCTCTGCTTTCTCACCTGGGTGACTTTGAGAAATAGCCTCTGTTTCCTCAGCTGTAGAATGGATGTGGTAATTGCACTTATTCTGTAGTAATTATGAGGAACGAATGAGGACACACATGTAGGAAGTACACAGTAACTTACCTGATGCAAGGTAAATCTTTGATAAGTATTGAGTTTGGTTTATACAATGTGTGGCTGAAAATTTTGAGTTCATAGGTGTCTGAAGAGGAGCTGAAATCTGCTCCAGTTCTGCACTCTATGACGCCCACTGTGGACAGACTTCCCAGGCTGGTACACTGTCCCAGAGGACATACCTATCAGCAGATTGCTTCTTTTTCATTTAACATTATTCTGATTTTTGCAAAATGTGATTTCAGGGGACTGCTGTGAAACTTTGCTGATAGGACCTTAGATTGTATCCTTAGATTTTATTTCACTGAAAAATAATGATTTTTAATGTCTTCAAAGTATTGCATAGATATTATAATCTAACCAATTCCTTGCTATAATTTAGCTTGTTTTCCATTTTATTTTTCACCCCTCCTTTTCCCTTTCCCCTCCCCTCTCCTTTCCTCCCCTCCCCTCCCCTCCCCTCCATTCCTCTCCCCTCCCCTCCATTCCTCTCCTCTCCCCTCCCCTCCCCTCCTCTTCATACCCTTCCCCTCCCCTCCCCTCCTCTTTTCATGTCTTTATAAATGTCCTGATGTAGGAGTTCTTGCCTGAACCTCATCTTTAGAATAGATTCCTAGATGTAAGCTATTGGGTGATAAATCTGTATCAGAATCTTGATCCCTACTGCCAACTTGTTTTGCAAAAAGCAGCTATGTACTTTGTGAGGCCCATGATTTTTTTACGAAGAGTTTTTTTTAATGTATAAACAAAATGAGTTTCTTTCTATGCCCCTTCTCCCTTCCCTTCCCCCATCCCTCCCCCCTTACACATCTGCCCCCATCCTTTCTGCCCTCAAGTCTCTCTGCATGTGTGGACCACATGACTCCCTTTGGGGTGCAGTATTGGTAAGGCACAACACTTCTGTGATAGCAAAAGTGGTTCTTCAATGGTTAAACCCACAAGTGGGGAGATTTTCCTTCATTTGCCCAGTACCTGCCCCTAGGATTCCCTCTGAGTATAGCTGTTTTTCCTGAGGTTTCTTTGGTGGAGTTTCATAAAGTGTAGTTGTTTCTCATGAGATATCCTCGCTGGTTCATGGGGGAAGGTTGAGATGTCGGCCACTGTGCAGGTCTGGTGAGGGTGGGTCTCACTGCAGGGAGTTCCTGGATGCAAGCGGCCCTGTGGTGACTAGGGTGACCTGGCCGGCAGCACGGCTCTCCACTTCCAGACTCTTACAATCATGTTGCCTCTTCTTCTGCAAGGTTCTCTGAGCTTGGGATGGGGGGAACTGGATGGCCTGATTAGGACTGAGCATTCTAGGGTCACTTGTGGTTTTCTGCTTCACTAATCTTCCATTGCAATAGGATGTGAAGCACATTTTTCAAAGCTGCGCACAAGATTTCCCGCTTGACTATGTTCATAAAGAGAGTCAAATTAATATTATTTAAAAGATTTTATTTATTTCTTTATTTATTTATATGTGAGTGTATAAGCATGAATGCATGAAAGCATGTGTGTGTGTGTGTGTGTGTGTGTGTGTGTGTGTGTGTGTACATATGCACAGAGGCTAGAAGAAGGCATTGGATATCCTCTTCCATTTCTCCTATTCTTCTGAGGCAGGGTCTCTTCATGAGCCTGGCACTATTTCAAATAGAAGTCAATAGGCTCTGACAATTCTCCTGTCTCTGTCCCAATCAGTGTTGAGGTTCCAGGTATTTTCAAGGGCAACTGTCTTGTTATATGGATGCTGGGATTTGAAAACGGGTCCTCAGGATTGTGGAGCAAGCACTCTTAACTGTTCAACCACCTCTCTGGCCCCCGATATTATTGATGAACCAATCCAAGTCCTCCCTTTCTCCTCCGGGCTGTAACAAGTATCCCTAGTTTGCTAATGCTTCAAATGTTTCTAAGGAGGCCTCGTTGGTTTGGAGAGCTACCTGAGCCCGGGGACTACCTTGACCTGAGAATCTTATCTTCTCTAATCTCAAGTTTCTGACCAGTAAAATGGCCTTCTCTGTCATGCCCATCCGGAAAATCTCTGGAGCTCACATGTTCTTTATTGGCGTGGTTTATCTGTGTAGAGATGACACTATGATATTTGCTCTATTGCTAGAATGTTGAGGTTCAGACTCAGGCTGACCCTCCAATCTCCAGCTAATTTGATCCTATTGAATGAGGAGCAGCACCTTTCCCGCACTTTGAGCAGGCAGTGCCCCAGCCTGTGGTTCCAGGATAGGGACCAATGACGCATGCTATGAGGCTTGTTAGGCTTTTTCCAGAAAGTCTCCCTTAGTCTCCACCTTTTTGGAATGATCTTTCTTGTTTTCATGTTGTTATCCTGAATCCCAGGCTTTTATTCTCCAACTATAGCAAACTTACCTGTTTGGTCTCTCTGCTGCCAACTTCTTCCTCCCACCTGCTTTCTGCCCAGTTGCCAGAGTAGCTGGCCTTCCTTCCACATTTCTGGTAAGTAAACTCTGAAGGCATCTGTTATGGTGACTGCCTCCTGCCTGCCCTACTCACTTGCCAGCCAAACTCCCTTACTTGCTGCTCTCTCAATACACCTATACCCTTTGTCAGGCTCATTACTTTCTTTTTGTCCTATTTCATCCCATTCCTCCATTGGTTCCCACCTCAAATTTGCTTACGTTTCTGCTGAAACCTGTTGTAACTCTATTCACTAGAATGAAGGTACTCTGGTGCATTCTCCCCTTGTCTGTTTGCCTGTTTATCCCGATCTTTACAGAGAGCAAGCTCCTGGAGGGCAGGACTATTCCTGCCCATCTGTGTCCATCGTGTCTGGCATGGATGCTTTATGGATGTGGATGCTCACATGCTCTAAGACAGAAGTCCTTGGACACAGCCCTCTTCTGGCTGCCAAAGTGTGGGTGCAGCGCAGCTGCCTAGATTTATTGCTTTTCCCAGGAGAGGCAATTATAGCGCTTCATCTTCCCCCTCTGGCTTTTAGCCAGTGGTTCTGTATCTTATCTCTAATTCTCTTTTTGTTTAAAGGGTTGTTCATACCCAGCCAAGGCAACATGATGAGGGCAATCATGAGAGTTTCCACTACTTATTAAAAGCCTACTGTGCGCTACTCATCATTGTGCTTTACCTATGGGATCTCATTTATTAATCATGGTGAGAATTTTATCAAGCCAGATAATAACTTGTATGGAAGAGAAAATGCAAACACAGAATTAAAAAAGGAGCCTGCCCCCTCACATCACCAAAGTAATGGATTAGAGTCACAATGGAGAATTTAGTCCAGCTCTTTGGGTTAAGTCCTTTCTGCAGTGCCCCACTAGGAATGGGAGATTTAAGGTGGGCTGGTTGGAGTCCTGGGATCTGAGGCTTTTTCAGGGGAATGTGCTGCTGTCTCCTTGCACTTTAAGTATGCTAAGTTCCTGCTTCCCCTTTATTTGTGGCAGTGCCTAGAAAGGTCAGGAAAATTCAATTCCTGCTGGGTCGAACTCTCTTGGTAAATAGTGAGAAACTTTTAGGACTCCCAAATTCCTTTTATTACTGCACAAATTCTGTGTTCCTTCTTGAGGTCTCAAAGCTGTCAGATCTATTACTATACCAACAAGAAAATCAGTCTAAGAAATGTGTAGGCAATCCGACTCTTGTAACCCTATGCTGACGATTTGATTGCTGGCTGAAGACCTCTGAAAATGGGTATAGCACATGTCAAGGTCAAGACCATCTTAAGTTTCTTATATTAGGCATAAAAACTGGTTATTTTGGGAGAACTCCATGTTGATTCTTCAAGAACACAGAAAACAGCACTTTAGCAAAGTGCTTGATGTTGAGTAGTTTCTTAATAGACAACAATTGACTAAATGAATGAATGTATTCAAGAATACATGAATGAGTAAGTGTCATTTTGTCTCCCCCCATGCAATAGAAAGTAATAGGAAACTGTGATCTGTCAATTATTAATGGGGTCCCTGAGCACCCTTCACTTTGAGGCTCATCAAGGAGAACAAGAACTGTGATAAGTCTGAGATTTTACCACCACTTCAAAGGTGTTGGCATAAAACATGGGGCTTCTGGGTTAGATACATGACTTTATTGCTCACAGCACAGTGGAGTTTAAATATCACTGATTTGTATGTGTTACCCTTAAAAATGGCCCAGATAGATGCCCCCACACATAATACACTGCGATAAAGGAGAGGGGCCCTGAGTTTAGACATCCTGAGTTTAAAATGGAGAGCAAACATTCTTACTCCTTCCTCTGGAAAGAGACACTCATAGGACTCTTCCAGGCTATTAGTTCTATCAATGTCCTTGAGAAGGTCCTGAAACAAAGGCAGTTTAGTGCCTGGCTTATAAGACAATATCAGATTCATGAGATCCCTGTCTCCTAACACCTGTCAGATAGATGAAAACACAAAGCATTAAATGCACAGACATTCTTTCCGTTGGAATAGAGCACTCAAGTCTCAGGGCCTCAAACCACCAGGGATTTATTTCTTTATTTTTATATTTGCATGAGTGTGTGTGTGTGTGTTTGTGTGTGTGTGTGTGTGTACATATGTGTGCAGGTATGTATACAAGAGGGCATTGGAAATGTGTGCCTGTGAAGGCCTAAGGGTGACTTTGGGAATCTTCCTAGATCGCTCTGCCTTCTTGCTTTGCCCTAGGGTTTCCCATGCTCTGCCTTCCAGGGCTGAAATTGCAGGTCACTTTCTGCCTAGCATTTTTATGTAGAATCTGGAGATTCAAACTCAGGTCTTTTTGGTTGCAAGGCAAAGGCTTCAATCCTTGAGCCATCTCCTCAGCCTGGTATTTATCTCTAGATGTCACCACATATTCATGAAGAATCAGTTGGGGGACTTGGTTTTGGATCATTCTCACGCTGGGCCCCCGACAATGCTGTGGCAGAAGGCAAGGGAGTATGCAAATTCACACCTCATCTCAGAAGTGACATAATAGCTTCTGCTCATATTTCATTGTTTAGAGCAAGTCCTGGACTCAGAAGAAAGGCTCGAAATACCTACTTGGCAGGCACCATGAATTATTGCCATATAAATAAGGATCCATGGCAGGAGTCTGTACATTTAAAAAACTGTCACTTACCTTTTTCTTTCAAACCTTACAATAATGGTTTGGGCAGCATCAGAAGCATGGGTCTCTGGTTCAGAAGAATCTCTTGGTGGTCATAATCCTGAATGTGTTCTGTCAGCATCTGTGGTCAGGGAAATCTTCAGAATTCTCAGCATAAAGCCATGGGCTTAAGTTTGTAAAGAAACTAATCCAATAGTAATTATTACAATGCTTTCAAGATCATAAGTATGTTGGTCAACATTAAAAAAAAGAAGGAACATAGAGTTTCTCCAAATCCACAATTACTGCATGGAGATAATGACTAGATTGAAAAAGAAAAGAAAATGTTGATTTATTTTTATTCATGATACAATGCAACCCAGATTCAACAGCTGAACTGCTTCCTGCCTATCCCGGTCACCACATCTGACTAGAAAACATTGCACGCTGCTAGAATGGAATTAGCATCACTGATTACCACAGCCTCTCTGGTTCCTGGCTTAAAGGGGCTGGATAGGTAACTACACTGATGCAGTTGCTGTCTCCAAGGTTCTTAAGATAAGGGCCAAATAAAAGCTCACCCTTTCTCATGGCTTGCATCCTGACGGCTGAATGCATACAACGCGCTCACATTGCATATGCGGATGCTCGTATGACTGAATACTCTCAGTAACCCCATGGGGACGATGAAAGTCATGGCTTTGAACCTGTGTACTCAAGGCTCAGGAAGTTATTCAAAATGTCCTTCAGTCCGAGAGAAACTAGGTCAGAACTCAGGTCTCTGAATCCCAGAGTACAGATGCATTAACACACAAACCTTTCCACTCACCCATATCACGAAACACAACCTTGTTTAAAGACCGAATACCCTTCATTTCCAGGCTGGGCTGTTCTGAGTTAATATTCTCCACCGATGAATGAATTATTCAACAAATTGATTGCATCCCTATTTGGTGCCAGATATTGTGCAAAGTATCTACCCGCACCACAGATGTCACATATATTACATACTGTTTGTGCAATTATTGGCAACTGTAGAAATGATTATCGTTACTTTACAGATGAAGAAATTGAGAAACCCAGAGGGCCAGAGACTTTCCTGCTACTGCAGGGTGCCAAAGTCATTCAGCCCACTGATCCACGTCTCAGTCAGAACTCTTCCCTGAAGCACAAAGCTGCCCCTGTGAACTGCTGGCAGGTCTGGCCAGGGGACACTCAGACTTATAACCATGGTTCTTGCCAGACATCCCTAAGTCCCCCTGCAATAACAGTGGGTTATGAAATCCAGGCAGCTCATAGAAACATGCTCATTTTGAGAACACCTGCCTCTCCTTGCTGCAGCAGAGCAACTCATGGCTTCTCCTCACCTGTTCTGATGAATTCAACAAACCTTGACTCCACCGCTTCACTGTGGCTGGCATTGGGAGTGACCAAGGTGAGTCCAACATGGCTGTCTTCCAGGTCAAGTGGGGGAGACATTTGGGGACACAGTGAGGATGATGTCAATGGGCTTAACTCTGGGGTTATAGCAAGGAGAACAGGAGGTGGGGAGAGAGAGTCCAGCTATGCCAGGACTCTTGGGAGAAATGTGGTTGTTGGGGCCTTGAAGAGTAAGTAAGAGCTTGTAAGTACTAGTGTTGGCGCAGAAAGGGGGCATGCGAAGGAGTCATGCTGTGCAATCAGAAGAACCTGTCCTGACTGCCAGAGACTCGTGACTTGGAAGAGAATCTTTTTTCCTCCAGAACTTACAAGGACTGACTCATTTTCACATTGCCCCTTGGGTAGGAGCAGCTGGCAGGAGCCAGGTGCAGTTTAGAGAAGGGAGAAGGGGCTGCCTGAAAGGTTAGCTGGGAAGAGAAGATGCTGTGGACACTTGGGAAGTCTTATTTGAAAAGAAGCCATCTGCTGCTTGGGACCAAGAAAACTGTTTCTTTCTCTTTTCCAGGCATCTGGGCTCCCTTGTCTGGTGTCCATTCCCCTTGGGCGGTGTGAGGGTGGGAGGACTAGTGGTCGCTTCCTGCCTGTGAAAGGTGGTAACTCATGCCTGAGATGGCTTGGTCCCAGCCTCTGCACTTCGGCGGCAATGTCCCCACAGTGAGCTGACAGGATGACAGCTGTGTCTTTACAGTCCCCTGGGGGTCTCTACAGCCTCTGTGGTTGTGTCCCCTTGTGGGAGAAATATGGTGGGTTTTTAATCCTGGGCACTCACATCTGGGAAAAAAACAACCCAAATGTTACCCCATCTGGAGAGAGCATTAATCCATGTCTTCTGCTGCCGGTATCTTTTGTTTTGCATCTCTGAATCTTTAAATCTAATTATGAAGCCAGGATGAGCCCCCCTGCCAGCCTGCCTCCTACCCTTCAGGCGGCTTCTGAAACACTTCTTTGTGTTGGGCTCCTTATGCTCTTTCGCTCACAGAGCTCTTTCCTCTGAATGCGGTGGAGCTTACACAGCTAAGAAAGCCTCACTACACCCCCGTGAGGAAAGAAGCCATCATAACTGGCTTTTCTGGCACCCAAGAGGAGACGACAAGACGGGCGAGTTGGTTCGGGCGACCCAGCCCTTTGTGGCCACCACAAAGCATGGAGAGCAAGAGTCCCAACCTACTGCCTTTGACTCGTTCACAGGGAGTAGACTCAGGGATCGAAAGAAATTTTGCACATTTCATCCTCCATGTGCTGTGTTTGGAAAATGCCAGTCAGTTACCTATGCCCAGAGTTTCCAACCTTCCTGGAAGGTAGAGATTTCACTCATTTGTCCATGGACCTGCTTATTGTGCCCTCTTCCCCTTTCCCAGACCCTGCAAGGAACCTGCTTGCTTAGATTGCTGGAGCTTGTACCTTGCTCACTGCTCCTGTTTTCTTTCTCAGTTGCCCTCTGGGCTAACGGTTAGAATCACTGCTCCAAAGGACACACTTAGCTAGGTGTGCTTCTGCTTAAAAGCCTTCTCCTGCAAGACAGGAGTTGAACTCTTCGGCATAGCATAAAAGTTTCATGTTTCATGTTCCAGTCTGCCTGTGTGACCTCCCTTGTCACCAGTACCTCTTTACCCTGTCACTGACTGCTGGGCCACTTTCTGCTCCCTGGACATGGTGACTCTCACCTTTGCACGTGAGCCACACGGTAGTCTGACCCAGCTGTGAGAAGAAACTGTACTTGTCATCATGACCCAGCTCACGTGTAGTCTCCACTCTAAACCTCAGATGGAGCTGACCTCTTGCTTTTTTGAGGAGAGGACTTTGCATTTTTAATCAGCATTTTCCTCTCATATGATTTACATCCATTTACAATAATCTACATAAGTTTAAACAGAATGGAAATTAAAAAAATCCCTACTAACTGATCAAGTCAAATGTTAGTGAAGGGTCCCACCCTATCTCTACCAGCAAAAACTGGCACCTTCAGCTCTTTCCAACAAGGACAGGTGTGCCTGCTCGGTGACCTGCTGGCACTGGCTGCCCTGAAGTGCACATTGATGGGGTTCTGGGTGCCCTGTCCCCCTCTCTCAGCAGAACCCACTTTTTTTCCCTTAGAGCAGCTCAGTCCAGGTCCAGCACCTGAACAGCCACTTGGGTTGGAACTTATTAATATGAGCCTTCGATTGTTTGCAACCTTTCCCGGCTTCTCCAGTTACCTAAGGTGAAATAGCTGCCTAATGCTGAGAAGCCAACATTCCTTGTTCTAGGGAGACAGGAGGCACTGTGTGGGCTGCAACTAGCTCAAGTTGGGTGGGCCTTGATAATTTGGAAGCAAAAGTCTTCCATGACATATATCAGCACTTAGGTGCCCAGCAGACCTCCACAATGGCCAGATGTTGGGATCTTGATACTCAAAAGACATTCTCCATCTATTCCAGGGAACTCCGTGCTAAGCTGGGCAGTCAGATTTCCTTTTGCCGACACACACACATTGTACTGTTCTGCCAAAGACAGAAAGAGTAACCAGGACCAGAAAGGATTCTGCCTCTCAGCAAATGCTGTGGTTTGAGGGGGTCAGCAAACCCTTCTTTAGACTTAGCTCTGAGCACACTCAGCAAGTGCTGTTCTCCCCAATTCTGAGAGACACATAGAACAAGGGAGCTGTGCTCAAGGCCCTAGGGCCAGATGCATCTGTCCTTCTACATTAACTGCCGCAGGCAGGTGGCTGCTTTTCAGACTGGAAATAGTGCTTGGGGAATAAATCTTGCTCTTTTCTAATACCGAGCAATGGGTTTCAGAGTTGGAAATGGCACCTACTGATCCCCTTCTTTGGAGCCCTGGCAGAACCTGTTCTAAGAGAGGCAGATGTCTGTGATTCCACTTCCTCCCTCAACTTCTGGAGTTTGCTGTGGAGTTTGCCTCCAAGATTGAATATAGAGGCTGGGGCAGTTCCGTTCTGGCTGGACTGCTGTGTCGTGTCTGCTGTTCCTAGTCTCTGGAGCACATGTGGTAGTGGGCTGTCCTGTGTGCTTGGCGGTTGAGAATGTGTAAAGTCTAAGACAAAAGTACCCCGGGGTATGTGCCAGGAAGCCTACGGGATGGAGCTGCTCTGCCTGGACACCCGATTCAGCTACAAAAGTTGCCCTCCAGGAAGCCAGGCCCCACTCAGATGGCCTTTGAAGTCCTTGCTGCCAGGATTGACTTGCCAGGATTGTCCTGGTGTTGCCAGACACTGCTGGTCCCTCCCTCCTGTCTTGTTCCTCCAGAGTCTGGGCTCCTTTGCATCCCCATGTGCATTCTGACCCTCTAACTCTCTTGGTATCACTTGAGTCTTCATACTCAAAAGAAATAGAATACCAGGAGGAAAGGAGCTGAAAATTCAATAGTAGAAGAAATAGTCAAAGATGTCTCACTGGTAGGCAGGAGACAAAACAGACAAACTCCAGAAATGACAATTCCGAAATGGAAAATTCCAAGCATCAGCTCCCTGTCTCTGTGCTAAGGATTAGTGTGCCTCTGTTTCTTTGACCGACATGTGCACATGATCTCTTGTTTATATATGTCATACCATGTCTCTGTTGGTTTTCTCTTGGAGCGCATAGTACTAGAACTTTCTCACCCTGAACAGTCTGTCCATTTTTCCTGCACAGATGCTATGTCTCCTTCAACTTGGCCTCGGTCTCTCAGGACAGTGCCTGTCATGTAGTCATTGGATACAATTTGCTGAGCGAATAAACGTCAAGCTCGCTTACATCTGCCTATGAGAAAGGCAATACTGGCAGATAGGGAAACAGGCTGAGAATTTTCTAAGTCCTGCTGTTAATTAAAAAAATATTTTGGGGCTGGAGAGGTGGCTCAGAGGTTAAGCCTCCGTCCTGAGTTCGGATCCCAGATCCCACGTATAGACGCCAGGCGGAAGCGGGGGCAACCTGCGCTTGTGGTCCTGGTAGGGCGGAGCCTGTGAATCCCGGGGCAGAAGGAGGTGGAGGCGTCCATGGTGGTTCCCGAATTCGTCCGTGGTTCTACACATACACACACACACACAGACACACACACACACACACACACACACACACACACACGCGCGCGCGCACACACACATACACATGCACATGCACATGCACATGCACACAGTTGAATAAATAATAATAAAAAATTTTATTTATTTGAGGAAGGAAGGAGGAAGCGAGAATGGGAGAGAGAAAAAGAAATAGAGAAAGAGAAATAGTGAGAAAGAGGGAGAGAGAGAGGGAAAGAGAGAGAGAGAGAGCGAACACTGTATGGCTCATGGGTGGAGATGTGAGGACAACTTTCAGAAGTTGATTTGTTGCTTCTCTTCTTCCACTATGTGGGGTTCTAGGGATCAAATTCAGATTTTCAGGTTTACAAACAGGCACCTTGCCTTCTGAGCCATTTCTCATGTTATCACTAATAATACTAATGTAACAATTGAGATTCAAGATAATTTCAGGCTATTTTATAGATAAGAGGGCAAGAATGAAGTTTCTGCAATGTCTGGAGAGGTTTGATGGTGGCTGGAACCTGTAGAATTGGAAGAAAGTAAGCCAGCTTGAGCTTCATGTTAGGGATGGCCCGCTCATACTTGCTGATGGTTTGGTCATGGTTGAGATTCAACTACTTTGGTAGTTGGTCTGGAGGAAGGATCTAAGTCACTGCTCTCATTTGTCTGCCTTACAACATTAAGCTGAGGTCTGAGAAACATCACGTTCACACTCATTGAGCGATTTCAACACTTGGACATCACCAGATGTTTGTGGAAACTGCTTCACAATACTTTATTCTGTGAGCAATATTATTGCAGATTTCTAGGGATCTGAATTTTTGCTTGTCTTTCTTATGGCCAAGAACATGGCAGTAGGGTCTTGGTCCTGGGCAGAAGAGCTTTGAGAATGACCTTGCAGGATTTGTCACGTGTCCAGTAAGGAAACTGGGACTAGAAGTGATGCTCTTCTGGTCTTGGTTCAAGCTCTTAATTACTTACCAGCTGTGTGACTGTGGCTAAAGTTTTTCAGTCTCTCTGAGCCTTGTCTTATCTGCAAAAGAATGCATATATCCTATCATCGAGTTGTAGGAAAAGTGACATAAATAAAGCTCTCCTACCCAGAAGTGAGAGGTGAAGTGGAAAGCTCTGGGAAAGGAAGGTTCTTTCAATTTCCAGATATTAGTGTGAGTCTTGTAGTTGCATCCTAACTGTTGGAATCTATTCCAACATGGTCTTACATAGTTTGGAGAGAACATGTTTTTCTCTTGTTTGTGGAATGTTGAACTGTTCTGTAGAGGACAAAGCATTTCTTTTGATATGGTTGGTTTTCTTTTCTATTTTGGAGACAGTGTCTCATGTAGTCCAGGCTGGCCTCAAACTTGATATATAGCCAAGGATGATCCTTGAAATTCTGATCTTTCTGCTGAGTATCAAATCCATGACGACATGCATTGTGGACAAGCATTCCACCAATTTAGCTACATCCCCAATCTTACAAGGTCATTCTTTCACTGAGCTAGTTGTTTGTGTTTTTCCTTGTCCATAGTGAGGATGACGGCAGAGTAGAATTGCAATAAAACAAAGGAAATATACATCTTTAGTCCAAGTTTCCTCCCCGGGTACTGATTTCTGATCTGGAAGTGAAGTGGGAGCTGTGGAGGAGACTCCTGTAAGACTCCCTCTCTTTTGGACTTTCACATGTATGTATGACTTTGAGGAGAGAAGATCTCTCTTTAGGCAGATGTTAGCTTTCTTGTCACAAGTCATTCTAGGAGACTAGGTGTTCTTCAGATAAGAAATGAAAACTCAAAAGGTAGGCATGCAAAATAATCTCTCCCCCTCCTCTGAGCTTCCTTTTTGATAATGATTGAAGAATGGAGAGTAGAAATTATGTGTTGGTTTAATTTCGATTGATGGGTAGTTGAGTATGGAAGCTCAGGAGGAAGACTAGTGTGATCGATTAGTGATGTCTATTGTGAACTATATAGGGAAGACTGGCTGCACATAGACCACAGCTCAGCCATCTCTAGGGCATAGACTTGGAGTAGTTCTCTACATTGGCTAGAATTAATTGTGGCCTCCACCTCATGGAGGCATATGGGTAGGAGGATTGGCACCACTTACTAAACATAGATAAACTACATTGTGTTAAGCCAGATGATGTGATTGGCCATGATTTGGTTTATCTTTTTGGACTCCTTAATTATCAGCAGAATGTTCCAAAATGTTGTGCTAAGGTTTCTGCTTTGTCTCAAGGAATAGATGGAGGTGAGCGCTGGTCCTTGAAAACAGAGGTTCCTGACAGCAGGCGCCCTGGTCAGGTAAACCCACATATTTCCCATTCGTGGGGTTTCTCTCCTTTGTTTGCTCTGGGTGAGTTGAGTGCCAACTCTCTGTGGGCAGCACTTCATTTTCCTTTCAATTTCACCTTTCCCAGGCCTTTGCCTAAGACGGTTACCAAGGTGATTAAACAGTGATTTCAATTTTTTAAACATTCATTTACTGTGTGTGTGTGTGTGTGTGTGTGTGCGCGTGTGTGTGTGTGTGTGTGTGTGTGTGTGTGTGTTAGAGGCACTGTGTGCCCCTGTGGAGGCCCAAGGGTAATTTTGGGAATCATTTTGGATTGTTTGTACCTCCTCTTTGCTTTGTTCTGGGATTTCTAGGCTCCAACCACCCAGGCCAAAAGTGCAGGGCGCTGCCGTTTCCCCCTGATGTTTTTACATGGGACCTGGGATCCAAACTACTCAGGACCTTCTGCTTGAGAGGCAGTCTTAACTCATGAGCCATCTCTCCATCCCTAATTTGAATTTTTAGTTCTATTAAGAAAAGGGAACAACATCCATAGAGGACGCAAATCAAGTCTTCAAGTGAGTTGTTACCCAATATTTTGTGTATGTCTTTCATCTCGTAATAGTCCTATTATGTAAGTTCTGTCTTCAGTAATAGGTGATGAAACTGTGGAGGTCTGGGCACTGGCCTTAAATTTCTAACTGAGCAAAAGGTAGAAACATAGTCTCAACTTGAGTCTTCCTTGTCCTCCATGCCCAGGCTGCTTTGCCTGCCACCTATAACCCACTTGGTACATCTGTGTGTGTGTGCGCGCACGTGCGTGTACATGTGTGTACATGCATACATGTGTGTATCTATGACCAGAGGTCAACCTTGGATATCCTTCTCAAAAACCATCTACCTTTTAAAAAAATTTTTTTTTGAGATAGGATCGTTCTATGGCTAGAGCTTATCAGGTAGGCTAGATCATGCAGCCAGTGAGCCCCAAAAATAGGCCTATCTCTATCTTCCCAGTGCTGGGATTACATGCACTGTGCCTGACTCTTCTACACATGGGTTCTCGGAATTGATCTTAGGTCTTCATGTTTTTGTGGCAAGCTCTTTACCAGCTGAGCCACCTCCCCAGCTCTGGTGGATGGAACCTCTGAGGGGTGGGCTCTAGAATGCTGCAGGCGATGCCTAGCAGGGTGGACCACCTGGGCCGCTGGAGAAATAGGAGAGGGTGGGATGCTCTGTGTTTTGTGAGGAAGGGCAGGAGCAGTTTTACTGTGGAGCATGGACTGTCAGTCGAGATGCCTGTAACACCTGCTTTGCTGAGCTCCCAGATAAGAACTGGATTCATATTAGGTTAAGGGACCTTTCTAGGTCTTTTGTCTGGCCCATTGCATTTAAAATGTTTCTAACCACAAGATTAATTCTATGGGTTTTTTATTAATAAAAAATTTCAAAGCACCACATGGAGTGTGCTAGCTGTAAGACTTTCACTGAGTTTAAATGGAAATTGTGTAGCTAAACCACCAAGCAAAGTGTCCTTTCCCATCTTTGTGTATGTGTGTGTACATGGTATGAATGTATGTGCATTTGTGTATACATATATGTATACATGTATATAAGCATATATGTACATGTATGTATGCATGTATACATGTATGCACGAATGCACATATATTGTGTGTATGTGCATGTGCATACATGTACATGTATGTGTGCATACACTGTGAGGAAGGCCTGAAGAGACTGTAGACCTTAATTTGAAGTCACTCTGAATACTTTTAGAGGCCTTTGACTACTCTGTAATTACAAGATCTTTACTTCTGGCCTGATGTTATTGTTCAATTGATAAAATGCTCACTGCTAATTACAATAAACGAAGGATTTTATTTCTTAAGGTAAGAACACTTACGCGGGTCTCTTGAACCCGCCCAAACTACTTACTCCTGTGATTTCAATGCCTGAATCAGGCTTGCTTGAGATTTGAATGCTGGGAGCAGTCTTCATCACAGTTACCTCTGTCAAGCTTGAAAACAAAAGGCCATCCCTCCAGGCCTTGTCTGAAGGTGGTGGCAGAGAGATTGGAGGGGGTTTGTGTGCAAGGTTTACAGGAGCTGGATTTTGTGAGGCTAAATAGCTCTGCTTACTCCAGCATTGTTCCTGCCTCTTCTGGATTCAGTGTGCAGACAGAAGCCTGGGGATTTCTCCATGAGCCATCAAGAAGAGAAAGGTGAGATGGGTTATTTTCTGCTTCACAGATAAGGTTTAGTGGGTGGATGTTTGAAGGAGGACTGGAAGCCAGAGGGTACCCCCACTTTTCTGTCTCTGTGAATCTGTTAGCCAAGTTCTGTGGGCACAGGAAGGTGGCAGAATATGTGAAAGCTAGGCTGTGGCACAGGGGAATTTTAGCTATGCCAGTTACTGTGTGACCCAAGGCATGCTTCCTTCCCTCCATGCAAAATGTAAAGAATGACATCGCTTCCCTTCCAGCATTGTTGTTGCTAACGAAAGGGAATGGAAAGCACTTAGCACAGCATTTACCAGTGAGTGTTATGCAGCGTTGGCTATTATTTTTAAAATGTGCTTAATAAATATGTGGCAATTGAATGAAGGATATTTGTTCTGATCACAAGATGCTTGGGGCAGCCTTTTCAATTTTAAGTTGTGCCAGGAAGAAAGCCTAATGAAGTACCAGCCTTCCCCCAGGGACCCTGTAACTTCCCATCAGCTCCAACAATGACCCTGCTAATCTTCAGATTTAACTGGGCATCTGCTCTGCAGCGCCAGCAGGGGCCTGAGGGGTGGTAGCTGTTGCTCATGGAACTGTGCTCTGCACAAGCACTTTATGCTTAGAGCAGCATCATCAATGGGCACCATTGTTCTTATTCCCATTTTACAGATGGCCAAACTGGTGTAGAGAAGTTTACCTAGGATGCTTCTAGAAGTCTCACAGCTTGCAGTTGCAGAACGGGATCAGAAGTCCAGCTTAGCTGTCTGGCTCCAACATTTTCCCTTGTGCACTTCGCTTTGTGTGTTCAAAGTGCCTCTGGATATTAGTTATGATGGACAAAAATTTCAACCGATCATTTCTCCTTTGTTTCACAGAAACTCAGCTTTGAGACTGGCTGAGAGGGGACACTTCTGAAATACCAGCACTTGAGAGACAGAGGCAGGAGAATTATGGGTATGTGGCCAGTCTGGTATGTGGCTACACAGTGAGTCTATGTGAAAGAAAGGAAGGCAGGAAGGAGAAAGGAAAGGAAGGAGCAAAGAAGAAAGGAAGGATAGAAAGAAGGAAGGAAGAAAGTATGCTATTCAACCATGTGATGAGAGTGAGCTATCCAAAAGACCTGGCATGAATAACACACACATATATGCGCGCGCACACACACACACGCATATACACACACACTTATACTTACACACATGTACTTACACTTATACTTACACACTCGCACACACACATACTTACACACATGAACTTACACACATATATGCACACACAAGCATATACACACACTTATACTTACACACACATGTACTTACACACATATACTTACACACGCGCACACACATATGCACACATACACACACACCTGTTTGCGGGTCTTAAACCTTTCACAGAGCTTAGACGGGCATGTGAACAGCAACACAACCACCTGAGAACACTGTGCCAACTGAACTAAGGAATTTTGAAGACAAGGGAAGAAATGGATGTTCAAATACTTTGTGCTTGCTGAAATGGCGTTCACAGATTCCCCTTGTTTTCATTTACCCTTGCATGTTTTTTAAGCTCTCTTGTCTGGGCTGAAGATAAAGTCCCAGACCTCCCTACGTGTCTGCTTCCCTTAGGAGCCCTCGCCCTGCTTTGGGCAAGGACAGCTGACAGTCACAAAGATAGTAACAGGCAGCCAGACGGCTGCAGAGACGCCTGTAGGGAGATGCTCCCCTGCCTTTTCTCTCCAGGGAGCACAGGATGGTGTACATCAGCCGTGGAAAGGCCCGGCAATTAAGGAAACGGGCACTCGGGGGATTGCTCCATCCTCGGCAGCTTCCGATCCTTTTCGAGCCAGGAATTGCTACATTCAATCAAAATCCCACCCCATGTGTGAGGCAGCTAGCTGTGGAACTGCTCTGGTGAAATCAGAAATCCCAGGGATGTAGAAAAGACAGTAGCCCCAGTGAGCTTTCCTTGGTCTCTCTGAAGACTGGCTGGTCCCTTGGTCTCTAGTTTTCCTAAACAGCTGGGATATAGGCAGGATCTATAGGTTCTTCTAGAGGACTGGACTAGACATTCATTCTGCTCCAATACCCCTGCAAATGGAGGCTTGATAGTGGTGAAAAAGCTTTGAAAGTAGAATTGTTTGGATGTTGGGGTGGATTTGGTAGTTAAACTTCCTAGGTTCAACTTCTTACTATGGGATTTTGGGTGATTTTCTTAGCCTTCTTGCACTCATTTTTTTATTTGTAAAATGGGAATTAAATTATAGCAAAGCAAGTTCTTGAACAATTATGAAAAAATTAATATGTAAGATGCACCTCATACAGTTCCTGGCCTGTGATAGTCAATCAATGTTAACTATTCTTTAAATAGTCTTGTCTCTCCTCCCATAAGTAAATTCCAGAGCACCTTAAGGTATATATGAACTATATATGCCTTAAGGTATAAATGAACTTTTCTTTGAGGTGATGAGCATAGTAGCATTGGAAGAAAGAGAGAAGGTTTAACGGAAGGCAGACAAACCACAGAAAGAGGAAGTCAGTGTGTGGAAGAAATGACCCTGTGCTATCTTGGACCATTTACTACTCCTTCTGATCCATGGTGGAAAGGGACTGTACCTTACACCAATTCAAGAGAACAAAAAGACTGGCTTGGATTTTATATAACAGTTTTGCTTTATGAACCAGCACTACCTCATCCAACCATTTTATAGTAGGTCGTTTTCTTCTTTTTCTTTTGGAGTTGGATTCTCTTTAATATTATGAGCGATGCTGAGATATTTTGGGCTGGTAGCCATGTGCCAGGTGCTGGGCTGGCAAAGCTTCACATCTTGGCCAGGAGACTTCCTGTGGCGTTGAAGAAGGCTGCGGGGCAGAGATGCCAGGTTACTCTGGAAATCTAGCTTGCTAAATATAGCTGGTGATTATGCAGTTATTTCGTTGATTTTTTTTTTCTAATCACAGTTTACTGGAGGCCTTAACCTTTAGAATGCTTAGCAGCAGGAGGCTTGAAAAACCTCTTCTGGTATTCTCAGATAAATATTGTTGAAGAGTAATTATGACAATGTATTGATATCTTAGTTATACAGAATCATCCCCACAATGTGATCCATGGTGTCCAGAGCCAGGGGGTCAGGAAATAAATGGACCTCAGGTGACCTAAAGGAGAACATGGGGGAGCCCCTGAACCTGGAGGTCAAGGCTGGGGTTACTACTGCTGTGAGGAAGATAGGTCAGAGGACACTGTCCATTAATCTTCCAATTTTTAAGTGCCCAAAGCATCAAGAC
Source organism: Typhlomys cinereus (assembly GCA_023101885.1). NCBI lineage: Eukaryota > Metazoa > Chordata > Mammalia > Rodentia > Platacanthomyidae > Typhlomys > Typhlomys cinereus. The sequence goes on from JALPQD010000259.1 coordinate 2,837,966, forward strand.
ATTTGTTTGTTTTGTTTTGCTGGGGATCAAATTTGGGCTTTCATGCATGCTAGGCAAATACATAGCTTAAACTCTCAAGACCATAGGAAGTAAGTCCAACATAAATGTAACAAGATAGAGTCCTACGATCAAAAGGATATTATATAATCATAGACATATATAATCACATAGAAGAAAATGATAAGAGCATACATAAAGACAGGCTATGGTAAGACTAACTGGACACTCTAAAGATGGTATGGTAGTTTCAGAGGCACATTTACTCTCTGTCCCTTCCAGTTCTGACTTTCGACAGCACTTTCATTTCAGAGTCCTAGGCCAAATAATTTAGTTTGGCGAAGGTCCCCTGGGAAGAGCTGTAGCTGCAGACAGTTTTGTGGACATCAGCTCTGGTAGTTATTTTGGTCTTGGGTTTGCCAAAGGAAAGGTCTGATGTCACTTAGAGTCCCTAGTAGACCTAGAGGAATCAAAGATAAGACAGATAGCAACTCTCTAGACGAAGTGAGAGAAATCTAAAGGTATACTCAGCTCATCCAATTCCCCACAATGTGGTCAACTGAGGCAGAATAAAATTTGGAAGTAGCACAATGGTACCCTGAGAGTCCCCCCCAAACTTCTAATTAGTAATTATTTTTCAGAGAGGGTCTGACTATGTAACACAGGCTGGCTTTAAACCCTAGATCTTTCTGCCTCCACCTTCCAAGTGCTGGGATTACAGGCATGCACCACCATACTTGGTGAGTTGATAACTTTTTAGTATAACAAATATTTGTGGTAGGGTAATAAGGTACCGTTTTAGGCTTACGGGTGGAAACTGGGGAAACAAAAATAAATAGGATTCTCCGACTTTATATTATACCTAATGAACAATATAGTGACTGCATACCCAGATAATAGAAGATTGGCATGGAACACATTGTCAATGTACCAGCCAGGGGTGAAGGTCTTGCTCTAAATGCCACAGAGACCTGGATCCCAGGTTGGTGCGTTCGTCCATTTCTCAGGACAGTCTGATAGAGGGACCACTGCTGAACCCCATCTCTTGTTTTTTCAGTATGGAAAATTCTTTCTGAGTCTGGGGGGCATTAATCTTTGTAATAATTTGCTCTATTTTTGACCACAGTGCCTGAAAAAATCCGCACAAAAACTGAACATATCAGCAATTTTTATTCTTGTCCTTTTGGGGGGCGAGTGCTAGAGAAAGAGCAGAAGGGCATTCAGAAGCCCAACTGCCCATTTAGCCCCTTCAGCATTTGTTCTTGGGAGAAGGCAGCCGGCCTGGATAATTAGAGTCAGAATCCTGACGGAGGTGCTTTGTTCAAAGTTCAGTCACAGTCTGGGATGGAGTCTGCATGTCCACTTCCCTTGTTAATAGCTTTGCTGACCTTCTCCAAAGAAAAAGTCATTAGAATGTTGAGTTATGATCTGTTTCTTGTGAAATCACACCAGTCCCCCATTTATAGCCCTGTATTTCAACCCATTCTAATTACTCCTTACAATGCACTTCTCAACTCCTGGAGAATATTTTAAGCCCTGATCTAAGCAATCAAGCATATTTCTTGGTTACAAAGCTGATGGTGACCTGATATTCACAAGTCTCCATGAGTAGGCACTTTCCCCACAGCTACTTATCCAATATTGGAATCTACAGAGCACACACCATTTGCAAACTTAACCTTAGAAGATAACCTTTCAGTAGAGGATGTTTGATGTCAGTAGGCTGAAAAAGGAACCCTCTCCTATCTCTTATAAGAGCTTTTTGCGTCTCCCTAGGAAGTCTCTCCTTGCTTCCCATGACCAAACATCTTCTTTTCCTACCTCTGAGAAGGCTAGTCAGCTTAAAGTCCACTGGGGTTTTTGCTGATCGAGTTCTTACATCGCTTCTTGATCCCAACAAATAATCACAAGTTTTTTTTTTTTTTTAAAGTTGTCCCTTTGGCCTATGGCATTTGACCCCTTTGGTTCATATTGAACTTCACTTTGTCCAGTGTAGTCCTCCAACTCTCTTACCGTCTTTTATATGTGAGCGTCTACCTTTTCAGATCATTTGTGGGACTATAAGAGCTTTGGAGGTCTCCTTTCCTTTTATACTTTGAATGGGACTGAACTCACCAGCACTACTGAGAGGAAACATTTTTATAGACTTTCTAAATTTCTCTACTGCCGAGAAGGATTTAAAAAAAAAAGAAGCATTTCTCTTGTCTCTTTATTTCTAATCACTTCTTCTTTCTAACGGGACTGAAGCACCATGAGAAATGGCATTCTTTTACGGCAAGGACTCATTTGCCCATAACGAACACTGAGCACAAAAGCAAATTAAAAAAAAAAAAAAAACAACCCTATGCTTAGAGAGACCATTAGGAACGATTTGACATTTATTGAACAACAGATGGCGATTAAAAGCATAAAAGCTAGATTGCCTTGCTAGAAACAAAGGGTAGTTCTACTGAGGAAGCCTAACGTTTCAATTAAAATACCTCTCAATGTCAATTAAATCATATGAAGATAAGACGGAAAATGGTTCGAGCTGCACTATAATCAATAGTGCAGTTAAAATCCTCATCAAGAAGCACCCAAGTTTTGAGTTTGACAGTTTGCTAAAAGATTAGCCTAAGCTTCAGGAAGCCATTTCCTTCAGTATAGGGTTCAAAAGGTAAACATTTAACCAGGAGTGCTTCGGATGTATTAAACAGATTTATTTCAACGACGGGAAGGAAGCCTCATTGCTTTTGCTTTGTTCCAAATCTCATCCACTCTCTGGTATGGATTCGGCATTAGTGAGGGGTGGAAAAATAACCCCATTATTTTCACAGCTAGGTTTTCATCGTAATGAGCTTCATATTCTTCTGGGAAGCAGCAAGGTGGGGTGCAGAGACAGGGGTGACTTTGTAGTGAGACAGACCTTGGCTTGATCACACTGCAGTCACTTTGAGTAAGCATCTTACATGGTCAGAATCTGCTGCCACATTTGTGAAGTTGCTATTACCACTGTCTCCTTTTCCTAGATTGTTGATGCCCCCTAGGGATTCAGTGAGTGTGGGCTCTGCCTCAGCCTTTCCGTTGTCTAGGCAGATCTCATCAAAGCTGATTTGGAAGAGACCACTCATTCTACTATGTGCTCTTTGGTTACTTTTTGTTGCTGGTACTCTTCTTTTGTTGTGATAAAATATTCTGACCCAAGAAACATAAGGGGAAAAGAGTTTATCAATTGGCTTATGGTTCTTAAGGTGATAAAGTCTGTTATGCCAGGGAACACATAATGAGAGGAATGGTGACAGAAGCAGGAGGCTGGTTCCCATTGCAACATTAGGAGGATCAGGGAGCAAGAAAGAGGCCAAGAGAGAAAGAGGTCAGTTTGTCCCCAGTGACAAACATCCTCCAACAAAGGTTTTCCTCCTAAAGGTCCCTTAACCTTCCTAAGCAACCCCACCAACTGGAGAACAGTTATTCAAACACATGAGCCTTGGGAGACACCTCCTATTGGAACCATGACACAATTACAGGTTGAATTGATTTTTTCCCCCAAATTCATGTATTGAGGTATTGAACTGTTTCTCAGAATGTAGTTTCATTTGGAGGTAGGGTTGTTGCAGATATAATTAATCAGTTACTAGAACAGGGTGAGTCTATAACCCAAAATGACTGGTGTACATATAACAGGGGAAATATAAAGATACCATGGTTTGACCAGGGAGAATGCATAGGGACATCAAGGCAGAGATCAGATACATTCTATAACCTAATGAAGGTCAGACAAATTCGTTGAACTCCTAGAAACTCCAAGCCGGAGAACAGCATGAAACGATTCCCTTCTGACAGATTTCAGAAATAAGCAAATCTACTGACATCTTTAATTACCAGTTTCCAGAACTAAGACTTACGTTGCAGTTCTGTTGGGATTCTTTGCTACAGCAGCCCCAACACACTCATACACTATATTAAATACATTAGGTAAAAATTGACATTGCCTCCTGCTTTGGAAGATTTATAAAGTACTTTTCCAAATTAAAGTCTCCGAGTAAACTTGCTACTGGAAAGCATCTCTATATTTAATCCAAAGTTTCCCCAACATTTGGCCTTGGAAAGTTTTTCTTCCCTGCCTGAATACCTATGTGCTTAACTTTGGAATACTTTGCCTTTTATCCACACCTCCTTACATGTCATCTCAGGTTCTGAACTTCACTCCTGGCTACCACTCAAGTTTCAACAAATTCCGGCTCCCTCACCTGCCACCACCAGTCACTTAAGCCTGTGCCCAACATCAGAGTAGAGGCCATTCATTTTCTCCATTCTTAAGCAACTTCTAGGAGCTCTTACCCCGTCTCGATTTCTCTTTTTCTGGCACAGAAAGTAATGAGACTGAATTAGATTTCAAGTAGTACTCTTCCAATAGAGTCTCCACTATTGCTGCTGCCCAGCCATTCCTACATTCCTGGGGTGTTTCTCCACCAGCATATGTATTCTTTCCCATGCACCCTCTCATCTCCTGGTGCCTCAACTACCATGAGCCATCTGTGATCCAGTAGATAGCAATAGGCTGTGGGAAAGTCTTCCCCAACTGTTGTGCACGACAGAGAAGAAACACTAGTAATTTTCTGAAAAAAAATCACGAACAGAAGTGCTTTCATTTTGGAACTCAAAGCAAAATAAAGGGGAAAGGGGCAGAGTCCCCTCATCTTCTCCATCTTTAGGAAACTTCTAGGAGTTCTTACCCTTGCCTCCATTTCTCCTCTTCTGGCATGGAAAGTAATGAAGACTGAGTTAGATTCCAGAGAAAAGGAGGAAAGCAGCACATTGCTTCTAGCAAGGATAGAGGGATAGTCAAGTTCTGCTCAGATATAAAGTTACTAGTTGAGAGAGAAGAGATGTTAAGCAAGGGAGGAGACAGGCATATAAGCACTCCATACTAAAACACTCACAATACTGTCTTTGATGTTAAAGTGTATACTGGAGTCTCCAGGGTTTTCAGCTAGAAGAAAGCTACCAGGCAAAGAGGGCCACTAGCCTGAGAACAGTCTCTATCTTTAGCAGTAGTAAAGGTGACTTAGAGAAGAGGGTGTAAAGTTGAGGGGTCTTTAGTTTGTAACTGAATGAGTGATAGTGAAAGATCTGCTATGATTCCTAGATTTTCAACCTTGGTGACCTTAAGGACCAAGGAATTGTCTGGACAAGGTAGAAGACTAAATACAGTAAAAAATATTCAAACTACATTCACAAACATGATGAGTGGAATACTTTTCAAAATTAGAATGAGCAAGTCCTAAAAACAAGAGTTTGGGCTGGGGTGGAGCTCAATAGTAGAAGACTTGCTGAACGTTCGTGAGGCCCTGGTCCCATCTCCAACACAACCCAAGAGGGAAAGAGACTGTCCATGCTAGAGGGAAAAGCAGAGAACAGATTCTTTTTTTTTTTTTTTATTGCGAGGGGAAAAAGCTTATTTTGTTGCTCTTTCAGTTATAAGTTACTGCTGTAAAAGAGGACTTTTTTTTCATAATTGGCAATTTTTTTTTCAGTTTATTTATTTATTATTTATTTTTATTTCAGCTCATACAAACTTATTAGGTACACCAGTTCCCTCCCTTCCTCCTCCTCCCCCCGTACCCCCTGCTCCCCCTTCCCATCCCTCTCCCTCCCCATCCCCCAGTGCCTCCCGCCCCAATTCCCAGAGAGTCCTTTCTTGTGCATGTCTGATTTTCCTCTGGGCCCTCCTCTTCGATGACGTACAAGGACCCAGTGGCCTTTCCCTGAATCCTTTCCTGTGTTCCCCTTAGGTATAGGAACACTGCTGTGGCTGCCAATCCTTTACCTCCAAGGATCTTGGTGCCTTTAGCAGATGCTAGACTTTGTGAGGTCAACAGTATGTTGGACAATGCACAGGGCATGCAAAGTCCAATTATGATTGCTTCAGCCCTAACTAGTATAGAGTATATCTTATATATCATTGCTCCTCCCATCCTTTTGCTCTTACACTCTTACCGCCCCCTCTTCCGCAAATTTCCCTGAGCTTCAAGATGGAGAGAGACTAAGCTGGCCTAGTTCTAGGCGGTTGATATAGAGTCTCTGAAGTTCTGGATTGTGGTTTGTTGATTTTCTTTTGCAGTTTTGCTGCTCCGGCAATGCCCTTCACTCCATCCTGGTGGGCATTGTATGTTACCCCCTGGCCAGAGACAAAAAGCTGTTAGAGTCTTGTGATAAAAGCACATTCAAAGGTAGATGTAATAAAAGTGGGAAACCATACTAAGGGAGGGGTCTATCACCCATGTGCAAAATGGTTACTTTTTATCTGCCAGACTATATACCCTCCTCTTCTGGCGAGATCACACCCCCTCAGTAGTAAATGATCAGGAACAAAAGTCTGTGAACTTAATCAGATGTCTCATTACTTATTTGGGTCCTTGGTGGAGGCCTATTTTCCCTGCTGTAACATGGTCCCTTCTCTCCTTGTTTATGGTGTGGCCCTCCTACCCCATCCCTCCTGTTCATAATCCTTGCAATTACTGTCTCTAGGTGGGCTGGGTGGGTTTGGTATTAGGAGCCACCTATTAGGGAGTACATACGGCACTTAATTTTCTGTGTCTGGGATACTTCGCTTAATATAATTGTTTCTAATGACATCCATTTCCCAGCAAATTCCAGTAATTCATCATTTTTGATGGCTGAGTAGTACTCCATTGTATAGATGTACCACTGTTTCCTTATCCACTCGTCAACTGTTGGACATTTGGGCTGATTCCATGACTTTGCTATTGTAAACAGTGCTGCTATGAACATGGTCATGCTTGTGCTATCGAGGTGAACCTCTGCTGTATGGGGGGTTATTCCCAAAAGTGGGATAGCAGGGTCATATGGCATTTCAATCTTTAATTTCTTTAAGAATCTCCAGACGGCTCGCCAGAGTGGCTGTATGAGCCTGCATTCCCACCAGCAATGTAGGAGAGTTCCCCTCTCTCCACATCCTCTCCAGCATTTGTTGTTGTTTGTGTTGTGGATTTTTGCCATCCTGACCGGGGTGAGATGATATCTCAGGGAAGTTTTGATTTGCATTTCCCTGATGGCTAAGGAAGTGGAGCATTTTTTCATATATTTGTTAGACATTTTAATTTCATCCCTGGTAAAGTTTCTTTTAAGTTCCAGGCCCCATTTTTTAATTGGGCCATTGGTTTCCTTGGTGTTTAGTTTTCTAAGTTCTTTGTGCACTCTGGACAGCAGAGTTCTATCAGATGTGTGGTTAGTGAAGATTTTCTCCCATTCTGTGGGTTGCCTTTGAGCTCGTGTTATAATCTCTTTATCTGAACAGAAGCTCTTTAATTTCACAAGATCCCAACTGTTGAGAGTTGGTAGCAGTGACTGTGCCATTGGATGTCTGTTTAGGAAATGTTGGCCTAGCCCAATCAGCTCGAGGGAGTTCCCTATCCTTTCAACTATGGTTTTTATAGTCTCTGGCCTGATATCAAGGTCCTTGATCCATTTGGAATTAAGTCTTGTACATGGTGACAAGTACAGGTCCAGCTTTAATCTTCTGCATGTGGAGATCCAGTTTTGCCAGCACCATTTGTTGAAGATGCTGTTCTTTTTCCATTGGATTCTTTGGGCCCCTTTGTCAAAGACCAAATGGCTGTAACTTTGTGGGCTTATATCTGGGTCTTCAATCCTTATCCATTGATCTGTGTGTCTATTTTGGAGCCAGTACCAGGCTGTCTTTATAACTATGGATTGGTAGTATAGACTTAGGTTTGGTATGGTAATACCTCCAGCTGTGTTTTTGTTCCTCAGGATTGTTTTTGCTATCCTGGGTCTTTTGTGCCTCCATATGAACTTTGAGATTGTTTGGTCAACTTCTTTGAAGAATTGCTTTGGGATTTTGATTGGTATAGCATTGAATCTGTATATTGCCTTTGGTAGGATGGTCATTTTTACGATGTTGATTCTGCCAATCCAGGAACAAGGGAGGTCTTTCCACCTTCTGGTGTCTTCTGCTATTTCTTTCTTTAGGGTTTTAAAGTTTTCATTGTAAAGGTCTTTTACCTCCTTAGTTAGGTTTATACCAAGGTATTTCATTTTTTTAGGGGCTATAGTGAATGGTATTGTTTCTCTCAAGGCTTTTTCACTTCTTTCATTCTGGGCATATAGGAAGGCCTCTGATTTTTGCACATTTATTTTGTATCCTGCCACCCTGCTGAACTTCTCAATTAGTTCCAGGAGCTTCCTGGTGGAGTTTTTGGGATCCCTCAGCTATCAGATCATGTCATCTGCAAATAGGGAGAGCTTGACTTCTTCCTTGCCAATTTGAATCCCTCTTATGTCCCTTTCTTGTCTTATGGCTTCAGCTAAGACTTCAAGTACAATATTGAATAGAAGTGGTGAGAGTGGACAGCCTTGTCTAGTTCCTGATCGAAGTGGGAATGCTTCCAATTGTTCTCCATGGAGCATAATCCTTGCTGTAGGCTTGTTGTATATAGCTTTTATTATATTGATTAAGGTTCCTTCCATTCCCGCTGTCTCTAGCGTTTTGATCATAAAAGGCTGTTGGATCTTGTCAAAAGCTTTTTCTGCATCTATCGAGAGTATCATGTGGTCTTGGACTTTGGACTGGTTTACATGATGAATTACATTTATTGATTTGCGTATGTTGAACCAACCTTGTGTACCGGGGATGAAGCCTACTTGGTCCCCATGAATGATCTTTTTAATATGTTTTTGAATCAGATTTGCTAAGACTTTGTTGAGAATCTTTGCGTCTGTGTTCATCAGGGAGATCGGTCTATAGTTTTCTTTTTTAAGTGAATCTTTATTAGGTTTTGGGATTAAAACGATATTAGCTTCATAGAAGGAATTTGGTAGTGTTCCTTCCTTTTCTATTTGATGGAACAGTTTAAGGAGTATTGGTGTTATTAACTCCTTAAATGTCTGGTAGAACTCTGTGCTGAATCCATCTGGTCCAGGACATTTTTTGGTGGGAAGATTCGAGATTACTTCCTCAATTTCCTTATATGTTATAGGACTATTTAAATAATTCACAACTTCCTGATTCAATTTAGGTAAGTTGTGTTTACTTAGAAATTCATCCATCTCTTTTGTGTTGTCAAACTTCACAGAGTATAAGTTTTTGAAATATGATGTTATAATTCTCTGGATTTCTTGGGTATCAGTAGTGATAACTCCATGTTCATTTCTAATTTTGTTAATTTGGGTTTTCTCTCTCTTGCTTTTGGTTAGTTTAGCTAGGGGTGTATCAATCTTGTTGATTTTTTCAAAGAACCAGCTTTTTGACTGGTTGATTTTTTCCTTTCGTTTTCTTAATCTCGATTTCAGATATTTCTCCCCTTATTTTGCTAATCTCCTCTCTTCTACTACTTTTGGGATCAGATTGCTCTAGTTTCTCTAAAGCTTTAAGCTGCATTGTTAAGTTGTTTATTTCTGATGTTTCCATTTTTTTGACATAGGCATTAAGAGCTATGAACTTACCTCTTAGAACAGCTTTTGGTAAGAGATTTTGGTAAGTTGTATTTTCGTTATCATTCACTTTCAGGAAATCTTGAATTTCCTTTTTCATTTCTTCCTGAATCCAGTTCTTATTCAGCATCATAGTGTTAAGTTTCCAGGAGTTAGTGTATTTTCTCTTGTTTGATGTGTTGTGGATGTCCAGCTTTAGGCCGTGGTGGTCTGATAGGGCACAGGTTAGAATTTCAACTTTCTTGTATATGTGTAGATTCATTTTGTGGCCCAATATGTGATCTATTTTGGAGAAAGTTCCGTGTGCTGCTGAGAAAAATGTGTATTCTTTGGTGCGTGGGTGAAAAGTTCGATAGAGATCTGTAAGGTCCATTTCTTTCAGGGTTTGATTAAGTTCCAAAGTGTCTCTGTTAAGCTTTTGACCTGTTGATCTATCCCATGTTGAGAGGGCGGTGTTGAAGTCCCCAAAAATTATCGTTTGGGGGTTGATTTCTTGCTTTAGACGCTGTAGGGTTTTCTTAATGAATGTGCAGGGGCCCGTATTGGGTGCATATATGTTCAGTACTGTGAAGTCTTCCTGGTGAATTGTACCTGTGACTAAAATGTAGTATCCATCCGTGTCTCTTATAATTTTCTTTGGTTTGAAGTCCACTTTGTCTGATAGCATAATGGCTACCCCTGCCTGTTTTCTGCTTCCATTTGCTTGTAGAATTGTTGACCAGCCTTTTATTTTTAGAGCGTGCCTATCTTTTGTGGTGAGATGGGTTTCCTGCAGGCAGCAGATTGATGGATTGTGATTTTTAATCCAAGTTTGTAATCTGTGTCTCTTGATCGGTGAATTAAGTCCATTAACATTTAGTGTTATAATGGAGAAACTATTAATTCCAAACATTTATTATGTTTAGTAGCTTTTATAAGTATATTGCTTCGCTTTTAATGGTGTTATATTTGCCTTTTGTTCTCCTGGATATGCCTGTTTTTTTCTTCACGCTTGAGTATCATTTCTAACATTTTTTGAAGGCCTGGTTTGGTGCACATGTATCCCTTAAAGTTGTCTTTGTGCTGGAAAATTTTTCTTTCTCCCTCGATCATGACAGATAGTTTTGCAGGGTAAATCAGCCTGGGTTGACATTTTTGCTCCTTCAATACTTGAAGTATGTCTCTCCAAGCTCTTCTTGCTTTTACTGTTTCGACTGAGAAGTCATTTGTTATTTTAATAGGTTTACCTTTAAAAGTGACTTGTTTTTTCTCCCTTGAAGCTCTCAGCACCAGTTCTTTATCTTGAATGTGGAGTGTTTTAACTATTATTTGCCGCGGCGTGCTTCTATTTTGGTCGTATCTGTTTGGGGTGCGGAATTCCTCTTGTATATGGATGGGCCTCTCTTTTTTTAGATGAGGAAATTTTCCTTGATGATCGTTTGAAAAATTTCCTCAGGGGTGGTATTTTGAGATTCTTGCTCTGGTATTCCATGAATACGCATGTTAGGCTTCTTCAGGGTGTCCCATATCTCGTGGATATTTCTCTCAAGTATCTTTTTGGCTTTAACAACCTCTTCCATTGAGCTAGTTAGTACTCCCACTTTATCTTCAAGGTCTGAAATTCTGTTTTCTGCTTCGTTAGTTCTGTTGATAAGACTCTCTGTGGCGTTCTGGGTTGAAGATAACTTGTCTTTTAGCTCAGTTTTAAACTCTGCTTGAGTTTGTTTTAACTGCTCTATGCCACTTTTTGTTTCTTGCACTGTTTTTCTCAACTCCTCCAGATGTCTGTTGTGTTCCTCTTCAAAGCGATTGATTCGATTATGTAATTCCTCCCGGATTTCCTCTTTCACAGTATTGAACATGGTAATGATCATATTTTGAAAGACCTTATCTTGGGTGAGGCTTTCTTGGCCTTTTTCCACGGGTTTGTTCTTGTTGGAGTCTAACATTATGGGATTAATTTCTTCAGTGGGATATTTGTTTACTTGAGTGTTGCTTCTCATGGATTTGCACTTTGACTTTGGCATTGTCATTTTAACTCTTAAGATCTCTCAATTTCACTAAACTGAATTATTTGGCCTGGGGTCCTGGTGGGCGGACGGGGGTGGAGACTTACGTAGGGCGCAGGGTCAGGCCCGGCTGGACCGCGCACGTCCGGACCGGAGGAGCGGGGTGGGGTGAAAAGGGCGAGAACAAATTCTTGAATAACAGTCAGAGTCATTTTCTCAGAGTGGCCTCAAACAAAGGACTTATCCAGTTGACTTCATTATGGGGATAATGAGTCTTGGGTTGGAATGAGGTACCAGGGATGGGATATTCTGTAATAGGCATTGGGCTACAGCTGTTCTTAACTTATTTCACAAGGGAAAAAAAAGTCCCTGCTCACAAGACAGGGTTTGCAGTTTATCATCTGCTGCTTTGGACAGGCAGTGACCTAGAGTGAGGTGACCACTCTGGGAATGTGACTTGTTTAGGTGTAGGGTTCTAATTTATGTTATCTATGAAGAGCAAAAATCCCAAGACCATAACCTAACTTTAAACTTGGCTTAGAGCAGGTTAAACCCATGGTTCATGGGAAAAACTACTATAAATTGGCTAACTAGGAGGCTAAAAAGTAGAAAAAAACAGGCAGAAAGACCTAGAATCATAGATAAACTCCATGCTGAGACACTGGATAGCAACAGTGCAGAATAGCAAGTATGATGAAAAATCTTAAAAACCAATGGAGGGAAAAACAAAAAGGCAACTCAGTCTCACAGTGACAAGATTGACAGTTGACTCCTTTACAAAACAACGTCATTAGATACTGAAATATATTTGTAGTCCCAAGGGCCAATAATTGGGTTCTAGCAATCTATAATGAGCTGACCTTATATTCAAGAGTGAAGGTATTTATGGTTTTTGAATATGTATCACATTCCTTTGCACCTTACTCAAATAATCAAATGGCAAAGTAAAAATAAAAGCATTGCAGGCCTATGAGAATTTCTGGTAATAGATCGTACTTACTGAAACAGTGACTAAAAATTAGACTTTTGGTTTTGGGGGGGAGGTATGCAGAAGGAAGAAGCCGGCCTCAAGAAACAAAAGAAATATTTACGTTATGGTGGTAAAACTGAATGAAATTATTAAATAAAAGCCATGCCTGATACATATTTAAAACAAATGAAACAGGGGCTGGAGAGGTGGCTCAGTGGTTAAGCCTCTGCCTTGCAGGAGGAAGGTCCTGAGTTCGGATCCTAGACCCCCACATATAGACACTGGGTGGAAGCGGGGGCGGCCTGCATTTCTGGTCCTGGTAGGGCGGAGCCTTGAATCCCAGAGTAAACAAAGAGGAGGTGGAGGTGGTCCATGGTGGTTCTACACACACACATACACATACATACACACACACACATACACGCACAATTGAATAAATAAAATATTAAAAAAATAAAACAAATGAAACAAAAGTATCAGCCAAATAAACTAAGTGCAAGAGTACAGCATCAGGAGAGCTGGGTGGGAGAATTGAGACAGGTGTGGAAGACAGATACATGTATTAACTTTAGCTTTTGAGAAAAAATACCTTTTTTCCTCTCTCTCTCTCTCTCTCTCATAATCTCTCTCTTATATATATATACACATGGCTTGGAGCAAAGGCATTAACACATGTGCATTGACATCATTATGTAAATACATTTGGAGATATAAATTTCTCATATACATGTCTGTATTCCATATATGTGATAATGTGTGATAAGTGAAAACTTTCAGTAGAATTACCCCAAAGCATAGACTATTTGACATTAAATGGGTGAAGAAAGATTAAAACAAATAAAAACGATGGTGCTAAGTAGCAAACTAGGATAAGAAAATAAAGAGTAGAATGAGAACAGAATAATAAATATCAGCTTTGAGATCAGAACTGGGTTGAGATGTTGAGTTTGATTCTTTACACCCAACTCAGCTTTATCTGCCATGATAAGTGAAGGCCAAACCCACAAGGACAGCATGCCAATGACTGCGAGAGGAAGGACCTGGGTCCCAGTTGTACTCGCCAAACTGACTTATCCTTTCTGGTTAGGGAACAGTTTTTTTCTGACTTCTTCTAGCAGCATCGAAGCTCCTTATTTTACCAGCTGTTCTACAGTCATGAGGGAAGCGAGTTTGGGAAAGGAGAGAAAATTCCCAGGTTTCAGTGACATCACTGGGTATACCAATTACTCTTCTCTGCTGCTGCGAGACACTGCCCAAACTCAAATAACTTAAAGGGGGAAAGGGAGATTTGTTCAGCTTATAGTTCCAACGGAGAAGATAAAGCCCATTATGGTGGAAGAGACATGACTGACTGGCAGAAGCTGGAGGGGGCTTAGATCACATCCATCATGCAGACTGAAGCTGCAAATTGCCAACTACGAGAACAGATTAACTGACCTAAGCCAGATGATGCTAACCAACCTAAAGGTCTCCTGGGACTGCCTTCCTCCAGCAAGGATCTACCTCCTAAAGGCAACATGACCTTTCCAAACAACTAAAGGTTCAAACCCATAAGCCTGTGGGGGACAAATCACCATCAAACCATGACACTGGACTATTGATCATACTTTGGCCGAAGCCTGTTCATCTTTGGACTTCCAGTTATGAAAGAGAATGGAGTCTCCTTACTTATAGGTGATGTCAGAGGAAATAATTTATTGTACAAATCCAAAAGTATTTTAATTGGCCTACCAATTACTTAATAAACATACAAAACAGTGACCAAACTTACTTATTTAAATCCATAATATTAGAAGGTAAAACAAAAACATAACTAGCAATTCACAAATGTGTAAATAATGTCATTTGTATGAAATGTCTCTTAAAAAATGAAACATTGAATATTCACAGTTAAATAAGGGAAAGGATACACCATACAGCGATTAACCCCAAAGAAAGCAAACAGCAATATTTATGTAGACCAAATAGAATATGAAACAATAACTTAGGGGATACACAGAGAGATGTTAGACAAATATTTGGGCATTAGTAGCAAATGCTTGAGAAAATTGACTTAAGAGAAAAAAACAATATTTTGGTTTAGTGTTGTAGTGGTGATGTTGGTTGTACTCACTTGGTACTGCTGAAGGCCTACATGTAGCAAAGCAGAACACCATGTAAGAGGAATGTGTGGTACAGCAAACCCGACCACTTCATGGTGACCAGGAAGCTAAGAAAGGGAGAAGGGAGAGTCGGAAGGAAGAAGAAGGAGAGAGGCGGGAGGGAGAGAAACACAAAATAGACCCTTTAGGGAAATACCCCAACTGATCCACTTCTTCCTGTTAGGTCTCCAACAATCCATTGAACTATTCAACGACTCACCATTTTGGCAGCTCCCTGGGTGATGTGAACTAAGATGAGGTGCAGCAAACTTTTTCTGTTTGTCAAAAAAAAAAAGGCATCTGACACTTCCACATAGTAGTGATCATATGGAAGATTCATTGTAAGCTATTAAAAGGAAAAAAAATGCCTTACATGGAAGCTGACATTTTACTATTTCCCTTTTTGCTTGTTTTGTTCATTACCATGTGTGGATCCCACATAGGGTGTAGAAACACACCAAGTAAATGATGTAGCTTTTGAATGCATGAATGAATCTTTCAAATAAAGCAAGAGTCATCTTTCTCTTTGACATCCTATTTCATTTTGCTTGTGTCTTTTTATGGCTCCTAAATTATTTTGGCTTCATTGCAGTCTTTGTTAATGTGTCTGCTTGTCTTTTTCTAGTCTCCATGTCCGTTCTTCTTAATGGTAAACTTTTTAAAGGCTGGAGTTATCTTGTATCTGAATTTCCTATAATTAACAGCATAGAACCTTGTAAATGAAGGGTGTTCAATAGGTATTTGTTAAATGCAATTTAATAGTGGTTAGAATCATAAAATTGTGTTCATGTGTACAACACAAAAGATAAAAAATATATTTGAAAGAATCATATAATATTCACTTGAATAATATACTGGCTACAAGCATCCCAGCCAGTCAGAGAATCTTTTGACACTTTCATTCATTAATTACAAGGTCTTCTTAAATATAAGGGTAAAAGAGGGCTTTCCATTGCCTCATATTTTAGTTTTTTCTCCCCTTTGGTGTAAAAAAGCAATTGTTGAATTTATTTATTTATTTTTAGAAAAATTGCACTTAGAGGAAAACAAGCATTATGGTAACTTCCAAGTATCCTGATTATTCTCCGCATTGGATTTTCTCCTATAGACTACGAATACACTCTAAAGGAAGCTTGAGTGAGGAGTGACTTTGGGGTTCAATTAGGTCTTAGTGTGGGTACTACAAATTGCCTCACTATGGGAGAGAAAAGCGGAAAGAAGAGTTGTGCTCTGATCTCTCTGCTCATCTCTTTCTTACATTTTCTTCTGAGCCTTTCTTCTTACTCAGCTCCACCCCATCAGGTTATCGAGTCATTACAGAGGGCTATTTGTTAAAACCCCGACTCAAGTCTCTATCTCTTTCCCTTTCTCAATGATGGGGATGGAGAACATTTGGCATAGACTAGCCCCACATTCTATATTCTCTGGATGGAATTATTGCTAAGCAATGAATGTACTCTGGTGGTTTAGAAAATAAAACACTTACCTAGACAAGGGGAAAATTTAGCAACCCAGGATGCCTGGGCATCAGTGGGCAGAAATAATTGCTAATTAGCATCCTACTAGCTTGGGAACATTAATTGGCTTTGGGGGATCTGCTTTCTGGACCCAAAGTGTATTTTGTTCATTTCAGTTTGCTACATAGGACGAGAGGAGAATGACAATTACTGAAATAGTTTCATTTCAGTAATTCAACCTAATGAAGACTTGTCATTCAAATGATTATCCAGTAGTTGGTCCCTGCTTTCCTGCCAAGTTCTCAGAAAAACAAACTCAGATATTCCTTAAGCTTGAGAAGACAGGAGTTTGCCTTCAAAATAGCTGAAAGAGCTTTACTCATGGACACGGGATGCTCACAAAGGAATTGTCGTCTTCTGTGATTATGTGCACAGAGAGAAAAGAAGATGACATCTTCTATAACATTTAATTTTCACTTTGGAACATATCAAGCAGTAATATGAAATAAAGTGCTTCGAATTGATATCTTTAATTTTCTCCAAGAAAGAGAATTTGTCAGCCATTTTGTGATTTATTGAGACTAAAAGCATATGTGAGAACAAGTTTTATAATTAATTCAATGAAATTACTTGAGCATAATACGAGTAATGATACTATCTATGAATTAAAATTCATTCAAATAAGATTGATGACATTTCCAATCAGCAGATTAATTAAACTTTTTTTGTTAATTATACATTAGTCAATATGTTTGGATTCTTTTTCAATCGATGTACTGAAGCAACTTCTATTTGCATTGCTCCAGAAAACTGCTTTGCTGATGTTTTTCTCGCAGCTTTATTTTAGAAGCTTGATGTCTTTGCTTTTCTTTATATCAGGGGCCTCAATATTTAGCGGCACTAGCTGTGGAGATAATTATCGCAACAACATTTTTTTTTTTTGCATCTGCTTTTTAGTCTTGTGAAAAACTTTCTTGGTTTCAGATGGCTCCTCTAGCGATTATTCCCGAGGCTGCATTTTGACTTTGCCACGCTTAGGGCTTTTTGTTTGAACAATGATGGGACCAGAGCTGACGGAATCTGCAGCTGTGGAGCTCAGCCTGATGCTGGTCTGATTTGAGCTGCTGCGGATGGCTCTGCTTCCCACTTGCAAGCATGGCAGTGACTAAAATGAGATCTTCCATTGTGCTGACATCCTGAAGAACTGCTAGTTATTTAGATATTTAGTCTCCTTTTGACAGATCACCCCAAGTCCCATTTCTAGAGGTTGAATTTCTGATGGACTCAAATGTACCTTCTTAGATGGAGGCTGAGAGAAGAGAATGGGACCCTTTGAAAGAATATGATAAGAAGAATGTGTAGGGTATGTCTTGATGGGCGTGTGGGCCAGTGATAAGCCCACATATGGACTAAGGTTTTGTTGGAAGGTCTCTGTGCAGTACTAAAAAACCAAACAGTGAGGATGGGCCATCATTCAGAACTTCTCTTCTTATCATTTCTGAGTGTACGTTTTCTATATTTTTACTCATAAGGACAAATTCTCATCTTAGTTTGGGAAAAGCTTATCTGCTACAAATAGTTCTCCTTGAATGTGGGGGAGTTTTCTAGGCTCTCATCAGAGAATGCAGTGTGAGACTGTCATTTCACTGCTGTCAAAGCCTGCCTGAGACAATTGATATTTCAGAAATAGAATTTATAGGTGTGCAATCTCTCTACCATGTGCTGAGCTACATCACCAGAAAACTCTTGAAAGCGTGCTCATTAGTTTAGCCGCTACCAGTGAAAATTTTTATGAATTGCATTTCAGTGCCAGGTCTTTATCTTTTATGTATATATTTTTAAAGCATAAATCCTAGAAACAGTGAAGTAAAGAATATTTCTGTGGCTTCTAATAAAAACTGCTTGAAGGTGCTACCCATTATGTTGTTCAATGTTCCTGTGCAAAAATTCAGACAATGGATTTCTTTGGAACTTTGTGAGAAGGGGAAAATTTGTCTCTGTTGAAGAAGTAGAAGATTGGCTTTCTTGAAAGACGATAAACACTGTGTGTTTTATCATTTCTCCTTCTTCACTGGCTTCCAGGAAGCTCCAAATGTAAATGACTGTATCTGGAGGAGAAAGCCTGAGAAATCTCAGGCAGGTTCCAGGAGTAGATAAAATGACTGGTTCTTCCATCGTCTTCTTCCATTTATTCATGGATTCAGTGGTGGTGGACTAAAAGATAGCTGTGTCCAAGTACAACTTCAAGTGCTGGAGTCCTTACTCTAGATTCCTAAATTACTAATGGGATGAATGCTATGAGGGCTACCAAATTGCTAAGGGGGAAGCTAGGAAGCTACAAGCTCTGCTTGGAGACACCAAGGAACATACCCCTGTTGAACCATGAAGAACAAGACCTGTAGAGACGATGTCAGGGCAGAGGGCAAAGCACATAGGGAGAAGGCGTGGGGTAGCTGCTATGCTGTATAGACTATAAAATACAGCTGAAATATGACCCTCTCCCCTCAACCTCAATGATGTTGCCTAGAAGCTTATGGTTTGTCTTCTGCAGAGGATGAATTTGTAAATGCGTCATGCAGGGAGCAGGATAGTATGACTAGATTTTACGTTCTGAAAGCGTTCTGGCAACCTACCAGAAGACAGCTTGGGGAAAAGAAGTCTTAGTTTCTTTTCCTGGTTACTGTGATAAAATAGCCTGATTAAAACAACTCAAAAAAGACAGGATTTATTTCATTTCCCAATTCATGGATACAGTCCACCATAGCTTGGACATCACAGTGGCAGGAGCTTAAGGCAGCTGATCACGTTGCATTAATGGTCAGTGTCTTGTCCTTTGGTCAGACCACCATCTTCCAGTAATTCACCAAAATGACAAACACAAAGGAAAAGAAAGAGGAACCAGATATATATCCTTTGTCCTTTCAAGAAACATGGTGTCATAGTTAGGCATGGGTATCAACTTGACAGTTGAGGGTTTGAGCTCTGGGCACATTTGTAGAGAATTAATGGTTGAGTTGAGCCCAGAGCAAACATGCAGGAGATTGTCTAGTTGATGGGGAAGCCATCAACTCATGGTGGGTGGGATTAAACTCTGGAATACAATACAGAGAGCTGATTGAGAAAGTTGGCATCTTGTGTACAACTTGGCCAGACACACTCATCTGGCATGTAAGGACTGTCCTTCTCTCAGCCATTATGTAGAGATGGTTCCCTTAGCCCTGGTGTTGGTGTGAGCTCTCCTGTCAAGCTGGACTATGAACTGTAAGAAAATAAACCCCTTATTCCCTTAAGCCATTTGACGGTGATTTATCAGCAACCATTCAGGTGAACTGCTACACATGGAGTTATTCCGTTGGCTACATATATGTGAATCTATAAGAAGGGCAATGTTGTAGACATAAAGAGAATGGGTTCTTTTCACAAAGGAATGCCTCATCAATGTTACTATGGCAAAACTAGAAGAGTCTGCAACATTATGCAGCATGCTATTGGCATTGTGGTGAACAAGCAAGTTAAGGGCAAGATTTATGCCAAGAGAATTAATGTGCATATTGAACATATTAAACACTCTAGGAGCTGGGATAGTTTCCTGAGTTGGGTAAAGGTGAATGATCAGAAAAAGAAGGAAACTGAAGAGAAAAGAATCTGGGTTTAGCTGAAGCACTAGCCTGCTCTGCTCAGAGAAACACATTTTGTGAGAACAAGTGGAAAGGAGCCTGAGGTGCTGAAACCCATTCCCTATAACTAAGTGAAAGACCTAGATTGTAACAAAACAAAACAAAACAAAACAAAACAAAACAAAATAAAACAAAACAAAACAAAATAACCAAACCAAACCAAACCAAACAAAAAACAGTCATTTTCTTGGTTTGAATGTGAATTGCCCCCTCCATTTTTAGCTGTTGTAAATGTTTAGGAAGGTTACGATACCTTTAAGATATGGTTTCTTGCTGGAGGATTGTACATTGCAGGGACTGGGCTTTGGGGTCTGGTGACCCAGCCTGTATATTTTCAGTTTGCTCTTGCTCTCTCTGACTTCCTCATGATTGTATAAATCTAAAATGGCCTTCTGCTTCTGCTTAGCTATGTCTTCTGTTATATGAGTCCCACCACAAGTGGACTATATATCCCCTCTGGAACCTTAAGCAAAATAAATCTACCTTGCTCCCCAACATTGTGCATGAGTATAATCTCACATAAAAGTAACTGTAATCGTCAGGAAACTGAAAGCAATGAATGATTGTGTTCAACTAGCTCTCTCTTTTTGAAGTTTATTCATCAAGAAACACGAATAGGGCTGGGAAGGCAGCTCAGTTGGGTGGGAAAGTTAAGGACCAAATCTCAAGTAACCTAATCAACATAATCCCACAGAAGCATCTACAAAGTCTAAATGATCCCTCATAGATGTTCCTGGAAGTATGTCTTCTAGATGATTCAGTATTCTGTTAAATAACAATTACCACTAACCAGGGTGCTAGATAAGAAACATACAAAATACACAAAGTTACACTATACCTGGAGAGGGCATGAGGGGAACATAAAGCAGAGGAACAACAGTGATTATAGGCAACAAGATTTGTTATCCAGTTCAACACTGGAAAGGGGAAGGAGGGATGAGGTGGAGAAGGTTTGATATGTGTGTTAACCCAACTTTCTTTTTTTAAAGTTTTAATACAAAACCCCCACATCCTGACAAGTGATCAAGTAATAAAATTCTATTGGCCAGGGCAGCTTTTACAAATTTGATTCTCTTTCCCTCATCCACTGCCATGATTTCTAATAGTTACTCCTCTGCAGGAGTAATATTTAAAATATGTTCTTAGTTGATCAGCATTTAGGTATTAATCTGCCTTCCCCTTGTCCCCAGTAAGCCACCAGTTGTCTCTACCCTTGTGGACAGAAGCGATGTGATGGTTTGTCTTCATTTTATTCTTTTACTTTCCACTACTTTTTGGATACATTTTGGTAATGAAAGCATAGATCACTAAAATACACTCTCCAACAAGTCTTTCAAAGAAGGTACGTTAGAAATAAACTCCCTGAATTCTTTGAGATCAAAGAATATCCTGGTTTTCCCTTGGAGACTAAAGGCCAATTTGGTGGGGTGCAGAATTCTAGGCTAAAAGCTACTGGCTTCTGGCATCAAAAGTGTCGTGTGATAAGTCTGCTGTCAGTTTGACTTTTGTTCCCCTGTAGGTTATTTCTCTTTTTTTCTCTGGAGGCTTTTAAAACTCTGTGTTTATCATTAGAATTTAAAAACTTCACCAAGATGTTTCTAAGAGCGAGTGTTCTCATCAACTTTATTGGGTTTCCAATGAGCGCTCAAAAACTCAGGATCTAAATCCTTCACAACCCAACTTTCTTACTTAGGAGTTGAAGGAGAAAATATGGAAAGATGAGTGGAAATGACTCATCTTTGTGTTGGGAGCTAATTCATTAAATTTTGGTTTTCCTAAGCTGGGGATATGGCTCAGAAGTTAAAGCATTTACTAGCAAACAAAAGGACCAGAGTTCAGATCCCGTGCTGGGTGGACAAGGCTGTCCACTTCTAATTACAAATCTAAAGGGTGGAGTCTGGGAGCCCCCAGAGCAAGCTGGGTGAGCATACTGACCCCATAGGTGGGCTCTGGGTTTAATTAGAGACACAGACTCAAGTCAATAAAATGAAGAGCAATGAAGGATGATTTCCAATAACATTTTCAGACCTTCACATGCCTGTGCACTGGTATACATGGGCACCCACATAGACATGTATGCCGATCCACATGTACATACACATATGTGTGTTTCCTGTATAACACTTACACATGAAAATAGAAAAAGTAAAATAGATTTTGGTTGTTTAGATTCAAAGTGTCTGAGGGACGGACATTGAAGACATTTCAGAAACAGATTTAAGAGTAGGGACCTTATGAGAGAAATACAAACTGAGGACCTGCGCATCTTGGATATGAGGAGATGCATGTGATGTCCACTAGTATTCTAGCACTGGCAGGTGAAGGGAGGGCTCAGGCAACAGCAGCGATGGCCTGTACATCCTGTATCTTTGTACCCAGCCTAGGAGGGGAACCCCTCGACATCTCAAACTCCGGAGCATCAAATGTTGTTGCAGTTGCTTTTTATGCTGCTACAAGGAAACACTCACATGACAGTTTAAGAGAGAAAAGGAGATTTATTTGGTTTATAGTTCCAGAGGAGAGACATAGTCCATTATGGCAGGTAGCCCGAGCTAAAGATGGCTTACGTCACTGTAGACATCATGAAGATGGAGGGAGAAAGCAGCAAATTCAAGAGCAGCCTACTAGAGAAAGCCGGGCTGCGGCTACCCATCTCCTGTGATTTGCTTTCCTCCGGCAAGGCTCCGCCTCTCAAAGATGCCACGACCTTTCCAAACATTAGTAGCAGCTAAGGATGCTAGGGACAATTCACATTCAAACCATGACAAATGCTGTTAATAATTTGAATATGAAATATCCCCTGAAAACATATATTTTAAAGACTTGGTGGCCAACTGGTAGAGCTTTGGAGGAAGTAACTGGGTTCTGAGAGCTCTTATTAATCCACAATGGAATTCCAATTTAATGATATTATTGGAGGGTTTTGGAGACAGAGGAGGTAGGGCCTCACTGGAGAAAATAGGTCACTGGTACATGGTTTGAAGGACATACCTATTCTGGGTTCCTTCCTCATGTTCTCTCTTTCTGCTTCTTGTCTTCCATGAGGTTAGCAGACCTATTGTATCATGTCTTCTTGATCATAGTGTCCTGTCTCACCATGACAAAGGAGCTAGGGAGAAGGGTCAAAGCAACAAAGTCAATACAGTACAGACTAAGCCTTCTAAACTGTGAGTCAAAATAAATCTTTCCCCTGTTAGAGCAAGTGTCTTGTTTACTTTGTCAGTCATAAAATTGACATGAATGCTGAGTTTCTACTTTCCACATTTTCTCCTCTATATTCCCCGTGAAGTTGCAATCTGCTCAGATCCCAAGGAATCACCTCCAGTCTTCACAAGCAACCATGGAGCCTTACAGGGCACTTCCTGCTTATTAGTAAGCTTTCTCCCCATTTTCATGCTCTGGTCCTTGCTTTAGTCAAGCCTCTGTTTCTTCCCTCGCTGGGATCAGTAATGATCCCCCTTAATCTGTACTCAAATTCAAATTTGCTTATGCATCCTCCATGCTAAAAAAAAAATCACCCAGTACATTCTTATTTCTTTGTGCGTGTATATGTGCATGGAGACCACAGGTTGACATTGGGTGTTTTCCCAAATGGTGCTCAACCTTATTTTGAGACAGGGTCTCTTACTAAACCTGGAGAATGCTGATTGGATAGACTCACTGGTCAACAACCCCCAGGGAATCCTCTTGTTTTCACCTCCCCAGTGCTGGGATTACAGATGTGTGCTAGCATGAGCCCTTTTTCTGGAGGGGGGGTCATGTGAGAGCCAGAATCAAATTGGGGTTTTCAGCTAGTGTATTGACAACCTTATCCACTGAGCTATATCTCCAACCCTATTCCTATTTCTTGTGGAGCAAACTCCAAAGCTTTGATTTGATGTGTAATACCTATTGAAATAGCAGGGTATGAAGCAGCTGTGTGTGCGGTAGGGGGAGGTGGAATATGCATGTGTGTACAAGCATATGTGCAGGTATATGTGTGTCACAGGCCAGAGAGAACACTAGCATTTTTCTTTATTGCTCTCTGACTTATTGCCTTGAGTCAGGGTTTCTATTGAACCCGAAGCTTGCCATTTTTGGCTAGTCTGACTAGTCAGTGAGCTTCTAGGCTTTGCTTATTTTTCATCCCCCTCCATCAACATATGTTGCTCTAGATTAGAGTTAAAGACATGCAAGTCCGTGCTTGATTTTTTTTTAAAACATATGGATAAACTCGGATACTGATACTTGCACAGCAGGCTCTCTTATCCACTAAGCTGTCTCCATAGCCCGAGGCAGCCATCTTGGCATCATTCTAAAGAAAGAAGTGGCCTCCCTGATTGCATTTCTCTTTTGGCTTCACTCCATTGCCAAGGCTTTCTCTATGCCTACTCCTTGACTCAGTTTTAATCTAAGGATGACACAGAAGACTCCATTGATCCAAGTTCAGGAGTAAAAAAATGATATCCAGGTTCATGACGCTTTGAAGTCTAGCATCTTTCTTTGTTCCATCTCTGGTGAGTTTCCTAAGAATAAACGATGGTATATTTTCCTTTCACCACTATGGCTTGCACATGTTATTTCTTTCAGCTGTAATGATTTCCCCTTCTTCACTTTTGCTAGGTTTATATAAGAAATGACACAGAGGCAGAGAATTCTGTACAATAAGGGACACTTCGTTCAGGTTACAGTTAATCTAGATCTTGTTTATACCTCTGTCCCTCCCACTGGATTTATAAAATCCTCCCCATTGCTTCACTGCAGTTCAGAGAGACAGAGATTAGAAGAAAGAAAAGTCCCCTCCGAATCACGGCTAGAGGCAGCCACTCTTTGTAGCAGCCACTTAAGAGGTGACTAAATCTCCTCAGCCATAAGCTTGATGACTTCGAGGTAAACTCTGCACAATTGTTGATGGAGAATGAAAGTTCTCCATAGTCTGGATGAAAGTCTTGATATAAAGAAGCATCCTTAAGCCTGTAAAGCTAAGAAGAGGATCAACAAATCACGTAGCCCCCGGGCAGAGGAAAGAAGAGAATTTGCACAGTTGTCTGTGGAGAGCCATTTCTCATAGCAAGAGCTGGCTAAACGTTTCACCAGTTCTGAGATGGGGAGGAAGGAGTCAATTACTGCATGTCTTCAATGCCCAAGTTAATGCCTGAGTTAATCAGTTAATAATCCATATGCATTCAGTTCCAAAGTGAGTATTGATTTAATCATTCTCAGCTGGGGAAACAAAATTATAATCCTAAAGCCCTTGGTTAAATTTAAGTGCAACTGTAAGTTGTAATGCTATTGGATCAGCTCAGGAAAGCAAAGATATTCTACGTGTCAAAGTACTTTGAATTTGGAAAGTGCTTTGTTGATGAGATCAGGTTATTTATATTCTGTGACCATGGTGGCAGAGTGAGACACAGCACAGTTAAGAGAACAGACAGAGAAAAAAATAAAATAAATAAGAGAACAGACAAGAGGGAAAAGGCAATATTTAAACTTAAATTTACACAGGTTTTTGTCTGTTATTAAGTTTATGGGAAAAGAGCTCAAATCTTCTGGATGGATTCAATAACTGTAAATCTTTTCTCTGAGATATTCATTCAATGTTAACTACAAAATCACCATTGAATATTCATACTATGCAATTTTCCTGTGCCACATGCACAAAAGATTCCATAATTTATTTAATTCCCATTTGTTTGGTAGGAAATGGAATTTGGTTATTTAATTTTTTAAGGGAAACAACAGCTTTGTATTAATCCACGCAAAAATTTTTCTTGCATTATTTAGAAAATCTGTCTTCTGCTTGACGTTTTTAAAACCAGTTTCAGATTGCAAGTAAATACATACTTAATCCAGACCCCAGTGAAGATTGGTTTATGTGGCATGATAATTTTGACTTATTGAGTATTCAACTGTGCTGGATTGGTGCTGGATTGCACATACTAGTCATCTCCTGATCTCCCCATGGGAGTCAGAACGACGTCAGTCAGTAGAGCAGTGATTGTGAGCGGTGTACTTTGAGGGACCATTCACTGACAGTGCAGAGCAGGATCCACGGGCTCCTGAGAACACCCATGTGTCTCTCTATTCCCAGTCTACCTTCAGACCTTAATATGGGCTGCTTGAGAGATGGGAGTATTTATACCAGAGGGATGCGCAGAAACTTTGCATCATGCTATCCTAGAAAGGATGCTTATCTTATTGCCTGACCAGGGAAGCAGCCAGTGCAGTGAAAGTCTGGAATGGGGTGCTGAAGGTTTAGAGGTGGTGGGTACCAATTCTTCTCAAGTCCAACCTACAGAGCTTGCAGAGACATCTATGGTAGTAAAAATATCCAGCTGCTGAAGACTATGCTGAAGACTATGGCAGAGGAGAAGCTTGTGGTGAGGCCACTGGGAAGTTGTTACCTCTTTGAAACACTGCCCTTGTGAGTTTACAGTCAGGCATCTCCTGGCAGAGTTCCCCTGCCTGTTTTGGACCAGCATAGTCAGCAGCAAGTAGGCAAGCTAAACATGGAGAAGGCAGGGTCAGAGGCTGCAGGGACCCCAGACATTACACATTCTGTCATCATTATCTGACTGCAAAGAAGGATGCGGTCCTTCTCAATGCCTCCACATCCCTTCCCGAGTTTTAGTCAAGGTTCTCTTTTGGCCATACCTAAGGTTGAATCATATAGAAAACAGGTCTCAGAAACTCTGCTTGCAACGTAACCAAATTGACATGGTAGAATCAGCACACTTCTCAACACATGTGATTGTCCCCACTTTCCAGACAGGAGCAAGATCTAGTGAAGTAACTTATTTGAGGTAGCACAAATATATCATTAGTTCTAACAGATGTCAATACTTGTCATTAGTTCTGACAGATGTCAATGCTTCTCTAAATACTGTTCAGAGATTTCTTTAAAAAAATCACCTTTGCTTTTTCTAAAAATAATTCCATTCCAAAAGCACAAAGCAAAACATTTGAGATGAATGCATACATCTGTGGGCAAGCAGTTCACATTCCAGGGCACTGGGTGGCCAGACCAGGTGCTCATTGAGACCAATGCATCTCAGCATAGTTTTGTTTAGTCTGACTGCTGTACTTTGCTTGTAGCTCTTGGGACTCTGAAGCTGAGCACCAGGATAGGATTCCTAGCTTCAAAGAGCATGTGGTCTATCTTTAAAAACAGAGAGAAAGAAATCATCTTGCTGCCAGGTCTTTTTGCATGTTTTCTGTTTTCGCCCAGCCCTACCTTCCCACCTTGCTCTGGTTGGTTGCTCTCTAGAAAGACTGTCACTGTTAGGGCCTGAGTAAATCAGAACAGGCTCCTCCCTATATACCAAAACAGGGCTTGGGCTGCTAGGCTCAGTTCTGACCTGTCTGGACTCTTGGGGAAAGACTGATGAGGGATGGCTTACCTATGGCTTCTAACACCAGGAGCAGCATCGGGACAAGGGCTGTGGATTTGGATTCTCTAGCAGCTTCTGGGAGTGACTGGACGTAATCATTCAGAAATGGGAGAGGGATTTGATATTTGGTGGAGTGACCATTGACCAATGATTAATGGGAGCTGAAGGACTCTGGCTCTTAAATCACCCCTGCCTGGCTATTTCTGGGAAGACGTAGGCAGCTCAGCAGTATACCAAAGTGTTTAGCCTGCCCTCCTTCCCTTCTTCATTCTTCTTTGCTCCTCACCCTGGACTGTGCCTTCTGCTAACCTTGGCTGCGAATCTCTGCCTTACACTCTGATCTCTGGAAACCAGACAAAAGCAGCCCTAAATGTAAGCAAACACTAAGTAAATGGTATCAGAAAAGATACTGTTGTGGAGTGTGCAGGTAGTTATAGAGTCAACTTGAAAACTGAGGACTGAGTTTTTAGGTATACCTATGTTGCAAAGAATGATTTAGTTAAGCTAAGCTCGGAGTAAGCCTGTAGGAGGTTATCTGATTTTTGTGGGAAGACCTGGACCAAGGCACCATTCTCTGGGGAGGTGGATAAGACTGAGGGGAGGAAAGAGAGGAAGAGAGAGAGAGATTGTCAGATTGGCAGAATGGGAAGCGAGAATAAACATCTTTCTCTCAGCTCTTTGGTTGTGGTGTGGCCAGTTCCCAATGTTGGTATGAATTCTCCTGCCATGAGGATGAACTGTAACCAGAAAATATGAGCATAAATAAGTCCCTTTTCCTCTTGAGGATCCTGTATTCACTCAGTAACAAAAAGATGACACCAACACAGGGAGAGCTGCTAAAATATAAATTTTAATTTCTGTATTGATGCTTGTCTTCCAGAGCACTATTCAAAGCTCAGCTCTGACTTCTACCACATTAGCTACCTTCT
The DNA here is from genome assembly GCA_023101885.1 of Typhlomys cinereus. Classification (NCBI taxonomy): domain Eukaryota; kingdom Metazoa; phylum Chordata; class Mammalia; order Rodentia; family Platacanthomyidae; genus Typhlomys; species Typhlomys cinereus. Next base: position 2,865,951 of record JALPQD010000259.1, read on the forward strand.
TAAACTAATAGCTAAGTGTTTACATGCTATTTGACTCAACAATACAACTACGTTCTCTGCCCCCTCTTCTATGATGTCCTGTGAATTGTGTGTGTGTGTGTGTGCGTGTATGTGTGTGTGTGTGTGTGTGTGTGTGTGTGTGTGTGTATGCACACGTTGAAATAATGATGACCCATTTAGGGCTAAGAGCTCACAGTCACTTACTCTCAGCATTTTGACTGTTTATGATTCTCTTTCTGCATTACCTTCTGCCCACTGTAGAAAGAAGCTTCTCTGGCCGAGGTTGAAAACAACACTAATTGTGGGCATCAACATAAATATCCTGGAGTCAGTTTGACAGCATTGTACATTTAGCAAAACAACAGTAGTGGGTTCCCTGAAGGGTATTTGGCCCCTCTAAGTAAGGGCTTCTGAGTGACTTACAGTAGCGGGCATGAATTTCCTCTTGGGAACAGACATCAAGTCCAACTAGAAGGTGGTTGCTTGTCTGGAGGTCAGTATGTAGCATGTAGGCTCCAGTGCTCAATAAGACCCCTGATATCTGTTCTCCCTATCCTGTAGCTGTATAGAACCTTCTCACACTGTGAAAGCTCTACCCTGTAAGGAGGAAGTTTCCTAGTCAGTCACAGTTTGATTTCTCTATGTACTCCAATTAAATTGGGTAGTAGTCATGACTTTCTTAACATCTGTTAAAAACTGCATAAAGTACTGACATGGATTGAGATGTAAGTTTTCCCACACAGGCTTATGTGTTTGACTCCTTAGCTGATGTTTGGGAAGGTCATGGCTACTTTGCCACAGGGGCTGGGGGTTGAGTTTGGTTAGTCTTGCCCTGCTTCTGCTAGAATTTTGCTTTTGCAGTTTATAGTTAGCTCTCTCAGCCTATGATATCTACTATAACCTAAGACACCTCCAACTTTTGCTAATCAGTCATATCTTTCTCTCCATAACAGACTGTACCTCCCCTCTGGAACTGTTAGAAAGTAGAATATAGTTAATTGGAGGAAGTCATACTGGGGGTGTGTTCTTGGGTGTGTCTTGTTACAGGTCCCATCTTGCACACCGTGAGGATCTTCCACCAAGGAACCATGGACTGAAATACCTGAAACCATGAGCCAAAGTCAGTTCTTTCTCCCTTCAGTTGGTTCTTGGTATTTTGGTCACAGAGTTGGAAAGCTACCTCATTCTAGAAGTTACCCAGATATTTCTTTGTAAAGCACACATAATTCATAGATGTAGAAAAATAATAGACACCTTATTCAGAAAATAAAAACCTCAGGAAAGTTTCAAAGGCCTCTTTCAAACTCAAGGAAGTCTATTTCAAACTCAAGGACAACAGACATGTGCTTATATTTTTAAACAAGTTTGTCGACAGAATGAGTAAATTAGCTGCCTTTATTAAAAGAGATGAACTCTTCCCAAATTAGCTTTGGAGACTAAATCCCAAATTGCAAATAATTGAAAATAAAGGTTAAAAATAAATGTGCTGATATAGCAGTCTCTTAAAACAGAATGCACAATTATAACCCGATTTACCAAATGGAAAACTAAAAGAGAAAGTGTCGGTTACAACATTCTAACAGCAGAATTTTTTAGCAGGACCCTGTAGTAAATATTAAGACAGAAGTGAAAAAGAATGTATATCCTATATTCTAAGTCATCTTAGAGTCTTGACAATAATTGGAAATAGGTTACATTTCTCTAGGAAGGTTTTACCTTTTCTTTTCTTGGTTAGAGACAAAAATCATCTCAATGGAAAATTAGCAGTCACAGGGTAATATTCAATTTTACTAAATTATGGAACAATTCTGGTCTATGTGTTATAAGGATCTTTTAATGCCATTGCTGCAGGACAATCAGAGATTTTTCCAGTTCCTGCCACTTGAATTGCAAAGGAGAATATTAATAAGATAAAATGCTAGGATGGGAAAAAAATCTTTCAAGTCAGAGGCTCTATGCCTGAAAGAATCATAAGATAGCATTTTTCTCATAAGGTCCTTTTGCTTTAGAAGATCCACAGTCCTGATTATTATTCAAACCTAATTTCGGCTCAGAAAACTTAAGTAAAGGACAATCTTCAAGTTCTAAGGATTATAAAAGATGACAGGATGTATGTACTTTTGATAAGAAAAAAACACATCAGGGGCAACAGCTGCCCACCGAAAGGCAGCTCGAAGAGACTGTCAGAATAACTGGGAGGCAAGTCAGAACCAATCACCGTGTCAGACTTCGGGCAATGAAACCATTACTCCTTAAATGCTGGCCAGCTACCAAGTACTGCTGTACCGTGACAATGACATTATGACATTCTCGGTTTATTATTCCTCTTTAGTTTTTCATTTAACATTTATGTACTTGCAAAGGAAACCAAATTACGTGTTGTCCTTGTTAGAGATTGAAACATAGCCTAACATTCACTTCATCCCTTCAACGAATAATTACTGAGCCCCGGCTATTTACAGGTGCCGCACTAGACTTCAGGACTATAAAAAAGACTGGGTCTTAATCCCTGTTCTTCAGTAGCTTTATGTGCAATGGGATCTAGTATTGGATGTATAATTGGTGGTTGGTTAAAAGGACTCTGGTTGAGAGAGAGCTTGGGAATTGTTAAAGGCGACCTTGCAGATGGAGTTGCTGTAGTCATCATTCATTCATTCACCCATTCATTTGACTTACACATATTGTGCGCTGCTCTGGCCCATTCACTTCCCTCCTCTCTTGGAAGTCATTTTTTAGTAGAGAAGCTAAATCCGTGAACATGACAGATCCTGGCCAATCAATGCTCACATCAGCTTGCTGCTCTTTCCTGCCGTGTCCCCAGGGTTGGCAGTAAGTTGCCTCTGAAACATCTTCTGGATTATTGAGGAGACCCAGCTAGTCCTTGGCATCATCTACCAGCATTGGGAGCATTGACTGATAGCCCCTATCTCTGCTGCTTGTCCCCAAGCTCACTGAAATCTACTGATACCCATCAGCAACCTCTGGTCTGTTTGTGGCACTTGGGATCTAGGCCCCTCCTGGCTTATTCCCTCAAACTTGCTGTCTTTCTAGAAAAATAAGATTTAAGTTCTTATTAGCATGAAAATCTCACTCTTAACATCTTGACTTCTTCCTAATCTGTTATTTAGGTTTTAAAAAAAGTGAGTATGCCTCTGTTTTCTCCAGGGCTTTGCATTTCATAGCCACATGCTAGGATTCTCAGACTCAGTCTTGTTCCTTTAAGCTGATGCTTGAAAAACTGCTTCGAAACTCAAAAAATAGCTGGCACTTTTTTTTTCTTAACAACCTAACCTGAGGGCAGTGGTAAGGGGCGGAGCTGGTGTGCTAGTTATTGATCAAAGTAATAATATTCATTCCTTACTGTCTCTCATCATTCCTGTGGGTCAGGAATTCAGACAGGGCATATTACAGACACGTCCCTGTCTGCTCCATCATGTCTGGGGCCTCTGCTGAAAGTCATCAGAGGTAAAGGGCAGAAATCATCTTAACGCTGGTAAATGCTGGTGTCTGGGGGTGGCTGTTGGACTGAGATGGGGGGGAGATGGAGGGAGGCAAATTCTATTTCCTTTGGGGGCAGAGATAATCTTCTGCTCCTGCCCTTAGACTCTGATGGTCTTCTCAGGTCTTCACAGTCAGAAAGAATCACACTGCTGCTTTTACATCTCCACAGATGGCAACTGTGGGAACTCAAGTGTACACTGAATCTCCCCCTTAGCCTGCACATGTCAATATATCCTACTGATGTCTCTGGGGATTTCTAACTAATACATTGGCCTTAACATGAATATTTCTATATATCCTATTGATTTTCCCTGGAGATTGCTGAATAATACATTGTTCTTTTTTCTACTTTCTTCAGGGACGAAATTTGCTTATGTTAGATTACACGCCCCCCACCCCGGCTGCTGCTCCCAACCTATCACCATTTCCTTCACATTTTCCCTTCTTTCCCTTTTCCATATCAGAATTTAGCAGTCCAGACTTTTGCTGAGGTAATTGGAATTACCATGTTCCTAACTAATAATAGCTTTTTGTTGTTGTTGTTTTTTCCCGTGCATTTTAACAGCTACCTAATTTAAGATTTTAAAGAGAAAAGCTAACGGCGAGTCACTTAGATTCCCAGAGTTGGATGATAGGATTCATTTGCAGGATTCATTCTACCAGGGCAGGGTAGACAGAGGCAGCTGGACTACTGGGTAGCTTCTGATCCTGGCATGCCGATGCCCATCTGTGTGACCTGGGTTCAGGCCTGACCTGAGGGTAAGGGGAATGCCCTTCTTTCCACATTCAGGGGAAGAGGCCAAGACAGAAGAGTGGAGCTCAGCTGTTCTGTTCTTTGCTGTTATGCTTGGTTCAAAATGAAATTTTTTCAGTATTGTGTCCTGATAATAAAATTAATACATATCTACTCTGAAAAAGTGAAATGACTCTGGGATGCACAAAGGAAAAGGAAAAGAAAACCATTGGCAATCTTAACACCCAGACTTACCTTACATATCATGGGATAAGTAACACTATATCAACAATCATGCCTCTCATTTTTTTAATTCAACAGTAGGTGGTGTTTTTTAATTTCCGTGTCAATAAATATAGACTTGCATCATCATTTTTATTGACTGCACACTATTCCTCTGTGAGACATACTGTAATTTATGTAGCTAATGTCTATTGAATAATAATTATGCCAATTCATTTTTTGATATTATAATCAATGCATTAATGAACTTTCTTGTACATCGACTTTTATGTACTTATTCAAAATTCTCCTTGTGAATTTTGAATTTCCGTAAGGGGAAATACTAGAATCCTTATTTTTTTTTCTGAAAAAAGACAATAGAAAGCTGTTGGGGGAAAAATATGGGTGTATAGCCAAATTGCAGAAAAGCCATGCAGTGAAAAATGCCTAGAAAACTGTGCTGTGTCAGGGGACTAATCTAGACAGCTTGGGATACAAAGATAAAGCATCTTCAAAAGAATCTAGCCTAGTGGGGAAGACAGACCGACACTTAAGCCAATAATTAACTACAGTGAGATGAAATTCCCAAGGGAGATGCGAACAAAGTACTAGGAGCAGGATAAAAGAAGGCAATTAAACCTGGGCTCGAGAGATGAGGAAGAATTAACAGAGAAAGCAACAATCGAGCTGCTGTTCCTTAACGAGGTGAGTGTGCTATTTGCTCAGGCTGCCAAAACAAAGTCCACAGAGCAGATTGCTTAGACTGCTAAACGTTAGTGTCTCTCATTCTGGAGGCTGGAGGTCTGGGATAAGGTGAGAGCAGACCTTCTGAAGGAAAGGTCTGTCCCGGGCCTCTGTCCCCCTTTCTCCACATGTCTACACCTTCGTAGGTTTATCTGCCTGTGTTTTTCCATTCTTATAAAGAGTCTAGTTGTATCATTTAGGGTTCACCTTGAGGACTTCGTTTTAACTTGCCTTTGTCAGTCCTCTCTAAAAAGACTTCAATACGGTTCAATGTGCTGGATGGTTGGGAAGACCTGGGAAACCATATGGACTTGGTGGAATAGGCGAGGGATTGGAATTGAGCACAAGGAATCATGGTGGAAGAGACATGTGTACTGTCAGGAAGGGCTGCAAGCAGCTTTAAGTAGGGATTGCCTTAGCTGGCAGGGAACAGTAAAATGTAGATTATTTTTACTTTTTTGTGCATGTGTGTGTGTGTATGTGTATGTGTGTGTGTGTATGTGTAGAAGAAGGCCTGAATCTGAATGTGTGCCTGTGGAGGCCCAAGAGTGACTTGCAGAATCATCATTCTTTCCCCTTATTGCTTTGCTCTGGGGTTTTCCCAGGGCTCTGCCTACCAGGACAGGAAGCGCAGGCTGCCTCTATTTCTCCCATGTTTTTTAGGTGTAATGTGGGATACGAACTCAGGTACTTTTGCTTGTGAAGCAAAGACTTCAACCCCTGAACTATCTCCCTATCTAACTGCAGATAATTTTAAGCAAAGGAGTTGTGTGATCAGATTTGTCTTTCAATTAGATGTTGTTGTCAGAATGCCAAATGTTGGTGAGGATGTAGAGCACCTGGAACAATCATGAACAGCTGCTGGGAATATAAAGTGGAATAAGCCTACAGGAAAATAATTTGACAGTTCTTTAAAAATGTAAGCATGCACCTCCCATATGGTCCAGTGCACCTCTCCTAAGTATTTGTTCAAGAAAAGAAAAGCATATCTGTACAATGATTTATATGCAATGAAGACTAATAGCAGCTTTAGTCATAGCTGCAAGGAATGGGAGACAATCCAAGTGTCTGTCAACAGGTGACTAAATAAACAAATTGTAATATATCTATGTAAAATAAGTTAAGCGTGCACCTACCGTATGATCCAGGGCTCTTCTCCTAAGTATTTGTTCACGAGAAAAGAAAGCATATCTGAGCAATGATTTGTGTGCAGTGAATGGTAATAGCAACTTTAGTAATAACTGCGAGAAACTGGAGACAATCCAAGTGTCTGTCAACAGGTGACTAAATAAACAAGTTGTGATATATCCATTTATTATCATACCACTTAGTAATCAAAGGGAAAGCACTACAAATTTGTATCTAGAGCATGGATAAATCTCAAAATAATTGTGCTGAATGAAAGAACTGAGGCCTTAATAATTAAATAAACAAGTAAACATACAATATTATTCATTTATAAGAAATGTTAACATATATAATACACACATACAGACATACATTTTACATATTTACATTTACATTCTTTTTGTCATTCTGGGGATTGAACCAGAATTTCACTAAAGCTAGGCTTTGCCCCTGAGCTACATCCCCAGTCCTAAGCATTAGAAAACAAATTGATGAGGAAATCTCTGGGGGTGATGGGTCTTATTTTGATTGTGGTGATGGTTTCATGGGTGAAGCTACATTGGGAAAGTCAAATAGTCACTTTATCTGCAAGCACTTTCTATGCATTGTCATTCCTAATTGAAAAAAGCAAAATAGGCAAGAATAGGAGTGTGCGTGTGGAGGATAAAATTCAGAACATGATTTGAGGAAGGGAAGGAAGAGAAAGCTGTTAGGAGATGTTTGCAGAAGACCCTCTTGGTGGGGCTGGAGAGGTGGCTCAGGGGTTAAGCCTCTGCCTTGCAGGCAGAAGGTCCTGAGTTTGGATCCTAGACCCCACGTATAGATGCTAGGCGGAAGCAGGGGCGGCCTGCGTTTCTGGTCCTGGTAGGGTGGAGCCTGTGAATCCCGGGGCAGAGTAAACAAGAAGGAGGTGGAGGCGGTCCATGGTGGTTCCCGAATTGGTCCGTGGTTCTACACACACACACACACGCACACACATGCATACATGCACACTTGAATAAATAATAAAAATTTTTTTAAAAAAAGAAGACCCTCTTGGTGATGGACGTCACCAGTCCTTCCTCCCCAGTGCCTTCTGTGTGCTAGGAATAACTGTGGATTGTACAATGGACAAGTTGTTCTGCTAACGAAGCTCCCATTCTAATAGAAGACAAAACCGTCATTCCAGACAGCTCTAAGTGCTATGAAGAAAAGTCAGGCTAAGGGCGAAAAATCAGGGTAAGGGCCCAAGTGATAAGTGGGTATTGGGTGTGGCACTATTTGAGAGAGGTATCTAGGAAAGACTAATCCAGGGAGGTGACAATGAGTTTATCCATGCAGTAGGTGAGTTGAGATTAAGATAGGTATCCTCTGCTGAGAAACTGAAGAGTACAAAGGTCCCCAGGGACCTTGGAAGTGTCTTGTCCTGAAAGGAAGAAAGGACAACAGCAGAGGGTCAAGTAGGCTCCTGATTTGCCATTAACCCAAACCCAGGCAAATTCTCTGGTAGTTTATACTGGATATATTCTGTTATAACAAAGACCAGGCTGGGCTGCTGAAGGTGTCAAATACTATGTGTCTCAGTTGCTCTTTCTGCTGCTGTGAGAACAGCACTCATTCACAAGCATTTTAGGGGTGAAATAGAGACTTACTTGGCTTGTGGCTCCAGAGAGGATTTAGGTAGGAGAGGGCAGCAGAAGCTCTAGGCAGCTCAGGTTACCATAGACATCACCATGGAGGCCTCCAGAGCAAGCAGTGACTGCAAGAGCAACTGCTAGAGGAAGCAGGGTGGGACTGTCAAGCTTCCAGACCAGCCCCCTGTGATGAGCCTTCCTCCAGCAAGGCTGGACCTCCTAAAAGTACCATGATCTCCCAAAGGTTAATAACTAAGGATGCAAACACATGAGCCTGTTGAAGACAACTCGTACTAAAACCATGACACTATGAAATATTGTTTGGCCAGCTACAGCTTAGCTTCTTCATTATATCCTTCCTTTTCCCTCTTGTAAGAATGACATTACAATGGAGCTTATCTTGAATCTCATGAAATACTAAACTATGAAAAGTCTTACAATGGTATTTTAATTTACTGTCTGGCTTGATGTCCAATACTGGAATGAATCTTAAATACAAAGTTGAAACCAACCTAGGTTGGGGAGGCAAAACAATTGGTAGAGTGTTTGCTTACCATGCACAGTGCCCCAGATTTGATTCCAAGCTCTATATAAAGTCAGGTATGGTAGTGTATGTCTATAATCTTAGCACTGGAAAGTAGAGATGAGAAGTTTCAGATAATCATTGACTATGCAATGAGTTCAATGTCAGCCTCATCTACATGAGATTCTATTTTCAATAAACAATGGTAAGTCAGAGATGGTCACTACCAAATTAAGATGAACGACTTTTATCTATCAAAATACAGTATTTAGGGCTGAGGAGATAGATGGATTAGTGGTTAGAACTGGAATTTGGATAAAAAAACAAGGTGGACATGGTGACTATCTGTAAATCCAACCTTGGAAGGCAGAGACTGGTAATTCCCAGAGTAAGTTGGTTAACCCAAATGGCACATTCTGAGTTTTCTTAGAGATCTAGGGTCAAATGAATAAGGCGGAAGCATAACCAAAGGTGATTTCTAACATCAACTTTGGTCCTCCACATATACATACACTCACATGTCTTTGTCCCCCCCCCATGACACACACACACAGGTGAACATGCACACATACATGCATGTGCCACCCATACATAGGCATGAAAAAAACTGTAGTATTTAGCAGAGCTGGAGGCATAGATCATATAGCACTTGCTTAGAATGAAAAGTTTCAGGCACCTTAGCCGCACAGTAAATATAAATAAACTAATAAAAAATGTAGTATTAAGAGGAAGCAGGGGCTGGAGAGGTGGCTGAGGGGTTAAGCCTCTGCCTTGCAAGCAGAAGGTCCTGAGTTCGGATCCTAGACCCCACGTATAGATGCTGGGCAGAAGCAGGGGCAGCCTGCATTTCTGGTCCTGGTAGGGCAGAACTTGTGGATCCCAAGGCAAGGTAAACAAGAAGGAGGTGGAGGCGTCCATGGTGGTTCCCGAATTCGTCGGTGGTTCTACACACACATACATACACACACACACATACATACACACACGCGCACACATGCATACACGCACAATTGAATAAATAATAAATAAAAAAAAATTTTTAAAAAGAGGAAGCAGCAAACATTCTTGATCACCTGCTCATGAGATGGGCATTTTCTTATGCCTCGAGTTATTCCAAATCTCCCTATCATGAGTACAATTTTTCAATTATAAAAACTGAGCAGGGCACAGACTGGCCTGTCATAGGTCACATGGGAAGTGGCTTCAGGACACATCTGCAGCCACCAAAGTTGGCTCCTGTCACTGGGCTTTGTCTGTCCCCAGGGCTGTGCCCCAACATCTATAACACCACTGTCACAGACTGAATAGAGAGACAGTTCTTGCAAGCAAGCTAGCAAGCTAGCAAGCAAACAACTTCCTTGAGAAAAGCCCCAAGGCTTTATTCTCCTCATTGTCAGACCTCCTCTCTGTCTGAACATTTTAAAGAAGCTCTGCCTGGCTTCCACCACTCCTTCCTTCCTGACAAGAATTCTCCAGAGGGACTGGTGGCAGAAGGAGGTTGAAGACAGTGGCCGGGTCAGCCAGGCGTGATTGAACACAGTTCTCGTATTGAAGACCTGATAAAAATCTGAGGCCTCCGGGCACTCGATTTTTAAAGTCATCCTGTCAGTTTCCTAATAATAGTAATAAATTAACCAAACAGCAGATTCAGTGGTGTTTTATGTCCTGAGGGTATTGCTTTCACACTTCAACTTGATAGCATGATTTATCAAGAGATAAATTACAGCTGAGAACGAATGGATTTACGGATGTCAGGGAGACGACAAGTATATTCCTAAGATGTTACAGTGATGGGCGCGTACCTGACGTGCATACTTGAAAATCCCAAACAAAAAGCTTCTTCTTCAAAGACTGGATAGCTTTAATTTGCACTCTGCATGTAGGTTACGGCAAGGACAGAAGGATTTTGATGGCTTAAGTAGCCCCCTGCCCAAGTCACTGTGATTTCAAAGTGTTAATTACATCACTTTTTGGTAGTGGATTCTGAGGCTGCCTCAGACCTTTTCTGAATCCAATCACGAGGATCAATAAATAGAGAAAAGTGGAGTTATGCTACATATAAGTACATAATTGCCCCTTTCCTATCCTTCCATTCATGCTATGCAAATACACATAAAAATTATCAGAATCAAAATGGAGTTGCTTTTGTTTTTTTTAATTTATTTTTATTTTTTAGCTTTTTATTATTTATTGAATTGTGCATTTATGCGTGCGTGTGCGTGTAGAACTACGGACCAATTCGGGAACCACCATGGATGCCTTCACCTCCTCGTTTACTCTGCCCCGGGATCCACAGGCTCCACCCTACCAGGACCAGAAACGCAGGCTGCCCCTGCTTCCGCCTAGCATCTATATGTGGGGTCTAGGATCGGAGCTCAGGACCTTCTGCCTGCAAGGCAGAGGCTTAACCCTTGAGCCACTTCTTCAGCCCCGCTTTTGTTAAACTTTTTATCCCCCACAAAATACATACAGCCAAGAGGTATGCACAGGGGATCCCATGCATTAGATGCCTGATAGCAAAGATTATGTCACAGAGACTGCCCAGAATGCAACCTTGCTCAGCAGCTATCACAACTGCAAGGACATCTGCCCAGCAACTGTTTAAAGCAGAACCAGCACAACCTTTGTTATTCATCTCCAGAACCAAGGACTATTATTGTAAACGATCTTATTTAACTCTCAAGTTTTACTTTTATAACCCCTTGTCCCAGCTCATAGTTTACCCATATATTCCTAATACAAAGTCCTCTGTTTCCAAATAAATACTCCTATCCTTTGGAGAGTCCCTCACTGTTATTAAGGTTGACATGCATACAGTTACTTTACAATTTGGCTGTTCCATTGACTCACTGTGCAAAACTTTTTGTCCTTGGATATAAAGATAGGTAGTAGAATCAAGAAAGAGAACCCAGGTAGAGAACAGAGCTCATCATTGATTTTTAGAAGAGCTCTCTGGAGAGGCATTTTGCTGACCTTGCATTCAGGCCTGTCCCAGAACTATGAGCATGTTGGGTGCATCTCTAGTGCATGTTGTGTGTAGAGTATGTGCTTTCAAAGAAAATACTTGGAAGTATCTTGGTGGGGAATGACTTATTGACTGAATTCCTAAGGAGGTTCTAAGGGTCTTTTTTTCCACCAGAAGAACAGGAATTTATTTATTTAATGAGCCAGAGCATGAAGGAATGAGGAGAGTTGGGGGGGCATGGCTGGGTGTGGACTGTTAGCCCTTTATAGAATCTTGAAAGAAAGTAACTCTATACTTGGAATGTTTATCTTTTTTTCCACTTAAAAAATCCACTGTAAGCAATCATCATCCATGTTATATAAGGATGCTTTTACATGAGTATTCATTGAAATTGAGCATATTCCCCTGTAGGTCCCTACAGTCTTTATTCACCCTTCCTTCTAGTCTTCATCTGTCCCTGAGAAGTATATGTCTTTAAAAAGAGGTAAGTTAAGGGTGCCTTGAACCACACACATTTAAAGTGTGTTTCTAGAATAAACTCTAACATCTGGGAAGTATACGGTTAAGAAACGAATAATCAAATTGTGCTCAACAAATCAAAGGAAAAAAAATGTCATTAGAGAGAGTAGATGGAGAAATAAGATTTAGCTTCAGAAGCACTGGAGTAGATAAGCTCATTAATGAACAGTCCACTCACAGAACAAATAGGATTTAAAATGCTTCCAGCCTTTGGATGCTTTAAAACCAGCCATAGCTAGACAACCATGAACACAGATTAAAAGAAAATGGTGCAGTGCAGCTTCTTGTTAAATCGCTTCAAAGTTTACCAATAGCCTGGAGCATCTGTCAAAATCCCAAGGAGGAGCAACAAAGACCTATTTTAAACCTCCAAATTCAGGGCACCTGAAGAAGCGAAGGCACCCATAATTTTTCCTCCTGCAGGCAAGCGGCTTACTACATATACATTATGAAAAGTGCCAGAAACATGGAACCTTCTTCACCGTGCAGTCTGTGAGTTTCTTTGGGCTTGGGTGCTTATAAAAATCTTTAAGTTCCTTTACATACTTTTTAAAAATCTGATGAAATTCTGGTTGCACTTTTTTATAGAAGTAAAAAAATTACCCAACCTAGGGTGGAAATCCCTGAACTCAGGATGGGTGGGAGGGGAGTGTGGTTTGTACGTTAAACTTTGATGATGGAAGTTCTCCATCTTGGGTATCTAACCTCCAAATTAATCCTTCAAACAGCCCGTAGGGCTGTAGGAATGATCTTTAATATACCCCCTTCCTACAAAGATGAAATGTGTCACAGGCCCCTGTGAGAGGGAGAGAGGAGCTAGATTTAACTCCTTCTACCTAGTAGAGTCTTGAGTGGCAATGAACTTTAGTAGGTGTTAAAAGCAATGGTGTACTTAATGCTTTTGTAGTTCTAGTGGACATTGGATGGGAGAGGGCTAAAACTGGGGACCAACAATTGAAGCACTGGATAGGCAGATGCAAGTCTAGACTTGGCTAGCTGACAGCCTGATGTAGTAGCCCTTTCTCAACTTCAAATCAGAAGTCTGACGAGCATCTGGGATGAAGTGAACCCTCTTTTGTTGTTTTGCTCTTCCTTTTTGGAGAGATAGATGAGAAAGAGAAGGAGAGAAAGACAGAGAAAGAGAGAGACAGAAAGAAGCACAGAGAGAGAGAGAGAGAGAGAGAGAGAGAGAGAGAGAGAACTGATATTAAGAGACACTTCCTCAGCCTTGTAGTTTTATTGGACCAATCAATCCAACAGTTGCTTTTCTGCTTTATTTTATTTGTCTTGGTTTAGAAAATAGTTATTAAGCCTCCCCTTCCATCCATTGATTGAATGGTGCAAAACTTGCTGGGAGTCAGAATCTTTACCTGCTTATCCAACTACTTAAATATATTATGCTTTAAAAAAGCACATTCGACAAGTAAGTGAGATGAGACGGCATCGCCGGAAGGGCAGTTAAGATCTCACATGCAGAAAAACATGCACCTGGCCAAGTTTTGAACCGACTGCCCCATGTGAGCCCTACTAGGGAGAAGAAACAGAAATGGAGACCGCCTGTGCGTCCTTCTGAAGCTCACCCTGACAAGGATAATCGCTGTGCTGACTTCCAACACAATGGATCAAGATTTGGAAATATCCACTTAAGCGAATGGGATCAGGCAGTGCTTGCACGGCTTCCTGTCTGACTTCTCTCGCTCAGTGCCAGGGTTGGGATAAATACACCTGAAGGCATACGTCCTGTGTTCCGTATATGAACAGGATTTGGGTTCCTTGCAGCTTTCGCTTCTCATCAATAACGATTCTGTGAATAACTGACGCGCATCTTTTACTTGGTGCACATACCATTACTGTGGGTATGTACTGTGAGGCAGAGTTGATGAGCCAGAGAATGCTTCCGTCCAGTCATCAGTGGATACTGAGCAGTTTTCCAGTACGGCAAAGGCCATCACCACTGTGGTTTCAATTCGAGCTGCTCTACCTTTTCTTCATTTCATGGTGTCTTCTCCATATTAGTCCTTTGGTAGCTAGCTTTGTGAATTTCGCCATATTCTTACAAAACTCATGTTGTAAAACATTAAAGTTAGCTGAAAAAAAAAAATCAACGAGTATGCATTGCTGCATGTTGCCGATAAGTTCACTGTCAAATAACTTAGGGGAGCAAGGAGGTTTTACTCTTGCTTGTGATTCTCCATTACAGCTCACACATAGTCCAGCTTGGCAGGAGAGTTCATACCAACACCAGGAACTAAGGGAGCTAATCATGCCATATGCAGAGAACTGCTGGAGGGGGGAGGATTTCACTTGCCAGAAGGCAAATCTTTGAAAATTCTGAACCATCTCCCTCATCTCATCTACCTGCCCAAAGAAAGGTCCCACCTCCCCATGGGTAGGACCTTCCCACATCAATCAGACAATCTCCTGCAGGATTGCTCACAGATGGCCTTAACTACCAATTCCTCACAAATGTGCCTAGAGCCCAGCCCCAATGGTCTAGTTGCCACCTACATCTAACTAGCACATATATTTTGGGGGTTTTGAAGGTTTCTAGAAAGCAAACAAATAGATGACCTCACTGGAGAGAATACAGGTGACAGGTCACTGAGGCATGAATACTGTTTTGAGTATAGATCGTCTCTATCCTATGAGACACGGCAGAATTGCTTTAAAATGTGATATCGTAAAATCTAAATAAAAATTAAATATTTTGTACTCTGTCTCAGGGTTCATGGACGTTTTACAGAATTCTGATCAATACCTGATGGCAGGCAACTTGGCCGCTGGTTAATCTACATCAGCACAAAAAAAGTGCTGTGATAGGGAGTCTATTCACATGCTAATACTCGGAAGCATTTTTCCCTGAGGAAATTTAAGTTCCGCTATCATTTATTAATTCACTTTCCCTTATTTCTACAGCCAAGTTTGAGAAGGATGTCTACATGCATTTCTGATCTGATTGCAGCTGTGAAAATGGCCCCTTCCTTTGCTCTGAGATCACACCCACACATTTACCGCGTGCCTGGCTCTGACTGACTACCACCACTAGCTGAGGTCAGCGGTAGTCAGTAAGTCCTTTGGTGTGGATGGCACTTTGATTGGCAGGTGTAACTCTTCACATAATGTTATGGGGTGACGGCAGCCAGGAATGAAACTCCAGATGCAAATACCGAAAAGCCCATGTAATACTCTGATCAGAGGACCTTCTGGCCTTATTGGACATGCATAGTAATGAACCAAAAAGTCCCGAAAGATAAGTTATGCGGTATTATACAAATCTTGTTTAAACAAAAGGAAAAAGGGGAGCCTTTCTGACAATGATCTACCTGAGGACAGCCTTCTGGGTAGCCATCTACTTTATTTGCAAAGGAAGGGACGCAGGAAGTGGGTACTGAGATGACCAGATGCCATAAGGGCTGATGTTTGCCAAGGGCAGAAGCCACTGTTTTAGTGGGCCATGGACTTTCAACCTCTTTGAGTTTATCATGGCAACCTCTTTTCTCAGCCCAGCGGAAAGGAAGGGGCTAAGATGGGCCTTTTAGAGTACAGGCTTTTATTAATATTCCATCATGTTTCAATAATAGACATAGACACCAGCTAGCAGATGGTGTTGTTCCAGTGCCCAACGGTATCTTCAGGCATTAGGCGCCCTC
Source organism: Typhlomys cinereus (assembly GCA_023101885.1). NCBI lineage: Eukaryota > Metazoa > Chordata > Mammalia > Rodentia > Platacanthomyidae > Typhlomys > Typhlomys cinereus. The sequence continues at coordinate 2,881,549 of JALPQD010000259.1, forward strand.
ATTGCTCTCCATTGTTCTTAATTAATCAAGTTCCCTACTTACGTGGTGGTACAAAATGGCTGCTGTTCTTCAGACATCACATCTGGGGCGCCCAGACTGAAAGAAGAAAATAGAGGGCAAATGTAGCCTCTTTCCTGTTCATTGGAACAAAGGGAGCACCTCAGAAGACGTCTACCTGTGTATTCGTGTTCTATTCTGTGGGATAAAAACCCTTCAGAATCCATGGTAAAGCAACATCATACTACAGAATCCATGATAAAGCAACAATATTATATAGAATAGCAAACATGAGTGAAGGGAAAGGCATGTATCAGTGGGGTGGCCTCAAGAGAGATAACCTGATAGGCCATGAGGCCTGAGCCCCCACAGGAGCAGACAAACTAGAGTAAAGCATACAAGTAGAAGGATAAATGAGAGTGGGAGGCAATGGTGAAGGGAAGCGAAGGGATGGGAAGGAGGGGGGAGGGAGGGAAGCTGGGATAAACACTCAATATCCTTGTAAAAATAGAAAAAAAAAAACAGCAAACAATTACTATTATCATCTAGTTTCTGTGGATTAGGAATCTCACAGAGATTTATACAGGAAGGTCTGTTTTGGGGTTTCTCATAATTATAGACTATTTTAATGGTAGAATGTTAATTGTCTTTCTTATGACATTTCATTCCTACCTATAATGTACTTTTATCATCCTTCCATCACCCTTGTTACCTTTGATCTCCTTTGTTACCCTCCCCATGCTATTTCTTCCATACCATTTCCTCACACAAAGTCTTGATTAGAAAGTTGGCAGTGGCTACAATCATGTCAAGGCACAACTACAGCTCAGGGGGCGGGGGAGCTACTCCTGAGAGGATTCTCCGCCATGCTCGTCATGCTCAAAAGGCCTGTCACAGACATGAGGATCTTGCCAAGTCTCTGTGTACTTCATATCATGGCAGCTCCCTCTCCCCAGAAAGAGAACAAGGTAACAAGGTAGGAGCCATGTTATCCAATGAGTCAGTCAGAATTTCCAAAATTCTGGTGGCAACCCATGAGGTTTCTTCTCTGCTATTAGGAATAGACCGTTACAAGCAAGGCGTCAATTACCAGCTTGCTTGCCCTTGTAGGGATATACAAGAAAGCCTGAGAGATGGTATCTTGATCCAGCCTCTATCACTGTAAGAATTAAATGTCTGTTTTCTTACAATCCTTCCAGCCTCAGATATTTTTCTATACTTCAGAAGAATAGCTAAGTTGGTCACTCCCACCTTCTGAAGGTAGGCAGAGCAACCCACTATAGTTTCACAGAACAAACTGGATTCACTTGTTTAGTGGAAGGTCAGTGGGACCCCAAGAAGTGAATTTTACTGTTAGAGGCCACGGTCAGTCATCCCTTGAGCAAAACAGAAAAAAAAAGAGGAAAAAGATATCGGAGAGTCAACTAGTTTAATGATTTGCAAATTTTTTTTCTTTTTTTTATTATTATTATTTCTGCTCATACAAACTTAACAGGTACACTGGTCCCCTCCCTCCCTCCACCTCCCCCAATCCCCCTGTTCCCCCCTCCCCTCTCCCCTCCTTCCCCATCCCCCAGTGCCTCCCCCCACTCCAATCCCTGGAGCATCCTTTATGATTTGCAAAATTTAAAAAAACTTGATCAAATAATTCCAAAGTTTATCTGAAGGGAAAAACTGTTTAGATAAAATTAAGGTTTTTTGAAGGCAAATAAGGAGCTCACTAAAACTATCAGACTTCAGAATATTAGATGACTTCGTATGAGCAGGAAACAGTGCACAGTTCATACACAGGTTCTGATTTGTAAGAAATTAATACCAAAAGTGTGAGTTTTATTGTAAATACTATTAGAAAACGTGTTTGAAAAAAGATCCGTTTACATTATTGCTATAGAACAGAGTATATTTTAGATGAATTATAAACTAAAACATGAAAAATGAAGCCACTTGCATTTGAAGAAATATTTATCTGATTCCAAATGGGGAAGGACTCTTTAGACTTACAAACAATGGATGGACTACTTGGCAAGGGAAATGATTAATTCTAATATTTAAAATTAAACACTATGTCAAAAAATAACATAAAAATTTAAAAGCAAATGAGGAGATTATGCATTATTGATATTTGATGGGATATGTTTATTAACAAGAAAAATACCTTACTTATTTTTGATGCCTGTGGCTCTCTTCTATAGAGTAGATATTTCACAAATTAAAATAAAACAGTGGGAAAATATTAATATATAATGAGTTAATATAAGTGATAATAAAACTTCCAGATTCTCAATAAAATAAGGCAAAAACATAAACCCAAAATTCACAGAACAGATAGAACAAATGGCCAATAAAGAGGAATAAATGTTCAGACTCATTAGTAATCATACTGGTGGAAATGAAAACAAAAATAAAGTTTAATGCTTTGCCTGTCAGATTAACATGGATTGTTTGGTGTAAATACACAGGAATGACCAGAATTCAGAGAAGTAACTGCCTATCACCATCCGCTTATGCAAAGTAATTCAATAACCTTCATCAAAAGCCTCGAAGACATGTGCTCATTTTTATCTGATTTTCATTTATAGTCATGTAACTGCATAATAGAAATGCATGCTTGAAGTGGTTATTTCAATTTTTAGAAAGAAAAAGAAAATTATCTAAATATTCCACAGTAGATTCAGAGCTAAGACAAACCATGGGGATGACCTCGTATGGATATCGAGTTGCTATTAAGATATTTTAATGAGTTTCAGTAACTCGGAAGAATGCTCACGACACAATGTTAATTATAAAACAACACACAGTACATAAAGTATATGTGAAAACATGAATTATGGAATAAGTATTATGCAAGAGTTAAAAGTATGGGCAAAATAGAACAACTTATGTACATTGGTTCCTAAAACCACTTTTTTGGGGGGAGTAAAATGTGAAAAATGCTGCTTTGGTAATCAGAAAAAAATATTCTGCAAATTCCAAGCGGGCTATTTAACTGTATCATTCATTTAGTCTGTATTACTTACTATTCTTTAGGTGCTCAGTATATCTGTGGAGCATTTGAGTGTGTGTGCGTGTGTGTGTGTGTGTGTGCGCGCGCGCGCATGTGCGCAAAGGTGCTAAGTGGTCTACCTACAAACTGAGAGGGGAAGGGGGAGAGAATTTGTGTACTATAATTCTAGGAAATTCACGTATATAAAAATGCTAAGGCTCATTTTGTCAGGAAGCAGCAGATTAAACTCTGCAATAACGCATTAACTCTTTCCGGTCACTGAGGGACCAATTAGTGCACTGTGCCAAGGGGTACTAAATTGTATCCTACTAGCCTGGAGGAGAACAGGCATGTCCCGGAGCACTAACTCACATCACCATTGGGAAGTGATTCAAGAATGGGAAGAGGCTGGTTCATTGAATATTAATTGAATGGGTGAATAAATGAAGGGGAGGCGAGAAGGGGAGCTAACAAGCTAACACATATTGATTATTCACCATGTGCCAGGGGCTTCCCATTCATGATCTCATTTAATTCTCATGGCAATCCTAAGAGACCCCCCATCTTTGCTACCAATTTCCAGGAAAGGAAACTGAACTCACACCAGGGATCCAAACAGCTTCCCATCCCTCCTACAGGAAGATCCTGGCACTGACTTGAGCCGGCCACTTACTAATTGTGGTCAAGTGCACACGTCCCTCTGGGACCCAGAGTCTTCTTTCAGAATGATTGATTCATAGAATTCCGAAGCTCTTCTTGAAGTATGGTTCTTCTGAGTACATTGTAATGTAGCGGTCTAGTACGGAGCTTGTGGGGGAGGGGTAGCATAGTGAAAATCTTTGGGAAATCTTTGGGATGCCACCATTTTGCATGGACACAAATAGTACTTTCTGAAAGCCCCCCCCCCTTTTTTTTTTAGCTTTTTAAAAAAACATGGAAATGCACTGAGGAGAGCAAAAGATTTCGGAGCTGCGAAGGCCCAAAAGTAGAACCATTGTGGTAGAGAGACAGAAGTGCAGAGGAAGGAGGTCCTGTCTAGACACTAAGTGTTGCCCTTGGGTAAAGGTGTGGAAGGAATCCTTTCTCTTTTCATCTCCTGGAGGCAAAGGGTAGCCATTTGGAAGACAGTTGTCTGGGCTGGGTTTGTTCCTTGGAGCAAACAAAAACAAAAGTAAACAAACAAAAAAAAAATGTACTTCCAACTGCTTCCATTTACAAGAACCTATAGCCCAACAAGATTATTTGCTAGAATAGACTCGTAAGTGGTATGTGATACTGATATGATAAAACGTGATATTGGTGTTGGATCTGTTTCTTTTTTTAAAGCTTTTTTGATTATTTTATTATTTATTCAATTGTGCGTGTGTGCGTGTATGTATGTGTGTATATGTGTGTGTAGAACCACAGACGAATTGGGGAGCCACCATGGACGCCTCCACCTCCTTGTTTACTCTGCCCTGGGATTCACAGGCTCCACCCTACCAGGACCAGAAGCTCAGGCCGCCAGCGCTTCCGCGTGGCTTCTATACGTGGGGTCTAGGATCCGAACTCAGGACCTTCCACCTGCAAGGCAGAGGCTTAAACCCTGAACCACCTCTCCAGCCCGGATCTGTTTCTTTTAAAAAATTCTTATTACATTTTATTATTGGTCAATGTGGTGGTGTGTGCATACGCTTTTGTAAATTCTGGGGATCAAACTCAGATCCTTGGTCTTATGTGGCAAGAACTTTTATATACTGAATCATCCTGCCTTGTTGCTTTGAATAGTCCTATTAGAACACCTCTTTTGAAAAGGAACAGCCCCCACCATGGGAGGCCAGACATCTCTGTCAGGCAGACAATTAAAAGTTTTGAGTACAGAGTTCCTTATGTCTGTAATTTTCATTTTTAAAAAAGACAGTCTTCAAGAAATAAAATGAAAAGTCTAAAAAGAAGCCTTTTATTTTATTCTCTTCTGCTTCTTAGTTTGGGTGTATTTATATTTCAGCTATCAAAGAATGAGGGGGCAAAAATTTTCTTTCCAGAAAGAAAATCCAAACTACTGACATCTCTAAATAGATTTACACCCAAATTATACATTGTAAGTCGACAGGAAACTTCACAAAGAACCATCCACATGGCCTTTTGTGTTGGGATCCTTTATATGATACTGAAACTCCCGTAGGAGGGAGAAAATAATGATTAGGCTTAAGCAAAGTGAAAAGATATTTTCTCAGCTGGAAGCTGTTAATACTACAGCTGATAGAGACTTGGAGAATAACTCCTCTGTTGTGTGTTTAACAAATAAATGTACAAGCGCTGGAATAATTTGCAGGATGGGAAATCGCCGGAGGGAGGCAGTAGCAGGACAGCTCTGAGCCTGATCATTCCTTTGCTTCTAGGGTGCTACTCTTTCACCCTGACTTTGGAATGACAGCTCTTCCAAAAGTTGGCTGCAGTCAGTAGGGCCGTGCTGTTGTTTAGGAAACACTGTATTGCCAAGTCAGCCAATCAATCTATAGTTGCATAGAAGATAGATAATTATAGAAGCCTGGGCAGGGGGTTTTGAAGTCTAAACTGATTACATAATTTTAAAAAATAGATACATTTCCCTTTTTATTTTAAAAGTGATACATGTTCATGGAAAACTGTAAAATTCAGAGAAGGAAAAAAAAAGAATCTATAATTGTCCTACTAGTGAGAAATGCCAGTTAGAAGTAGTGAATATTCTTTTTCTAAAAATAAATTCCTCACAAGGTATACTTGGCTTTCTAATCCTCTTGGATTTTTTTCTCCTGTGTTTTTGGATGAAGAGTACTTAAAAGTTGCACTTTGGGATCAGACCCAGCAATAAAGCCAGTTTTAAGCTGAGCACTAACACATGGGTGACAATTTCTGCCTTGCAACACCAAACTCTCTCTCACCTTGTTGGAAGAGCACTGTGAGGACAGAGAAGGCACAGGCGTCTGGCCCAGAGGATGCTTAAGTGCCAGATGTTACATTGTTTTGCTCTCTTCCTTGGTCCATATACATTTCTGGCTTCGTGCTTTTCTCTCTCTCTCTCATTACTAAAATTCCTCAAGTATTACACCTGAATTTAAATCCCCAGTACCTATGTAAAAAGTCAAGTTGTAACATCAGGATTGAGGCGTGAAGGTACGTGGATCGATCCCAGAGCTTATGAAAATGACAACTTCTGGTTCAGGGGTTAGCTTTGTCTCAAAGCCATAAGGCAGACAGCACGAGGGGAAAACTGACATTCTGCTCTGGCCTTTGCCTATGTGTACATGGCTGTACACACCCACACACTTGCATGTATGCAACCCCCACACACACATACATATACCACACACATGCAGAAAAAAGGAGCAAGCCGCCAATAATTGACAATGTGTTTAGTCTTTTGTTGTTTACAGCTTTTATAATAAAAAAGTAAATTTTTCCCTCTTTATTTTTTAATGCAATATGCATGACTTTATAGTATTTTCAATCCTTAGCCCCAAATACCATCCCCTCTCCTCTTCCCTTTACAACCCTTCATCTCCCCTGCCTGACTCTCTCCTATTTCAAAGCTTTTCACTTAGGCGGCCTTCTGTGTTTCATCTAGTCTCAGATGACTTATGCCTGACTGATTCATGCTCCAGCAAGCATCCTAGATCAGTGGATACGCCATTGAGGAAAGCATCCTCCTTCGTTTCCCCATCATTAGACCTTATCAATCTCTCAGAGAGGTGTGAGGCTTCTTGAGATCTTTCTGATGCTACGGTGAGATGTTGGTAAGATAGTTCCCATGTGCAATTCTTGTGTAAGTGTACATATTCACCATGAAATCTTATATATCACAATTACATCATGTCCAGGAGATAAAGCATGGTCTACTAACTTCCCACTTCAGGCTTTTACAGTCTTTCAATCTTCCACAATGCTATCTGGGTGTTAGGAGTGGGTGGGTGAGGCTATATGTCCTGTTTAGGGACAGTCTGTAGAACCTTATTGTCTGCATTTTGGTAAGTCATGCCTTTCAGTAATAAACACCTTCTGTTGGGGAAGAATGTTTCCAGGTTGAGTGCTGAGTACTCTTCAAATCTATCGGCATAATAACAGGTATTTACATAGTACTTAAAAAAGTAAAAAATTTGAAAAGACTTTAGCAGATAAAGAGAAGAGTGAATTTTCCATCTGGGAATAAATGTTTCTAGATTTGGAATATATAACAGTTGGGGTTTCAGACAGATCAGAGTTTGCTATAACAACTCCTTTCTCACTCAGACCTATGCCTCTAATATTCAAGGACTCCTTTTTCTGAGAAAGAAACGTAAGGACTACAAGCGCTCCTACTTCTCCTTCTACTTTAACAACCTTGGAGGAGAGAAGAATGTGGTAGCCTGATCTGATTTTTATAGAACAGGGAAGGGATAGCTAGAGTCCTGAAGTCTTGGGACATGCTAATCTTGTTCATGTTTTCACGACTTTCCCTCTTCCCAGCCAGTGCGGGAGTCTGCCTAGAAACAGTGAAGCCTTGGTCATCTTGTAGGAGCGTATGGATTACCCATTCAGGGTATGAAAGGTCACCCATTTGGGGAATGCCAGGCTGAGGCTGCACTTCCTTGGGCTCAGTAATGGAACAGCAGGTGTGAAGTGTATGGTCAGCAGTAGTGTCTTTTTTCTTTGATTGTTCCATCCAGTAAGTGAGCTGATTTCCTTGTCTACATGCCTGATACACTGGCTTGCATCCCTTAGTTGATCATAGGAATGGGATTAGGAAAATTAGCTACTTTATTGTGGAAATGTGCACATTTACATAAGTTTAGAAAGAGAAGAGCATAAATGAATTTGTGAAGCTACCACACAATTTCAGGCAGATTTCAATATTTGCCAATTTCACATCAATTTCTGCCCTAAGTTTTGCCCCTTCACTTCAAACGTTTCTGTAGTTTTCCAAAACACCTCTCAGTGAAGAAATTCTCTAAATGCTTCAGGAGGTATCTCTAAAATAAAGACATAAAACAATCATGGTAGCATTTACATGTAAACATTTAATAGAAATTCCTTAATATTATCTAGCACTTATTTCAAATTTGAATGTTCCTTGTTATCTGAAAACAGTATCTATTAACTTGTTTGAATTGGAATCAGAATCCAATCAAGGCCTACATATTACTCTGGAACATTAATTCTCTCAAAAGTCTTTAAGAAGAATGGTTCTTCCTTCTCCACTACCTTAGTTTCATGCTATTTGGGGGGACTGTGGTACTGGGGATTGGACCAGGCCATGTATATTAGGCAAGCACTGGACTCCTGGGCTGTCTTCATGCCCTCCTTTTTGTTTTTATTTTGTAATAGGTCTTTTGCAAACTTGCTCACTCTGACCTTGACCCTGTGATCCTCCTGCCTCCACCTTTTGAGCAGCTAGACAGTCTTGTGCCACCAGGCCTGGCTGTCATGCCAGTTAGTTTCTGAAGAAACTGGATTATTTTTTGTTTCAAACCAAGATTGGCTTTGGATGGGGTGTTTTTTATTGTTGTTTGTTTTCAGGCTGTAAGATTCCTCCAGCTAACAGAGAGATGTGATGTCTATGAACATATTTCTGCCACCATCCCAGTGGGATCTAAGTTGTTGAGAGCAGAGGGAAGGGGGCTGTGATTGACAGTATAAGAGAGGAGGGCTCAGTCACATGATCCAGAAGGTTGGAAGTCACTGGCCCAAAGAACTGTCTCATTCAGGGAAACTTAAATAATGGTCTGTAAGGATGCATGCTCTGTGAATAGACTTGAGGATCTCATTTCATGTCTTGAAGACTCACACCTTGGCATATAAGCCATAGGATCTCTAAGTCCCATATCCGTGCCACTGGGCAAACCCACTGCACTCTCTCTTTCTCTCCTGTGGCTGGCGGGTACTTAGTTGGCGATATACTGACTACCAACTTTTCCATCTGTCCACTCATTTAGCACTTTAGTCCGCCTAGTAAAAATGGTTCCTCACAGGACCTTTGTGGCTCTGCCCAAGGATGGAGGGGGTAATGCTGCCATTAGACTAACCATGGCTTCATAAAGCTATTCATTTGATTATTTGGCTTTGAATCCACAAGATCCTGGCAGTTGCTGGAAAGGAAAAGCCAATTCTTTTTTGATATGATCCTAGAGCTGAGCTGACCTGGGCTGACCTGGAGCTGATCTGGGGTTATCAATGGAAAAGGAGAAAGAGAGAGAGAGGAAACAAAGTTCCTCCCTGACCAGTATCCACAGTGACCACACAATATGTCATAAACATACTTTCTGATTCCTCAGCTGTCTTTTGGAATCTAAGCTTTGGTGAAGGCAGCAATAATTCAGTGATGCTTCCCTAGCTCTCTAGCCAGGTGTGTTTGTCTCTCCTCCGAACTTTCAAAGCACTAACTTTTAATACACCCACTGGAACTGGAACTGTGCACAGACTGGATCTACTCTCATTTGTCAAAACCCTGCTGAGGATTATGGCCAGGAATCTACCCAAAGAAAAGGGAACATATCTCCAGTTATTCAGCAAAGCAGCAACGACCAACCAGGAATCAGTAGACAAAGATGGACACTTAGGTCATGTTTGTGAATGGAAATTTGAGTTCCATTGGGAAATGTATTTCTTACAGTGTTCGATATATGAGAAAGGTTGTTAGACATGGAAAATACAAAGAATGACAACAGCTAAATATTTGATAACGCTATGGAGAGTCAGCATCTGATTAAGTACTTTGCAGTTATTACTCATTTAATCCTCAGGACAACATTGTAATATTGGAACTAATATTATCACTAGTTCATTTTTGGAGACATTGTGAGTTCAAGTCACCTGCTGTGGTTATCCAAGCTACAATTGGCAGAGCTGGGATTTGTGGTTCAAAGAAAAAGGCATGATCTCTTAGCCTTCAAATATTTGCCATCTGAGGATTCTAACGAGGGGGTATAGGATTCCCTTTCAGTCTCAAAAGCCCAGACATGCTCCACAGAACTGAGAATTATCAACAACAGGAGGCAGAGTGAATTTTGGGTTAGGACTGGATTAGATAAGGTCAAGGCTGAGCCAGTGGAGAGAAGTGGTTGTCTCAGTGTGCAGACGGGAGAGGCCATTCTCAACACAGGCTGGGCTGAGCCCCTCTTAAACCATAAAGCCTCCCACGGAGGGAGTTATTAGGTACTGTTCATCTTAAGTGACCAGGGCTCATTGTGCAAGGAGGCTAGCTTTTCCCTTAGGTATTCACCTTTTACTCACCAGTAAAACTAATTGCACAAGGCTGTTTTGTGCTATCGCCTCACGGCCCACTAAGAAGTACTCAGAGGAGACCTTACCATATAAATAACCATTTGGATATTTCCTTAGCATTTCTTTCCACAGCAACAGATCATGCAGCTGCGACAGAACCAGTGAACTGAAGCCACTTGGAAGTGTTAGCCACACATTAGGATGGCATAGCAATCTCCGCAAGCATTTCTCTGGGGACTTGGGAAGGCTCAGAGTAACCCTCCATCTTAAACATTGCTCTCTCTCTCTTTTTTTTTTTTTAAAGCCAAATAGGTTTCCTGAGAAAAAAAAGAGGTTTTAAGGGGCTTCTCTGGAGATGAATGTGCATATGATCATCTGCTCTGGGGGGAAATGGTTCCCAAGCGCTGGCATAAATCTGAGAGATTGTTGCCTTAGAAACAACTAATGTTGTGTAACTCTCTTCCCTGGACAACCATTTAGGGTCTCTGTAATTTGTTCTCTTCTACCCACAGTTTCTAAACCTTTAACCTCAGGTGAGAAATCTTGATTTTTTTTCCCCCAGTAAGTATGATAACAGATAACTTTTCTCATTTCTGTAGACATGAAGCACTTGGTGGGAGCTGATCCTCCTTATAAAGGGAGATTAGATTGCGATGGTGATGCAGAAAATAAGCCATGGCAGAGGGTCCTTGTGGGTTCGGGAACATCTGGTTTTCCTTCTTGGAGCACAGGTTGCTCAGATACAAGCCTTTCAGTGCAAAGCCCACACGACCCTATTAGGTCCTCCAGGTGAGGACTTGTAGTGCCATGGGTCTCTGAGTTCTGGATAGTTCCGAGGTTTTTCCCCTTGAATCATCTACACAGGGCAGCCTAGGGCACGGTCTCTGCTGGTAATTGCTTTTTTTTTTCAAAGATTCCCTCACAGCAGATAGTTACATTAGGGAAGCTGCTGGAAATATTACACATGACCAGATTCAGCTCATTCAGTTTTAGTCAATTTATCAAGCCTACATGGAGTTGCTATGCATGCATAACAGTATACCCAGAAACTGGGGATACAAAGATGATGAAGGCGTGGTCCTGCTCACTGAAGGTCATAGTTTAACAGGAGAGATGAAGGCACAGACAAGGGGGCACTGATCAGCAGGAGAGATGCCATGACAGACAGGGCAGACAAGGCATATTAACAGAACAGTTATCAACTTGAGGCCACAGACGAAGTGGTACTGCAGGGGAGAGTGGGCAGATATGTAGGTGTCTGCTAACCAGAGAGGAGAGCACCTGGGGGAAGGAGAGACCTAGGACGGTCAAGTAGCAAGGCACAGCAAAGGAGGGTCTGAGACAGAAGCAATGGTAGGGTGACTGCCCAGGTGAGCAGGCAGGGATGGACCATCACTCACTACCTACCTAACTGATTTTGCTCAGGTGATCTCTTCCTGCATATCTCAGATTTCTTTCATCTTATTTCCCTAATCACTGGATTGCTTAAGATTTGTACTGTAATAAAAATCTGGCCAAGAAAGGGAGAAATGCATCTGTTGAACATCTTGTAGGAAGACAGGCTCTGTTAAGTAGATGTCTTCAGGTGTGGACGCCATCTTGTAACCATGAAGGCAACTAGTTTGAATACAAATTGTTTTGCTGAAGATGCTGAAGTACAAAGATGAAGAGGTCTTGGAGTCTGAGATCACTTTCCCTTAAGATAGATTATTGTAAGAGAAAAATTGTCCTCATTTAACTAAGTTATTGATTTAACTAAATTATGATTTTTTTGGAATTTTATGAAGTACCCTTTTAATGCTATAGACACAGTGTTAAATAAGAGCTGATGTCTAGTATAAAGGAGATTACAAACTCCTGGTGGAGACAGAGCAGTCAATCAAGTTCATGCATAATGTGAAAGGTGTTGGTAACATTACTGTCAGGATACCACATGGGCTCTTTCATCAGTTTGATGAACTGAGAACATTTACCAAGAGGTGGAACTTGCACTGCATCAGTTGAAGATTCCTGTAGTGGTTGGTCACCTGGACAACTCCATCTGGCACCGTCACATCCTTTCTCTCTGACTCTAAGCCTTCTCTGGATGACAGAGACTCCTTCTTGTGCTTGCCCAGTCTCAGCTCTGCTTGCATTAGTTTCCTGTGCCCATCTCCCCAATCAGTCATAGCTTACCTTGTGTTCTGTTGATTACATGCTTCTAGTTTCCAGAATAGTTCTGTGCATAGATTCCTTGAAGTCTTGATTTCAATTCTTGCTTTTAAAGATTTTGGCTTTTGTCATCTTTTGGCTTTTGACACATTCTTCCTTAGGATTATTTCCTTATATTACGTTCAGATAGTATCTGCATGTAGCCATAGTGTTAGTCTCCAGGATACATGGGTTCAGTGTGCTAATAAGGACTGTGGGTCATACTCATTGCCATTTGGGGACTGGTATAGAGCATCTGGTCTGTTAAGATAATGTCGACACAGTTAAACACTGAGTAGGAAATAATTGTTCTCTTCCCTGCTGGAAGGGAGGTATGCCAGAGTCTTAGAGCTTTACAGACATGCAGAGAAGGTGTGGACGTGTCATGGAATAACTTCCCAATTTTCACAATTGCTTGCACTCTCAGTGATGTGTTTAGTGTTGGAAGAGCATCAACCATCCTATTCATTATGGAAAAGACCCTTTTTTCAGGGTCAAGCTAAACCCTTGCTTCTAGCTCATATTTCCTTACTGAAAAATGAGGTGTCAGCCCCTGATAGGTAGGAATGTGGGCAGGTAAATGGCTCTTTTGAGGGTATTCTGGGGTTGTTAAATAGTGTGGCATGCCCCCTCAGAATCAGTAAGCTGTAAAATTAGTAGGTAGAAGGGATTTAATAAGCAGCAGGGGTAAAGAAGCAGTACATACTGCCTCTTAACAATTACAGGTGCCAAATACTCAGCTTTACTGATGCTTTGAATACATTTTCAAAAAGAATTAAACTCCTTTGAGTTTATCAAGACAATGGCACTCATAAATAAGTCAAACAAGGAAAAGTACAAAGAAGAACGTTTAAATTCCTGTTACATGAAATAACATGAGGAACAACTAGTAGCATGATTGTGTGCATCTCCTCATGCCAAAATATAGACAAAGAACAAGTATGGAAAAATTGAATTGAGAATATCCTATTAACAGTATTTAAAATAAAATATGAAATTTATTAATATAGCATAATATTATATATTATTATATTACTATAATATATATTAATATAACAAACCATATAATATGATGAATTTATTTATTTTTATTTTTGTTGGAACTGAACTTTTAATGAGAAAACATTTTAAATTTGTCCATGGAATGTATTTATATATTTTTTCATGTTTTATTATTATTATTATTATTTCCGTTCATACAAATTTAACAGGTACACCAGTCCCCTTCCTCCCTCCACCTCCCCTGGACCCTCCTATTCCCCCCTCCCCTCTCCCCTCCCTTCCCATTCCCCAGTGCCTCCCCCTCCAATCCCCGGAGCATCATTTAATTTGCATGCCAAACTCTCCTCTGGGTCCTCCTCTCCGATGAGGTGCAAGGACCCAGGGGCATTTCCCAGAACACTTTCCTGTGTTCCCCTTAAGTTTAGGAATACTACTGTGACTGTCAGTCCCTAGCCTCTAAGGATTCTAGTGCCTTTAGTCCATGCTAGACTTTGTGAGGTCAATAATATGTTGGACATAGTGCAGATCATGCAAAGTCCTATTATAATTGCTTCGGCCCTAACTTGTGTGGAGTATCTTGCATATCATTACTCCTTCCATCCTTGTGCTCTTACAATATAATGAATTTAAAAACCCATAAAAGTGAAACAAAAAATATTAACTTTAAGCTCAAGGAAATTTATTCTCCAAAAATATTTACAACAGTTTAGAAAATAGAAGTTTGAATAATATTAAATATTGGGATTTGTTGTCCTTTTTAAATCTCATATGTCAAATGTGGGCAATATTAATTAAATATTAGGAAAACATGTTAGTATTCTTATCTATAACCTTGATATAACATTTGGACCATGAGTATAACAATTATTGCCATGTGGACTTGCCTTAGTTTATGTGCAAATGAATTTAATACTCACAGCCAGCCCTTTGCCATGGCCTGCCTATTTTTGCCATTTTCTACTGATCCACCTCATCACAGTTGGATTTCTTTCATAAATAGGATTATTTCTCAGCTCCCAAAGAAGAGCTTCAAGTTTTCTTTCTTTCTGGAACTGTAGAGCTACTCACTGTCTTTCATAAGTGACAGAGGCCAGGCCAACCTGTACTTTTTCCTTGTCCTTGTCTTGTGTGTTTGGTGCAAACACTGTAGTACATTTCTCCTGATTTTCAGATTGTAGTTGCTTCACCACTACACATGAAGTTTGTCTGAAATAAGAATTTCTCTTTGATGTTTTTCATGGAACATTTTCTTTTCATACAGTCTTTGGGAGACAAGCCCACATTTGTTGTTTCCTTCTTCCTGAACATTGGGCATCTGCATGTAGCCTTTTGGGGGTCGTCTTCTACATCTATCATTTTTCTCTTTATTTCTGCTCAATTCTACAGGATTTTGTCTTTTCTTCTTAGCCTCTGTTTTCCCAGTGATCGTCAAACTATTCATTTTTTGCTGTGATCCAGAGTTTCCATGAGATTGTGTCCTTGCATGACTTTTCTAATGATAGTTGTTTTCTATCTGTAGTTCTTTCTTATTTCTAGGAGTTTCCTTCCTTCATTCTTTCTTTATTTGATTTATGTGTATGAAACACACGTCTGTAGGTTTGCATATGTACGTGTACACATTTCTCAGGTAGTATCTGTCTGCTTTTTTTAAATACAGTCTGTCACTGGCTTGGAACTCATCAAGTAGGCTAAGTTAGATGCCTTGTAAGTAGCAGGTCTCTTGCATCCAGTGCTTGGATTACAAATGCATGCCTCCAAGTATGATTTTTTTAATGTGGGTTCTGGGGATAGAGCTAAATCATTTATGTGTGTCAGTTAAGCACTTTACTAGCTAAGCTATCTTCTCATCATACCTAAACTTTGAAAAAGACTGATTAATGTCTATCTTAGGTTGAATTTAAAATAGACTTGGTAATGATCTAGAACAAGTTCCAATTTGTTAATTACAGTGCCTGGGTAGGGTGGGAGTTTCCTCATTCAACTCAGAGTTCTAGAAGCAGCTGTTGCTCAATGTCTCACGTGTCACAAATTCATCATGTTGAAACCTGACTCACCAAATCCTCTCCCCACACATGACTACTTAGCTCCCCATCTGCACTCTCTCTCTCTCTCTCTCTCTCTCTCTCTCTCTCTCTCTCTGGTGAGATGAGAAATCTTCTTCAATAAGTTTTCTGGGTTCTACCTCCTGCTACTCTGAAAAATTAGTTTGGACATTAATGGGGCTGTTTCACAATTGTCTTGAAGACTGTCGCATCCATTGATCTCATGATTGCAAATGGCCTCTTCTTATTGGCCTGTATGATGAACCTGCTTAGTATTTTAACAAATAAATTATTATCTTATTCTCTAATACTAAACAGTAAGGGATTTTAAATATAAAAATATGCTTTCGGATTGTCTTAAAATGTCAACTGCTCTGGTGATACTGGCCTCACTTTTCTACTAGTCTGTGGGCACTAGAGGTAGACTGTTCCTTGATTCTCTTTGACGTGATCCATGTCACCCAACTGACGTCATCATCTTGGCGTATACAAGGTAACCACTTCTTAATCAAAGGCTTGTTGAGTTGACCTTTTGGATAATTAATTGTGGAGCAGGTGGTAGGTGTGTGGTACTATGCTGGTTGCTAGAGATATAAAGACAGTAAGAGCCAGTCTCCATTTCTAACATAATCACAAACTCAGTGGGGGAAACCTCAGCAGCTAGGAAGGAATTGTGTCTTCAGACAAGGGCTCTTTATGTATAAGACACAGCATGTATCAGGAAATTTATGAGAGATGCAATCAGTCCTAGAGCATGTTTCAGGAAGGAAAGAGTGAACGAGTTTGGGGGTTGTCAGGGAAAAGTATTTGAATGGGTTTATAACGGTTCAAGGGGTTCATAATCGGACAACATAGGTGAAAATGGAATCCCCACAGAAGGCTATAAGCAAACTAGAGAGAACTGGCGGTGGCTTGTGCTGCTGGGGAGTTGTGCCTTGAATTAGCAGTCTGTAAAGGTGGTTTAAAGGCAAGCTAAGGTGAGAAATAACAGCAGACCCAGGATGCCTCCTTCATCCAGGAGAAGTCACTGCAGGTTACAATGAGGGGATGATGCAACCGAAGTGAAGACTTGGTTGGATTCCATTTTTATCCTTAAGAAGGATGAATTAAAAAGAGAGACGTACAAAAGAACTGAGAACTATGGATGGCACAAATCCATGGGAACTTACAAAAAGTATCTGACTAGTCACGGGATTTTCCGGTAAAACCTAAATTTGATAACTTTAAATAAGGTATGCCTTGATGTGTTTTTCAGTTAACTCATTATGCAATAGTTGGTGTCATAGATACAGGTGTCAACTTGATGGTTGAGGGTTTGAGCTGTGGGCACATTTGTAGAGAAGTAGTAGTTGAGTTAAGCCGAGGGCAAACCTGAAGGATACTGTCTAGCTGATGGGGTAGACCCAGCTCATGGTGGGTGGGACTAGGCCCTGAACAGGTGAATAAAATACAGGAAGCTGGTTGTGAAGTTGGCATTCTTCTGTATACTTGGCCAGACATGCTGGTCTGGCAAGTGAGAATTATTCCTATCTCAACTGCTATATAGATATAGTGTGGTCAGTTCCTTTGACTCTTTGGTGATGGTGCACATTCTCCTGCCAACTGGACTGAGAACTGTAACCAGACCATCATAAGGGAATAAACCTCTTGTTCTCTTAAGCACTTTGTCATCATTATGTCAACAACAATGCAGGTGAACTACAATAGTTGGCAAATTCTTTCTAACTAAAAAGACTTGTATCTTTGTATAATTTAAGAGTGGCCTTTTATTTGGTTCATTTTGAATACTCTGACCTCTCTGCAGTTCTTGCTACATGTAATTACAAGGCCTTCTGGGTCTTCCCCGTGCTTCTCATTCTTCATCATATTTATCTTTTGTGCTTCATGTTATGGGGAACTGGTACTGCAGTTAGATTATTTGGCTGTCATAGTTAGGCACAGGTGTCAACTTGATTGTTGAGGGTTTGAGCTGTGGGCACATTTGTAGAGAATTAGTAGTTGAGTTAAGCTTAACCTGCAGGAGATTGTCTAGCTGATGGGGAAGGCCCAGACCACGGTGGGTGGGACTAGGCTCTGGAATAAAATTCAGGGAGCTGACTGAGAAAGTTGGCATCCTTGTCCTTGTGTATATTTGGCCAGACATGCTGGTCTGGCAAGCTGGTCTGGATAATCCCTCTCTCAACCATTATGAAGAGGTGATTCCTTTGGCCTGGTGTTGGTGCATGCTCTCCTGTCAAGGTAGACTACAGACTGTAACCAGACTATCATAAGAAAATAAACCCCTTGTTCCCTTAAGCCGTTTGACGGTTATTTATTAGCAACCATGCAGGTGAACGCAACTTCGATCTTTATGTCAAATCTTGCTTTGTGGTGCACTTTTTTGCATTTTGAAAGGCTCTTGTCATTTTTAATCACTAATGAATGTTTTCTGATGCTAGACTAATAAAGCACCATAATAAAGTAGTTTGAGAAAGAAGTTCTGTAAAGACTCACATCCATCCTCAGGAACAGGCTAATAAGGAGCCAGTTTTATTTCCATTTTAAAGCAAAGGAAAACTGAGGTTCAAAAGTTTACAAAACTTGGCCGAAGTTCCAAGTTAGCATGTGAAAACATTTAGAGCAACTTTTCTGACTGTGCAACTTAGAAGAAGATTCATTCCCTCTCTCCACAAACCAGGGAGATAGGTACCATAGAGAGAGTGCATAACTAGGGATGCTCTTACCTAGGGTCTAAGCACTGAAGAGTGAAAGCGTGCCATGCATTCATGCTTCCTCCTCACACCATCTACTTTCCAAGTTTGGAGAGAGTTTGATAGACTTGAGAAGGGACCAAAGCATACTTCTTAATCCTAAATTGACATGTGAGACTCTGAGCTGGGACAGCTGGAACCAAACACTTCGCTGGTAAATTTGAATGTCTTATTTCTTGTTATCCAAGTACAGCCTATTAAGGTCTCAGGAGAGAGGAGGGGGGAAGGCAGGCAAGCCATGACAGGGAGAGGAGCATTCTGCCCAGAGTGCTCAGGACATTTTAGTCACCTGTTCTAGCTGGCAGGCACTAGCAGAAGATAGAAGGCCACGGTTCCTGTCGTTGCCTTTCTTGTCCTCGCAAGGCTGCAGAGCTGAGTATGCCGATGTGTGTGGGCTTTGCTACCAGAGCTGCTAGATTAAGTCAAAGTTTGTTTACCTCACCCTCATTTTTTTTTTTTTTTTTTGCCTAAACCCAGTAAGCTTTCTTCGCTTTTTACTAAAAAATAAAGAAAACGTCTGGAGATACAAATATTGATTTTTGATGACTTGGATATACTTTCAAACAGTTTCATATTCAGAAAAAAAACAGGAGGAAGGCAAAGTTTTGAAAGGCTATCTTGAGGCATTGTGCTTGCATTTAGAAAGAGAACTTTGATTTCTCTTACATTTTATTTCATTTATGTATTTTTACACTTTATTGTATTTGTTCATTCATTGTATGTGTAGGAGGGGAGATGTGGGTGACTCAGAGGGCACTGTGTGTCCTTGTGGAGGCCCAAGGGTGACTTGGGAATCATCCTGGATCGGTTCTACTTCCTTTTTGCTTCACTCTGGGATTTCCCAGGCCCCGCCCACCAGGGCCAGACTTGCAGGCTTCTGCTGCCGTTTCCACCTGACGTTTTTATGTGGGACCTGGGATCCAAACTCAGGACCTTCTGCTTGCAAGGCAGAGTCTTAACCCCTGAGCCATTTCTCCAACCCTCTCACTTTATATGTCCAGGAAAGAGAGAGACAAAAGAGAGAGACAAAGTCCCAGAGGGGCAGGCGGGAAAGCTAGGATTCTTGTCTAGGGTTTCCCTGCTTCTACTTCTACGTGCTTCCACTTATCACACCCCTTCACGGGTTCCCAGTCTGGATCACGTGTTTGAAGAGCTGTGCTGTTTCTTTATGTTTCATTATTGTGCAAAAGAAAAAAACCTATAGCCACAAATGGCATGGGGCGAGGTTGAAGACTTCCTTTTCCAGTGTCATGGACAGACAGCAGGATGGACTTGGCAGCACCTGACTTGGATATAGAATAGTTTGATTGAGAGGTTCTGGAATCAATGATTATCCAACATCTATAAACCACAGTGATAGCTAAGGCTCAGTGTAGATGACGGGTGGTGCTCTTGCTTTCCACACAGCAGCATGACAAACTCTGAAACAGCTGTAGAGGGAACAGTTGGACTCCAGGATGACATCTCCTGACTCTACCAGGGGGGTTGGTTCTCTAATGCCCCACTGTGGGGGAAGCAGGAAGAAATTTGAGCACGTTCTGAGGCGATTGATGGGCCCCTTGCAAGGAGCACCTGGAAATCAGGGTGCACTGGGAAGGTACTCTTTCCAGAAGAGCTTGAAGTGGCATTGACCCCTGGGTCCTAGCCCTGTTGTGTTTATCCCAAGCAGACAAAGATATGTGGTACCAGAATCTAGTTCTCCAAAAACAGGTTTTTTTTTTTTTATAACCAAATGCTGTGAGAAGCACTGAGCTTCCTAATAGCAGGAATAGTTAAATATATGCGTCAGCTGTTCAAAATCGAAGACATTGTGGTTGTCCAGCACACTGGGCTTTTGTCAGTGGTCCGTTTACACAAGTGCGTCCTCAGTCTCCATTCCCTGTGTCTCTTTCTGCCCAGTGCAGCTTGTTTCTGTGTCAGCCTGGCCATGGAGATTGAATCCTTCAGTTACTGATCCCTCTCACTCAATCTTCTCTGTCCCTGTGACATCTCCCTTTTTGGAAACAAGCTCATGTAACTTCCTGGAAATCCATCCTTCCTTTGACTGCCGTGACGCCCTCCTCACCCAGTGGTTTTCTTCCTGTCTCACTGACTTTCGTTTCTGTCTCCTTGCCTCGCTGGCCCACCTCTGCTCAGCATCTAGATGGTGGCATACCTCGACTCTGCTCAGGATTCTTTCTCTTCTCTACTACATGAATTCTATGTGGAATTCTTCTTTACAGCGTCTCTTGAGACCCTTCCTGTCAAGAGGTTGACATAGGTCTCTTTTCCTTGGATTTGGCATGAACAACCCACACAATGCAAGAATGCAACCAGGAGAGCTGATTTGCTCCAGATGCTAGTTTAGAGAAGCCCGCTAGACTTTTAGCTGTTTCTCTTGGAGCAATGGACTTTGGCATCCTGAGTTCAAAGTATTGACAAGTATAAACAGGTATCCAGGCCACTAGACAGTGTATGGGTAGCACTCTGGCCAACGGCACAACTAAGGACCTGTGCATTGTGGAACACAGACCCTCTTTGTGGTGCCTGTTGAATGATTTTTGTTTTCACAGTGCTGAGGATCAAACTCAAGTCTTTGTGCGTGCTGTACAAACACTCTACAACTGAGCTACATCCTCCATACTTCTTGAGACAAGACGTAAGGCTGGCCTTGAACTGGCAATCCTACTGCCCCCTCCCTGCCAGTGCTGAGATTACAGGTGTGTGACATTGGGTGTGGCAGTTTTAGGCATTAGCTTGATCACTGAACTGAGCATTAGGCACTGCAATGAAGTTCATTTGGTTAAGGCAAACCTCTGAGCAGGCCCTAAAGAGATCATTTCATCAATGTGAGACTATCTAGTCCACAGCAGGTGGGATGTTCCCTGGGCAAGTGAACAGCACGGAGAAAGAACTACATGGCTTTGGCAAACTGACGAGCTAGAAAGTATGACTCACCCTCAGCTAGCCTATGCATATAGTGGGACCAGTTCCATCAGCCCCCGATACTGGCATTAATCTCCTTCTGTGCTGGTCAGCTGTGACCTGTAATTATAAGCTGAAATAAACCCCTTGTTTCCCCAAGTTGTTTGAGTTATGTGTTTATTACAGCAGCAGAAAGATATGAAACTAACAGTGAGCCTGTTGGTCTACTTTGTAGCTCACGGAAGTCATGAGCATCATGGACTTGTTTTCTCGCATTACATTTTGGAGTAACTTGTAATGCACCCATGTGCCTGATATTCCCCTAAGAGGCCTCATGTTGTCATATGATGTTAAGCACAGTCTGCCAATGCTGTGGGTTCCAAAACCACTTTCCAGTCTATCTTCCCAGAACTCCAGACTCTGAAATCCAGTTAGTCAAGTGTTTAACTCTCTGTGCAGACACTTAGTAAGCATTATCTGAACTCCATAGAAGGCAGAAAGCTTGGTATCAGCCCTTAACCTTTGGCCTTGCTCCTTGCCTTTTCTTCATCGCTGTTCGCATTCCATTTTTCCCGTCAGCACTCCAGTAGCTTTGTTTCTTTGCCCCTAGAATGGTGTAGAATGCCAGAATAAGCAGATTCTATCCCTTTTATCTCACAACCTTCTTTCTAAGCACAGTTGAGGCCTCTACTGGTCCCCTGTCATGTGGCACACTCCACAGTGAAGCTCGTAGCAAGAGAGGGAGGGAGAGAGGAAGAGAGGGAGGGAAGGAGGGAGAGAGGGAGGGAGGGAGGGAGGGAGAGACCTTTAAAAGCTAATCGTGGAAGTAATGCATCACCACTGTCTTGCTCTATTAGCCACCAGCTCAAGGACTGGACCATATTCCAGGGAAGGCGATCAGACATAGGCATGAGCCCCTCAGGCATTCTGTGAGAATGTGCCTACCTCATGGCCCCACAGTAATCATTCTAAACCTACATCATCTTGTATTCCTCCTTAAAAAGCCCAGTGGTTTTTGCTGCACCAGAGAACGAAATATGATTTCTTATGATTTTTCAGAATATTGCCTGTCCAACCCTGCCTAGCTCTCTTAGCTACTTATTTTGAAATTTTTGCCTGTCCATTTCACTCCAGCAGTCCTGCCTTCTCGCCCTGTTCTTAGAATTTTAACATGTACTCCTTCCCCGGGGCTTTGCAAAGGTGTTCCACCTCATGCACCTCCTTCCCTCTGGTTTATCTGACTGGGGCTTCTCCATTTCAAGGTCAAATAGCTCTGAGAATAATATAGAGACTCGAAAGAAGTTGCATGTTCAACTAAGTGGGCAGAGCTCTCTCTCTCTCTCTCTCTCTCTCTCTCTCTCCCCCTTTTCTTTCATAAGTAGACTGGATGGACTGGTTCTGTCTCAGATTCATTCAACCTCTACCTTCAGTGAAATTTCCCAATAGACAGTTTTCATTACTAAGTCTACAACAATAGCTAATAGTTAGTTATATGGTACTCACAAGGGACCAATTACTATTTCAAATGTTTTATGTTCACCAACTCATTTAATCATCATAGAAAAGATACATAGAAAAGAAAGACACAGAGACACTAAGGAAGTTGCTCTAGACCAGCTACTAAGTAGGAAAGGTAGTTTCAATTTGTAGCCTTCATTAAAACAACCGTGTAAACGTCCACAAAATTCCCCACTGGTGATTCAACACAGACCGGGCTGATTACCAGAAGTGTAGATTCCCCATCAGTCATCAGGAATACTTTTTTCCAAAAACACACCGAACTCATACTTTGACAATTTGCTTATTGTCTTCATTAAGTGTGTTTCTACAGTTTTAGTGACCAGGTTCCAATCTCTGAGAGAGAGAGAGAGAGAGAGAGAGAGAGAGAGAGAGAGAGGGAGAGACAGTTAATGTAAAGAAACATGTTCTCTAATATGCTCTTTGAAGCTACCATTTTACCCAGGGAAATGATTCTGTCTCTAAATATCTCTGAATTGCCTCGGGCCTGGAGTCCTGGGATAGCTTTGTGAAGTTTTTCTGTGCTTTTGGCAGGAAGTGAACAACCGTTAGCTGGATTCTGACCTAAAAAAATACTCCCTTGCTCCAAAGATGCAATTGACACCAGGATACAGAGCCCCATACCTCCTTGGCTGTGACAGCATGGGCTTACTGTGTAACTGCTTTATTTATTATTTATTATATAACTGCTATTCTGCCCCGGGTGGAACTGTACCCACGGCTATAGGCCCATTTTGTCCCCTTGCAAGCTTGTCTGCACGCATGTTTTGAAATTCAGTTAGTAATTTTTCAGAGAAGAAATTTCTCCTACCCGGACAATGATCAAAAGGACTGTGTGGGTTGCCGAGTGTAGGATGGAATAAACACCACCCAGCTTCCTCGTCCTTCTTAGCTGAAAGGGAACTGCAATGTCTTGAGAGTCAGAGAGAAAGCAGTGACCAAATAGAAATGATTTACTTAGAGCTATCCAGGCTTCCCCTGGGAGATCTGTCTGGAAGCAGTCTCCGCAGGGAGCCAGGCTCTTTGGCTGACTGCTCACAGAGGCCCCACCGACGCCATTTTCTAGGGTACGTGCTGTCTCCAGGTAGAGAGAATGCTATTTTTTGTTCAAGCCAAACATCCACCTGAACAAATAGCAGATGTTGATGAATATTAATTTGTGCTTAGATTAATGCTTCAAAGTGTCAATTTAATTTCTGTTTTACTATTCAGCCCTTGATTGTAATGAGCTGCTTCAGGATGTGGGGAGCATACACCTGGCTCCGGATGGGGCTCCCCGGAGGTCTCCAGGGAGAGGAGCTAGGTCCTTGGGTTTTTATCTCTTTGCAATGGGACAAATTTCAGTGGAGTCTCTGTTTCCTTCAAAGGCACTCAGATGTGCACTGTCCTGGTAGAGATCTGGGGTGGGGGATAGAGAGGGGGAGAGAGAGAGAGAGAGAGAGAGAGAGAGAGAGAGAGAGAGACAGAGAGAAACTTTTTTCAGGAGAAAGCAGCTAACTGAGCAAATACCCAAGCTGTGCTCCACATACAGTTGAACTATTATGCTACACACCACTAATCGACTATTAACCCTATCCCACAGTCCACTTCTGCAGTTGACTTTTTAGGTTTCTGAGAAATTTATTTCTATTTCATGCCCTCATAAATATATGAAGTATGGGGACAGAGCCAGCCTTTGGGGTCAGGTACATGAGAGTTAAGTCCTGGTCCCCAAGGACTATGGCTTTCGCTGACTTAGGCACGTTGTCCTGCCACGCCTCTGAGTCTTATTGCCCTCTTCTGTGAAACAGGACTGTGCAGGCAGCTGACTAACACGCTATGCCCTGTGCCGAACGAGGAATGGGCCCCAAGAACCTTCAGCAAATGAGTTTCTCTTCTTCCATTCCCTGCGATGGTTCTCAACTCATGCGAAAGAGGTAACTTCTTTCTCACTCTGGCTTTAGAGATCCCTCTACCATTAATGCTTATTATTCTATGTTGACCAGTTTTCTGATTCTTGGCCTGTCTTACAGCAACAGATTGATAAGCAAATGTGATGTAAGTGCTTCTATTTCAAGGTCCTGCTAGAAAAAATGTGATTGTCGTGGTTTTTTTAAAGACTACTGACACCATATTCTATATTTGTCTGGATCCGCATTGACCTTTGTTGCTCTCCTGACAGTTGGATCTCTATTACAAAAAATTACTCCTGGTATCCCAGCCTCCATCTTGCCATTTTATCTTCTCCCGCCTCCCACTCTGCCCACATATCCACAGACACGAAGCTATATTCACTCCGACCGTAACCAAGAGAATCATGCCAGTGTGTGGGTTGCAAGAACCGGTGTACTCTCCGTGAGCTGCTGATGGTTGATTCAGCACAATCCATGGATTCCCACTTCCATGAAGATTTCTGTCTGTCACATTAGTTTCTCATTTGTTTAAAATAACAGAAATGTATTATCTTAGAGTTGTGGAGACTAGAAGTCCAAAGTCAAGCTGTACCCTCTGAAGGTTGCAGTGTGGAGTCCTTTCTTGTTGCCTGTTCAGTTTGTGGAGGTGGTTGTCCATCCTTGGCATGATTTCAATCTCTGTCTTCCCACATCTTCCCTTGGTGTGTGCCTGGTGTCCAAATCTCCAGGGCTACTGGGTTAGACCCTGTACCGATGACCTTATCTTAGTTGGTTAACGTGACAAAGACTCTTTCCCCTCCTCCATTTTTTTGTTTAAATTAAAATCATTTTTTGTGACGTACTTGGCTTGGAACCTGTAATAGTTACTCTTAACTATTGCTGTGAGAGAATACCCAAAGTCAAGCAACTCAAGGGAGATTTATTCAGCTTACGGTGCCAGAGAGGAGATATAATCTCCCATGGTAGAGGTGGCATGGCTGGCTGGCCAAAGCTGGATGAGGCTACGTCACTGCAGACATCTGGGAGGCTGAGAGCTTGCAAAACTGCTTGATGCAAAGGCAGACTTCTCCTGAAGTAGGGTGGGACTAGTCTACTTCAAGGCCCATCCCTTGTGACTGCCTTGCCTCAGCAAGGCTCCACCTCAAGGTGCCATGACCTTTCCAAACACATGAGACTGTGGACATTTCAAACCATGACAGGACCTTAACATTGCTTTCTACACAAAACAGTTGTAAAAAATGTCTTAATTCCTCCCTCACCCCCCAGGCTTCTGAGCAATTCTTTTGCCTTGTCTGAACTCCAATGGAAAACAGCAAAATGCTTCACCATTGAGTCTTTATTCATTTCTTTTATTCACAAAAATTGCTATTTGACTTTTGCAAGGTGCCTGGTTTGGTGCTATTACTTGGAACATCTATTATCATTCGTATTTTGCAAAGGAGAAAGACAAAGTTCTAACGTGCTGTTGCAATCCGCTTGCATGGTTGCTGATAAATGACCATCACACAGCTTAAGGGAACAAGGAGTTTACTTTCTTACGACAGTCCTGTTACAGTTCATAGTCCAGCTTGACAGGAGAGCATGCACCAACACCAGAGCTGAGGGAACTGGCCACCATAACAGCTGAGAGATGGACAATCCTTACTTGCCAGACCAGCATGTCTGGCCAAGTATACAGAAGGATGCCAACTCTCTCAGTCAGCTCTCTGTGATTTATCCAGGGCCTAATCCCACCCACCATGGCCTGGGTCTTCCCCAGCAGCCAGACAATCTCCTTCAGGTTTGCTCTGAGCTTAACTCAACCATCAACTCTCTACACCTGTGCCCAGAGCTCAAACCCTCAAGAGTCAAGTTGACACCTGTGCTTAACTGACACGTGCCGAGAAGGTTGTCATTACATCACACACGAGTATCTAAGGTTGCATTTGAATGGACAGTAGCCTACTTGGAGTCTTTTCATTGGGTCAAAGCTGTATTGATCCACCAACAACCTTAATTCTTGTTCTACTACTCCCCCTTCTCGCTTGAACCCAGACCTCTGGCCTGCCCTTCACCTCTGCCTTCTCACTTAGGTTCTCTGGTCACTCTGGCTTTCTCTGGGTAGTTCAGTGACTTTGCCTTGACTTTTACCTTCAGCCCAGCTATTCTGGTTCCCACTGGCTGCTTTCTTCCCTGTCCTCTGTTTTGTTGCCTTTCAGTGACCTTTCCCTGCCCCTCTCCTTTCAGGGCCACCCATTTTGTTCTCATGATTCTTTAAAGATGGCGACATCCCTTGACCCAGTTGCCATTCACCGTGTGCGCCTAAGTGGAGCTGGAAGCCTCTGTCCTTTACGTGTACACTTTCTGGACATCAACATAGCTCCTTACCACTTTTGCTTTACGGGTCTCATGGCTTCTGATGTGTTTTTAAGTGACCTTAAAACGCCACGCGGAGCTGGAACACAGCCCTGCTCCGGGCCTCTGCGTTCCTTCCAAACACAGCACTGGTCCCCTGGAGAATTGTGCTTGCTGGTTCCCAAGAACTTAGAGATGCCTTTTAGTGAAAGTTACCGTACTGTGCTTTTTCAATGAAACTTAAGGGAGTTAGGTGTCCAACTGCTTTTCTAAGAAGCTCAGTGCCCTGTCTGAGAGAGCTGGTGGAACTCATTTTAAAGATCACCTGGCTGACAGTACTGCTTGAAAGAAAGCCTGCCCTGGGAATGGAAACGCACAGCCTATATTTAACTTCCACAAAGTCAGATAAGGTTATTCCCTTGATAAAATGAAAAGAAATACCCACCTTCAGGATCCATATTTTCTTCTGCCTCGATGATTCCTGCCCACGTTCTTATCTCTCTTCTTACTCTTTAGGTGCTATATATATACTGGGAAGTGTCAACTCCAATTTCCTTGTCTGGACGCCTGGCCAGGGTTCCAGATCTATATTTTTAGCTACCTGCTATCTGCTTGGATGACCTGGAGACACCTTCGGCTCACCTGTCCTCTATCCCTTCTTCTTTCTTCCCTTTCTAGCCTGGATGTTGGTTTTGACACTGATCGAATCCTCCATGACCCAATCAACGCATCATTCATTGTCCCTTCTAGGCCCAATCAGTTAAAGGTCACTGCTATATTGATATCATACTCAGAAATACTCATATCTTTTTCTTCAGATCCTTCTATTCCACATTTCTCACCGAACACTGGCCATTTTTAGCCTGTGTTTCTCTCCAGTCCCTTTGTGTGACAATCTAAAGAATCATCTTGAGAAAAGTTAAACTTGATCACACGGTTATTTTATTTTTTCTATTCTTGACATTTTCATATATAAATACAATTAATTTATGTGGTTTCACCCCTTACTATCTAATAATTCCATCCCCTTCTTCTGTTCCATTTTCTCCTTTCCAGCCCTACATTCACATCCTTCTATGTGTGACCCACTGGGTTTCATCTGGGATATTTTTGTTGGCAGGTGTCTAAGTACTTGCTAGGGGCATAGAATACTCACCAGAGGGTAGATCGTTGAGTAAATAAACTCCCCTTCTCTTCTTTGACATTAACATTCAAAAGTCTCTCAGGGAAGGTGCAGCATTTCTTGAGGTCTTCACTGATCCATGGCAAAATATTGATAGCCAACTATTGTGCAGATCTTGTGAAAGTGGATGTCACCACACTGAGTCCTGGTCTATGACAGCCCCATCATGAACAGCAGATACTGTCTGGCAGCATCTCTCCCACCTTCAGGATCTTACATTCTTACTCTTCCATGGGGTTCCCTGAGCCTTGGGGGTGATGATAGTGGTGATTCAGTGTCTAGTTTAGAACTTAGCACTCTACAGTCAATTATTCCCTCCACTTCAGTCAGTTGTGGTTCTGTGTATTAAACACCTTCCACTGCAAAAGGATGCTTCTGGTCAAGTGCTGAGAGCTTTTCTTATCTCTGGGTATAATAATAAATATTTAGATGGCAGTTTGCTATCAAATTCCTACAGTTAAAACTTAGCAATTTATTCCCATATAGAGTCTATGATATCCCCTTCCACAAGGTATTTGGCTTGGTTTATAATACCAGGCATGTATATCCTGATGAAAAGAAGCCCTTAAATCCAATCAGAAACAGTTGGTTGCTCTTGTACTACACATGCCACCATTGCACCAATGGAAACCTCTTTCCAGAGTGATTGTTATAGTTTGCAGCATTCATAGCTGGATGAGACTGTTGATTGGTTTCTTTCCTCCCCTAGTATCCTGTATCGGGCCTTCTGACAGTGGAAAGGCTGGCCCACAAGGAGAAAGCGTTCATATCCATTCCAGCTTGTATTCTCCAGTCCTGTGATCCTTGTGTGTGGTGTCTTAATGCCAGTTTCTGAAGGGCAACCGAGAGCAATATCAAATGCCTATATTGTTTTGGGAGCATTTGAGGCTTCTCTGATCAAATTCTCATTGGGAAGTATCACATATCTGGCATGGAAAGTTTATTTAATTGCCTGTGGCTTCTGATAAAAAGCATCTCAAGCAATTTCTACTTTTCTCTCTTCTTCCCCTCTCTGTGTTCCCTTGTGTAAGGTATATCCATCAAACAAACACTTTTTAAAATTCATAATTTTGATAAAGTTATAATGTAGAAGGTTTCTGTTTGGTTGTATCTTACATCTGTAGTGTTAATTTTAGTTCCCATTTTCTGCTATATCCTGTTGCCTTATTACCTTCTCCCCCCCCCAATTTTTTTTCCTCTTATTAGTTTCCTTTTTACCTTCTTACCTCCTGGATCATAGCTTTCTTGCTTTAAAACTGTTGTTATATTTCTAATTTCCATATATTGTCATTCTGGACTTTCTCAAATTTGACTTTAACTTACCTTACTTTCTTTGAGCCTTGTCTCTATTCCTTCTCTCCAGTCCCAAACATGCTAAACCCCTGTTGAGGTAGAAAACACCAAGTTCTTTACCTTTTCCTTGGATTTTCCTTAGTGTGGGATGCTCTTTTCTCCTTTTTTGAAAATGATGGGTCTCTTCTCATCTTCATGATCTATGTAGTTGTTGGTAAAATTAGTAGTTGTTCCCTAGCCAAAATTGGTGACTATTGTTAGCATTGTGTTCTATGACAGATATGTCAACTTATAGAACAAAAGATTCACTGATATTCACAGTTTCTGGTCTGTGAGCTGTGGGTTCTCCTGCTTTTGAGCCTGTGGGAACACAGGAATGGAAGACTGTGAGATGGAGGAAACCTGCACTTCAGTGGTGAGACAAGGAGCAAAGAGAAGGGAGAGAAAGGAGCTGGTATTCTACAGCCCCCAATGATCTAAAAACCTCCCACTGGGCCCCACTTCTTAAAGGTTCCACCACCTCCTAATGTGCTTCTCTGAGATCCAGACTTCTAATATATGGGGCTGTGGGAAGCATTTCAGTACCAACCACACAGTAGCCCTTCCTGTTGGATACCTATGACACCTTGTACATAGCTACATAGGTAACTATAATCTGCCCGTTTTCTCATCTGTCCATGTTTCAGACTGTGACCTCTGCAGAAAAACCATGGGTGTTTGTTGAAAGTTGCTTCTTTGCAACATCTCACTTGGTTCTAAGTGTTTTTATCTTATTACCTTCTTCTCCATCTTTATTCCCTTCTTAGAGAAAAATCTTAGGTAATGTGTACAAAGATGCTTAGCATTTAAAAGAAAGGTGCCAGGAAATTATTGAGCCATAAAAAGAATGAAATCCTGTAATTTCTAGCAAAGTGGATGGAAATAGGTGTTCTTCTAGCGAAATAATTCAGGCACAGAAAAAAAGTCACATGATGTCACTTGTACTAGAAAGCTGGGAAACATATCTCAGGGAAATAGAGAATTATATGTTGCTATTACAGCTAGAAAAGGAGAGGGATAGAAAGAGAAGAAAGAAGGTTTGATTAAAATGGGTAACAAATACATAGAAAGGAAGAATCAGTTCTTTACTATGGTAGAGTAACAGTAGCTTGAATAATTTATTGTATTTCTTATAAAGAATTAGAAGGAGGCTAGGGTTGAAGCTCAGTGGCAGAAAGCTTACCTAGCATATGTGAAGCACTGGGTTTGTTCTACAGCACTGAAATTAAAAAAAGAGACCCTCAAACCAAACAATGAAGAACAAGTAGCTAGGACTGAGGGGCTCATAGTTCCCTGATGCAAGGAAATGATTTGTACTTAAGATAATATAAATACTAATTACCCTGATTTGATCTTTACATGATATGAATAGGTGAGTAGGTTTACATTGACTAAACATGCAACACCATAAATATGTACTATTATTGCAATTAATATGCTTTTCTTTTTAAAGTGGTAGGACCAAGTTACTGGTTAGTAAGTAATCTTCTGCCTTGGGCAGCACAGGTGCTGGGGAATGGCCACAACATGTTTCTGAAATCCTCAGTCACTCCCAAAAGGTACAAGGTCTATCCATGTAGTGATTCGTGTATGACCCATCACTGTAGAATACGACAGTGACTTTAAGTCCCAAGAGACAAGGCAAGTTTCTCACAAGGATGTTGTGACCCAGGGAGTCCCACCATCCCCTCTCTGATACAGCCAGCACACGCCAGGATGATTTTTGGCGGACTGCAAGGATGTACACTGTCCAATGCATATGTGCTATTTCCTTTTAGTGTCTGATGGAGAGAGACAGGCAACAGAGTAGAGAGGCACATCTTTAGCATTTGATTCAGATCCCTGGCAGATTCATTCATTCTTCCATTCATTCATCTATCCATCCATTCATCTTTCCTTCATCATGAAACGATTCTTAATGTACTGTCTGTTTCTGGGACTCTATGGAAGGTCTCCTTGCTGCTTTCTGTTGTGCCATGCTCATGCTAGGTTCGGCTGAAAATGGTCTTACCTTCAGTTCTTTCACACGGAGGCCAGGGGATGCATTTGCCTAAATTGCTTCGCTTGGGTTCAGTTCTCAGGCTGGAGGTTTTTCAGTGGCAGCTAATGGTTGTCATAGGGAGCAATGAAAAGGGCTCTTGGACATGCTTCTTTTTAAGCGTCCAGGGAACATTTCTGGTTCTGTAAAGATTGCTTTCACAGAGCAATTTTAGCCATTATCAACTGAGAATGAAACCTACTTTACAAAATTAAATTAGCCGGTCTTTCCTCCCAGATTCATTTTTCCTCCTTCAGTGTGAGAAACCCATCTCTATTTAGCTGGCCACATAACCTCTCCTACCTCGTTGTTCAAATCATTTAGTAAAATAAAAGGGCTTTAAAAAAAAAAGGGAGGTTGCGAATATAAACACGAGTGCAATTAAGATCTCAACTCCATTACATTAATATAACTACTTTGCATGGAGTTCATTATGGTGCGCATCGGGGTTTTAATGTTTTCTCCTGTTCACGGCATCCTTAGTTAGAAGGAAACATCATCATGCTATCAGAAACAATTGCCTCTTAGGTTGGAAAAGAGTTTGAAGATTTCATGGTGATTAATTAAACTCACACTCGATAAAGTAGGAAGAACCAAACAGTTGTTCTTCAAATTGACAGCATATTCGGTGAACAAAAAAGATTTATAGTATTAAATTTAAATTTTCCTGATATAATAAAGTATTGTGGAAATTATTCATTTTCCTATTTGCTGGAAATGTGGTGAGCCCTTCTGTTTCTGTCTTTTTTTTTTTTTTCTATGTGAAAAGAGAGGCACAAACAAGAATGAGGGAAACGTAAGGAAGGGAAACTTAATGAGCAAGCTCAGGCTTGATAATACAGATAAAAGCCTTTATTTTCTCTTCATTACCCTCAGATTATTTCCTTCAAACATTTTATCAGACACTTCTTTGCAGCCAGTTCTGAATGAATGTTGCCTTCATGAGGAGGGGCTGGACCTCTTTCTCCCTGAGTAAGAGCCTTCCAGGAAATCACTCTCCACAAAAGGTGCTCCTGACTTCTCCTTTCACCTCCTGTGCTGAGCCTAGCCCATGTTCAGCTCTCCTTCAGGAAATAACCATTGTCAGCCCGGAGAATGTGAGGCAAGCCACGCCAGTGGCACCTGAAACCTGTAACTAGCGTGTCTGAAAAGGGAGTAATCAGCTCTGTTTTGAAGAACGTCCTGGTTCAGCCTCCCCTCTTCTCTCCCTCTCCCTCTGTTTTGCCTTAGCCTTGTTTGGTCTCCCTGGGTTATGCTTCCCATCTGTGCTTCTCTGGGTGTCTTCCTCACTCCTCAGCCAGCACATCCATTTCTTCTCTCTGACTACCACCCCTGCATCCCGGCCCCCCTCCTATGCTACTGCTCCTCCCCACCCCCATATCTACCCCCTCCTCTTAAATGCAATCAAGATCCTTGAAACCAAATAAGGAGTGATGGAGCACATCTCTGGAGAGTGTCTTATATTAACTGGAAAGACTCCGGAACTGCTATTAATGGATAAAGGCAGCTCCCCGGGGTTAGCCAGTGTTACTAGGGCAGCACATTCAAATAGTCTTTGTCATTGGGAAATTCAGCAAAGCCTCCAGCGACGGAGGAGAGGCGCTTTCCAAGACTGCAGCAGGATCAGTGGGATGCTTAAAAAGTTGTTTCTTTTGCTATTGCCCTTGTCCACATGCCAAGCTGTAACTTGCGGGGAGCCCCAGAGCTAGCAAGCATGACAGGCCTGAGGTGACCAGCCATGTAACTAAACCTTTCTTACCTTCATGAGAAGTTTTCCTCCTTGAGATGTCCCCATTGTTTGATTGCAGAGAGCTCAGCCCAAAGCAGGGCATGAAACCCCTTACCCCACAGTACAGAGACCATCCTAGAAGAATGTTGCCAGATTGTGTCTCCTAGACATGACAGAGCTGCTGTACCCCTGAACTCACTGCAGCTGTGGTTATATCCATAAAGCCTGAGAAAGCCTGTTAACATTTCATCATGGAGGCGAGAAGACCTCATGATGAACCGCTCCTCCCTGAGGGGCTGTTGAGGCTTAAGCAGGCTTTGGGAAAGGGAGTTTCTTTTGTGCTCCAATAGGTGCTCATGTGCCAAGGCAGGCAACCCAGATGAACTCAACGACACACACACATACACACACATACACACACACGGAAGAGGTAGAATGGCTGGGTAGGAGTTTTTAACAGGATGAGGAGGGGCACATTAGATTGAGTAATATAAAGTAAAGCTCATTAAATTTATTGTATGAAACTGTCAAAAGATTAAACACTTATACACATAAACACACAGACACAGACAAAATCCCCTGCTTTGTGTGCATGTGTTTGTATATACATGTGTGTGTGTGTGTGTGTGTGTGTGTGTGTGTGTGTACAAGGGTGCACTTGAGTGTGTGTGCCTGTGGAAGTACAAAGGTGACATCAGGAATCACCCTGGATTGCTCTACATCTTTGTTATTTTTGGTATGGGGTCTCCCAGGCTCTGTCTTCCAGGACTAAAATTGCAGGCCTCCTTTCATATCTCCCTCGCATTTTTACAAGGGATCTTGGGATCTAAGCTCAGGTCTTTTTGCTTGCAAGGCAAAAGCTTTAACCACTAAGCTCTCTCTCTCTAGCCTATGAATCCCCTACTTTGGAAGAAAGTGCTTTTGCCCATGGGAATGGTAGCTGTCTGGTTGAGAGTCTAACAGGCTGAGACAATGATTTTCACACCCGTTTTCTGGAGTTGTGCAGGCTTGAAAAGCATGATTACTGAATCTTCCTGTAGAGACAAAGTGATAAAGTATGACACAGATGTAATTGATTTGACCACTTGACCAGACTCCTTTTCTGAACTCTTGAAAAATGTCTAGAAGGAACGTCTACCGTACCCCGGGGCCCACATGCTGCCTCGTGACTTGTGCAGCTTCCTCTATAGTCTCTCAGATCTTGTTTTACAGACTTCAAGGGACTCAGAATAATCAATTTAAAAGTAATTTATAAAACAAGTCCTAAACCAGGGTTTTAGCTTTGTCCCTCTTCCAAGAACAGAAACCAAGAGTTGAAAATGCTCTGGAGTCCATCTGGGAGGAAATTAATCAGCACAAAAACATATCCTTTTCATGTTTTTCAGTCCTTGGCTTCGAAAGAACCACAAAACCTATTCAGCTACAAACGTGGTTGTTAACTATTAGGCAGCAAGTGCTGATGAAGAGCCGGGATCCTTTGCCCTTAAAGGGATGACAGCCTGCGAAGACCACAGATTTCATGAGGCTCGTCAGATGCATGTCATTTCTCTTCCCCCCTAGCGACTCACCTTCTGACTCTAACTTTCACCTTGATGTGAGGATTTTCTAAGAAGCATGAACAAATATCATGGAAATCCTTTCTTACCTGGGGTGGTTCAGTGTCTTTCTGTTTGTTTAGGTATTTCTTGGAAGAGGAAGTAGTGGAAGGAGTGTCTTTGCACTTCTGAACACCTTGTGTTACAAGCCTGACCAAGAGATGTTTGTGGAAAGACTGAGGGCTTACATTGTTGCTGAATTACTGTTATCAAAGTGTATTTTATTTTGGGTTCTATGAACTCTTCCGGGAAGGGAAGAGTCTCATCTTTGTGATCTCAAATAATGTGTGCTCACAAAACTCTTGTAGTTATAAATTTCATACTCCTTTTTTTGGCCAGGAAGGGAATATTGTTTGTCTTCTGTACCTGTGGGCTCAACATCCATGGATTCAACTAATATCAGACTGAAGATACTTAGAAAAGAATCATATGTGTATTGAAGATATAAAAGCTATGTTTCTTGTAACTATCCCCTAAACCATACTGTATAACTATTTATTCAACATTACATTGCATTTAGCATTATGAGTAATCTAGGACTGACAACGTGTATGCATGAATGTGCATAGGCTATATTCAAGTGTGATTTTTTTATAACAGACATTCTTGGATTGGACTATCTGTAGGTGGGTATCCCTGGAACTAATCACCTGTGCATTTCCAGAGATGACTGGGCTTTTCTCTTTGCCCATCACTGACACTCCAATGCTTGTAGCGTTGTTGTGAGAAAGTGGGTATCCTCCAGTATCTGAGTAGCTGAACAAATTCCCAAGTAGCAATGCTTCTGGCCCAGTGTTCTGTGCTGAAGCATCCTTTCTGACGTGAATCCTGAGCATGAGTTAAATAAGCAGCATTTTTTCTTTTCCTGTCAGCTGTGAAATGAAGATGTTGGCTGCCTTCTGGCTTCCTGTAAACATTTCAGAGCATGCCCCTCTCCTGCTTTCCTGCTTGCAGAGACTGTATACAAATCTCCTTAGCTGCCAGATCTTTGGTTTTCTTCCTTCTGTTTGGCATCTCCTTGCAAACGTCTCATGGTTTCTTCATGATGCTTACTATTGTCCGCATGCTGTGCTGGGCTCAAAGACGGTAGCTGGATTCTAGTGCCCTTGGATGCTACTGCTATGAGTGGCCTCTATATTTGTTTTAATGTGTGTGTAATGAGCATGTATATGTATTCAAAGATCTGTGGGCACACATGCATGTATGGGTGTGCACATTAGATGTTCATGCATGTGGAAGCCTGATGTCAGAAATCTTCCTTGACCACTTCCCATTTTCATTAAAGCAAAGTCTCTGAATTGAACCAAGAGCCCAATGATTTGTCTCAAACCTATGGCCAGCTGCTCTGGGAATATTGCTTCTGCTCCCTTTGTGCTGGAATTGCAGGTGGGGCACCATGCCTGCCCAGCTCTGAAATGAGTTCTGTAGTTCTCATTTCCAATCCTTATGTTTGTGCAAAAAGTGCTTTAACCACTGAACTATTTCCTATCCCTTTTACTTCTTGACAGTGACTGTATTAGTTTGTGTAACAAAATATCTGGATAAAGCAACTTAGAGAAGGAAGGGTTTGTTATAGCTCACAGTTTGAGGAGTCCATCATATAAGGAAGGCATGGTGGTAAGAGCCTGAAGCTTCTGGTCACACTGAATCTTTGATCAGGAAGCAAGGAGAGAGAAATGCTCCTGATTAGTTCCTGTTACCTTTCTGTTGCTGTGATAAAAATACTCTGACCCAAGTAACTTAAGAGAAGGAGGGTTTATTATTTGGCTTTCGGTTCTAGAGGGGATACAGTCCATTGTGGCAGGTATCATAGTATAAATTTGAGGTGTCCCCCATACGCTCATGTGTATGAATCATCAGTTGTTGTTTGGGAAGGTCATGACACCTTTGGGAGGTGGAGCCTTGCTGGAGGAAACCATGTCACAGGGGGTAGGCCTTGAAGTTGGTGTCCAGGAATGGGAGAGGGGGGGAGTCTGCTAGCAGTCTGCTTTTGAGTTGACAGTTTGATTTTTTTCAACCTCCATGATGACTGCAGTGACCTAAGCCTCCTCCAGCTTCATGCCTTTCCTACCATATCTATCCTCTGGAATCTTAAGTCAAATAAATCTCCCTTTAAGTTGCTTGTGTATGATGCTGTCCCAGAGTAACCAGTACAGCCGGAAACATAGTAGCAGGCAGGCAGAAATGTCATGGCTGCTGGAAAAAAAGGGGCCTGACTGCTACCTTGAAGTCATACTCAGGAAGCACAGAGAGCAAACCACAGGAAGTGAAGCTAAATTATCAAATCCCAAGCTCCCAAACTGCCATGTTTTGAAGGTTCCATTACCTTCCCAAACAGCACTACCAGCTGCAGTCTAAGTATTAAAACACATGTGGGGGACAAATCACATTCAAACCAAGACAGTTTCTCCCTTTCTCATATTTTCTGGGACCCTAGGCCATGGGATGGTTCCACCTACAGTTAGGGTAGGTGTTCCCAATTCACTTACCATAGTCTAGGTAATCCTTCACAGACATACATAGATGTCCAGATCTTGCCGATTTGACAATTGATACAAACCATTACAGGGATCTAGCACCTTAATCCTACTTTTTTTTTTAAGTACCCCATTCCCTTCCCTCCCTCCACCCCTCCCTGGATCCCCTTGCTCCCTCCCCACCTTTTCCCTTTCCTTTCCCCCCCTCCCTTCTCTCAGTGTCCCCCCACTCCATTCCTGGAGCATCCTATAGTGTGCATGACAAACTTCCCTCTGGGTCCTCCTCTCTGATAAGGTGTAAGGACTCAGTGGCATTGCCTAGAGATCTTTTTTTGTGTGTGTGTTCCCCTTATGGGGAACACTATTGTGGCTGTTAATCCCTTGCCTCTAAGGATCGTAGTGCCTGTGTTCCATGCTAGACTTTGGGGGTTCAATGATATGTTGGTCATTGCGCAGGTCATGCAAAGTCCTATTATGATTACTTTGGCCCTAACTTGTATGGAGTATCTTGCATATCATTGCTCCTCCCCATCTTTAGGTTCTTATAATCTTACCACCCCCTCTTCTGCAAATTTCCCTGAGCTTTAGGATGGGGAGAGATTAGGCTGGCCTGGTTCCAGGTGGTTGATGTAGAGTCTCTAATTTTCCGAATTATGGTTTGTTGATTTTTTTTCAGTTTTGCTGCTCCTGCACCATCCTTGGCTCCATCCTGATGGGGTATTAGATGTCACCCCCTGGGATGGAGAGCGAGTCCTGTCCCAGGCGGATGGGAGTGAAGGACAGAGGACACTTCTCTTTGGCCCATTTTCTTGACAATAGTCCAGGTCCCCTAACCTTGCACTGTATCCCTGAAATAAATTATAGCTTCCTTAAGATGAGTTGCTATAATCTGACTCTACCTTTCTTAGCTGGAAATAGGAAAAGACTGAGCTGATTCTTTAAGATAAGCATCTGTCCTTTCTAGGTTCTAGGACATGTGGCTAAGCCCTTTATATGCCCAGATGCACAGAGGGTGACAATCAGAAAGTTCTCATGCTGACTGTCCGGTCCATGCTCTGCGTGCTGACTT
Source organism: Typhlomys cinereus (assembly GCA_023101885.1). Taxonomy (NCBI): domain Eukaryota; kingdom Metazoa; phylum Chordata; class Mammalia; order Rodentia; family Platacanthomyidae; genus Typhlomys; species Typhlomys cinereus. Next base: position 2,919,802 of record JALPQD010000259.1, read on the forward strand.
CTGCAGGAACTAAAAGATCCTGTAAGGAACCTTCTTGGGATAAGAAACTCATGAGAATGCTTGCTTTGTCATTAAAGATAAAACTAAACCAACAAAATAGTTACTTGTGTGTGAGTGCTGTCTGGGCCAAGAAACAAAGAGATTCATCTGGCGCTTACTTTTAAAGTCATGTCACCACCCCAAACATTCTTCTCCAGAGATAGAACAGCTTCGAGGAAACAGCAACCAAGGTTTTGGAGAGCAACTGGCAGAGCTAGCACTTTGTACTGACTACTTCATCTCTGTCATGGTCCAGATCTCTCTTGAAATCTTGGCAAGGCCTATCATTTGGTGAGGATTTGCCGAATGAGTTGAGTTGGCAGACAGACCTTTTGCCTATCCTGATGCCTCCAAATGTCTCCCAGGGACCATGTACACAGAGCATGGACCGGACAGTGTTGAATGGGGAGGTTGCTTCTTTCCTCCCAGTTCCTATGCTAAGTCAGTTAAGTTCTCCCTGCTATTTTATTTCTAGCTTCTAGTGAAAGCAAGTTTCTGGTATGTGCCATTTCCCTTTTGATTTCAAGCAAGCAACCCTGAAAGAAGTGACATTTTATACTGTCTGACAAGAACTGGGAAATAATTAATTTGGAAAAGTTCATAATGAAAATTACTACAACAGGAAAAAGTATGGTGTAGGGGGAAACCAATAGGTGGAAAGCATATTAAATGAGTTAATAATACTTGAAAAGCACATAATCAACAGCAAATAAGCACTTGGTAAATGAAGACATGAAATATTATTGCTGTTATTGCTATTATTAAACTTTAAAATGTCATACAGACTGGGCTGTTATTTCCTAATCTAGTGAAATTTTCATACTTTAAAGAATTTTTTTTACATATTGGAAGTCCCCCAAATAAAACATGGAAATACTCTTGGCTTGAGGTTTATTCTATTTAACACCTTTCAATAGGGCAACATCTGGATGTTATCATGGCTTGGCAAGATGAGATGCCGAAATTACAAATTCTGGAAATGCTGCACATTAAGCACTCTTGTCTTTGCCTGTAATTGCCTTAAAGATATAAAAGAGCCTGATTGTAATAACTCCCCAAGTGTAACTATTCTTCATTTCTATTCCACAAGAGAAGATAGCAGGAAGTGGTATCACTGTAAGGGTATAAGTAAGTAGAGAGGAAACTAATCCTTAAGTATATGTGACCAGCATTCCAAGTAAGTACTGAATAACAGCATGAAGGGATTACCAGTAATCTCATATATATCCCTTAACTTATTAATAGGAATAATTGTTGCACTGAGATAAGAACCTCCAACTATTCCAGACTAGGTGGCCCTAGGTCAGGAAACATTTATTATTTATTTCCTAATATCCTGTTCTCTGGTGATAGCAATGGAAATTGGCAGACCAGGTTTCTCCTTGCCAAGCAAGTGAAGTGGTCGTTGCATTTTTAATCTGGATCCTTGGCCTTGACAGGTAAATCTGAAGAGTGCTATTCAGAATGAGATGAGTCGGGCTCTTGGTGACGTGTGTGGGCAAGGGAGCAAGACATGCCAGCCTGGAAATACATTCATTGCCTTGCTACCACAGGCTCTTGAAAGAGAGGTAGAAGTAACAATTTCTGGGAAGACAGAGCAGAGAGAGAAGACATACCTTGAATTCTTTCAGTGTGTATCATCTTATTTTAAAGAATGTATGGAAGGAGTTTGTACTGAGCTAAGAGGATGGAAAGAGCTGAACATTGTTATGACTATGTTTGTTTTATGTTGGGCCCGCCCAGGATTTGCCCCAGGGCATGGCTGAGCACATGGGACTAAAGATGGCGCTGAGGGCAAGGGTCTTGGGCGTAACCTGATCACTTCACAGAGAGCCCTAATTGGCTTTCAGGTATCTACCTGCCCCCTGTGCTGAGTGACATTGAACTTGACCATTAGCACCTGTAGGATGTCTTGACCTTGTGATACAATTGGATGCCTGTTTCACGCCTTTGTGGCCTTTGTCTATGAAAGTTCCTTTTCTCCCCTCAATAAAGAGAGATCTGCTTCTGACAATTTCCCTGTCCTGTGCCGAGTCTCTGGGGGTAGAGGTGGAGACGGGGACGGCTGGAACCTGCTTTCATCACGGCCAGCAGCTGTGTGTTTGAGTGAGTGAATGGATGTGTGAGTGGGAACCGGTTCCCACAGTTTTACCCTTAGGAATCATGAAGATTTTCTTTTTTAATTTTTAACTTTTTTTAAAAATTTTTCTACTTTTACAAGAACATTGGCTATTTATCCCAGCTTCCCTCCCTCCCCAATTCTCTCCATCCTCTCCCTTCCATTCTCTCCTACTCCTTCCCATTGAAACTTTTCTTTTAAAGTTGCGTGTGTGTGTGTGTGTGTGTGTGTGTGTGTGTGTGTGTGTGTGTGGACACTGTGCGCCTGTAGAGGTCTAAGGGTGACTTCTGGAATCGCCTTGGATTGCTTCTACCTCCTGTTTGCTTTGCTCTGGAGTTTCCCATGTTCTGTCTTCCAGGATTAGAAGTATAGGCCTTTGCCATTTCTTCCTGGTGTTTTAAGTGGGCTCTGGAATCTCAAGTCAGGACCTGCTGCCTTTGAGGCATCTGAACCATCTCTCCAGACAGAACTCATGAAGCTTTTTGACTGTTGAGTGGGATACTTATATGTGGTCGCCCAAAGGTGGAGGTGAACTGCGTAAGTATGAGAGATTAGAGCAGGACTGAATCATCCATCCTTGGATGTAGTGAGATAGCATGGCTGTTGTATCACTTTTCTTGTTGTTCTGACAAAAGCAAAATAAGGGCTTATTTTGACTCAGATTGAGAGTGCTGTCCGTCATATGGGAAAAGCCTGGAGGAAGGAACAGTGCATTGCATCTGCAGTCAAGAAGCAGAAAGAGATGAATACTGGTGGTAAATGTCCTTCCTCCTTTTTATTCAGTCTGAGTCCTGAACCCAATGCATGGAACCTCCAACATCTCTTCCTAAGCTAGACCTTTCTGGAAACACACCCCAGACACACTCATAGATGTGTGTTTCTATGGTGATTCTGAGTCCTGAACCCAATGCATGGAACCTCCAACATCTCTTCCTAAGCTAGACCTTTCTGGAAACACACCTCAGACATACTCATAGATGTGTGTGTTTTTATGGTGATTGAGTCCCTTGTCAATTTGACAACAAAATTGTATACCAGTTTTGACCAGCAAAAACCAAGAAGCTTAATCCTTCTTTGGGTCATCTGATCTATGGGGATGATTGAACAGACATTTTGTTTTAGACTAAATGATGTTCTAAATTGGATGTTATCAGATGTCACAATGCAGATTTTTAGTAGAAGTTGACATGATGTGATTTACATTTAGGAAGAGTAAAAGCAATGAAGTAGTAACTAGGAACCACAACAGCAATTTGAATAAGGAAAAGCATAATATCATCTAAAAATAATAAACTTATTGAAGGGTATACCATTAAGAAATATAAAGGAACTCTCGGGAAAATAGGAATAAGATGCAGGAGTAGTTACTGCTTGTAAGGCTGAAGGAGAGCATGCAAAGGCACATGCTTGAAGTTCTGTCAGTACCAGTGCTGTGATCCATCCAATGAGGTCCTGTGAACAGCCGAGAGCCTCACTGTAGAGGTATAGTTGTCATCATCCATCAGGAGGTGTGTTAGTCAGTGTTCTCTAGAGTCATGGCATTCACAGAATGAATATATATATTCTATATATAATATGTATAGGGAATTTAATAAGTTGGCTTATGAAATATGGCCAAGGTAGTCCAATGATTGGAAGGAACATAATTGGAAAATTGGTGAGACGGACATCTGGGGAAGAAGCATGTGGATAAATCTCTCCCAATGGGCGAAGGACACAAAGATATTTGTGTCCCATGTAAATGCTCATCAAAAGATGATATCAGCAGAGGAAGCATTCAATAGTCAGATAGATAAAATGACCCATTCTGTGGAGAGTCAGCCTCTTTCTCCAGCCATTCCTGTGATTGCCCAATAGGCCTGAGGGTGACGGCTGAAAGCTGGAGGATTACTAGAGAGCCTCTAGTTGCATTGAAGACTGGGAGGGTTGGGCGGCAGGAGGGAAGAGCACAGCTTCAGAGAGTCTCTCCTACACCTCTGTATTCTGTTCTGTGGCTTTTATGGTCCATTACTGGGAGGTTCCTATGAGATCTATGGAGGTTTCCATGGGATCTAGGGTGGATATAATCCCTTCAGATGGTCTCAGTTGATCCTTCCAGGTGTGGCCTCAGCTGATCTTAGTTAATACCAGGTATGTCAAGTTGACACTCAGGATTAACTATCACAGGAGGTACTTGTTAGGGTGGGAATGACACTCACTGCAAAGTTTGTGTCATTGGTCTTTTATATATCACGGAGCTGCCCATTGTCAAAGAAGCAGCTCTGAGCTTAATGGAAATAACCCTGCAATCAGTAAACCTGGGTCCAGCGCCCTCTATGGATATAAAATTGTGTCTGCTCAGAGAAGAGATGTCTCTCAGGTTCAACTGTTGTATAAAGGTAAGACAAAGCAAGATATAAATTGATAACTGGTATTAGGCTGGAGAGATGGCTCACGGGTCTCTGTTTTGTAAGCAGAAGGTTCTGAATTTGGATCCAGGTCCCATGTTAAAATGCCAAGTGGAAACAGCGGTAACCTGCAATTCTGGCCCTGGTGGGCAGTGCCTGGGAAATCCCAGGCTAAGCAAGAAGGAGGTAGACATACAGTGCCCTCTGATACACACACATACACACATACACATACACAACAAAGCTTTAAAAATTGATAACTCATAGAGTTGGTGAAATAAAAATAGACTTGGAGAGAGAAGCACTCAGAAGCTGTAGGAGATGACACCCCCAATTGATAAAGGCTGACAATGGTGCATTGACCATGGTCCTGAAAAGGCCGAGTCTGGGATGAAGGAAGTGGTCCAGAAGGTGGATAAGACCCTGTGACTGAGGGGAACAAGGATGATTTATTCTAGATTTGATGTCCCTCAGAGCTAAGAAAAATATTATGTTTGAGTTCTGGAAGAAGATAATGCATCCTGTTCTAGAAAATGATGTCAATTTATTGTACCTGGGAAAAATGTCTGGCCAAAAGTCAAAATTTCCTGGAAAACTCAACTGATTAAAATATGTAACAGGGCTAAAATTTTTGAAAGAGTCGACAAGCTCTTTTGAAAAAGAATTCAAAATGAAATTTTATTTTAAGAAGAATTCAATTTTTTTCCTTCTGAAAGAAACTTTCTGCACAGTCATAGAAAAGAGACCTTTAAAAATTGCTAAGCATCCAGGGTGAACACTGAGGTCCATTGAGGCATGCGGGCAGAAGGATGGGAGGGAATGGGAGAGCATAGTGATGGGAAGCTGGGGGAAATACTCAATATTCTTGTAAAAGTAGAAAAATTAATAAAAAGGAAAAAAGATATATATTTATAACATTTTTAATTTTAAAAGTACAAAATTAAAAGTTTCAATAATCCAATTTAAAATGTTAATCATTAAAAGTTCAATTATTAAAAATTGCTAAGCATGTAATTCAATGGTGGAATGAATTCCTAGCACTTGTGAGGCCCTCAGTTCAATTCTCATTACCATAAGGTAGATAGATAAAATGATAAACAAATAAGTAAATAAAATCTTAAAAATCATTCAAAAGTTTAGAGTTGTTGTTCTTTTCCTTTATACTATTTTTCTTAATTTTTGATGAAAGATGAACATTAAAATTTATGGTGTGTGTGTGTGTGTATTTGGTTGATTTTCATATAAAGAAGTTTCTTTATATACATGTAATTCCCAAGTGAATGCAGTGTGTACTTATAGAAAGTGAACACATTAAGGAACACAATATTTTACATGTTTTAACATTTCATTGCAGGCCAGTTGAACCCAAAGGAAGGAAGTAGGACTAGTAGTCTGAGAAGTCAAAACCAAAATAAAACAAAACAGAAATATGCTCCTCTAGTACTAATATTTAGTCAGGCTTCCATCACTGTGACTATCCGCCATAAACAAGTCAAAGGGAAGAATCCTTTATGTTGGTTCAGCATTACAGAATTTTTGGCTCTGTTTCTTCTGGACTTGTGATGATGTTCATGGTGATAACATGGGGCAGAAGGGGAGCAGGGACAGCAATAAAGGGGGGATCTTGGGGCAATAAGCAGCCCAAGCACACCACCAGTAACCTATTTTTTCCCCAAGAGTGCCCACTTCCTAAAGTTTCTACCTCTCACCGTAGCACCAAAAGCTGGGACAAAGTCCCAAACAATGAACCTGTTGGGGCTTGCATTTCACATTTGAGTCACGGCAGTTAACTTTGTATTTCATGTCTAGTCCTGAATGTAAGTTTTGCTTCCTCTCTGTACTGATTTTCTGGAAGGACAACATGCTCCTTATTCTTTACAGCTTAATGATTTATCAATAAAGATAATAAAGATTTCCTTTTTAACTTGTTCCACAGAGCCTTTATATTGTGGATCAGCACAAGCTTGGATGATGTCTCAGAGCATCATGAAAAAGACACAACTCTCCCACCATGCTGTCTGGTGGTGGTTCTCCTTTATTCTCTCCAACTTTAAGCTTTCTTTTCCATGCTAATGCTCTCCTATCTTAAGACTAAACTATGGTTCTCTTGACCGTCATAGGCCCCCATCTAATAAAACTCATATTTTTTAAGTCAAAAGAAGAAAAGCACATAACTCTTGTCTTTGATAAATGCATGACATAAATGAATAAAAGTGTGGATTATATATTAATAAAATATGTCTGGCTGATGGCAATAATAATCTTTTCTCTGTTCTGAATCTCAATTTTTGAGTGAATCTTTGAACCAAGAAACCAGGAAATACCATCTGCCTTCCCCACCCAAGTTTGAGCTTATTGGATATCAATCCATGTGCAGGAAAATCAGAAGCCCAGTAATATTTGTAGGCAAAGAAAAAAAATCACATGAAGGCTCACACAATTGTCTAGAATTGTACTGGAGGGAATGAAGAATCATCTAATGCTTTATAAACTTGATAAGAATGTTGAGAAGAATAGCAAGTTAATCTTTCAAAAATGCTTTGAAGATAGAAAGTGCCAGCATAAGTGCTAATTATTATTATTAGCCCCACGACCTTTTTCTTTTTCCTTTTACTATGAGATTGATGATAAAAATTTCTTAACTTCAAGGGAAATTATTGTTCTCTATATGAGCATTTTAAATAAAGTAAAATGTTAATATATGCATATATGGAAAAATTACTTCTTTCATGATTCTTTTCATCATCCCTAGAGGGTACAGCTATGTCATTTATTATCCTGTAAGGAACCTCAGAAAGCAATTTACATTTTGAGAGTTTATGAGTATGTTGGTGATGGTGAGCTTGTCTTTAGAAGAAGCAAATGTATGTTCAGAATGTTAGGTGGTACTACAGAGTAGTAAGATTTTTTTTAAACATTAAAGCTAGATAACTATAGAGATTAGCATTTTAATGTGTTCACCATAGGAGCTTTCATATTGTCTGACATTATGCTCAACATTTTGGTTCTCTGCATTTGGAATTGCTTTCAGAAATACACAGCCATAATCAGAGTTGGAGTCATTGCTTCATGTCATATCTTAGACAAAGAAAAAAGCCTAAGAGACCAAAAGTAGGAGACAGACCCACAAGAGCTCTCTGTGTTGGTGTGTGCAAGACTCAGAGAGTCGACAAACTGGAAAGCATTGTAAACATAGAGAGCAAATCGTCTTATTGCTGTACACGCTGCAAAACTTGAGAAACACTGAAACGTTTGGGAGAATTTTTGAATTCAGGATTTCTATTATAGTTGTATTGTTTGGGAAAAACTGGAAACCATGTTTAAAAGACTATCACCAAAGGAAAGCAAGCAAGCAGGAAAAATAATACGCACAGACTCTTGCACGTGTACACACGCGCACACACACACACACACAAACACACACACGCACACACAAACATGCATCTCTTCTTTTCTTGGTAACATAATCAAATGACGAAAATTAAAATAAAAAGCCCGCACACTAGTTGTTCCTTTTTTCTACCATAGGTAACAGAACAGTCTTCTACGTCTTTCTAATTAATGTGATTTGTTACCTGCAGAGCGGAGGAAGGAGAAATTAAATATTGGGCAGTTGGAGCATAGAACTGGCTCCTCCCCTGCAGTCTCTGGTCTCCTCCCTTCTCTGAGCCAAGTATTTCTTTTAAACTTTATTTATTCATTCATTGTGTGTGTGTGTGTATGTTGCATCAGAGGGCACTGTGGGTCCCTGTAGAGGCCCACGAGTGACTTTGGGAATCATCTCGGCTTGCTTCTCTTTCTTGCTTCGCTCTGGGATTTCCCAGGCTCCGCCCACCTGGGCCGGAAGTACAGGCCACACCCGTTCTGCCTGGCGTTTTTATGTGGGACCTTGTATCTTAATTCAGGACTTTCTACTTGTGAGGCAGTCTTAACCCCTGAGCCAGCCCTCCAGCCCCATCTTTTCTTTTAAAAAACACACACATCAGTTACCAATTTGTTTCCTTCTCTACATCTCAGGTATACCTTTCTTAGCCTTTCTTTCTATTCCGTTCTCTATCTCAGGTATAGATTGAAGGATTGCTTGGTTTGCTATGGTTTCCGCATCCATGTACCATAAGCTGTGCGGTTTAATCTGCAGAAATGTATTGCTACAGAATTGTGGAGACCAAGAGTTCAAGATCAAGATGGGAACGGGTTTGGTTCTCTCTGAGGGCTATAAGACTCTGTTCCAGACCTCTCCCTAGCTTCTGATAGCTAATATTCAATCTTTGTGTTTTAGGTTGTAATGATATCCTTTGGTGAATTACACTTATTGATTTGTGTATGTTGAACCCACCTTGTGTGCCTGGGATAAAGCCTACTTGATCACAGTGAATGATCTTTTTGATATGTTTTTTAACCCGATTTGCAAAGATTTTGTTGAGAATCTTTGCATCTATATTCATCAAAGAGATTGATTGGCCTATAGTTTTCTTTTTTAAGTGTATCTTTATTAAGTTTTAGGATTAATATGATACTAGCTTCATAGAAAGAATTTGGCAGTGTTCCTTCCTTCGCAATTTGATGGAACAGTTTAAGGAGTATTGTTAGTTGTTCCTTAAATATCTGGTAGAACTCTGTGCTGAATCCATCTGGTCCAGGACAATTTTTGGTGGGAAGATTCGAGACTACTTCATCAATTTTCTTACATGTTATAGGACTATTTAAATAATTCAAAACTTCCTGATCCAATTTAGGTAAGTTGTACTTACTTAGGAATTCCTCCATTTCTTTTGTGTTATCAAATTTCATGGAGTATAAGTTTTTGAAATATGACCTTATAATTCTCTGAATTTCTTGGTATCAGTAGTGATAACTACATTTTCATTTCTAATTTTGTTAATTTGGGTTTTTCTCTATTGTTTTTGATTAATTTAGCTAGAGGTATATCACATCAATAATCTAAATAATTTTGTGAAATATAGCATATTGTAAAAATGTGTTATAATTCTTTAAAGAAAATTGTTATTGAGCAAAAAACCATATGCATATTATTTATGGATTTTAAAATATTTTTGTAAAAAGTTAATTGAAATTAATTTTAAGGATACATAGTTTTATTTTTTTTTCTAGTAAATAAATATTTTATCCTGTTAATAAAAAGATATCCTTTGATCTTTGTCTTGTTTTGGTGGAATGTTCTTGTTGGGTTTGCTTGCTCCTATTTTATTAAGGTTCTAGTCTGTTGGATTAATACCTTTTACTCCACATTATTGCAAATAAATTCACCATTAAATAAATAGTTTAAGAAAACAAGGGGTTTTCATTGTTGGCTATGCTTTCTGGTTACAGTTTCTTGTCCAGTTGGCAGGAGAGCCCACACTAACACCATGGGCGGAAGGAACTGGTCATGTTATATCTATACAATGGCTGAGAAAGGAATAATCCTTATTTGCCAGATCAGCATGTCTGGCCAAGTATGCAAAAGGACGACAGCTTTCTCAATCAATTCTCTCCATCTTATTCACTTGCCCGGGGACCAGTCCCACCCGTGATGGGTTGGGCCTTCCCCATCAATTAGACAATCTCCTGCAGGTTCACTCTGGACCTAACTACTATTTCTTCACAAATATTTCTCGATTTCAGATCCTCAACCATCAAGTTGACACCTGTATCTAACTATGACAATACCTCCTCTAGTGATCTCACTTTTTTAACCTAATGACTGCTGTAAGGCACTACCTTCTAATATCACACTTTGAGGTTCTAAGGATAAATACTTCAACATATAAATCAAGGAAGATGCAATTTGATGTATAATAAGCCTAGACAGGAACTGCATGGAGAAATGAGAATATAGTGAAACAGCTTGGCCCTTTGCCCTCTGGCACATATGAACAAGATGCTGTTCTGACTTTTATAAGTTACCCTACTCATCAAGGTCTAGTCTGATAAATTGTATCATATCCATCTTGCATAGATTTCTATAGTACCTTCTTTGTCCTATACTTGACACTTATAAATGTCTACCGTAGATGTAGACTATAGTTCCTTATGTACATAATTTATCACTCATCAAACTATAAACTGCTTGAAAGCAGAACTGATCCATCTTTGTCTCTATTGCTTGACCTAGCATTGTGCCTTGCATATGATAGATATCAATAATTACTGTTGAATTAATGAATACCCATCCAGACTTTATAGTTATGGAGTTCAAAAATTTGTTGTTAATTACCGTGCCAGTTAGGTAAAGTGAGGGCTATGCTTCAAGGTCAAACCACTCCAGACTTCCAGTGACTATTAACTCACAAGAAGCTTCATTTCTTATAGTCTCCACAATTCCTTAAATTTGGTGGGAAATACACAGAAGTCACCAATCTGGAAAGCTTCACTTCAGCCTCAAACATCAGGAGTTGACCTGGCATGAGAAGAAAGCAAGAAGTACTGTATCCCGGATGTTTAATGATTCAACCAATTAAGTAGCAATCACATTGCTCTAGTCTGTTAGCCATTAATAGTCATGTAACCCATCATCAACTGCAAGGAGAATAAGACACACCTTATATGGTTCAGAAAGGATGAGTTTCAGGAATGTGTATCTCTAGCAGGTTTATTTTCTTCTTAAAAGTATGTCTTACAATAGTATTAGCATTTATTGAACACTTATTGTGGGCCAGAAAGTATTTTAGATGCTGAGTTGTTGAAAGAAGGTAGACAGACTAGAGCTACATTTTTGGGTGGTGTAAGAAAAACATAGCTGTGATCTAATAAATGAGATAGGTGTACACAGGAAAAATACCACAAAGCAAACAGAACTGGATAAGATATTAGAGAATAACTTCTCTGGGGACTCAAGGCCAATATAGTTCAAAGAACTGTAATCTTCTTACAGAGTTACCCTTACTTTTGTTTGCTGGTATAATTAAAAATGTAGTACTATCATTTTCATGCGATAGTGCCTGGAACATAACCTTTGATGAACTGGATACACAACTTTCTAACACACATCTGTTGACTTTTAAAGTCAAATCGTGGGGAAAAGTAATCCACACATCATAATTATAAAAAGAAAAAAATAAGAAATGCACATCCTGTTTCCATTATCTATTGCTTACAATAAGTCATCCAGAGCAATAGATTTGTTCATGATTCTGTAATTTGGGGAGTCAAATACATTCCTTTTTGTTCAACTAGAATATACAAGGTGTCTCTTCCACTCATTTGAATGATGATATCACTGGATGGCTATCATCCCTAAGACCCTTTGAGTGTCCATTTCCATGAGTCCTTGCAAATATCTATCTAGACTTGTACAGAGTATGACAGCTGGGTTTCAAGATGGAACATATTGGCAGTTTTCATGGTTTGAAATGTGTCCCCCACAGTCTCATGTGTTTGAGAGATCATGGCACCTTTGAGAGGTGGAGCCTTGCTGGAGGAAGGCAGTCCCCAAGGGGGCCTTGAGGTAGATTAGTCCCATTATACCTCCAGGAGAAGTCTGCCTTTAGGAGCAGCAGTCTTGCAGCTCTCAACCATGTGGGATGAGAGTGACTTAGCCTGACTCCAGCTTGGGCCAGCAAGCCATGCAGCCTCCTTCATGAAAGACTGTATCTCCCCTCTGGAGTCGTAAGCTGAATAAATCTCCTTTTCTCCCTTAAGTTGTTTGACTTTGGGTGTTCTCTCACAGCAATAGTTAAGAATAAGTGTTACAGTAGTATAAGCTGACATGCCAAGGTACTTATGAAACGCTCGCTTTTATTGCACTTGATAACATCCTGAAGACCAAAGCTTCTCACCTGACCAATGCCCATGAGAGTATGACGAACTACATGGTTCACTGGGAACTATTAAAAACATCTTTAATTACTGTCAGCCCAGTGACCTCCAAAAATCCCCATTATTTCTATGGATACAATATATTCTGTTCTTGCCAGGAGCCCCCTCTGAGACTGATGCACTGATGCTATGGTAGTGGTGGGACCCAGGCTGTGAATCTAGAATATTATCATCTACATCAGGACCTGATGAGGCTCCTTTGGAATGATTGCTTTCAGTCTGAACACCTGTGATCTGAAGCAATTAGGTTGTACATACTCCCCCCCCCTACACTTGTCTATTACCTTCAGTAGATGATGGTGGATCAAAGATTGCAATAAAAGCTTTCATTCACAAAGGGAGAGCTGAGGGACCTGGAACTTCACTGGGTACAGATAGCCAGTTCTTTCTAAGAGTCGAGTTCTGATGTCTGGAAGTGACTGTCCTCAGCTCTTGATTACAACTGAGTCATATCTTTAACCTTTGTCTTGCTCATGGTTGAGAGTACAAAAGATCCTTTCTCTTTTGAAAAATTTCTGTTCTTTTTAGTACAATTTGGCAAAGCTTATGATAGTGCAATTAGCTTGAAGACTTTGGGGACCTGTTATAAATCTTATTAGAAGTTTACTGTATCAGACAAAAATCCGATATCTCTCAGTCTGGCCTCTTTCTAATTTTGTCTGTGTGCCAGGCTACAGTTGACAATGTCCCTTATATTTTTGAAACTTCAGTTCATTTTCTTCTAACTGAGATAGTCTATGAGGCCAACCTTGGAAACTCACAGAAGTTCTTTGTTTATCCAAGAGTTATAATCCTTTCTGAGGCTTCAAAAATGACATCACTAATGTGTCTTTTTCCTTGAGGTACTGTCCTGGATTTCATATTTTCCCTCTGAGATATTTTTTTTAATTTATTCAATTGTGCATGTGTGTGTGAGTGTGTAGAACCACAGGCAAATTCGGGAACCACCATGGACTGCCTCCACCTCCTCCTCCTTTACTCTGCCCCGAGACTCACAGGCTCCGCCCTACCAGGACCAGAAATGCAGGCGGCCCCCACTTCCACCCGCCGTACAGGATCTGAACTCAAGACCTTCTGCCTGCAAGGCAGAGGCTTAACCCCTGAGCCACCTCTCCAGCCCCTCTCTGGGAAATTTCTCACTCTGAAAATATTTATTTGGAAAAATTTTGTGGGAAAAAAAAACACTAGACATGAGATTATTTTTATTTTTGATACCCCCAAAATGCTTTCTTTGCATTTTCCTGAAATTCTCCCAGAAAACAAAAGTTAAATTTTGTACTCATCTAGCTCCCTTAACTTAGGGAAGGAAGGGATGTCTGGTATTCCCTTAAACATTCTACACAGATAGTGCTGTTGCTAGATCCAAAAACTAATTAGATATCTTTTCTATTTTCCAGGTTACTGCAGGTGATGGTTTTACTAATTAATCTGCTCATGCATAACTTGAGTTTTCATTTCTTTGACTTCCACAAGCAACCCTGCCATCTCTCTTACTGGAGTCTTCTTTTTTTTATATACATTTTTTATTATTATTTCAGCTCATACAAACTTAATAGGTACACCAGTTCCCTCCCTCCCTCCCTCCTCCTTTACTGGAGTCTTCTTAAGGCTTATCAGCTCTCTGTCCATTGCATAAAATCCTACATGTGATAGGTTCTTGTTGTAGCAGATTCTACCATTGGTATTAACCTGTAACTTCTCCTTACCTCAAAGACTGTTTTACTTACTGTTTTTGCTGGAAAACTTAGCTCAGAACCCCTTCTTTCCACCTTCCAGTAGATATTTCTTAATTCCTTTTCATTCTCATTAGTATTAAAACTCAAACAAAAATATCCTCCAAGTTACATCATAGGGTCATAAATATTCATTTAATTTGGTTTCCTAAATGTTCTAGGTAAGGGTTTCTGAAACTTTTTCTACTTGTGATCTCTTTTTATCTGAGACAAAAATTGATATTCACATCAAACAATTCTTAATAACAAACAATGAAGAAATTTATTCTAAACAATTCTTTGGCATACAATATTCTGTGCCATTTGATAAAGATGAAAGCATATTTGCATACTAGTTAAATGGATGTGACTTGCTATTTATAAGAAGAAGCAAATCTTGGCTGAGCACATGCTAGTGCAGGAATGAACATCATCAATGTCTTTCACTGAAGTGATAGACATTTTATAATTGTCAATATTGAAAATGCCATGCTATGAGGCCATGGTAGTGATGGGACCCAGGCTGTGAATATGTAGTTACAAATGGCAAAAGTATGTTTATTGCCATTTTAGAAATTATTATATATTATATCTTATATATTAGAATGACAAACCAAAATTCATTTAATGATATTGCAGGAAGCTCAGGTCATCAATTGAAACAACAGTTTGTTTTCAAAAAATTGAGTATTCTAACACAATACAATCCAAAGATATTCTAATTTGATACTTGCATGATAAGAATGATGATAAGAAAGTAATAAAAAAATCTTTGTTTTCTACTATCAAGCTATTATGCTTCTGTGGGAACATAAAGCTGTATTTACATTGAAAGTTCTTTGATTTGTAACATTAAAGAATCCTGAGCCTGAGTTGGGGTTCAGCCTACAACTTTACATTATAGTACAATGCTTATTTCTCATTTATTCTAAAAGTCAAGTCAACCCCAAGATATATTCGTCCTTGGTGTTGCATGATGCTGCATGGTGTGTTCATGTAGCAGAGTGCTCATGTCATGTGTTCAAATCCAAGGTCATAGTGAGGTCGTGCGGAGCAACATGGGCAACTGCTGCCAGAAACACTTTAGATTTATTTGATTTGATTTTGAATCAGTTTTTGGTCTTTTCACATTTAGAAACCTCCTGGTTATGCCAAATTTTTATTATCTCATGTTCAATTATGTGAATATGAGGTTGTGGCCTACAGTCAAAGAAACTGGGCTCTGCATTGACATTTGCAGTACTATGCTTGCAGTTATTGAAATTTTCAACTGGTGAAGATTCATATCATAGCTTCGAAAACTACAACCAGATTGTTTTCTTTCATTCCCTCCATCCTCCCTTTCTTCCTTCCTTTTTTCCTTCCTTCCTTCTTTTCTTCCCTTCCTTCATCCTTCCCTTCTTCCTTTCTTCTTTGGTTCCTTTAATAAGTACCTATTAAGCATCTCCTATGGTTCTAGTATATAATATTTAGCATTAGAGTACAGAAATAATAGATCACTATATTTCTTTGAGAGATATAGAGAGAGATTGCATGCAAAGGCACATGGGTGGAGGTGAGAGGCAGCTTTTGAAATCCAGTTCTCTCCTTACACCATGTTCACGTCTGAGGATTGAACTCACGTCTCCACGTTTGCAAACACTGACCTATCTTTCAAGCTCACAAATTATTTTCTTTCATGAAAGTTTACATTATAGTACAATGCTTATTTCTCATTTATTCTAAAAGTCAAGTCAACCCCAAGATATATTTTATTTGCTGACCATAGGGAAAATTTCAAAACAAATAAATTCCTATCTTCAGGTAACCCATTTCTCCACTTTTGCAAGTTCTATCCCTGGGACTCTGTCTTAACGTTGCTTTGAAAACCTTTGTTCTTTCCATGATTTACCCCAATAAGAATCTCAGGATCTATCTATAGTTTCTTTGTTTTTCTTCATACTCATACACACATCTTCCCTTTTTTCAATTGCCCCATGGCCTTGTAGTTTACCAACTTCCCTTATGAGTGGCCATGATATGGTAAAATAGTAACTTTTAGGTAAGTATTCTGGGGATTAATATTCCAATTAACAGAACTGTCTAAAATCATAGTTAACCTTGTGATGAAGACAGGGAAAGTCACTTGGCTTTTTATACTTCCTCAAGTTACCATGGCAACTTCCTGCAGCTTGATATTGTTTGAGATTCTGCACATGACCAGGCCCTTGTGTTAGAGAAGGCATGCTTTCATGTGTGAGTTCAGCCAGTGCCTTTCTAATTGTTTCTAGGTTTGCCATGTAGGTCTGACTTTAGACCTTTACTTAACAAAGCACTTTATGCTAAGGGAATCTAATTACACATGGTCATACCTTTGCTTCATGATAACAACTTTGACTTCAAGTGTTAAGGAACTGTCACCAGTACTTGTTTGTATGTTGCAGAAGGAAGAATCCTTTTTTTTTTTTTCTGAATGTTTAGCATCTGGCATTTCTTATCCAACCCTCTTCCTCCATGGTATGATTTTCTTTTCTGATTTTTTCTTTTCTGATTGTTTGTCCCATAGTCTGTGACAGGATGTCTTGGACTTCAGCAAGAATGAGAGGACACCAAGAGGGGCCATTAATATGGGTTTCACCTCTTTACCTGCAAGGGGGTTTTTGTCTAGGGACTGAGCAGAGGGAGAGGACCCAGAGCCTTGTTCCCAAATCAAGTAGAGGATTACACCAGCCGCATGGTGCTCTGCTTATGTGGCTGTTGTAGGACTTGTACAGTTCAGAAACTCCTTTCTTCCTTCCTTCCCTTCATTCCTCTCTCTCTCTCTTCCTTTCTCCCTTCCATCTTCCCTTCCTCCTTAACTCCCTCCCTCTCTCCTTCCTTGTTTCCTTCCTTCCTTGTTTCCTTCCTTCCTTGTTTCCTTCCTCCCTCGTTTCCTTCCTTCCTTCCTTCCTTCCTTCCTTCCTTCCTTCCTTCCTTCCTTCCTTCCTTCCTTCCTTCCTTCCTTCCTCCCTCCCTCCCTCCCTCCCTCCTTCCCTCTCTCTCCCTCCCTCTCTCTGTCTCTCTCTCCCTCTCTCTGTCTCTCTCTCTTCTTCCTTCTCTCTCTCGATCTCTTTCTGGAGTAAAAATAGAATCTGAAAGTGTTCTCTTTCTCTGGGGGGTAGTTAGGTGTGAAACAGCTTAAAACCACCATCCAAACAGTTATGACAAAGCCACTTCTTTTTCCAGGGCAGGAAGGTATAATCCTATTATCTTTGCGTGGTTATCAGCGCCACTTGAAATTCCAATTAGTGCAGCTAATCACCGTGAGCTCCTCTGGTACTTAGCTGGCAAACAGCTAAGACTAATTAATACTTTGGAGTGGTGGGTAAATGACATTTATTTCATTCCTGCAGATACATTTTCTAAGTAAAATTCTAATTTGGGGCTCATTTCATTGCAAATAGACATTTTCTAAAATGGAATAACAATAAAAAGAATTCTATATGAAACTAACAAAATAATATACTTAAATGATTTATCCAACAAGAAAGGGTCGAGAAGCTTCAAGGAGAATAGTAATATTGAATGGACAGTCAAAGATATCTTTATCATCCATTTTTTTGTTGAAAAAACATAAATCTATAAAATGGGAGAGGCATGGTTCATTTAAGCTCCAATTTGTAAGGAATTTGTTCATTACTATTTGACTCTTTAGCAATGATTTATTTGGTTAGAGACAGAACAAAATAGTCCTAATAAATTTTGTCCCTAGGATCAGGGGACTCTGGTTAGTTTATTATAATAACTGGGTCATCTCCATGTAAAATTATACCTTCCTTGTGGCTAGTGGTCTTTTAAAACAGGAACTGGCCTTTGGCTTATGAACAATTATTGTTTGTTAAATGCAAAAAAAAAATTCTTCTGGTATGTTCTCCAGCCCTCCAAACTCAAAGGTGTATTGCTTCTGTCCTAGTGGGGTACAGGGCTGGTTTGGATGAAGGACAGCTAGATAAGGTTTGACATTGACCCACAGCCCAATTAATGTTGGCCACACTTGTGCATGCTTGTAGGGCTGGGCAGACATTTAATTTAGTAGAAATTGTTGTGACTTCTGAAGAATTCATTCTGGTGGCCATTATTATTGTCTTTTCTGGGTCTGAGGATCAGTGCCTGATGCTGAGACTGTATGGGAAGAGTGAGGGGTGGATTTTCTTTCAAGACTGTCAACACTCTGTTCCCTTCCCAGAACAGTCTGCTAATAATTAAAAAGTTGCTTTGTTGTTGTCCTTTAGACAAATTTCATATTTGCCCAGACTACCAGAATTTCCAAACCAGAAGACACTGAAGAGAAGGACAATGAATCTCAGAGATGCAAATCTCTTTGATTTTTGAGCGGAAGCCTTTGGCTGGGTGCTGGTCTGGGAAAAGGAGATGCTTATTTAAGAGGAGAGAATTCTGTGTTTAATTTTGGGGGAATATGAAAGAGCTGCCTGTTTACTTGGGAAGGGATTTGAAATCTTTTGTAGGCTCTTTGAGTTTTGCAGATAAAGGCGGTCCACACCGCTGTTCCTGGGGAAAGTGGTTGTGCAAGTAGCTCACACAGGAACCAAGCTTCGCTCCTCAATGTGTAAGCATTATTCTGTATAATTATGGATATTTTCACTTCCAAAAATATTTTTTTTCTAGAAGCTGCTATTTCAAAGGCTTTCAATTCTGTGTGTCATTATCAAATAATCTTTTTTGTACTGGGGTGTTTATTATTGGATTGCAACAACGATAAAGCTCTAGGGGCTTTTGTCTTCTTTGGTATGCTAATTAGCCTGTTTCCTTTTGATCTTTTCCTTACTGAAAAGAGCGAAAAGCTATCTCGGTAGGGAATCTCAGCACTGTATATTCATCTCCTCATCTCCATAATCTGAGGATCAGAGGAAGACAACAATTTCATTGCTGAATGGGAGCTTCTGGGTTTCAGTCAGCGTTCAGTAGCCGCCCAATAATCCCGCTGGCACCCGGAGTTGGGCAACTTGGTGGAAGATGCTGAGGAGAAAAAAAAAAGACACACATACTCATGTGACAGAAGCGCTGTTGTTCTTATTTCTTCTCCAAGCATTCAGTCCCCACAAATCTGTGCCATTTTGCTCAATTGTTAACTTTTAGATTTCTTTCTCCTATTCATGTTCTTAGTGACAATGACTGAATGCTTAGTGTGAAGAAAATGGCCTGAAGAGTCTAAAAAAAAATTATGCTGCCAACACAGTCTGCTAGATTATGAAGCTGTCTTTCAAAAGACACAGAGTTGGTAGGAAACGTGGTCTGGCATCTGTGGTTTGGATACACATTTACGTGACAGGGTTATGTTTGAGAGGAAAGAAAGGAAGTTAGGAGATTAGTTTGATTGTGCATTGATCGACTGGAATTGCGAATGTTCATCTTTTTTTTTTTTAAATTAGAATCTAAGGATTATAGACAAAGGCCCGAGAGTTCAGTGGCACATTTCTCCATTGATACTGTGCCCTAGTAGCTATGGAGACTACACATGAAGGATAGCACTGGATTATGAGAGCTGAGCAGCTTGTAAGTGCCTTACCCACTTATCTCACCATTTCCAGAACTGACAGTCTGATATCCAAGCACCGAGTCATAGAAGCTAATCTCAGCCATTAGGAATCCACACACAGACACACAGATACATATACACATACAGACATGCACACAGAACACACACACATACAGACACACACCAACACACATACAGACACACACCAACACACATATACATTAAGTTGAACCACGTGAAATTACTGTTTTTACAGTTAAAAAACAATTTCATATGGTTTGACCTAATACATTTTTATTATTTGGAAAGTAAAACCAAGGTGATAAAGTCTTATTTAAAAAACTCATATACTTATCCAAAAGTGTGTGGACTTCTTTAAAATCATCCCTAATAGAGATTTCGTTCCAAAAATGTCACAATGGCTTAAGGCATTTTAAAAATGAATCCCGAGTCTAAATTTTTTCATGTCCTTAATATTTAGAAACCAGTCTTTACTCTTTGAAGAAGGGATTGAATCTTAGAAATAAAGCAAAGTCATCATCTTGTTAGTAAATTCTTGTTAGTTATTTCACTAAGTAAAATAATTTTGTGCATTATTTTTATGTGGTATAGAGTAGTGTGTTCATAGACTTGGTTGTTCTTTTAAAGAAACAAAATTGAGGGTAAGGGAGATAGATGGCTTGGTGGGTAAAGGGACTTGCTCTGTAAGTTTAATAACCAGAGTTTGATCTCTGGGATTTGCAAAGTTGTCCTATGATCTCCACATACATACGTGCTCATGCAATCGCACACAGATGCAAAAAAGTAAATAATTAAGAGAAGTAATTTGAATGAGCAGCAATTTCCTTATGTACCACCAGAGCCGCATAATTCTTCATCTAGAAGTTGCTTTGGAAATCAGCTGTTCCCTCAGCCCTTCAGCTTTCTTAAGCTTACACCCTTAAGGGAAATTATAATTTGTCTTGGGCTCCTTTCCACAGACATTCTGATTTATTAAATTTAAGAAAAGATCCATAAATCTACAATTTTAATATACCTGTCAGGTAATGCTGAAGCAGGAAGTTGTCATCAGACTCAAAATGGCTATTCATGTGTCTAGAGATAGATTCTGAAGTTCAGTGACACCCTGGAATTTATTTTGCCACATGTGAGCTGGCCCAGAGCCCAACTCTAGGCTCCCAACTCCTGTGGGGGTCTTTTCCAAGGTATTACCTGGATCTGAATCAAAGTCTGGTACTTACTAATGGAATATTATTTAATCATGTTTTAAAGAAAAATATCTGGTTTTAAAAATGCATGTGTGTCAGAAAATTAAGTGCTGTATGTACTCCCTAATAGGTGGATCCTAGTACCAAGCCCACTTAGAGACACACTCAAAGATAAATCTCTGTAATACCTACAGTAATTGCAAAGATTATAAACAGAAGAGAAGGGGAAGGCGGGCCCTGACAGAAACAAGGAGAGAGGGGATCATGTTACAGCAGAGATAATAG
Source organism: Typhlomys cinereus (assembly GCA_023101885.1). Lineage (NCBI taxonomy): Eukaryota > Metazoa > Chordata > Mammalia > Rodentia > Platacanthomyidae > Typhlomys > Typhlomys cinereus. Next base: position 2,940,885 of record JALPQD010000259.1, read on the forward strand.
GCCACCATCAAGGACTGCAAGTAAGAAATGAGACATCTGGTTAAGCTCACAGACTGTCCTTCCTGGTCACTTGCAACTGATGGGGTATGATCTTACCAGAAAGGGAGGGCATACAGTCTGGCAGACAGAAGGTAACCATTTTGCAATGGGAGACTGACCCACCCCTCATCGCAGTCTCCTACTCTTATTCCATCTACCTTTGAATCTATCCTTATAATAGACTCTATTTTAACAGCTTTTTATCTCTGGCCAGGGGATGACATCCAATACCCATCAGGATGGAGTCAAGGATGATGCAGGAGCAGCAAAACTGAAAAAAAATCAACAAACCATAATTCAGAACATCAGAGACTCTATATCAGGCCTGCCTAATCTCTCCCTATCCTGAAGCTCAGGGAAATTTGTGGAAGAGGGAGCAGTAAGATTGTAAGAGCACAAGGATGGGAGGAGTCATGACATGCAAGATACTCCAAACAAGTTAGGGCCAAAGCAATTATAGTAGGACTTTGCACGATCTGTGCAATGACCAACGTATCATTCACCCCTCAAAGTCTAGCATGGACTAAAGGCACTAGGATCCTTAGAAGCAAGGAATTAACAGCCACAATAGTGTTCCTATACTTAAGGGGAACACAAGAAAGAGTTCTAGGAAATGCCACTGAGTCCTTGCACCTCATCATAGAGGAGGACCCAGAGGAAAATTTGATATACATATTAAAGGATGCTTCAGAGATGGGGGAGGGGACACTGGAAGAACGGGAGGGAGAGGAGAAAGGAAGGGGGAAAGGGGGGAGGAAGCAGGGAGGTCCAGGGAGGGGTGGAGGAAGGGAGGGAACCAATTACATTTGTATGAGCAGAAAATAAATAAAACTGAAAATGAAAAAAAAAGTTCCCAGAGTAGACAAAATAGATGTCATTAGAGTTGTCATTAAAGGTCAGCATCTCGGGGCTGGAGAGGTGGCTCAGGGGTTAAACCTCTGCCTTGCAGGCAGAAGGTCCTGAGTTCGGATCCCAGATCCCACGTATAGACGCCAGGCGGAAGCGGGGGCGGCCTGCGCTTCTGGTCCTGGTAGGGCGGAGCCTGTGAATCCCGGGGCAGAAGGCGGTGGAGGCGTCCATGGTGGTTCCGGATTCGTCCGTGGTTCTACACACACACATGCACACATGCGCACGCACATACATACACACGCACGCACAATTGAATAAATAATAATAAAAAAAAATTAAAAAAAAATTAAAAAAAAGGTCAGCATCTCAATTCCTATCAAATCAACATTTCTCACTATCAGTAGTCCATTATTGAAAATCAACTGTTCTATATGGGGAAAAATGCTGATCAAAATCTTATTCCTGTTATTTAAAATAAAAAAAATTGTTATGTGTTATACTTGAGCCAATAAATATCTTAAATGGTAAAAAAGTGTGTGTGTGTGAGCGAGAGAGAAAGAGAGAGAGAGAGAGAGAATGAGAGAGAGAGAGACAGAATGTACTTATGAAGATTAGAACACAATTTTTGGGAGTTTTTTCTCTCTTCTACCACATGGGTTTTTGGAATTGAGCCAGGTCGTCAGGCTTGCATAGCAAACACCTTTGCCTTCTGAACTGTTTCATCTACTTGGACATCAAGAAAAATGTTTTTGACAATTTTTATGAGTTATCAGCAAATGTTTGATTTGCATACCCATATGCATAGTTTTATAAATATATAATGTTATATATATATATGATTGCATAAAAAGTTCTCTACTGTAAAGAGGTCATAAATGGAAAATGTTTAAGTCATGCTTTCAAGCATCCATCAGATTAAAAAAAGAAACATCCTATGAGAGGTCCATGTCTTCTCACTGGAAAATGAGGCCATAACGGCATCCTGCTCATAGTGTCGTGTCCTGTTGCTGCTCAACACGCTGCCAGCCAGACAGCAATAGCTCAGTAAACATTCATGACTCTATTTCTGAGGATTTAAATCACATTTCTTTTGTAATTATTGCCATTTCTGTCCTTGCTCCTTTTCACAGCCTCTCTTTTATTTTTCTACTCCCCGCCCCTTGACATTCCTTTCCAAGACTCTGCACACATCTTGGGGTCTTGGTATGGTCACCAGACAGAGTCATTATTGAAAGGTACTGCTCATTGCAATAACTCTCTGAGATTCTCCCTGAGAGGAACAGCTGGGTCTTTTCAACATTTTGTCTTTATGCCCAATTAACCCCTAACTACAGTCCTACTGAGTTGTTATTGTTGCAAAAAGAATCCTCGACTGTGAAACCGAAGCATGCAGAGATTGAAGGAATGAGCACAGAAATTCCCTCTGTGTGCCAGAGGGTACATGTGGGTGAAACAGCCTATGGGAAGGGCAGCCGGCACAGCTGGTGGCAGCTGTAGCTGCCCAGGGGCTCTTGGCCCTGCTTTGAAGCCAGAGGCACTAATGACAGTGCTAGAGGGAGAACAGCAGCGTGTGGTGTCCACGCACTATGCCAGTGAGGCACTTGTCCCTCTTCTCCATCTGTTCCCGTCACCCTTTCACCCTCCCATTTGCTCACAATTGGATAGGCAATGGGTGACCAAATGCTGCCCAGGCTACCTGATGCTGTTAATTACTATGACTGCTTAAAGCTAATTATCACCATCACAACAAAAATTTTCATGCACTGTTCAAATGGACACTATTTCACCTGTGTTGGATGCCCACTGAACACTGGTTTTGTCTGAGCTAAAAACTTTCTCTTCAACATGGTATTGAATGACTTACTTGTTTTCTTTTCATTTTTATTATTGTTTTGCAGATGCTGTAATGACTAACAAAGCAGGAAATGAGGTTCAGATGGGACAACATTGCATAGAAACATTTGCAAGTGTCTTTTCATTTTTTTGGCGTGTATCAGAATATAGAATACTTACCTACCCCTTCCCTCCACACACACAGATGCGCTGTTCGCAGTCAATTTTATAAACCAGTTTATCCTTCATTTGCATCATCTGAGTATGTTTCTACTTACTCTTACTGAATCTTACTTTGGTTTAAGATTCAAACTTTGTAACACCTCCACATAACATGACCGTATGTATCTGTCTTCTGACTTATGTTGGAATTCACTTCAGGGCTTCATTTACTTAGTATAAATGATTGGACAGAAGCCTTTGAGTTAACCATTATCTTTAGTAAAAGTGAAATGATGCTTATATAAGACTAATGAGGTGTAAACTTGAAATAATTTTCTGATTTTCAGGTCAAAACATTTCAACGAAGGAAGACGGTGGAGAATGAATTATACATATGTTCTGCTGCTCTGATTAGTGTCGTTGGACAACCTGCTCAGCTCATCGCTCTTTGTGCAGAGGCACAGGCTGAGTCATTCCTCTTCCATGTCACTAGTGGGGGAAAGAAAGATAATTTATGTGGGAAGCATGTGCGTGATTTCAGTCTCTTCTCTATGTGCAGGAAGCTTCTGTAGTGAAGTCAAGCGTCGGGAGGGAAAGGAAGCCGATGAATGCCTAATGAAATGACTGAAATCCCCAGGCAAAAGCTGCATGTCTCTTCTTCTCTCCACAGAAGGGGTCATATGCCAAGACAAAGGTCCACATTTGGATTCATCTTCCATATGCCTAATTTGAACTGGAGAGATCTGCTCCGCCCACTCGGTCCTTCATACCTTTGCTGGAGTGCTTCCATTGGGCAAGCAGGACCCCAAAGATCACTTCCAGCTGAAGTGAACAACATTATTCATTGGATGGGGAAGAAAAACACTTCGAGACCTAAGAAACACTGTTTTACACTATGTTTGTGCTTCCCTGAGGTTCAAAAGTATCAACAAATATCAACACTATTTTCTATAGTGTTAAGACTTAATCATCTCTTTTTAACATTAATGAGAAATTGAGGTATATCAAACAGGACTTTTAATTTTTTAAAAATTTTTCTAGTGTTACAAACATAATGAATGCTTGTCCACGACACCTCCTTTCTCTTCTCTTCCCTTCCTTTCCCTCCCTCCCTCCCTCCCTCTCTCCTTCCCTCTCTCTCTTCGTTCGTTCGTTCGTTCCTTCCTTCCTTCTTTCCTTCCCTCTTTTTCTCTCATCCTCCCCTTTCTTCACCAATCCATCCCCATCCTTCCCATCCTCAGGCCCGTCTACTTATGTGGGCCCCAGGGTCCCTTAGGATTGTCTGCTCTGGCAGGGGTTCAGGCCTCTGTGGCAGATTAAGTGGCTCTTTCTTGGGTTGACCCACTGATAGGGCGACACTCTTTCACCTGTCTCGCCCTAGCCCCTAAGGTTCTCACTGAATGTTATTATTTCTCCTGAATTCCTTGCTAGTCTATGGAGGAATGTTGATATGTCAGTCATTGTGCAGTGAGGATAAATCTCATTGCAGTGAATTCCTGGGTGCAGCAGCCCTGTGTAGAATGGAAGGAGCTCCCCACCTTTAGGTTCTCACAATCTTATCGCCTCCCTCTTCCAAAACAGTCCCTGAGCCTTAGGATGGGAAGAGATTTGGGTGGCTTGATTCCAAATGCATATTTCAGGGTCGCTAGTCTGTGCACTCTAGTTGGTTGTCCATTTTGTTGCTCTTCTATCGCACTAGGCTGCGTCTTGTTTGAGTGCTGAGGTATTTTTTTTAATCTAAAGATGAAATGAGAAGTATTTAGATGGAGATTTATTCTCCAGTGTTTGTGGTTGGTATTAAGGCATCTGATCCTGTCTACTGTCAGTTTTCTTCCCATCCACTATTGTTTAGACCGGCTTACAGTGCTGGAAATGTGTTCCCTGTCATGGGGAGGGGGGAGATTAGGGACTAGTAAGCAGGTAGGCTACCTGGGGGAGCTAACCCCACCCCTACTGTGTCCTGTTCTTGTTCTTCCCTCCCCTTTAAGACTTTCCTTAAATAAAAACCTTTTTTAAACTGGTCACCCTTGTTCTTTTGGTTTCCCTCTTTTAGGAGTCTTCTTCCACTCCCTGATGGTGTTTCTTTGTGTCAAATAGGACTTTGATGTGGAGAGTAGGGGTGTGACCAGATAAAGGTCATAAAACTCTGGTGATTGAACTGAAACTTACTAGATAATAAGTACCTCTTTGATCATGAAATTCACAGGTAGTCCCTATGCTGCCCATGATCTCTTAATTGAGCTGCCTTCCAGCTTCCAGTTTGCTAATTATGTGTGTGCATGTGTGTGTGTGCGCGTGCGCGCGTTTGCTTTCAACAGATAATATCGTGTAGGCCTCTTCATAGAGAACTGAGAGACTCTGCTGGAAAAAAAGTTATTCAAACTAAACATAGTTTGAGCAACTTTATTAACCCAACACATACCTAAATGTACTTTTGAAAAAGGATTTATTGAAAAGAAATAGACGCTTTTCAATAAGCTTCAGGTAACTGTCATACTAGGAGGCAGCGTTCAAGCAGCGTCCCTGGCAATGTGTGTCAACCCTCATTTTGAATTGTCTCCGTTTAAAAGATGGCAGTAAGTGGTGCTCATGAATAGGGCTGAGCAATTTCTGAGTAGGAGGAGATGCCTCAGTTCATCCCATGTGGTCTGTGAAACTGCTGTGGGCGGATAGCAGCAGAATACAGAACATGGGGGTATTTCAGGATAAATACTTTCAGTGATTTTTTTTCTGGTTAAAAATCCCTGTTGGAATATGACCTTCAAAGGGTCTTTCCCTTGTCTGCATAGTCTCTGTTCTAGCTGCTCCTAGGGGACGTGGATCGAAGTCTGATTTCTGAATACTACTGCGTCAGGTGTGCCTGCCTCATTTCATTTTGGGTCTTAAACATGGTAAGTGGAGCTCTGTTAGTTGTCTGTGGATTGCAGCATCGGAGGCAAGGTTTTCATGCCTGTTGCTATTAGAGACTTGAACTGATTCAACAGATAGTTATTAAGCAATTTTTGGTGCCTCCCACAATGACAGGTTTTGGGGAAAAAAGGGTGAATGTAATCCCTCATGGCGCTATGGATTGGTGGGGGAGGGATCTCTGAAGAGAATGAGGCCTGATTGAGGTGGGAAAACAAAAGGGAGAGAAAGGAATTCTTTTCGTGACATGATGGAGCTTCACAGAATGAAAAGGTTTGTGAATTGAGACTTGGATGACAGGTAGAAATCTGTCATGTGGCAGGATAGAGAAAGATGTGGAAGAACATCCTGGTACAGGCCTGGGTGTACAAAAGCAAACTCAACTGTGGATTTTGCAACCTCAAAGTTAATAACTAATAACTTAAGATTCACGTGCTACTTCCCCCTTTTCTTTGCTGTTTTTGTCTTGGTTTTCCTCCACTCTCGTAGCCCATCACCAAGCACTTCACTCACTATAGAAACTCAAAGTGTGCAGTATCACACAGACCTCTGTTCCATGCCATGGTTACTAGATTGTTGCTCTTGTCTACAATAAGCTGATTCCTTGCTTTAGAGTTGTTTCTTATTTTCTCTTTATGGCCTGGGGATATAGTTCACCATACAGGAAGTCCTGGATTTGATCCCAAAAGGGATCAGAAACCAGGCATGGTGATGCCTGCCTATAATCCCAACATGTTAGAAAGAAAAGCAAGGAGAAAACAAGTTCAAGTCCTCAGCAGATAGTGAGGTCGGAGGCCAGTCTGAGTATATGAGACTGTCTCAGAAGGGAAATACACAGGCGCGCGCGCGCGCGCACACACACACACACACACACACACACACACACACACGCGCGCGCGCGCACGCACACACACAGAGGTATGTAGTGAATACTCTTTGTGTTGCCGCGAGACACCATTGAAGCCCAAACAGCTTAAGAGGAGCAAAGGGAGATTTATTCAGATTTATTCAGTCCCAAAGGGGAGATACAGTCCTTCATGGTGGCAAGGGAATGGCTGGCTGGTAGAAGCTGGAGGTCATGTGAGTCGCATACTCCATGGGACTGAGAGCTGCAAAACTACAACTGCAGAAGCAGGCCTCTTCTGGAACCAGGGTGGAGCTAATCCACTTCTAGGCCTACCCTCCTGTAACTGGCTTCCTCCAGCAAGGCTCCACCTCTTAAAGTTACCATGACCTTTCCAAATAACTAAAGGTTCAAACACATGAGGGACATTTCAACCATTACAATATATATATATATATATAATCATTATGCTTTTTTTTTCTGGTTGGAGACTGGTGGAAAAAAATACAAGCCTTTGTAGTGGCAGATCTGCCTCTGAATCTATGCAGTGACCCAGAAACAGGACTCAATTCTCCTTTCCCATAGAGAAGACAAGCCATTTGGGCAATTCATACTTCTAGTTGAGCTTATCCTGAGTTTTACTTGAAGAGGCTCACATTATATCAAGGCTACTTTGAAATTGGCCTTGATCTGCTTTTTAAATTCATTTCCTGTTTTTTGATGGTAAAGCCTGAGTTTAAATGCCTTTTAGATTGTCCAAGATGGACAAACCAATAAAACCAGAGCAAAACAAGCAAAAAGCAATCACAAAACAAAAACAGTACCTTGTCTGGCACTGCAACAGACTTAGAAATTTTGTGGATAGGAACGGAAGCCAAAAGTGCTCCTTCTGTAAACAGTGAGTGAAGATTTATTGGAGTTCCGTAATGACTACATCAACAAGAGACCAAAGCAAATATTCTTCTGAAAACACCCCTGACATTCTGCTCCATTTCCTAGTAGGTGGGACTGTAAATCTTCAAAGGTCAAACATGGCTTCCTGGAAGGCACATGCAAACCTTTTAAAGGTGTCCGTGAGAACCAGCCTTAGTTACGGTATCACATGGCAAACAAAACCAAATTGGGATTTAATTCCTGCACATACGTGCTTGATTTAAGATGATTAATGTAGAGCAAAGGAGTGGGTTTATGACCCCTGAGATGATCTCTTCTTGCACTAACATCTGTTTTGTTCCCTTGCTTTTCATAAATGATAGTTTTCAGAGATGATTTTTATATGAGAGGAGAGTTTGTCTTTGTTCTGTAGATTGTGGGAACTTCCTCCCCCTCTCCCGTTATCTTAGAATCTATAGAATGATGTGCCGTATAATATGGGAAATATGATGTGGAGACGCTGGGGGTCTATAGAAATAAAAAGTGTGAGACTTCAGCTAGAAAGAGGTGACTTGAGACTCCAGATTATGTTGTCATCACTTGTGATGTCTGCTTCCTACTGTGAAGATTTTGTGATTAGATATATGATTGTCATTAGTTCTACAAGTATTTATCATGTGGTGTGTGTGTGTGTGTGTGTGTGTGTGTGTGTGTGTCCATATAGGGAAAAGGGCTTAAGGAGCAGGGAAAATATAGGTGAAGATAAATAAGAATCCATCTTTATTACAAGGACTGTAAAATTTTGAAAGGGGTCGGTCAAATTGTAAGCAAGAAGGAATGAAATGAGTTTTATAGTAGAAACATAAGCACCATACTCTGCCAAGTAGGGAAAGGGAAAGCTTTAAAAAAGCCAATTTCTCTCGAGCTGTAAAAATCCTTACAAACTGGAACTCATTACTCCTAGCTTGATATATTCTTGGGAGCTGTGATATGAATAGATCCAACTCCATTTCACATGCATATTTCAAATTGCCTCTGGATTTGGATTTTGTGGCAATATGTTTTATTGACTGTGTAGTTCCAGAGACAGGTAATATATAGTTAAGTAGTTATTAAAAAACATGGTGTTTAGTTTAGGAACTTTTTCAAGCCTCCTTTTTCAGATAACTTTGTGTTATGCTCTCTTGAACACTACTAGTATTTTAAGTTGTGACTCAGGAGGTTTTACCCAAGTTACTTTTGCTATTATAACTTGCATTTTCCTAACCTGGGTTGTCTTAACATGAGCTTCAGGATATGATTTCAGAGGTTGTAAATGAGGTTATAAATGCATAGAAGAAATCTCTCTCTCTCTGTCCATATATATATATATATATATCATTATATAAAATTCATATATACATATATATAATATTTGCTCCCCCACCAGAACATATATTCCCTTTACTATAGTCCCTAAAATGATCCAAGATTGCCAAATATTCTCCCTGTGTAATTTTATTTACTCAATGTTTCAATGCTGTTTTAATCACCTTTCTGTTAATATGATGTAATAAACATGTATTTACCAACATGAGATAATAAAGTTACAAGGAGGAAAGATTTGCTTTAACTCCTGGTTTAAGAGACTTTCAATCTGTGTTGTTCTGCCCTGCTGCTTTGGAGCGTTGGTTGAGGTAGTGTGGGATGGTACTAAGAGAGGGGCAGAATAGTGCTTCTCTCATGGTTGTCAGGAATTCACGCAGGAGGAGGAGGGTCTGGAATCCTTACATCCTTTTCAAGGTTATGCTGCCAGCAGCCAACCTCCTTTCCCTCAGCTAGGCCTCACCACTTAAACGTTCTACTACCAGTACTACCCTGGGGGCCTGGCACATATAGTATATATCAATTGGTGGTGGTATTTGAGATCCAAACTATAACCTTCTTCCCGATCCCACAGAATACTCATGCCCCTCTCATAATGAGGAATATATCCAGTCCACCTCCAGAAGTCCTCAAAGTCTTAACAGTTCTAGCTCAATAATCTAAGTCCACAGTCTCCTCTGAGACTGAGACAAATTTAGTTATTGGAACTATTTTTAAAAATTCAAAAAGAAAGTTACAGACTTCTAAGATAACAGTGGATTAGTAGAACACTGTCATATTCTAAGAAGGAAAAATAGGGAGATAGAGAGGAAGAATCAGACCAAAACAAGACTGAAACTTATCATGTCAAACATTAGGTCTTGCAGGCCCCTGTCTGGCATCTAGGCGGCACAGTAGCATGATACTGCTCTAAAGGCCCAGCATATGGCATAACCCTGCCCCATGCCCTTTTGGGTCCAGCCCACATGTTCACTGTCTCTGTTGGTTCTGTTTGCTCTTTGTGGCAAGTGTTTCATGTTCCTGAATCTTTAACTTCTTGGAGTTTCCACCGAAGCTCTAGTTTTAGTCTGATGGCTTCATATGTCATCCACTCAGATTTCTTGGAGAGACTCTGTTTCTACCCCAACTGCCTGACTCCCAAGTCTTCTTTTTAAATCTTGGCAGATGGCTCTGTGGGGACACCAATCCTGCAGTCTGCATGTCTGCAGACCTAGCCTCCTACTAGCTTGGGAATTAGTTGTTTCTATCTCAACCATGGATTCAGCAGCCTCTAAGCATCTGGATGGCAGAAAATGGAGATGAGAATGTCAGGCAAACATGTTCCCAAGCAACCATGGATCAGTAAGAAAATCTGCCGTGTTCTCTTTCCAAAGCAAATTCTTTGAAATGAACTTCTATTTAAACCCTTGGTCCTGCCTGCAATGAGTCGGGTATGATCAATTGCTAAGGGACTCTCGAAGTATCTTAAATGTCATCCTAGTGCAAAGAACTGGGCTTATTTCCAATAGTGTTAATCTCTAGTAATCTGCAATCCTGGGCCAAAATTTTATGACTTTTTTTCTGGACAAATTATAAGTTTTTCTAATGTTTCTGCTCTTCCTTTGGATCCCAGTTTTTAATGGTGAATTTTGCTAGAAGTACCAAGCCATACAACAGCATATATGTTGTTTTGAGATTTCCTCTGACAGATAAGCTAGTCATCATATTTAAACTTGGCTTCACACAGAATCAGGGCATAAACAAAATACAGACAAGTTCTTTGCCAGTATGTGGCATAACTGGGTTTTAGATCAATTTTCAATGGAGTCTTCATTTCCATCTGCGAACGTGTTAGGCAGTCTTCACATCCCAGATGCACATCTTCTGAAACCCATTAGGATAAGCATGAAAGAGGCATTCAGAAATCTTTAGTCGGCTTCCTGAAACTTTTCCGCCTTCCTGAAACTTTTCCAGGCTTTCTTCAGAAACCATTTTCTCAGGTTTCTGACATACATGGTCAAGTATAGTCACAGATCATATGAAGGCCTTTATCTACAATCTACAGGGTGGTAATAGTGGAGGGAATGGAATCATACATGTATACAAAGAATTTAAGTGATTTTCATCTCCATATTATCATATTACATCTCTGCTCCTTTTCCCATTGCAAAGCCTTCTCTTCCTCCAACTATTCTCTCCAACTTTAATGTCTTTTTGTCTTTATGTGACCCACTGAGTTTCATCAGGACAGCCTGCTCTAGCATGTGCCTGGGTACTGTTGAAGTATGGACATTATTTCAGTGGTTATGCCACTGAAGAAAGTAACTCCCTTTCCCATAGCCATCATTAACTCTCAATATTCACTCAGGGAGTGGCGATGCCTCATGAGGTCTTCTTCCTTCTGTGATGAAAGGTTGGCGGTCTCAATCGTGGGCGGGTCCTGTGGAGACATCCACAGCTGCAGTGAATTTATAGAAGCAACAGCGCTGACATGTCCAGAAGACACTGTTTAGCAGCACCGCTCCCCACTCTCTGATTCTTATTTTTTTCTGCTCTTTCTTTTGTGTTGTACCCAGAGCCTAAAGAGGACCCGTCTAGGGCGAAGCACAGTTGCTTATTCTCTCAATCAATGTACACATTAGTTTTCCATTGCTTGACAAAATAACCAAGGTGAACAATTTATATGAAGAGAAGAATTTGAGCCAGTAGAGAGACAAAATATGATGGCAGGGTGTGTGTAGTGAAGCAGAGGTGTGTGTCTCTGAGATAGGAAGAGAAACAGCCATCCAGAGAGAGAGAAAGAGGAGAGAGAGAAAAAAGAGATGAGAGAAGAAGAAGAGAAGAGAGAGAAAGGAGGCAGAGAAGAAGAAGAGAGAGAGAGCATGGGATTCTAATGTGTTCTTTTTTAAAGATTTTTAAAAATTTTTTTCTTTATTATTTATTCAATTGTGCGCGTATGCATGTGTGCACGTGTGTGTATGTATGTGCGTGTGTGTAGAACCACGGGCGAATTCGGGAACCACCATGGACCGCCTCCACCTCCTCCTTTTTTAATCTGCCCCGGGATTCACAGGCTCCGCCCTACCAGGACCGGAAACGCAGGCCGCCCCCCGCTTCCGCTCAGCATCTATACATGGGGTCCAGGATCTGAACTCAGGACCTTCTGCCTGTAAGGCAGAGGCTTAACCCCTGAACCACCTCTCCAGGCCCCTTTACTGTGTTCTTTAAAGGCACCTCCAGTAGATTTACTTCTTCCAACTGGATTCTACCTCTTCAAGGTTCCATTCCCTCCACTATTACCACCCTGTAGATTGTAGATAAAGGCCTTCATATGATCTTTGGGGTTACATTTGATATCAAAAGGATAATAAATATCAGTTACCTCAAAACTTATTTCTAGTCTGTTTTATTGTTTTATATCACAAAGTTGAAAGTTTATCAGCCAGTTTTGATTCTTTGTAGCAACAACACAAGTCTACCAATTCCAAGATTAAATTAGTAGTTGCTTATTCTAACACTTGCTATACATTTTTTCATTGTCATCAGTGATACCAATACCCATTTAGTTACCCAGGACAGAAAACTCAGAATTGTATTGGATGTGATTCTTACCCCCCTCCTTCTTAATGACAACACTAATATAACAGTACTTGCTTTTAAGAAGTTCCTTGTAGTTGGGTATGGTGGAGGATACCTGTAATCACAGCAGAGACTCAGGAGTTAGAGACCAGTCTGGACTATCTGAGATGAATCGGAGGAAGAGAAGGAAGAAGAGGAGAAGGAAGAGGAGAAGGAAGAGAAGGAGGAGGAGGAGGAGGAGGAGGAGGAGGAGGAGGAGGAGGAGGAGGAGGAGAAAGAGGAGAAGGAAGAAGAAAAAGAAGAAAGTTTTGTTCAATGTGCCTACCAATATAAAACTATTTTTGACGTCAAATCTTAATGATGTTTCTCTGTCACTCAGTAGGAATGGGGTGCCCACCGTGTAGTAATGGCCTATTTTCTATGTATCCTTTTATTAAACTTGAAAATCTCCCTCTCCAGAGAAAAAATTCTATTAAGTTAAGGGTTTTGGTTTTAAAAAATAATGTCTCAGAATAAAAAATTAATAATTTACAGCATCTTGTGGCAATTTGTGTTAGAAACAAATACAAAGTTCCTGAGTTCTGCTCAAGCAAAAGAAAGAAAGAAAGAAAGAAAGAAAGAAAGAAAGAAAGAAAGAAAGAAAGATGTTTAAGATAAAATCACCTTAATTGGGGATTAACAGAAAAATAATTAGAATATATTCACCAGTGAATTAATCGTTACTGTGTGTTTACCTTCTCTGAAGCTACTATTGTAATTTAGTCTCTGAAGTCCTAGTAATGGTATTTGGCAATGAGGCCTCTGAAAAATAGTTAAGACTGGGTAAGGTCCTGAAGAAGGGGCTCTTACGAATTTATGAATAACTTCATAAGAAGAAGAGGAGAGACAAGGCTAGCAAGCTTGTTCTGTGTCAAGTGAATGTCCTTTGCCACCAGCAAAAAAAAGGGCCTTACCAGCTGCAGCCAAATGACTTTGCATTTCCCAGGCTTTTGAATCATGGGCCATTCCATTTTTATTCTAATTCTGTAGTATTCAGGTAAGGAACAGAAAAGAGACTAACATACCACCATACCATAAGTCATGGTAGCCTTTTTTTTTTTTTTTGTATTCTGCAGTCAAATAAATTAAAATCTTTCCCTTCCTTTCCTCATAGATTAAGGAGGGGGTTTCACCTATTTTGTGCCATAAGGGGGTGATCTCAAGGGAAGTTTAGCTACAAACAGAAGGAGAGCCTGATATGCCACACTGACTCTTTGATGAGGAGGTATGGAAATCTTCCTGTCTCTGCAACACTGTGGGATTAGAGCCCCATGCACAGTCTCAGGACTGGCCATCCCATATGTTCTGGAGTCTGGAGTCAGCAATGGGCTCTTAACTTTATCTTGGAAATTCTTAAGGCAAGTGGTTGCGTGTAGATGTCCCTGAAGATAGATGAGTAAAAAAGATACAGTGGACATCTTCTATACACTTAGAGTTTGGAGAGGAAAAGGGACAGCTTCATCATGGGTAAACTGGATACTGGTAAGTAGACAGTTTAGATGTATCTTGTAAAGGCTGTTTAAAAGGTCTGTTATCTGTGCATGGTGCCAATAGCAAAGAACTGAATAGAGCAAGGATGAGGCAAGAGTATGAGGTGATCATCTGCAAAGAGTGTTTGAGATGTGTGTGAATGTGTTCCTTCCCCTCAAAATCTGTCCTCAGTCCTTTCTACACCCATTGAGAGAGCAGAAAAGAGACAGTATGAATGGCCTAGATTAAAGCAGAAAAAGTTAAAAGCTGGCATCTTAATCCATGTCTGTTTCTACAACAAAACACTTGAGACTAGATAATTTTTATGTGATAGAAGTTTATTTCCTCCAGTCATAGAAGTTGGAAAACCCATAGTTTTATCACCAGCTGTTGTGTGCTATAGTAATTCCTCTAATGAAGTCTTCAAGCAAATTATTTTAGATAGAAGGAAGGAGAAAAATGAAAGGCAATTCAGAGGTTCAATGGCCAGGGGAGCCCAGAAAAATAATATACATAATCATTTTTCTGCTTTGTAGAATTTAAATATCTTTGGGCATTCATATGACAGAAAAATGTCTGGAGTAGGAATACATGAAATTTATTGTTCTAATAGTCTTCTGGTATATCCTGGTAAAAGTTAAGAATGCAGGCTTTATTCAAGAGTAAAAGAATAGTTAATATAACTATATAATAGTCAAAGGGCAAAAGATATGATATTTGTAATAGTTTGAAATGTTTAATTAGGAAAAATAAGACAGGGCCAGGGAGATGATTCAGCAGTTTAAATGTTTGCTGCACAAGCAAGAGGACTCATTGGAAGGCAGAGACGGGGATTCTCCAGAGCAAGCTGGTCAGTCAGACTAGCTCTGTTGGTGCACTCCAGGCTTTGGTTGGCGATCTTGTTTCAAAAGAGTAAGTATAAGAGGGATGGGGGATTCTCAAAATGTCTTGTGCTTCCCATGCACAACACACGTGCATCCACACACATGCATACACACACACGTGGACACACACATACATTTGCATGCACCCACCTGATATACATAGAAATGGATAAAGAATAAAGGAAGAAATAAGAGCAAAAGATGGAAGTATTATTGTGGTGGTAGTGGCGGTGGTGGGGAACATGTCTTAAGACAGTAGGTTATTATCCATTTACATTAGTAAATGTCTTACTTTATGTCTTTAATTACTTTAAAAAATAAGTAACTTCAAACTGAATTAAGAAAAGGCTTTATTCCATGTTGCCGAATACCCCGCCGGGATGGGGGGTGTGGGGACATGGGCAAGCTGGTGATGGGGTCACCACACCCCGGGAGTCAGGCGAGTAGCAGCAGGCAGAAGACGAGTTGGCTGAAGACTTAATTTTAGTGTTTGGGCTTATATAGGGTCGGGTGTCCAATCAGGTGTGGCCACCCCTCTGCTGGGGGGGGGGGAACAGCCACCAATCATTTAGCTGTTTACTAGGTGTCCAGGTTAGATGGCCGCTTCTCATTGATTGTTCATCCCTCTGTCCATTGGTTGTCTATCCCTCTCCCTGTATGGTTCCTTGTTCAGGCTTGTCTGTAGCCAGACCTCCTAGATTTGGGAGCCCGGGCTAGGGCCTTCCTGAATCAGTAGTTCCACAATCCTATGCAGAAAACAATTTTAAAAGAAATGGGGAAGGCGTTGACAGTGCTACCCAGTGGAAGAGTGCTTTCTTCATGCATGCTTGAGGTCTTGAACTTTAAAAAAAAAATGGTTGAGCAAGAGCTTGACTTTGTTAACATTAGCCAGAAGAAAGCTGTTCTGCTCAATTGATACTGAGAATGTTTGTTTACTAAGTTATAGAATAGGCAGAGGAAGAAGTTGCTTACAATATGGAAGAATTAAACATGCCTAGCATACTTGGCCCACTTGTGTCTAGAACATGCCATCCATCAGTGACGTGTGGTGTACCAAAATAATCCCAATAAACTTGCAAATATCACATTTGCACAAGGCAGTTTATCTGACCATAGTGGAATTACAACCAAAATTAAGCACGAAAAGATAACTAGGATCTTCTCCATAAATAAACCATGGGTTAATGAAGATATCACAATAGAAATCAGAATTTAGGATTTGAAAGGAAAACACAAAGCATTTACCTAACATGGCAACTGTAGGAGTCTAGTAGCTAGACTATGGAAATGGAAGATTCTTTCCATTTTTTTCTGGGTTAATGCTTTAAAATTTTTTGCATCTTTAACATAGAAATTATATTATAAGTCTTTGAGTGTGTTACTACGTGTGTGTGTGTATGTATGTGTGTGTGGTGTACACATGGAGGCTAAAAAACAACATTGAATATTATTCCTATGGTGCTAAATTAATTATTACTGTTATTATTATTAGTAGTAGTAGTATTGTGTGTGCGTGTGTATGTGTGTGTGTATGCGTGTGCGTGCGTGTGTGTGCCAGATACTCACATGGAGGTCAGAAGACAGTCTTTGGAACTTGCCAAGTAGGCTTGGCTTGTTGGCCAGTGTTTCACCTGCTTCTGCCTCTCCCACTTCTGGGATTACCAGTGGACACCAACCCACCCACCTTTTCTTAGTGGGTTCTGAGAACTGAACTCATGTCCTTGGGCTTGTAAGGCAAGGACATTCAAGCTAAACTATGCTTGAATTTTAAATGCTTGAATTTTCACATATTAAATTTGGTAGTCAATTGATCAATTTTAACTCAATTTCTGGGACAACTAGCAATAATAGGAACATTAAGCTGTGGTCAGGTGTAATCCTGATTTTCTTCTACCTCGAAGAGATGCCACATGGCATTTTCTCATTCACTAAAATGCTGTTCTCTGGCATATGCTTTGGAGCACAGAGAAGCACTTCACACCAGTATTCACCAAGCATACTGTGTGAAGTAATTAAGAAGCAAGCTATCTGTTTCTTTGAATATAAAGGAGAGGGAGAGATAAACAATACGAGACAAACTAGATGTTTTTGTGTTCCAAAACAAGGGCAAAGATGGTCTTTTAATGAAAACAATTTTTTTCATGTGCAAACTTTCAAGGGATTGTTTCTTCATAGGGAATATTATATTGTTAAATGATAATAATTACGTCCGTGAATAATGAAGTAGAAAGTGGTGCTCTTTGCTTCTCCTTGTACCTCTCGGTGGAACATGATGAGTTCCCAATGCCAAAAGCAGTAAAAGTCTGTCAGTTAGAGACCTTAAGAGGCTCATGAGGGCAAGAGTTATTTTACGACACTAGTTACTGTGCTCTGAGGCCCGTGTGCCTCCATTGCAGGTTATCACAAATCAAGTGTCATGGATTAATCACGAGAGCTAATTTTAGGGAGTTCAGAGGCCTGCAATTCTTCCCCATGGCCTTGTAGCTTTAGCCTCCAAAGCAGAGTCCCCGGGCCAACCTCTGAGAGCTCAGCTGGCGTCTTTTGGAAATGTAAAATTCTTTCTTGATGTGAGGATGAAGGGGCTGCATTTGTTATATCGGGCTCATAAAACAAACTTCATTCTTTCTCCAGTAATTGGCTTCCTGCTGACAGGCGCTCTAAAGAGACATCTGACAAATGTTTGAATTGGTGTGTGTGTCTCTTTCCTGGGTATCTCTCTCCTCCTCAGGAAAGATGAATTTGGATTTTCAGTGTCTTCTTGTACAGACATATTAGTGATTTGTAGTTGTTTAGAGTTCTCATGCCTTTGTATAGCTGTGTAGGTTGTGGCCAGACTTCAGCGTGAGTTTGTAAGGTCCTAGAGTCCTGTCTGCCCCAGGTGGCTTGGGGTTTTTTGACCTTTCCCTGTTGTGGTCTTTGTTTGTTCTGACAGACTCTCTTGGAGTTTATAAGAGGCAGAAGATAGTTTTACTTTCACTGCCCTGCCCTTTAGTTTATTTTAGAGCACATTTTCATTCTGCATTCTGAGGACCGCTCAGATCCACCATAAGTGATTACTTTGGGGAAAAGACATCCTAGATCCTGAAGTGCTGAAACGCAATTGCTTCTGAGCACAGACTAATAGGTAGCTAAATCGGAATGAGAACATTTCCGAGGGTAACCACTGTGCAAAAGCACCAATGAGGGTGCTGGAGTTCCTCAGGGTCAGGACTTCCTTCTTTGTTCAAGTTTCAGGGGGTTCTTGCTGAGGGAGAGAGAAGAAAAATTCAGATTACAGCTTTGCACTTATCATTCCTACCATTTCTAACTCAGGATGAGAATTCCAGGGATGAAATGGTGTATCCTACCAAATGCTGAAGAGTAAAAGAAAGGAAATTATGAAAGTATCCTGTTTTCTGTTGCTGAATTTGGAAGATTTTGTTCAAAATATGTGACTGAAGTGGAGATCGTGCTTATTTTTTGAGGCGGGGTTTTTTTTGAGCTGGCCTAGAACTTGATAGTTTGGGCGTATCGCTGAAGAATTATTAGCTAAGGAAAGCCCTGCCTGGGTAAGCCTGTGGGAGATTATCTGGTTGACCTAGAAAGACCCAACTCATGGTGGGTGGAAAAATTCCCATGGCAGTAGATAAGATGGAAGGAGCTGCTTTGGCATACTTTGGGCACATTGTTGGCATATAGGCATGCTGGCAAGCCAGAGATGTGTCCCTCTCTGAGCAATTCCTGTAGAGATGTGTGGCCAGTTTCCTTGGCTCCAGATGTTGGTGTGAGCTCTTTCATCATGTTGATCAAGTGGTACCAAGAAATGTAAATAAGAATAAACCATTTGTCCCTGTAAGTGACTTGTCCATGTATTCGTATCAGTAACATGAAGAGTAGCTACAACATGAACTCATGATGATCTTCCTGTCTCAGTGTTGCGATACAGGTGTATACTGCTATCTCTGGCTGTAATGAGGGTCTTAAGTAAGGCAGCAGTTTAAGAGATTCAAGTTCATGATGGACTGAAGCTACATGGCCAGTGAGGGACACATTATTGTGAGCATATTGATCAAGCAGCTGATAGGTATGGATGTCAGATTTACTCAGTTTCCTTGTCTTCTGACCTTGTACAAACAACTTACTTCATCTTACACACAGGAACAACTCAAAAGGTTTAGGTAAATGTTAAGAAGCTCATCAGTATGTGAATTACATCTAGGGTACTTGTCAGATTTGGATTAGTGTGCACCTCAAGGTTTATCTTCTGAGTGTTCACCAATCCTACTATGGAAATTAGGTATAAACAATCCATAGTGGGGCAACTGTGCTTTCTAGGTGAACATCAAGTACACTTGAGAGAATAGAATCATAGCTTCAAATGCTGTTGGATTCATCGGCCCATATTCCAGACTGTGTAGATTTCTACAACCTCACTCAGAAGCAACTCATGGTGACAGTGAAAAATTACTGCTGAAGGATAATGCACATTAGTTAAACAATGAGATGTCTCAGTTAGT
Organism: Typhlomys cinereus; assembly: GCA_023101885.1. Taxonomy (NCBI): domain Eukaryota; kingdom Metazoa; phylum Chordata; class Mammalia; order Rodentia; family Platacanthomyidae; genus Typhlomys; species Typhlomys cinereus. The sequence goes on from JALPQD010000259.1 coordinate 2,960,204, forward strand.
GTAGAAGATCATTCTGGCCGTAGCATCAGAGAACCACACTGACCTTTAGCTGTGGGTGGTTTATTTTAGCACTGGGACATTAGTAAATGTGACATGGGCAAAGACTGAACAAATGTCTTAAAAGGTTTGCTTCATCGCTTGTTGCTTTTGGAACATGGTCATTGTGTGAAGAAGCCTCCTGGTCTGTTGGTGGCACGTGGCCCAGCTGACAGCCAGTGATTTCTACCAAAATGGTGAGTGAGGCTTAAATAAACAAGCCTTGTTAGAGTTTACAGATGACTGTAGCCATATGAGAGACCCACATGACACCAGAAAAGGTACCATCCAGCTGAGTTCAGAACTGATTAATGAATGACCTGTAAGGTCAGAGCAAATAAATTGCTGATTTTTTTTTTAAAATTTGCTAAGACTTGGGGGTCAGTTTAATACATGGTAGGACAGGAACTCAAGAGAAAGGGAGTTCTTCAGAAGGGAACTGCGGGAGAAAAGACAGTGGTGGCTTCCTCTAAGATGATGATGTTGAGGACTTGGGTCTATTCTCTATAATCATAAAGACTTCCTGTCTTTCTGGCCAAATATATTTAGTTTCAGGAACAACAAATATGGTTACTATACTCTAATCACTTTCAGTGATGCTCATAAGAGGTTTTCCTGCCTACATATGCCTCTACATGGCTTTTCACTTCAGAACGCAACAAGAAATATGGTTATTCTGATATTTTCTTGTGGTGGCTACAGAAGAGAAATTTTGTGGAATATTATGGGACTGAAAAAGGTTTGTGGGTAAAAGTGACAAGATTTCAGAATGACCTAGAAACATTGATTTTTTCCAAATGTGTATTGTATATATAGACTACAACTATATTACTTCCAATATAGACTGAAGAAAGTAAAAGAAATTCATCCTATCGGTGTCCTAAAACTAGTGGCTTCCCTCTGGCAATGACAAGTCAAAGCATTCACATAAAAAAAGCCCTACAGACTCTGCCTTTTGTCACCAATGATTCTAAAACTGGGAAAAGATACAAGGCAACCATTTTACAGTATTGAACATGAAGCAGCTCAATCCCCAAGGGAAGAGAAAAATCTCTTCTAATATTCATCTTACCTGGGCCTAGTTTTCTGACTGTGGTACTGGAAGTTAGAGTGTGTATGTAGCACAGTGGTCCATCAAACTGAAAGGAAGAAATAGTCTAGAATTCCTCCAATGGTTGGAGACATCATTAAAGGAAAGTGTTCTAGGGCATGAGAGAAGGGCAAGAAGGGGTTGCTATGACTCTACAGTTGAGGACCAGACAAATATGTGCAGGGCAGGATCACGCGAGGATGTGGGGCTGAGTTAAAAAAGAGCCTGAACACTGCAGGAAGATTTGGACGTTCTGTTCCAGTTTGAGAGGATTGTTACTAACACCCTGAGTATTCACAACAGACTCCAGAAAGCTCACACCACAGAAGAAGAATATGCCTTAGAGTGAGATGTGCTGTCAACTCATCGTGACTAGAAAAAAATGAAAAGTCTTATAGGCGTAATAGGGGTTGGAGATGAAGTCCACAGGTTTCTGGAATGAGAAGCAACTATGGATTTCTTCAGCTTAAAGGATACACTTAAAGGACACGGCTTAAAGGTGCCAAGAACACCATGAGAAAGCAACAGACAATATCGTTAATTAACAGAAATGCAAAAAATAGCAGAGTTTCAGCAAATCAACACTATGGTATCTTAAGTAAAGTAGTATGACCAAATGGAGTGGATCTTAGGAACATGAGTTTGGTTTAACATATATGCAAACCATGCAATGTATCACTCAGACAAAAAAGGAGAGGAACTCATGATTTCAGTGGATGCAGAGGAAAATTTGATTAAACTCAATGCTTGTATGTAACAAAATTTCTCATCAAATTGGGAATAGAAAATAACTTTACAAATTCAATATATTATATGTTTTACACATGCAAATATATGTATTCAATACTTCTATTCAGTATTATACTGGAAGAGCTAGCCAGTGAAATAAAAGAAGACAAAAGGATAAAGACTGGGAAGGAAGAAGTCGAGTGACAGGAATACGCATGGGAAAGTTCAAGTGGTCTATTAAATAAAACAACTACAGCACATGTATGAATGTATGTATCAGGCTATACCTGTTAAAAATTTTTGTTTGTTAGCAACAGCTGTAAAATAGAAATGAAATATATCTAGTATGGTATCAAAAACAAAATATTTTTAAATAAATACAAAAATATGAAAGCATTGTGCATTTAAAACAATAAACATCCCTGGGAGGAAATTTCAAAATTCTAAATAAAGAGATGAGGCATGTTGATAGATGGGCTGTTGCAACATTGCTCAGTTGTTCATTTTCTCTTGTTTGAAATATAGACTCAAGGCAATTCCTGCCCAAAGCTCAGAAGTCATTTTTATTAAAATGGAGAAGCTGATTCTAACATTTATTTACACAGAGATGTAGTAGCAAAACAAAAAGCCCAGTAGATTAGTCTAAACAATTTGGGAAAAGAGCATAACAAGACTAAATGATGAATCTTTCTGAGTGGCTTTGAATGCTCCCGTAGTCTGTCCAGTGTGGAATTACCAGAAGGCAAGACAGTATAACAGAGTAGAAGACTCAGAAACACCCACAAGTATATGATCAACATATCTTAACAACGGCAGCAATATAATTCAATAGAAAGTGATAATTTTTTCAATAAATGGAAGTGAAACAACTAGATATTCATAAGAGAAAAATAAACCTTGACCCTTTACTGTATGGCACACAGAAAAAGCAATTTAAAGTGGATCACAGATGTAAAGGTCAAAGCTATATCTATCAAGTCTCTAGAAAATGAGGTGGAAAAAAATCTGTGTAATATCAGGATAGAGAAGATTATCTAGATAGGATAGAAAGGCATTAAACATCAATGTAAAAGACATATTTTGCATTTCATCAAAATAAAGAACTTCTTCAAAAATGTACCATTAAAACATGCCAGGCCAATCCTTAGAGTGGGAGAGTGTTGGAGTTGCATACATAACTGACAAAGGCTTTATAATCAGAGTATACAATGAGCTTTTACAGTTCAGCAAAGAGCATACAAAAACCCATTAAAATGGGGAATAGACTTAACATTTCACAAAAGAAAATATACAAAGAACCTTTGCACTTTAAGGAGAAGATAAACAAGCTATTAAAAATAAGAAAAAGGCTTGAACAAACACTGCCCGAAATACAGAAATGGTTCATGAGAACATGAAAGATGCTCAACAGAGTTATTCAACAGAATATGATCTGCCACTTCACGCCTACCTGAATGAGAAAAATTAAGATGACTCCAGGTGCCAAATGCATGTGAGGACATGGAATGACTGGAAGTCTCAGACATTGCACATAGAATGGTGATGTGTGACTTTCTTTGGGGGGAGACAAGAACTATGAGTTTGCCCCAGATGTAGAGAGCACTGATAGACAAAGGAAGGATTTTTGTCCAAGTCCACATTGGTGTATGTGGTGTCACATGCAGGGAGCTACAAGTGTCAACTTGGAAACTGAAGGCTGAGCTTTGGGTACATGTGTAAAGAATTAATAGTTGAGTTGAGCCCTGAGCAAACCTTAAGGAGATTGTCTGATTAATGGGGTGAAGGGGGGCAGAGTGGGCAGGACCATTCCAGATGGATAAAATGGAGGGAGCCGGTTAAGTAAGCTGGCATTTTTTACTTACCTGGATAGCATGCTGTCTGGCAAGGGGTGTTTGCCCCTCTCTCAGCTGTCCTGAGACACAGCTATGCTGTGACCTGTTCCCTTGGTCCCTGGTATTGGTGTGGACTCTCTGGCCACACTGGAGTAAGAACTATAAATGGACAATCATAAGCCAAGAATAAAACCCCCTGTTCCCTCTTAAGTCACTTCACAATGTATTTATCAACAACATTAAGGCAAACTGTAATAGGGCACCAATGCGTTTACTTAACAGGAACGTGGGTGACTCTTAGACAGCTGTGCCCCTGGAAAGGCCCACCCCAACATGGACAATCCTTGAAAAGCTTCACCACTGAAGAACTCCACCCAGGAAACTTCTCCTTTCTTATATACTTTCACATTCCCCAAACCTGTGCAATGGGGGCATGAAGGAGGAAGTATTAACTTGAATCTCAAATGAGGGACTTGTGAGCCTCTTTCTCCATGTGCTTCTTAGGGTGACAACATCTTATACAGGCCAGCACAGCAACTCTGTTCTGTGATGAGATGCACGTGTTGCCCCTAGGAATAGTTCCGCTGCCTCAGATATAAGCGGCAAGTGCCATATCTAATATGGAAGGCATTTTGATAGTGACCAAAGTAAACATGCCCCTCATATTTACGCACATTCACTTGTAGGGATTTATCCCTCTTCTATTCAAGGTAAAAAACGGTCTACAAAAAGCTTATGTTTTTCCTACTGAGTCCTTACACCTTATCAGAAGAGGAGGACCCAGAGGAAAGTTTGACACACACAGTAAAGGATGCTCCAGAAATTGGGGGGGGGGGAGAAGGGGGCACTGGGAGAAAAGGAGGGAGGGAGGGATAAGGGGGAGGGAGAAAGGGGATCCAGGGAGGGGGGATGGAGGGAGGGGAATGGGGTAACTATCAAGTTTGTATGAGTGGAAAAAATAATAAAAACAATTTAAAAAAGTTAAAAAGAAAACAAAAAAGAAAGAAAAGCTTATGCTTTTCATAGGTACTTTATTTATTTATAAAAGCTAAAACGCAAACAATTGAAATGTCTACCCAGGTGCATGATAAGCAAAAGGCTACATATCACCAATCACCAATAAGTGGCCCAAAGTGGAAAACACAATAACATGGATGCTTCTGAAAATATTATACATCCTGGAAGAAGATAAGTGTGAAGCACTTATCCTAAGATTCCATTTACATGAAATTTGCGAGGGGCAAAACTAATGTGGAACCACTGGATTCAGATCACTGGAGCCTGAGATAGGACTGATGTCACGTTTCCTGAAGGAACTTTGTAAGGAGTTGGAATTACCTCATATTTTGGTGAAGGCAGAATTTCTATGGGTTCATACAGCTGCCAAAACCCACTGAGCTGAATACTTTAAAAAGGTGCATTTCATTATGGGTAAAAGTTCTTTAAACATTAATAACCATTATTAATGAAAATCACAAAACAACAGTGCCAAAAATAAAACTTTGAAGGATGTCAGGTCTTTTTTATTGGAGAAAAAGAATTTATTACTCATCTCCAACAGGTTATGGAGAAAATAAAATATTGAATAGCAATATCATAAAATTTAAAGAGAGTGCAAGTTTCAATTCAAATACAACTATGATTAAACCTTTGCACATTAACAAATTTAAACTTCACAAAACTAGGAGAGGGAGAGACATTAACTGCCTCTCTTTTTACATTAAATAAAATGAGCCTGCAAGAAGTTAAAAAGGCTTGTTTAGAATCACTGCAGGTGGAAGCCGGGATCCAAACCCGGTTATTCTGGCACCAAATTCAAGGCTCTCCTCTCCCCGGTGCTATACTGTTTCTCTTCTCATGTATCCTTTTAAAATTATTTTTCAATAAGCAAAGCTGACAATGTCCTTTCCATTGCTGGGCCTTAAATTGCATTTCCTTTGATGTTATTAAATGGAAAAAAAAAAAAGGCTTTTTCGGTCGTCACTGCGTTTCCTTCCTGAAATCTTCTCAATCGCTGGCTTCCCAGAGGTGTCGGGATCTTTATCTTCCTCACAGGAGGTATGGAATCTTTGAACAGTCAAATTAAATGGAATATATTAGCATTTTTCTCTCCCCACCTGCATTCCGAAGAGAGTAAAATCGGCGCGATATTTTTCTGGAGGGAAATTTGGCAATGTATATTGAAACTCTTAAAATCTAGAAAATCCGTGGACTAAGCAATTTACCTTCTGGGAATTTATCCCAGAAGAAATTATGGGAAATGTGTGTTTGTGAAAACGTGCATCCTAGTGTTATTAACAATGACGATAATAACAAAAACAAGCTGATGTCTGCATTAGGCAGTTGTCTTCCTGTTTCTTCTTCATTGGGGAAGAGAATCGTGGCTATGTGGCACTGAGCGAGCGTCATAAACCCCGCTGTACCATGTGCGGTGACCATTAGAAATATATGTGGTTTCTAAGAAGTCTTAAAGGGACACACGCGCTTTTCTTGGATGTTTGACTTTTAGTTTACTGGACTGTGGATGAGATGATTGATTACTGTGATGCTTAATATCAATTGCTAATGTGACATCTAAGGAGGCAGGGCTCCGTGCATACCTGAAAGGGGTACAACACATTATGGTCTCTGGGCATGCCTGAGAAGGATGGTCTTATTGTGCATTTAATGTGGGAAAGCCCAGCTCATCACTGGTGGAACCATTCCCAAGACAGTGGGTGTGGGACTGTATTAAGATGGAAAGGGTGCCCAAGAGAGTGTACATGCCTTAGTTCTTGTCCTCTGCTTTTGGCTGTGGGAGTAGTGTGGCCAGACTCCTGCTGCTAGAGTTTCCTGTAGTTATGGACTATGACCTGGTATTGAGAGTCAATTTCCCCCTAAGAATCTTTGGTCAAGTATTTTGATGCAGCAACATCTAATGAAACTTGTGAACCATACATGTTGGGACACGAGGCAATGTTTGAAGCACTGTAGACCAGCAACACAAAGCAGTTTGGGTCCTGGAACTGTGGGAATCACCACAAGAGCCCTGAGACTTATTGTGAATGAGCAAATATATGTTTCAAACCATTAAATGATTGTGTTTGAATTTTCCTACCACCAAAAACCAAACTGAATCTTAACGAATACAGTAGCAAGTAGCAAAGGTATGGTTAAATCCTGATAAACGATGTGTCATAGATTTGTCTAATGGGGTTACAGTTCCAAGCAGTGGTTACAATTATACAATGCAGATGATTCTTCAACATGAAAACTTTTACTATAGAGGTAAGAGGAAAAGAACAGATCACCTTCAAAAACACAATAAAGGCCTACTTGCAAAATCATTTTGCTGTATACATGCATACATTCATGTGTATATGTTATCTGTATGTATTGCCACACATACACAGTGTCTTTTATTAGCCTTCCTTTCTTTGCCTCATTATGCTGAGGCTGTTATGTTTGAACAGTGGAGTTTTGATGATGTGCATGCCTATATATATGTTCTGAATGTGAGGCTTTTCCATGGTTCTTACACTGGGTGCACATAAGATGAAAAATCCTTAAAATTAAACACTGCTTTCTTTTCCAAAAGAAAGTAAGTTTCAATGTGAATCACCAATTTTTTTTTACAGAAATCTGCTATGCTAATAGATAAACACGAGGAAGAAGAAAGTGAATACGAGAGAAGTCTGGTCCTGCTGGCTGTGTGCATGCCACAATGCATGCTTGCGACTATCTGTTTTCTCTCATTGCTACACAAGCAGGTATGATTACTTGAAACTGCATGCAAGCCAACTCTTCAGTAGATGAGAAAATACAAACCTCTTGCCTCCTATTCAGTGGGATGTGAAGCAGAGGGATGTTCTGCAGATGACATCTAGAGGTTGCAGTGGTAACTTTACAGATTATATTACAGTCATCTTTTACCTGTTTCTGGCACAGGCATCAACATATTCCCAGTTTCCACACATGGGAAAAAGGAAGTAACTGGTGGCTATTAATCCTCACAGGGTGCATTTGTGGTGACTTCAGTTTTGAAGACAGCAGGGGGTTAACCTGGTGGGGTGGTATGCACCTGCAATCCCAGCACTCAGAGTTTGAGGCAGGTGGAGAGAATTAGAGGTCAAAACTCTATCTTGACAAAGAAAAATAAAAATAAATTTAAAAATAGGAAAGAAAGAACAGTGAAGATGTTTGAAAAATAGCCCTAAAATGATGAAAAGAATCTAAAACCAGTGCCAGGATTTTCATGACAATCTCAAGACAAAACAAAACA